>CM060898.1:87142613-87799280 GCA_030762935.1 Hymenopus coronatus
GAAAGTCATGTGAATGGAACACATCAGATTTTGATTTTTATTATTTCCCGCATTACAAAATTATACTTTTATGTGAAATATACTGTCTCAAAGGTCACCACAGTGACCACTCTTAAAAGATTTGGATGTCGTTTAATCTGGCGTATCCCTGTATACCTCGTGTATTTATAAGAAAATGCGCAACAAATACCATTTCTGGTAAAGTTTATCTTTATTTGAATGAAGGAGATAGAGGAATAGAATGTGTTCCTTTCACATGATTTTCTCTACAACTCTACAATAAATTATTTTTATAAAGCTTATGCTTCTATTTACTTCCTGTTAATCGAGAAACAATTAGCACAAATGGTCTTATTACTTGTTTCCTTGTAAGTAGAAGCGAAATAAGGGAGTACCATAGGTTAAAGTGATAGTCAAAAGCTGGTTGCTATGTGACTGAGGTTTCTTTGTTTGTATGGAAACTAGTTCACCAAGTCCTGTATGAGAAGAGTGTTTTTTAGGTATTCCTTGTTTTTAGTTTAAGCTAAAAAAACACAATCAACTCCAAGAAAAAAATGAATATAACATAAATGTGTTTTAAAGTGTTCTGTGGTAAGTTTTTGTCCATCTCTTAAGGTAAAAGTGATCCAGAATAAACTAGTCTTCAGAGGTTATTCCCAGAAAATTCAAGATATATGTTTCATTTGTCAGGTAAATATCTTTAATATACGATATTTTAATCAAAATCGTTAGAGCTATCTTCTAGAAAATCACAATTTTCGAAATACGTTCCATGTAAAGAGTAGTTTAGAGTGAGTGGATTTTTCTCAAAATCTTCGTGTCGCATCCCTGGAAGATACTCAACTTAAATACCAAGTTTGGTATTTTAGCGAGTTTTCGTTTTTGAGTTATCGTGTTCACAGACACACGGACACACGCGCGCGCGCGCACACACACACACACACACACATACACGGACCTTTTTCAGAAAATATTTCTTTTTGTTACAGGGGACCCTAAAACATATATTTCCGGTGAAATCTCGGTATCGAATTATTTGGTGGAGTGCAATACCTTCTCTATACACTATGTACATAGTACGCATAGAGAAAGTAAAAAGTAATGCGAATGTTACATATATATGTTTTTATTAGTTTTCGAAAGTCACACCAAAACTCTTCTCTCTGCAATTCTTTCATATGTGCCTAAACTTAGCAGCCATAGCTGCTGGACTCTTCAACGAGCTCGCCATGAGACTTCCTTTTAAGTAGAAGCGAACTGAAGGAACCTACTATGATAAAGCGATAATCAAATGCTTTAAAAGCGGGCGTTATGCGATTGTGATTTAAGTTTGCTTCTTTGCATGACCAGGAGTAAAACAAAAGAAACACGGACGACTTCCGATTTGAAAAAAACTATAGGTATTTTAAACTTGAAACCTATAACACGGAATATCAAGTAAATAGCTTATATAGAAAAATGTATAAGTTATAAATTGCGTGTTGTGACGATAACTACATATTTTATGTAGTAAAAGTTTGTGTCTCTTGCGGTATACTACTTATGCAAAATTCTTACAGTAAAAAGAGGACTCCAGGTAATACAGTTTAGTTGTCATTAAATATCTTTAATATGCGATATTTTAACAAAACTGTAGGGTCCAATTTTGAGACAGTCAAAATTTTAGAAAATTCTTCCATGTAAAACCAGTTTGGGTTGGTGGAATTTTCTTGAAAATCTCGTACCGTCCTTGGGAAGTACTAAATTTAAGCAACAAGTTTTGTATTTAAAGGGCAAACACATTCAACTGGAACTTTTCAGAAATTGCTTTTTATGTATTCAGGGAACTTAAAACATATATTTCTGCGAATCTTGGTATCAAATATTTTAGTGTGGAATACAATAACTTATATAGTTACTGTATACATTATACACACGTACTAGAGAAAGTAAAAATCATGGTTTACACTGAACTAGAAACACGTTGGTTTTGATAGTTTGAGAAATGTGCAGTGACACTGTGAACGTTCAATATCAGTTAGAATCTCTGAGGCCTACATTGATGAAATTTAAAATGGCTACATTCCTACGTTCAACGTATTTACAAAGGAAATTTACACGAGGTGGTGGTTGATTTTTGTGCGTCATCGCCACCCAGTAGCAATTTTCGATCTGAATTACATCCTCGAGAAGGGCCAGAGAGAGAGAGAGAGGGAGAGAGAGGGAGAGAGAGAGGGAGAGAGAGAGAGGGAGAGACTAATTAGTGTGGTTTGTGATTAATTAATTAATTCCGTCTCGACCTGTTCTGCAGGCAACTCCCTGCTCATCCTGCGCCCAGCGTTCGTCTTCCTGAATGTTTTTTCCGTTTCTACTCACTCATTATTATCACTTCTTCATAATTATCGATTTATTCTGTTTATTTGCCATTTTTTTCTTTCAAATTTTCTTCCTTATTAGCACCTTAACTTCATAAGTAGATATGGAAAATAATATTAATCGTTTTCCTCCTTGATTATCTTCTTTTATCTGTTCATGTGTTAGAGAGAAAGTTTATATCCTTTAACGTCAATAGCACCATTTATTTCACCAAGCCAACAGACAGTTTCAATTTTTTTAAAATTCATTGTATTAATTATTGGAAATGTATTAAATTATCAATAATTCAAATGTTGCTTAAGCTACTAATAATTCAAGTGCATCCGAGAAATTTGATAACAAATTTTGAAACATTAAAAAAACAATTTTTCTTAATAAAATTACATGAATTTCAAACTTAAAGAAAATATATTATTTTCTTCACTTGGCGCACGTTAACTACCAAATAACTAAAACTTCTATTCTCACGAACTTTTTTCTAGTACTTTTGCATACACTAATTTATTTCAAAAACTTTATACTACCTATCATGAACACACTAAAAGTGGTTATATACTTTTTCAAAATAAATTATTACATTATATATATTATTACATTTTGAAAAATCAAGACTTTCGGAGAGCACGAAAAGTATTAATTTTATCACATTAATCAAGGGTAATATGAAATATGAAAGATATATTTTGTAAACTACTTACTGTAAAACTGAATTCTATTATGAGAATATTTTAAAAGTGCATCACGTGTCTTATTTTATTACAACAATTAATTTAGTAAATACAAAATTATTATTTAAATAGGATAGATAAGAGCCAGACTGCAAAATGCAATGTCATAGCCTGGATTTGAGTCACGGAATTACCGGTCTCGAGCTATAAGTACTGAGCTACCATCACAATAATAATAGTGGGCTGAAGTATGAAGCCTGGACCTTTAAGTACTTACGACGTTGTAAGTTGTCATCACAAAATAGTATGAGATCACTTTCTAATTTACCGAGAACATGCAGGTCATTTAAGGAATTTAATGTTATGTCGGCATTGTCATGGTAGATCAGTGATTAGAGCGACTGGGAGATCTTGGTTAAAATTCCGGTTATGGAATGAATTTTTCAGTCTGGTTCTACCTATACAACTCTTGTCCTATGCGAAAATACAATTAAATTAACAGTACTTTTTAATTCACCATGCAGGCTTAAATTTTGTTAATTGGCAAACATATCATGTAAGTACCATAGATTACACATAACAATATCATATAGGTATATTTCAACAACGTGCGTTTTAAACATGCATTACCTTAAAAAAATATCAATTATTTCTCTCCCTCTAAAAATAGTTTTGTAATCAGTTTTCTTTAATGTAACAATGAAAGGCAGATGCAAATCATATTAAATGTATGAAGAATTGATTTGCACATAGTTTAATATAGGCATAAGGAGAAATAATATTCTAATATTGACGTGATGAAACTTACATAATCTTCTCTACTATAACTAATATTATTTGGCTTATAATAATACTTTTACGATGGTTTTTCAATCGTCATATCAATCCAATAAAAATTCCCAACCAAACGAATGAGCCAAGAAGAAACACTAGTAGAAATGTTTAAAAGAGAATATTTCGGAAAAGGTTTATGCTACAAAAAGTAAATTGGAATACTTTTTAGATGAACTACATTTTATGTTCTCCCGTATGTATAATGCAGGTAAGGAAGATGCTCGACACCAAGATTTCACTTGAAATATGTTTTAAGGAATCCTGAATCAAACAAAATATATTCATGAAGGTCCGCGCGTGAGTGTGCCTTTGTACAGTATAACTCAAAAACGAAAAGCTAATTATCTTCAAAGGATGCGACACGATGAGTTGCAGAATTTCTCACATCCCAAACTACTCTTCACATCCAAAATTGTTGAAAATTTTCTATTTTCTTGAAAATATGTAAACGATTTTAATGAAAACCATATATTAAAGAGGTTTAGATGGCAAAAAAAAAAAAAAAAAAAAAAAAAATACATATCCCTCAATTTATTGGGAACAACTTCTTCATTCTGATTTTCGAGATACTATCTGTTATAGTTTTATTTTAAAACACTTAAACGTTTCTCAAACGGGAATTATTCATTCGTGTTTAATATCACTTTTTGTTTACTCCTAGCAATGAAAAGAAAACCAAATTTAAATATAAATCTAAGAGTGACAGCTTTTAAATGTTTTGAGTATCATTTTACCCTAGTCCATGTCCTTAGTTCCCTTCTAAATAAAAAGGAGCAAGTAATAAGACAACTAATGCTAATCTCCACCTGCATGAAGAAAATAGAAGAATAAAGAATATTTTATTTATAGAACAAATACAGATAACATGGTCATCTTTTTGTGAAGTTTTTGTATACCGCTTAACAGTTACCTACACAACATTACACAAAACTCTTCATTCTTCAGAAAATTCAAAATATATGTTTTCCATGAAAAATTCTCTCTTAGGTGAAACTTTTATTCAAAATTCTTAGAGAAATGTTTAAAATATACATTGCGAAAAATGTTTCAAATAGAGGATAGTTAGGGGTTCGGAGATTTTCTTTAAAATCTTCATATTATATCTTTCGAAGATTGTAAACAAATATTTATCTATGAGGTAAAGACATCGGTGAAACACGTCACGCATTGTGACCCATTGCGCGCTAACACCCAATCCAGGAGCAACGGTAAAGTAAGAGGTAAAGTCGGCAAACAGAGAGACGCGCGGAAGTGCCTAACGATGTAGCTAAATATTCATTTAGGCAATGGGATTGGGTGTGGCTGCCAACGCCATAGATCTTGGGTCTCGTCAAATGTCCAAACTCTGCGAGGACAGCGACCGAGAATAGCATTTACAACGTGCATGCATTCGCGCCGTTTGCCAGCACTGCCGCATACCAAGGCACTTCCCAACCTTTATCGGGTTCCCTTCTACAATGATCAGATTAATCCTTACATTTCAAGCTTAAAATTACTCTAGTTACGGGTTATAAATTGCACAACGTGTAGGGCTAGTTGCAATAATAAATAAAAGTTTTCATTGAAATTATTCACCTGTTCCTTGGAATCCAGGTGAAGGTTACACTTCCTTTACATAGCACAGAGCTTTGAAGACAGGAACTACTGGAGCTTAAGTCTCAAATCACTTTCACCAGAAAGTCTGTTCTGTATTTATTTTTTAAATAGACATATAAATAAAACGACTTTTTACAAAAATATATGGATGAAAAGTGTAATAAAGTCGTCACGGCTTAATTCACTGGGAAGTCCTTTAAACTTAACAAAAAAAATAATGAAAAATATTTATAACCTTTCTGTAACCGAAAATCACTGGAAATTTCAAGAAGCTGCAATTACATTTACACTAACTGTGGATTCTAAAACAGCTGACTTTTCCAAGAGAATGCGAATTCAATTGTTATTACTCAAAATAACAAGGAAATTTTTCTGAAGATTTTTCCAACTCCCTTCAAATATCTCTAATCTATTCTTGACATTTTCGTCCAAAGAAAGATGATTTTCTACGAGGAAGCGAAAGGGTGTCATAACACCCGGTTGGAGTCCTATTGAAACACGTTTCCCAAAAAATACGTTCGATACGTTCTTGCACAGTATAAAACGTTACATTAATTAATCCTTGGAAGAGAGCCTTGGAGTTTCTATTTGATCCTTGTTCATTTTTGAGAACATTTCTGCTAAATAAGCTGGCATCTGAAGCAGGATTTCATTTTCCATGCACCTTGCTTTGTGGAAGGCTGTGATTAAAATGTATACTTCGTTTCCAGGCTCATATAGTCTGGAAGTATTCTACCTCGAGATAGCAATCTAACTTCAGTGCAAAACAGTAAACACTTATAAATGTTTTCAATTTTCTTTCAAAGCACTGCGAAGATGGGCAATTTGTAGGGCGTGCCTTCATAAGAGTAATTCTTTTCACTGTATAGTCCAGCACAGATTTCAATCCATCGGGCATGCGTTTAGAAACAAGACCCTGTCTATTAATTTCGCGCCATCTGAACAAATGCCTACACAGTGAATCCAGTCAATTGAATTTTCACGAAAGTATTCGTCGATTAATTTAAATGAAGCACCTTCCATAGTTCTCTCTTTTATGGGTAGAGTAGCTGCTCTTCTACAGGCTCCATTAATATAACGGTCGAAAACTAACAAAATTGCTAAATTGGCAACATCAATCGATTCGTTAAGTTGAATTGCAAAAGTAGAGCTGGCAGAAACTCATTCCAAAACTTCATGTTCGGTATAACTGACATATTATCTATATTTAATCCTGGGGTTGATCGTATTGTTGGACAATGGTACCACATTGACTATTTGGTGAAAAACCCTCCCAGCTTGCACTGTACTACATCATTTATGCATGACCGCAACTAAATCTTCAGCTATTGATGAGGTGTTCCAGTTTTAGCAATTGTGTTGCTAACGCGATAAGACGCTTCAAGAGGATTCTCAATGTCAGGGAAAGGAATACAAAAATAGTTAAATCGTTTTGCTACTCGTTAGTTTTTCATGTGAAACGTCAGAAGATTTGTTACGTTGGTGGGGTGTTTTAATTTCTGAATGGCATTTAAATAGAGAAGGTTTAAGACTGCTTTTAGCAAGAATGTCACCAGACACACTGTGGTTTTGCACAGGCCTTGTCACCTACATATGAAAATCCAAACTTAATGTAATTATCATCGTACTTTCGATTTTTTACATACACAAAAGGGTATAAAATGTGTGTTTTGATGATATTTACACGTTTTGTGTAGCAATTTATTATTCTATCTCTTACTGTTGATCAGCTCTGAAGTCACTCAGAATAAAGAGAACTTCAGAGACCATCTTCAGGAAATTCAAGATATATATATATATATATATATATATATATATATATATATATATATATATATTTAATATACAGTATTTTAATAAAAACAGTTAAAGGAGTTTCTGAGAAAATCAACATCTTCGAAAACATTTTCATTAAGAGAATAATCTGGGATGGGGGATTTTCTTGAAAAATCTTCGTGTCGCTTATTGGAAGATACTAGACTTAAATACTAAACTTGGTATTTAACCGACATTATGTTTTTGAGCTAAACTTTCCACATACATACACACACGAGTGCACGCGCGCAAACGCTAGATTTTTCTGATTTATTTTTGGATTCAGGTGATCTCAAAAAATATACTTCCGGTGAAATCTCTATACACTATTTACATAGAACGTTTAGAGAGGTAAAAAGAGAGCAATGGTAGTGTAAAATGTCTAATTCAGTTTGAGACGTTACATTTGTTGAGAATTACTCCAATTTATCTGCACTGTATACAGATGTTGTATTTAGGGAGACAACTATTTTCTCACAGGCAGGTTTCTTCTTCACCTTTTACCGAAATAGATGCTAGAAAGTTTCGTTTCAAGTAAAACTCCCTGTGGGATAGAAACTGTGTGAGAGTGCTGCTGACCACATTACCTCCATCTCGTGCAGTGGTTAAGAAACCCAAATGTCTTTATCATGTTGTCTCTAGAGAACCGAACACTGGGGACCTAACTTACACCCACAGAACGCTCCCTAATGTGTTTTAGTTCTCTTTCTATATAAGCTAATATTTCATTACAACTGCATTATAAACGTAGCTACAGCCTTAAGCGTTTTCTTTTGTTCTAATTAACAGTTTAAAGTTATAGTGCTTTTGTTTCTGGCAGAAAATCTATGTAAACGTTGGCTATATCGCTAGCCTCTCACTACGTGGCCCCTGTTCGATCCCAGGGGACCCCATGGGGAATTGAGGAGGACGATGGGGCGTCTGGGAGGATTTTATCTGGCTTCGCCGGTTTCCCCAGTGATTCATTTCACCAGATGCTTTATAAAATATTTCTGTCAGTTTAATTGTTTTTCCACACAAACCGTGTGTAGAACAGGAATCGGATAAGTAGAGTGGGACTGAAAAATTCAATGCCATAGCCGGAATTAGAACCACGGATCTCCTTGGGACTTAAAGTACTTACAACATTGTAAGTCACCATTGGGGTTGTCATCTCAAAATAATTTGAGATCACCTTGTGGTTTACCGGGAAAAATCAGTCAAAGCAACCGGCTAGAAAGTGGTTCAAATCCCGGCAATGGCATTGAATTTTTCAGTCTAATTCTACCTATTCACCTTTCCTGTCATTAACTTCACCGTCATTTCATATAGCATCTCACTTTCATTGCAGTCATCGGGCTGATTACCTGTCCTGGCTTCTATTAATTTAGAGCTTCTATTCCTCAACAGGCATCTGAGAGGCGCAAGTCCTACAAACGAAGGGGGCAGAAAAATGAAACAAACAAATAAAAACTAGAAAATAAATTTCAAGGACAACTTGCAGCTGCATCGGTCTTCGATACGGGAGGAAACTCATCCTCCATGGTCTAGTGGTATCGTGCTAGCTTCTGGTTCCCCAGGTCGCAGGTTCAAACCTGGCGGAGGGCGAAGGATTTTTTCGGGCCTATAAAAGGTAGACTTTTAGTACTAATTTCGTAATTTTTATTTACCTATCTTATTCCACAATATGTCTACATTTGTTAACGACACAAGAGTAATGGGCAATTGGAAATACAATAGAGAAATCTCCAAAAAAATATCCAAAAATCTATAAATAAATTCAACAAGAGGGCAAACAATGTGGGTGTTAAAATAAATGTATCTAAATATATACATATTAATTTTATAAATAAGAAAATACACACCCGGGTTCGATCCCAGCTAGCTGGATGTGGTTTCCCCCGCCATCGCATTCCAGTGGTGCACCATCTTCATTCCATGTATCATCAGTGTCATGACCTGCGGTGCCATTTGTAGGAAAAGTGGGCGTTAAACAATATCTAAAACGAAAAGTGGCATCTTTGTCGATTTTCTGCGGGTTCTTTAGTTTTAAACCATACCAGAATGAACGCGTAGTTTATCAAAAATATACTGCATTTGCAGAACTATATTTAATAACTCTGTAACGAACTATTCTCAAAAAAGCTTATTCTTCTGTATACTTCATTCTATTGAAGATAAGCATGAGTAGAGATTGCTTAATTCCTTATAAGGAAAAGAGAAATAAGGCAATACACTAAAGCATTAGTCAAATCTGTTAAAAGTGGATCACTATGTAATTGAAAGTTGGTTTTCTTTGCATAACCACTGGCAAAACACAATAAATGACAAAATACCATTAAGTATTTTAAAATGAAAACAATAACAAGGGATATCCACAAAAAATGTGTATGATAAATTGTGTGTTTTAAAGAGATAAAACTTTTTGGGTGGTATACGAGCTGTAGATAGATGAAAAGGAAATACTCAGAATCTTATTATTCTGTCCTTTTATTACAAAACAAGCAGGGAATTAACAATAGTGGCGGATTATCCTACTTCAACTTGTTTTCATTTTACTTCATTTGCAAGAGTTGAAACGCCACTGCTGCCTTATTATCTTTATTTCACTGCAAGCTGATTACAGAATATAATTCAATTATAAAGAACAATTGAACAAGAAATTATTTAGGTCCCACTAGTAGGAGTTTGGCTTGTTAAAACATACAGACCGACCAGAGGAACTGGCAAAACAAGGGTAATTTCCTGGTTGAAATGCCCGAAGCATTCTCTCTCTTTCATTTTTACCTTCTCTATACATACTATATACATAGAGAAGGTATTGTACTGAACACAAAAATTCGATATCATGCTTTGGGAATCCCTGAATAAAAAAAAAGCATTTTTAGAAAAATATCCGTATGTGTGTCTGTCTGTCTATTTGTCTGTGTGTATGCCTCTGGGCAGCATAGCTCAAAAATGAAAAGACCGTTAAAAACCAAACTTAATATTTAAGTTTGGTATCTTCCAAGGGGATGTTAAAAAAAATCCCTCACCTCAAACTATCCTCTACACAGAAAAATTTCGAAAGTTTTGTTTTTCTTAAAAATGCCTCTAACGATTTTGATTAAAGTCTCGTATACTTAAAATACTTACTTGACAAATAAAATGTTTATTTTGAATTTTTTGAGAATAGCCTCTGTGACTGCTTTATTTTGGAAGAATTTGACGGATTTTTGCATAACTACTAAACCGTAAGAGATGGACGAAAGCTTACCACAGAGAAAATGTAGAACACATTAAAACACATCATTTATGTTATATACATTTTTTCGTGGAGATGGTTGTTTTTAAGATATTCCTTGCTTTTAGTTTCAGCTTTAAAAAACATACTTTTCTCATACAGGAAGTTGTGCACTTCTGTCCATACAAACTAAGGAACTTCAGTCTCATAGCAACCAGCGTTTGGTTGTCAGTTTAGTCTATGGTACTCCCTTATTTCACTTTTACTTACAAGGAAGCAAGTAATAAGACTATTTCTGATAATGATTTCTCGATTATCATTAAGTAAATAGAAGAATAAGCTTTTTATCAGTAATTTGTTGCAGAGTGGTAGAGAAAGTCATGTGAATGGAACACATCAGATTTTTTTTCTTTTGTTTATTTATGTCACCTTTAACTTGAACTACCTGTCTGACGAAAGAATACAGACGGCAGGCAGAGGAAGCTCCCTCTTATTCTAGCGTTAACTCTCCTGTCTAAACATAGCCAGGGCACACTAGCGACCTCACCTGAAACCTGCACTCTTTCTTCAGACAGAAAAATACTTATATACAATAACCGACCCATGCAGTAAGTGTTTATGTAATAATTTTAATAATTTGAAATCAATCATAATACTTATCTTCCTTTTAAAAGATTTGTTACACTCACATAACTTTCCCTAGCTGCTCTACAAACACACTTCTTATAAAAGATTATTCTTCTTCCTACACAATGCCAATCGAGATAAACATTAGCAGAATGTTCTTATTGCTTAGTTTCTTGTAAGAGGAAGGAAACTAAGGAATGCACTAAAGTGATAGTCATTTGTTTTAAAAACTCTCGTTATGCGATTATCATTGCAAATCGCTTCTTTGCTGCACCAGGAGCAGAACAAAAGAAAAACGGAATGTGAGAAAAGTATAACTACTTTACAATTGAAACTAATAACAAGAATTATCTTGAAAACGGCAAATTCCACGAAAAAAATGTATATGACATAAATTGTGTATTTTAACGAGATCTACTTTCTACTTTGTCTGTCTTTTACGGTTTACTAGTTAAGCAAATTCAGCAAAATTCATCCAGAATAAACATGTCTTCAGCAGCTATTCTGAAAATTCGAGATATGCATTTTATTTGTGATGGAAATAGCTTTAATATATGGTATTTTAATCAAAATTGTTACAGCCATTTTTAATAGAAACAAAATATTCGAAATTGTTTCTATGTAAAGGGTAGTCACAGGTGTCATATCCTTGGAAAATACTAAACTTAAGTACCAAGTTTGGTATTTAACTGTGTTTTCGTTTTTGAGCTATGCTGTCCACAGACAGACACACACAAGACATAGTACGCACGGGGACAGAAAAAATAAAAATGTGTTTTAGAAAAAATATACATCTTATAAGTTATATGTGTGTGAGTATATCTGATTTACATATATCAAAAAGTCCAGCATCTTTCAAGGGAGCGATAAGAAGTTCTTCAAGAAAATTTACTTATTCTGAACCGCTCTTTAGATGAAAGTTGCTTTAAAATTTTAATTTTCTCAAAAATGACTAACGGTTTTGATTTAAATACCGTTACTGCATTTTTAGAAAAAGTTCCATGTGTCTATAGACAGCATAGCTCAAAAACAAGAAACTAGGTATTTAGATTTATTATCTTCCAAGGATGCGTCATGAAGATTTTCAGGAAAATTCCCCCACCACAAAATACCCTTTAATTGAAACATTTTCGAAAATTTTAATTTTTTTAAAAACTAACTAACCTTTTAATATAAAACCACATATTAAATCTATTTACATCCCAAATAGAATGTATATCTTAAATTTTCTGGGAATAACCTCTGAGGACCTTTTTATTCTGGATGAATTTTGCCGAATTTCGCTTACCTGCTGAACCGCAAGAGATAGACAAAAAATTTGGATCTCGTCAAAACACACAATTTATGCCTTTAGGTTTTTGTTGTGGAGTTAACCGTTTCAGAGATATTATTTGTTATTGCTTTCAACTGTGAAATACCTATACTGTTCTCAGACAGGAAATCTCCGTTTTTCTTTTGAACAAAATTCATGGCGTTTTGCAATGACAATCGCATACTGACAGTTCTTAACATTTGAATATCAGTTTAGCCCAGAGCATTCCCTTAATTCCCTTATACTTATAAGGAACTACGTAATAAGACATTTCTTCTAATGTTTATCTTCATTACCATTGTGTAGAGAGAACACAATTATTCTGGATGAATTTTGCCGAATTTCGCTTGACTGCTAAACCGTAAGAGGTAGACAAAAAATGTGGATCTCGTCAAAACACACAATTACGTTTTTGTTGTGGAGTTAACCGTTTCCGAGATATTCCTTGTTATTGGTTTCAATTGTGAGGTACTAATACTTTTCTCAGACAGGGAGTGTCAGTTTTTCTTTTGTTCTATTCATTGCAATTTGCAATGACAATCGTATAACGACAGCTTTTAACGTTTGACTATCAGTTTAGTCCAAAGCATTCCCTTAATTCTCTCCTACTTATAAGCAACTAAGTAATAAGAACTTTCTGCTAATGTTTATCTTGATTACTATTGTGTAGAGAGAAGAATAATCTTTTGCAAGAAGTTTGTAGAGCAGCTAGAGAAACCCATGTGAGTGTACCACATTAGATTTTATATATACAGGAGAACCTGTAAGTATTTTCAGTGAAAATTCGTAAAAGAATTTTTGGTGGAATGCAATTCCTTCTCTGCCTTTATACTGGGTACTAAGTAAAGAAAGAACACCTAAACGGAAAGAAGATTCACACACATTGACAATATGACCACTTAATTGGTCTCATTAGAAAAAGTAACACCTACCTTTTATGAAAAATAAAAGTCGATATTGATTTCTATTCTAAAACTAGATCAAGAAGAAACGAAGCAGCTGGCCACCTAATCGCTCATACATATTTTACAGAATATTTCGCTGCATTAACTTCAGTTGCTGGGTTGAAATTATTAATTCCAGGAAAACCATTTCTCCGATCGATAAAAAAAAATTTCCTAAAAGAGGATAGGTAATAAAAAGACAAAACTAGTAGCTAAATTAAAAGGCAAAAGTTTTCGACTTAAAGTTTTAAAAAGTTGCACAGCTTTGTATGCGTGACTCCTCATCCAATTCTGAACCCAGTTTAATTAAAACTAACTTTTCCTAAGAATTATCTGCAATACGATGTGGATTTTCCAATAAAGATATATATTAGCCCCGTATTAATGCGCTTTGTGCCCTGCAATTAGCTGATTCTGGTTCAGTTCCCATATTTTTCATTCCCATAAAATGAGATATAAAGTGCTTGTTAATGTGGTTTTGTTTATGTTAAACACTATTTAAAGTAATTACATAAAGATGTACTGCAAAAGCAAGCACTAACTATAATTTAATTGAATTTAATGCTTAAATGATACAAAGAGATTTTTTTCTCAATATTTTGTGTGTTTTATTGAAAGTTAATAAAGAAGAATTTTGAGAAAGCTATGTTAAGAAATAATATCAGAATTTGAAATATTTTGGTTAACAAAATTATACAAAAAACAGATTTATTTTTTATATATATTCTAAACAAACTATTCATATATACACTAATTTTTCTATCTATTTCACATACATTAATTAAACATTTGCAAAATTACTTACACACACGAGAGTAACAGAATACACTAGGCTAAAGCAATAGTCAAATCCTTCAAGAACTCATCGCTGTGTGATGCGTTAACATTCAGTAAATCATTGATTGACGAAAGAAAACAAAAATGAATAGCTATTTTCACTTTGAGAACATACATGTTTTTTTTAAAATTGAAAGAGATGATTAATACTATCTCCTAATTAGGGATTTTCGAGCTAAAATGTTACTTTTAATAAAATTCACATTTTCTGTGCATTAAGGTTTTCTTTATTTCATATGGTTTACCTTTATGCAAAAGAATATTGACTCTAGCGTTTCAGTGTACATGTACGTGATTTACAAAATTTGTTGATAAGGATGATTTCAAATCAACCAGATGATATGTTTACTGCGATGCAGGTTTTTATGTAATGTATTTTAGAGAAGCTTTGCTTGCAAAAGTAAGTGGAGCAAACACTATTATTAACTGTGATCCAAATAATCACAATTTGGGAAATGAATCCCAGAACAGTGATGTATACAGACCGTTTCAAAACGACACCAAACGAAGATAGCATCAATTAGCTTACACTTTTACTTGTACGAAACTTGATTTTGCAACTTTCAAACTCTTCCATTTAAAGTTTTACGAGTGTTTAAAAATCGCACACATTTGGGATTAGGCAGCGAAGGAACAACAGTTGTCATAGGCCACGTAAACAACCTCAGAACGTGTTAAATAAAACACATAACAAAACCCACATGTTACGTTTTCCATTACCAAGGTAGGCCACCTTAGTATATCAAACCACGCCTATACCACGCGACTGGGACCTTCGCTACCAACCGGCATCTCTCTGGGAGTGGGCTAGGCCTGTGCCATTTGGTTATGTACGACTGCCTAATACATGGTGATTTTATGGCAGTTTTGTATGTGCCAAATTTAGAGCTAAAAATTATATTGACGTATCACATACGGTATGACCAACAAGGTCCACATCTTCGTTTGGTGTCGTTTTGAAACACCTTGTATAACTCCGAAATTCTTTCTACAGAACATTTTATGTTCCTACGATTTTCTACAGCAAGTATTTCCATTTGTAGTTTTTGAGGAACCCCTGAAGATGTAAAAACTTATATTTTTTGCTGACAGCTTAAAAACACATTCATGCATAAAAGATGCATATACGAGTATATATGAGTCAATAAGCTTCCCTCGCCTTGACTGGGGTCTGGGTACATTTTAGTTCATCTTCCCAAAGCTACTTTTAGTAAACCTTAGCATGCAATGTTTATTAGAGCATCATTTTCAAATAAAATAAAATGCTGGCATAAATATTTTATGAAATGTACTTTCATAGAGGTCATCATTTTTTCTCCTTTTATAACAAAGATACCGAAAATCTGATGCTTGAAGATTTTTTACATACCTCTATGGCACTGCTAAAATATTTTAATAATTTTACTATAAACAGTATAGAATATTTTGAAAACTACACAAATTTGCTTTGGACAAATGCTTCTCATACATCTAAAACTTTGATTTTGAGAAATAACATAATGCAGAATGTAAATTTATAGAGTGAATGTGTGTATAAAATATTATGTCTCTATCATTAAAATTGTGGGAAAACGAATAGAAAATCCTAATTTTGCAAATATTTTACTGTATTTATAAACCTTCTTATAGTAATAATTTACAGACTACATAATTTTGACCAAAGCAATATTCGAATGTAATGGGAAACCAAGAATGAATAAATATTTGATAACCGAACACTGTTAGACTTTCTTTTGTTCTCGCGAACTATAGCATACTTTGGAAACCACCGAAAAATGTGTGCAAAGGCCAACGAGGGCTTTGTTTCATGCAGTATCAAAACAATAATAAAAGAGAAACAGTAGCAAATCGGCAGAGACAAAACAATGGCAACCGCAGGGAAAACAGTTTTTCCCCGTTCTGCTTTATGACAGATTCTGTGGTCTGATTCTGCCGATAGAGCGCAGCGTGCCGTTTATCATTGGGACCTGATGGATGCTTGTCAGTGGCGGCTTTTGTTTCGCTCTGGGCTCTTGTTAATTTGCGTATGCAAATGATAAACATCGATATAACCCAAACCGTAAAATGATATAATGTTCCGAAATGTGCTCGAAACAGCTTTTGTACGATTGCTTTAAGACAGAGCAGGAGTTATTCTAGAATCCAAACAATATGTTATTGTAGTAATGAACGCAAAAGTGAACTACTGAATATAAAAAACTTTGTGAGATAATACTGAAGCAGATAGGATAAGAAAAATGTACTGTGTTACTTTCATACTCTACTATTGTTTATTTTTATACAGCTTCAAAAAATATTCTTAGATCGCCTATTTAATTAATCTACTTAGTTAATTACCTATACATAATTAGGTATAGCATTCCACCAGATATTTCAATTCCGGATTTCATTGGAAATAAACATTTTTGATCCCCCTCCCCCCTCCAAAAACAAACAAATTATATAAGGGTCCTTGTAAATGCGCTTTTCTGTGTGTGACACCTTCCAGGGTACCACACAAAGATCATGAAAATTTCCCTCCCAAAAGGCTATCCTTTACACGAATAATTTTTGAAAATTTTAAATTCTTATAATTGGTTCTAAACAGTTTTACTAAAATGCCGTAAATAAAAGATATGTACATGGGAAACAAAATGTGTATTTTAAATTCCCTGGAACTAGCCTCAGAGTTTTTTGTTATTACTGCAGATGAAAATATTATTTCTATTAATCTAAATATTATAATATTTATAATTATTAATATTTATTTATATTAATATTTATAAAGTAAAACTAATTGAAACATTAGGAAACTATTTGAATTAAACGTAAAAATGTGTATTTATGAAATAAAGCATCTTAAATGAAACTATTAGCATATCTTTCCATATTATTCGTATAGGAGCTGTAAAGGATAGGACACTCCATATATAAAGTCCCAAAGCCACAAAAACTATTTGAAGTAAAATTTGATTTTAATGCAATATACATCTTTACTTTCTCTATCTAGTATTATGTACGCATGTAGTAGGTAGAGAGATTATTGTATAACACCCAAAAATTCGATACTGATATTCGACCGGCAAAATATGTTCTAGAAAAATGCTGTGTGTCAGTGTTTTTTTTTTTTTTTTTTTTTTTAAACAGTAACGGAGTCTGATCAGGACTCCGGTACTGTATCCCTATTTACATTTCCCCCCGTAGGTTTTACTGATTACTGGTTTACTGGTTTTACTGTTTCATTTACAAACATATACACATTGCACAAACATATAACATCCATGCCCAAGGCGGGACTCGAACCCACGATCCCCTGCCCACGAAGCACCAAAGCGAGACGCCTTAGCGAGCGCGGCCATGGGGACCGGCTTGTGTTTGTGTACATGTACATGTGTGTGTGTGTGTGTGTGTGTGTGTGTGTTTGGGCGCGCGTGCGAAATGTCCATTAAATACCAAACTTGATGTTCCAGTTTAGTATATTTCAAGGATGCGACACGAAGATTTTCAGAAAATCCTGTGAGCTCAATCTACTCGTTGCATGAAATTATTTTTATTTTTCTATTTTCTAAATAAATGTTTAAAGGTTTTGATTAAAATATATTTATTTGCCAAAACTGAAGATCTTGAACTTATTGTGGATAGCTTCTAAAGTTCTCTTAATTCTGAATGACTTTTGTATAACTGGTAAATTGTAAGAAACAAAAATATAGTGTGCAAAAAATGTAGGACTCCTTAGAGCTCACAATTTATACCATATAATGTTTATATCTAACCATCATATATTCTTGATTATTTGTTTTAAAACGTATTTGAAAAATGTTTCTCAAATAGAATTCGTATTCATTCTTTCTCACCCTAGGCCTAAAAATAGGACATTTCAATTGCATCCCATAGCAAACAGCTTTTAAATGGGTTGACTATCGCTTTAGCCTGTTTTATACCTTTATTCCCTTTCTGCTTATAAGGAACTCAGCAATACAACGATTTCTGCTAATGTTTATCTCGAGTAACATGAAATACAGTAATGTGAGCTTTTGTAAAATGAATTTGTTGTAGAGTTGGTAAAGTCATTTTAATAGAACACATCAGATTTTAAGTTTTTTTTTTTTTTTCAATTTGGTTTAGGTATCCGTTATATAAAATTATACACAAATCGTTTCGAAAGAAGCGAAAGACTATGCCTAGAAAATGTATTATATAATTATATTTGTCATGTAAATGTGTGCATTTTAATCAAAACCGTCTAATAATTTTTGAGATACTAAAAATTACTGAAAATATTTCCATAGTCTGGTTGAAGTGAAATAGAGAAAAGTGAACTTTTGTAAAATTAATTTGTTGTAGAATAGGTAGAGAAAATCATGTGTATGGAACACATCAGATTTTAAGAGTTTTTTTTTTATTTGGTT
This sequence comes from Hymenopus coronatus, assembly GCA_030762935.1. Classification (NCBI taxonomy): domain Eukaryota; kingdom Metazoa; phylum Arthropoda; class Insecta; order Mantodea; family Hymenopodidae; genus Hymenopus; species Hymenopus coronatus. Next base: position 87,161,192 of record CM060898.1, read on the forward strand.
TAGGTATGCGTTATGTAAAACTATACACAAACCATTCCCAAAGAAGAGAAATAATTCATAGCATCTTTGGAAAATACTGAAGATATATAAACCAAATCTTGTTATTTATCTGAATTCGTTTTAAATTGTGATATTCTACCTCTAATTCTCTTTCCCTCGCTATCGCATATATACCCTTAGACCCGTGTGGATCTTTTTGATTTAATTGGATCCAAGGGGCAATAAAGTCTGGTTTTTAATGGATTTGAAATATCTAATTAATTTATTCATACATACTATGAACATAGTATAAAGAGAAGGTATTATACTGCACCAAAATATTCGATACCGAGATTTAACCAGAAATACATGTACTCGGACCCCCTGAATCCAAAAGAAAGAAAAACGACCTTACCAGTGTGGTGTGTGTGTGTGTGTGTGTTTTTTTTTTTGGTAGTGTTTAACGCCCACTTTAACTACTAATGGCACTGCAGGCAGTGACACTGATGATACATGAATGATGATAGAGCACCGGTGGAATGCGATGGCGGGGGAAACTGGAGTACCCGGAGAAAACCCTCCCCAGCGCCAATTTGTCCACCAGAAATCTCACATACGGTCGCTTGGGATTGCACCCCGGCCGACTTGGTGAGAGTCGAGTGGTCTAACCACTCGGCCACGGTGCGGCCTAAGTGTGTGTGTTTGTGTGAGCAGCATAGCTTAAAAACGAAAATTCCGTTAAACACCTAACTTGATATTTAAGTTCAGCATCTTCCTAGGATGCAACATGAATATATTCAAGAAATTCCTCCACCCCAACTGCCGTTTGAATGAAAAAAAAATCGATTTTTTTTTAAAAATGGCTTTAACGATTTTTATTAAAATCTCTTATATTTAAGATATTTACATGATAAATAAAATGTATATCTTGAATTTTCTGTTTATACTCTGAAGAACTCTTTATTCTGAATGAATTTTTCTGAATTTTGCATAACTGATAAATCGTAAGAAACAGGCAACAGGCGCTACACAAAAAATGGAGATGTCAATAAAGCGCAATTTATGTCATATTCATTTTTTCGTAGAGTTGACCGTTTTTGAGATATTGTTTGTTAGGGGTTTCAGTTTTAAAATACACAAATATTTCTCATACAACAATAATTTAAACATTTGACTGTCGCTTTAGCGTGATTTATTCCCTTATTTCACTTCTTCTTATAAGAAACTAAGTAATAAGTCCGTTTTTGCCAACGTTTATCTCGATTAGCAAGTAGATAGAAGAGTAAGCTTATTACTAATAATAATTTGTCAGAGAAAGTTATATAAATGGAGCTCATCAGAATTGTTTTTCTTTGGTATGCACTTTTTCTTCAACTTTTATAAAGATAAATAGTCTAACGTTCTATTAGACATTTGTTGCAAAATATTTGGTTGTAACACATAAAGCGATTCTCAGCATTCCCTTTATTTCCTGGTGTAAAATACTGTTGCTATTGCAACTAAGAAATACCGTCCGAAGTGATGCGTTTACCTGTCTGTATTCGAGAACTTGCATAATGGATAACGTTCATTTTGTTGATTTACGTAGAGTTTACCGGAAACATCCGCTATGTGTCACTGTGGTCATTGCGAAAGCTACATTATTTACGAGAAGAGCGTAGAGCCAGCGAGGTACCTAGGCTAAGTGGAAGAACTCCTGTCCCAAACTATTGCGGACAACAAAATCTACTTTATTCTGGCTGAAAGTATGCAGTTCTCAATGGGACTGACGTGAAAAACAATCCAGAGGCACAAGAACGAACTAATGGATGTTATAATGTATGTGAAATGAAGGCGTGGTTTGGGTACCGCCTCTAGGATACGAATTTCACTACGATTACTAACGGAAACGCTACACCAGTACATTTTGATCTTTCACAGTAAGATGTGAAGAGTACCTGTGACATTATTAAACTGAACCACGTGGTGCCACATTGCATTCGGGAGCTCTCCCGGATTCGAAAAATTAAAATTATTCCAATAAACTTAAAATTTTTAAACGAAAAATTTAGTATAATGAAAAGCAATGCAATTAAAAAGAATAAATTAATAACTTAAATAATTCGTTTGAGATTGATGGAGGACTTCACCCGGTCCTCAGTTTAATGCTTTAATAGTTTCTCTCATCCGCTGAATTTACCCTTCCTATATATTATTTTATCCATCCCTCATCCTGTTCAATCTATTTTAGGGTTTTACGTGTTGGCGATTGTGTTTCGTTTTAGCGTGGTATCAAAAGAGAATGGCATGTGAAAATTGCTTCATTCCTCGATCTTCACCTGGAATACGGACTGCCACCATGAGAGGGGCGTTACACCCTCTAGGAGGGGTGGCGATCTCTATCCTGTATGTCCGACCGGGTGTCTTATTCTGAAAACTGTATGGATCCTGGCACTGGTCCGGCCACCCGGTGTTTTATCTTACCTCATCCTCCCTCCTGAGGGCACCTAAGATACTATGCCCTCACTGGATAAGCTTTTTACTTTCTCTTGCACGTCTGAAACTAGTAGGTAAGGAAGGTATTGCATCCCAACCGAAAATTTGATACCGAGATTTCACTGATCCTTAGAGCATTTTAAGAAAGTCAAAATTTTCGAAAATTTGTACATATAAAGGTGAGGATGGGGGGATTTTGTTGAAAATCTTGGTATTTAACAGCCTTTTAGTTTCTGAGCTATGCTGTCCACAGACACATACACACATACATACATACAGACACAGACACGGATATTTTTATAATAGTTATTTCTGGGATTCAGGGGGTCTCAAAACATGTATTTGCGGTAAAATTTCGGTATCGAGTTTTTGGGTTCAATACTATACCTTTTCTATTCACTATATACATAGTACGTGAAGAGAAAGTAATATCATGTGGAGGTAAGTGGTTTTATCAGCTCTAATGTGTTTTATGATTGTAGGTATACCAAGTTAAACTACTTCTGCCTTTGATACAATAGAGTCGCAAAAAGCAATTTCTTTATTAGAGAAATAAAATCGCTATTGAGAGCTTCATTTAGAATGAAGATGTTTCAATTTGGCTAATGCAAGTTCACGAGCCACAGGGAATTTTGACGTTGAGCAAACGGAAACTGATACTCATAAAACCTTCGTTAAGGGAGGAATTTGCAACACCTTTGGCTGATATAAAATACTAGATGGGATAGCAACTTGGGGACCAATAGCGGGACATAGTCGAAGTTAGCGCAGCTTGGTACACGGTTGTGATGTGTTTACGATTTAGTGTGTACGTTGTGGTACTGATTAGAAGGAAAATGAGGAGTGGTTGCATGGGAGATTGTGATGCTTTCACTTGCAGTGGAAGTCGATTGAGGTTGGGTGGGTGTTCAACATAAATATCACTGATTTAGCGGAAATAAAAATGTTAATATTTACATGCATTCTATTCCTGTTGTGCAACAAGTCATCAGTACCATCATATCCGTTTCATTTTCTCTCACGATACATAGATCATAATGCACAACAATATACATTCATAACGTCTTAAAACATTAATCGTCTCCGATTGCCACTTAAACAGGCTTTATATAGTGAAAATCTTCGCTCCACATCACAAGATGTGATTGTATCAAAATTGAAATAGCACACATAATTGATTACTGTGTCAGATATTTCATAGCAATTATTTCCGCAGCAACACTTCGTAGTATATTTCGTATTTCACGCATTATTTAAAATCAAACACTGTCTTTACTTTCTGTTTCACGTGGTCTAAAGCATGCGTCACGATCTCTGATTAATTGCTTGCTCAAGTTCATCGTCAGCCTTCAGGGCTCGCAGCATTTCAATGTTGGATGTTTCCAAATATGTGTTATTGTCGTAGATGTATCTACAAAGTTCTTCTGTATGAATTGCAAATCTTCATGCAATTCATTTGAAGCAAGAGATTTTACATTCTTGATTGAAGGGAGTGCACTATCATCAAAGACATTAATTACGTACTTGTAAAGCTGTATTGTAATATACAGCATAGTATACTGCTTCGTCGTGCCGTGTTCCCCAACACGTTACTACATATTTACATGTGGCACGTGCAGTCGCCAATGCAGGTCTTCTCTACTCGGTAGGTATACAACTGGTATGCGCATATGTCCTGCTATCGGTCTATAACTTTTAGACTTTAGTATTAGGTCTAAAATCATCTATATACAGAGTGATTTATGTAAAACTGACACATTTCTTTCTTTAATTATTCCGTTGGAAATTCATTCAATTACCCAATTTTAGCACCAAATTAAGCAGAATCTTCTGGAGTTTCGATTCCTCGTCACTAGATGCGCAGATGTTTATGTTTTATTCCTAATTGCATTGTTGGCAGCTGTTTCTATATTTTGTTCTTGTAGTCAATGTGAAAATGCGGTACGATCTAGAGCTGGTCAAGGATATTTTCAGTAAGATGGCGCTACATGACATACATCAAATAAATCCATGAACCTAATTGCAAGTTTCTTTGACGACCGGATAATTTCCAGGAACCTGTGGCCACCGAGATCTCCGGATTTGACATCACCGGACTTCTTTCTATGGGGTTACTTAAAAGACAGGGTTTACGCCTCATGTCCTCAGACATTGGACGATCTGAAGCACAACATCACAAAGGAGATTCAAGCTATTGACAACAGAGTCCTCCAACGAGTGGCCAGTAACATGGAACGAAGTGTTGAGTTGCGCCTTATGCTATAGAGGTAAATAATCTCCCAAAATTCCTCTACAATTTACATCAAATAAGTTGTCGCTAGCATAACAAGTTTTGAAACAATTAATGAAAGAAATGTGTCAGCTCTATATAAATTACCCTAAACTTATGCTTAGCACTAGTGGAAACACGCAATGTAAGAGGAATATTGACAGATTTGAGGAACGTTTTTGAGCCTAAAATAGTTTCGTTAACGTGTAATGTGATACGTTTTGCTATGAACTATACATTTTATTGCATGTAGGGTTCAATTAAAGTTCTGTCACACCGAGTCGGCGTATACTGGACCACCGGTACAGTCGTTTTATGATCAGGGAATTCCTAGTTCCCTACAGCGTACACACGTTGACGAGGGATCAACAAAACGTTCACAGATGGCATTATACGGCACACAGGATAGATGCGCCTTATTTGGCAGTGCCTAGGGATTATTTTAATAGACCATGCTATAATAGATAACAATGTGAAAATATCTCTCAAATAAATTACACATTAATATTAGTATATATAAATTCTAGAAATTAACTTTATAAATTTTAAAAATATTATATAAAAGATATGTTACATTCACTTGACTTCCCCTACCTATTATGAAAGAAAGTCATTCTTACAAAAGATTACTCTTTTGTCTGAATCATGCTAACGAAGTTAACACATTAGCATACATTTTCTTACTACTTGGTTCCTTATGAGCAGAAGGAAAATAAGGAATCCACAAGACTAAAGCAATATTGGAATCTTTTAAAGTTTCTCGCTATAAGTTCAAAATTTGGTTGTCTTTGCATGATAGGGAATAAAACAAAAACAGCACTGACAAATTCCAGTTTGAAAAAGTTAAGGTGTTTTAAAATTAAAACCAATAGCATGGGATATCTCGGAAATCGTTAACTTTACAAAAGAAAAATATAACATAATTTGTGTTTTTAAGGAGAACTCTACTTTTGTAATAACTTTTAATTTATCTCTTACAATTTTTCAATTCACAATAAAGGGGACTTCAGAGACTATTCCCACAAAATTAAATATATAAATTTTGTCATGTAAGTATATTTAATACATGTATTTTAGTCAGCAATGTTCATCATTTTTGATAAGGCAAAATGCTCTGATTTTTTCACGTAAAGTTCAGTAGGTGCTTAAGGGATTTTCTTGAAATTCCTTGGAAGTTGCTGAATTTAAATTTCAAATTTGGTATTGAACCGACATATAATTCGTTTTAGTTATACTATCAACAGACACACACATTCATGCACGCACACTGATCTTTTTCTAAAGTGCTTTTCTTGGACTCAAGGATTATCAGCACATATGTTTCCGGTGAAATCTCGCTATCGATTTTGTGGTTGGAATAAACTTTTCTAACTATAATGTATATCGTACATATCTGATAGAGCAAGTAAACATTAACGCGAATTCTCTTCTACAAAATTCAGCATTAAATTGCGAAACCAATCCAGATTGTCCTTCAGAAAAATAAAAAGACCAACTTGCTCAAAACTAATAAAAAAAGACTATCTCTGCTGGCAAAGAACGCGTGTACGTAGCCAGGTGGTCCAACTGACCTGTATTTGATGAGTTATAAGAGTTGCAGAATTCAGCGGGGCTATTTCAAGTTAAAAACTAACAGTGGAGGGACCCGGTGAGCAGGTCACGCTCATTGTCAGCGAAAGAACGGTCTCAGTTCTCCACCAGTGGGTTTTAATCTAAACTAGCCCCGTTGAGTTGTGCAACTCTTTTAATGCACCAAGGGATATCTGCACACGCCAGATAGGGACACTTGGGCCATCTGATATTTTGAAAATCTTGATATCTTATAATAGCATCCTAAGTGAAAATGCTTAGTCTAAATAGAAAATTCTTCTATGAAATAATGCTGATTTTTCCTTACTGCCAAATTAGCTGTATGTAACCTATGCGTTTGAGTATTCCCCCTTTTTTAGAATTCTTCATCTTCTAATTTCGAAGCAATTTAGATAGTTTATATACATTTCTGCTGCTAGCTACAGCATAGTATTCTATACTGGCATATTTTGAAAACAAGTTTCATGTTGCATAAAATTATTTTTACTTTCTCTATAACATATTACAAGGTACATAGTAGATAGAAAAGGTATTTCATTCCATCCATAAATATGATACCAGAAATATATATTTTTAGACCCCCTGAATCCAAAAAAGAAAATTTTTAGAAACATGGCCGTGACTGTGGGCAGCCTAGCTCAAAATCGCAAAGTCGATTAAATACCAAACTTGGTATTCAAGTTCAATATTTTCCGAGGATGCGACACAAAAATGTTGAAAAAAAAGTTCCTCCACTCCTAGCTTCCGTTTACGTTTTCGAAAAATATTGATATTCTCAAAAATGGCTATTAACGATTTTGATTAAACTGTCATATGTTTAAGACATTTCTATGAAAAATGGAATGCATATTTTTAATATGAGCTCTAAAGAAAACTTTTGTATAACTTGTAAACCATGAGAGATTGACCAAAACCTTACTGTACAAAAATATTAATCTGATTAAAACTCAATTTGTCGTATGCATTTTTACATCGAGTTATCAGTTTCAGCGACATTAATTTTTATAAGTTTCAATTTTAAACTACCTAAACATTTCTAAAACTTTCGCTCTATCTCTTTTGTTTATTCCCGAAAATGCAAATGAGAATCAAATTTGTATTTCAATAAAGTGATAGCTTTCAAATGATTTGACTATCGCCTTAGCCTAATGTATTCCCTTATTTATATTCAACTTACAAGGAAGAAAGTAATAAGACCATTATATTACTGTTTTTCTCGATAAGAATGACTTAGATTAAAGAATAATATTTGCTAAGCAAAACTTTGTGGAATGGTTAGAGAAGGTCATGTGACTGGTGCACATCATGTGTCTTTTTATCTTTTCTTAATAATTTCAGAGTAGATTTCATCTCTTGAAAAAAAAGTTTGAAATGTCCCATTCACATGACTTTCTCTAGCTGGAAAATAAACTTTTCTTAACAAATATTATTCTTTTAATTGTATCATTCTCAAACATTAGGAGAATTGTTAATATTACCAGCTTATTTGCAAGTAGAAGGGAAATAAAGAAACATACTAAGCTAAAGCGATAGTCATATCTTTTAAAGCCGATGGCTATGTGAAACAATACAAGTTTGGTTCGCTTTGCATAACCAGCACTAAAACTAATAAGAAGAAACGTTAGAGAACTACCTGTTTGAGGAGTGTTAACGAAGTTTAAAATTGAAAAAAAAATCATGGAATATCTTGAAAACGGTCAACTCTGCAAGAAAAACGTATACGACGCAAATTGTGTGCTTTAACAGATGTACATTTCTGTGTAGTAAGTCTTTGTGTATCTCTTACACTCTATCAGTTATGCAAAATTTGTCCAGAAAAAAACGAGGTCTTTCCGAGGCTATTGCCAGAAAATTCAAGATATACCATTTATTTGTGATAAAATTCAAACATTTTTCCATGTAAAGGGTAGTTTTGTGTCGTATCCTTAGAAGATAATAAATATAAATACAAATTTTGAAATTTAATTCTCTTTTAGTTTTTAACCCATGCTGCCCAGAGATACACACACACACACACACATGTTCGAATTTTTTTTCTTAAAAACTAATGTTTTCCATTCACATGACTCTCTCGTTGTTCGGCAAACAAACCTCTTATTCAAAAAAATAATACTTTATTATATCATGCTAATGAAGTTAAAAATAAGCAATATTAGTTTTATTATTAGCTTCCTTGTAACCAGAAGGGAAATAAGAAAATGCACAGGTTAAAGCAATACAGAACTCCTTTCAAAGCCGGTCGTTAAGTGAAACAATTGAAATTCTATCTCTTTGCTTGCCCGGAGTTAACAAACGAAAAACCAGAAGGGAAAAGCTCGAGAAAAGTTGAAGTGGCTTAAAATTGAAACCAATAATCCGGAATTAGTACGGTTAACTGTACTAAAAATGTATATAGCATGAACTGTTGTTTCAATGAGATTTAAATTTTTGTGTAGTATGTTTTTGTTAATCTCTTATGATTTTCCAGTTATATAAAAGTAATCCAGAATGAAGAGTTCTTCCAGAGGCTATTCCAGAAAATTCAAGTTATACGTTCCGTTTGTCATAAAAATATCTTAAACAAAAAGTATTGTAATTAAAATCGTTGAAGTCATTTTTGAGAAGCAAGTTTCAAAAATGTTTCTGTGTAAAAGGTAGTTTGGGGTGGGGGGATTTTCTTGAAAGTATTCATGTCGCATCCTTCGAAGATTCTAAACTGAGCTGTGTTGCCGAGACACACATACACACATTTTTCGACTCAGGGGAGCTGAAAACATCCGATTAAATTTTAGGTGAAATACCATACGTTCTCTAGCTACTATGTATTTTTATGCACGTACGTGTTAGAGAAAGTAAAAATCGTTACAATCTGGTCCAATTATTGATCTTGATTGTTGAGGCTCATTTGATGTGACTTGGGCTGGAGAATGTTTGTGATATGAGCCATGTGTAGTCTGTGGAGAGCGGCCAGAGTTACCAGCTCCCTCGTCCCTTGAAGCTGCAGGAGCAGAAGCAAATGTTTATTCTACGCATGTACAAACATGCTTAAGTTAATCGCCTGTCCCCGCAAGGATTACACCCCCTATACTTGGTACACGTACACTCCATCTACCTAGTTCTGCAGCTCGCGCTTACGTCATCTCAAAACTGTCTTTGAAGCAATTCTCCGTTTTCCAGTTCCGATGCGTGGAAAACCACATAACACTCCAGCATAACTGTGAAACATTTAAAAATATTTCTTCTCCTAACAAAATAAGATTTTAAACTTTAAGAAAATATAATCTTTTTCATACAAGGTGCACTCTAACTACAAATAAACTAAAGCTATTATACGTAGCGTAATAATTAGTATTCCCAACTTTAAACTTCCTACTTTCTCTACAAGTACTATGCACATAATGTATAGAGAAGATGTTACATTCTCACCAAAAATTCGATACCAAGATTTCACGGGAAATACATGTTTTATCCAAAAAATGTATTTTCAGAAAAAGGTCCGTGTGTGTGTGTCCGTGTGTCTGTGATCACGATAACTCATAAACCAAAAGTCCGTAAAATACCAAACTAGGGCTGTAACACGAAGATTTTGAAGAAAATTCCCCCATTAGATTGAATCATGTGAGTTGATGGCGTCTCCTTTCTGTGTTTCACTGCGCGGTGTTCAGCTGGTTGTTTATTTACGTAATAAAATTGATTAATTATTGTATAAGTCTGAGTATAAACATGCTTTTCTATGTTGCCTGTTCTTCGGAAGGTGCCGGGTTCGATTATAAACCGTAATTAGGTTTTGGAGATAACCCTTCGTACGTTAAAAGAGTTGCAGAACTCCACGGGGTAAATGCAAGCATGCACCGGTCAGTGAAGTTGCAAGCGAGAGGGATCTTCGTTTTTCTCTCTTTGCATATCAGCGTAAACGGTAAAGAAATCGTGTTGATCTCTGAGAAGTGATTCCCAGGCTTCTAATAGAGTCCTAGACGATATACAAGAGTAAACACACGGAGAAAGTTAACATTCTTTTCACTTCAATTACAGAGTCTTTGTTGTTTTCAGGAAAAATCCACCTCTTAGATTCACAAATAATTAAAAACTCTATTTGACGTTTTAATATCCGCTAGTAAATAACTTTATAATTTTGTAATTCACTGTTCTTATTTAACATTAGAGACTTGACCTACTTTACGGTAAATCAAAACATAAAGGTGCCGTAGCATAAAGCATATTTGAAAGCAGTGTTTCACTGTATTACTGTTTATTATTATTTTATTATTATTAGTGTCATTATTACTACTACTGTACTATTAATTTGCTTGGAAGAATGAAATAAATTGTAAAATATCCATAACGATGAACATGCAACCATTAGCGCCTAAAACGTAATCCATGGCACGACAGTCCCCCATCTCGGCCCGAAGGTGTCATGAATGGGGTGCAGTGCTGGAGGTCGAGACATCGATCAGCGCCTCGAGTACCTCCCAGCCGGTTGATGTAGTCTTCTGGATCCGTAGTCACTATTTCTCAATCAAGTCGTTCAATTGATCCCCCATGGACCTCACGAGGCTGAGTGTACTCCGGGTAAGGTCTCCTAGCAGGGGAAAATTCCCACGGCGTATCGGGAATTAAACCTAGGTTTTCAACTCTACCACCACCAGTAATAATAATAATAATAATAATAATAATAATAATAATAATAATAATAATAATAATAATAATGGTAATGTGGGTAACATTACATACTGTCGTGTGGTTTTTGTTACGACGCTTTAGTGCTTTGTTTAACACTACGGTGAGTCTCTTCAAAATGAGAACAGGGATTTACACTATTAAAAATAGTTACTAGCGGACTTTTTAACTACTTATGAATGTAAATAGTGACTTTATTCTCAAAAAAACAAAGGCTCTGTAAGTGAAGTGGAAAGCATAATAACTTTCTCTGTATTTTTAAACTGATACTGTATATAATTTTGAATATCATTTCATTAAGAGACTGGTATAATATATCCAGGGACAGAGTGCGAAATCAAACCAGGTAACTCCCGAATGCGAGCCTCACACTTACTCGGTAGCAGATAACGCACTTGTTATTGAAATCTGTAAGTATGACTGCAAAAACATGCAAGCAAGTTTTACTTTCTCTGCACGTACTATGCACATTGTATTCCACCCAAAACTTCGTTTCGAAATGTATCTAAATCTTTTTTCAGGTCTTCTGAATAAAATTTTCATTCTTAGGAAAATGTCCAGTGTGTGTGGGTGTATGAGAACAGCGTAACTGAAAAAAATCTGATGTGTTCCATTCACATGACTTTCTCTACATCTCTGCAAAAATTATTGTTAAAAAGCTTATGCTCCTATTTACCTCATGCTAATCGAGAAAAAAAAAAAACTAGCAGAAACAGCCGTATTACTTGCTTCCCTGAAAGTAGAAGCGAAATAAAAGTACCATAGGTTACAGTGATAGTTCAAAGACGGTTGCTATGTGACTGAAGTTCCTTTGTTTGTATGGATAGGAGCTGACAAATTCCTGTAGGAGAAAATATAAATTTTTATAACTGAAACCAAAAACAAGGAATATCTCAAAAACAATGAAGTCCACGAAAAAAATTAATGAAACATAAATTGCGTGTTTTAAAGTGCTCTACATTTGTTATATGGTCAATTTTTGTCCATCTCTTACGGTTAAGCAGTTGTGCAAAATTCCGTAAAATTGACCCAGAATAAAGTATTCTTCAGATGCTATTTCCAGAAAGTTCAAGATATACATTTTATTTGTCAGGTAAATATATTTAATATACGATACTTTAATCAAAACCATTATAGGCATTTTAAGGAAAATCAAACTTTTAGAAAAAAGTTCCATTTTAAGGGTAGTTTGGGGTGGGAGATTTTCTTAAAAATCTTTGTGTCGCATCCTTGCAAAATACAAAACATAAATACCAAGTTTCGTATTCAACGCTCTTTTCGTTTTTGAGTGCTGCTGAACACATACACACTCCGAACTTTTTCAAAAAATACTTTTTTTAATTAAGGGAGAACCAAACATGTATTTCCGGTGAAATTTTACTTTATTCTGGATGAATTTCACGAAAATTTGCATAACTGTTAAACTGTAAGAGATGGACAAGAGCTTACCACACAAAGAATGTAGAGCACATTAAAACCCAATTTATGTTATACACATTTTTTTCCTGGAGTTGATGGTTTTTGAGACATTCCTTGTTTTTGGTTTCATTTTTAAGAATCGTATACTTTTATTATACAGGAATTTGTCAACGCTTGTCCACACAAACAAAGGAACTGGCGTTACATAGCAACCAGCTTTTGACTATCATTTTAGTGTATAGTATTGTCTTATTCGCATCTACTTGCATGGAAGCAAGACTATTTCTGCTATTTTTTTCTCGATTAGTATGAAGTAAACAGAAGCATAAGCTTCCTAACAATGATTTGCTGCAGAGATGTAGAGAAAGTCATGTGAATGGGACACATCAGATTTTTAATATATGCGAGTATGTGTGTGTGAACATAACTCGAAAACGTAATGTCGGTTAAATACCAACCTTCATATTTAAGTTTAGCATCTCCTAAGGTGTTGCACAAGAATTTTCAAGAAGTACGTAGTAGTTTTCCTCATGTCCACATTTTCCCCACAAGCACTTTCAACCCACGGTTGCTACGAGATTGCAAGCGACCCTTCGTCTCTGGTGAGCTGTTGTATAGGGCCCTAGGCTCTTCGTCGCAGAGTTGTTGCGGTTTTGTAGAGAGAAATGACGACATTTACAAATAGTAGGCTGCGGCATTGCTTTAGCACAAATTTAGATAGAAAAAACTCTTCCGGCATAAAACAGCAGCGCTGTTGCTTGTTTTTGCGGTCCGTGTTTGTTGCTGCCCCATTTTTTTTTCTCTTTCTCTCTCTTGTCTTCTTCCATTTCTCTCTCATATCCCTTCTAATAGGACTTACATGGATTTCACACCTGCCTCGAAGCAGCAATTTTTCCCACCAATCCATCTTCAATATTTACTAGCGGAAGCATCCAACGTCGAAGGATCGAGTATCAGTAATCGCTTATCAGAAAAAATGTATAAGCCTCGCTGCGCTTCCACCAGGTTAAAAAGTGAAATATTTAACCGGATCACCCGCTACTGACAGAAAATTAGCCAATTGATATTACAGAGACGGAAAATTGGTTAAAGGTTAAAATAATGTAACTGTGAAAATCGGAAATTCCACAGTGTGAAAGATATATTCTTGATTTTATAACAGTGATTACACAGTAATGATTATATTTTTCCATTTCCTTTTTACTACCACATATATTGAATAAATGTATAGGGGCATTTATTCAAATAACAGTATCATATATTGAGCTTCATCAATGCACAAGTCCACAGACTATATGTGCTTTTGCAATACACAAAATAGTAGGCAACATTAAAAAAAAAGAAATAAAAGGACAAAGATGACACATGATTTAATGTTGTATAAATCGAGTCAATAGAAAATGAAAGTATACTGCCCTAAAACAATGTTAAAAAAATATTAATTTATATCATTCTACAATGAAAATTAAAGAAATACATGCAAAGAAATGGCAGCATGACGTCAGATACGCACGAAAATCGCATATAATGGCGTTCTTTTACGAAAGTTACATAGCTCAGGTTATTTAACGAATATAAAGCATTATGATGTATAATATATGGCTAAGAATTCATGTTTAGGAAAGCATATTCATATATAAAACATAATTAAAACCATAATATGAGAAAAAGAAGAAGAACAAATGAGAACGAGATACCGGATGCTGTAATTTGTTTATGCATGTAGCAAAGTATAAGAACAGAGTTAAACAAATATTTATAAGTCAGTTATTTATAAGAACTTTGTCATATAAATTATGCAAATGTATTAATTGTAATTATTATGAGTGTATAAAATGTATTGTAAATACGTATTTCACGGAAAGTGGAATAAGGAAATCTGTAGTTCCCATGGTGACGTACAGATTACAATGCTAAATACAATGATCTTCAACTTTTGTGTTTTATGTGAAAATTTTTCAAGGTTCCGGTATACAGTTCTACCAGAAAGAACACGAAAATACAGACGCTGAGAGTTTATCTCGTAAATCTAGACCTCTATTACAGCACTTTTATGTACAATATTGTATTTTACTAATTATCTACAATGATCTATTTTAAGTACATATTACACAATAAATTTTGGGCACAATTTCCTTTAAAAGGGGACCAGTTTAAATAGCGTGCCTTAATTCACCGCATTGTTTCAACAGTTTACGTAAATAAAAGTTTAAATTAACCGGATATCTGCTAAATTAATTCTCTCCTATAAGAAATCCTACCATTCAAGCAAGGGGATTAAGATTCTTTTACTCACCGGCTGAAGCTAGCAAACATTTAATGGGAAACGTGGTCGAGCTGTAGAAAGGAATTATAAGCAACTTCACTGCCGATGATAAGCTTGCAACTGTCTCAAAAATCAAGTCTGGCGCAAATGGGCAATTTCAGTTTCGCCAACAGCAAGCATGACCAACATTATATACAGCGGCAAATTTAAACTCGTAAAAAGTTCAAATAAATTATCACAACGAGACGTCCAGCCGTACACCAGTTCTGAGACTCAAACCCACAACACCAACACAAAGCGGATCGATAGACACCGGCATTCCAAACCGCTTCAAAGATATTCAAATACAGCAATTTAAATTTACAACACAAAGCACACCTTATTCAGATGCATTAATGTACCCTATTATAATAAACAAATACACTTAAGAGAAACATATACACAATAAGTTCAGGAATAGTCAACTGCTCAGTGATCAATCCTACAACGAAAATATTTTCGTAAGTGGCCTCAATCATGAAATAGCTATTGATTTTGTGGAAACATATATTTTTGGTGAAATCTCCACATCGACTTTCTGGGTGCAGTACATAAACCTCTCTACTTGCTATGTACACAGTAATATATATATATGGTACCGCGAATGTAGAGCTGGAAGCATGTTGGACACTACTGGCAGGCACGGAAGACGCGGAAGGGCTAGTTAAATTTATACTTAAGGCATTGTTATGTTGTGGTGTTATACGTGTATTGTATAACACCACAACACAACAATATGCGTATAACATCACAACACAACAATGCCTTAAGTATAAATGTACCTAGCCCGTTCGCGTCTTCCGTGCCTGCCAGTAGTGTCCAACATGCTTCCAGCTCTACATTCGCGGTACCATATATATATTACTGTGTACATAGCAAGTAGAGAGGTTTCTGTACTGCACCCAGAACTTCAATCTGGAGATTTCACCAAAAACATATATTTCCACAAAATTAGTAGCTATTTTGTGATTGAGGCCACTTACGAAAATATTTTCGTTGTAGGTTTGATCACTGAGCAGTTGACTATTCCTGAACGTATTGTGTTATCACTTTGCGTCTACAGGATGTTCAGTGCGACTAACTGCGACGACGGTTTCAACGGAAATTTAGAAAGGATGGGCCAGCGAATAAAACCATATGGGAACTGTTAAATAAGTTTTAACGAATAGGACCTGTTGCTGCACTCAGATGAGCAGACTTGGTACAGCTTACTCTATGCCCTGATTAGCTTGTGATAGCATAGTTTGCAGGTGTAGGCGTAGCATACCAATTAATGTTTTATTTCTCGCCATAATACTTAGTACATAGGCAAAGAAGGTATCGCACTCCACTCAAAAATTCCATACCGAAATTTCAAAGAAATACATGTTTTAGTGTCCCCTGTATCCAAAAAATGAATTTTTGGAAAAAGGTCCGTATCTCTGTGTGTATGTGCGTGTGTGTGCGTGCGCACGCCCATTTATTTGTCAGTGAACATAATAACTCAAAAACGAAAAGTCTGTAAAATACCAAACTTGATATTTAAGTGTATTATTTCCAAGGATGCAACACAAAGATTTTGAGGAAACTCCACTCAACCTGAACTATTGTTTACTTGGATAAACATGACAATTTTGATTTTCTCAAAAATAGCTCTACCAATTTTGACTAGAATACTGTGTCTATATTAAAATATATACCTTTAATTTTCTGGAAATGGTCTCTGAACACCTATTTGTTCTGGATCAATTTTGGATCAAACATCCTAGCCCAATGTCGTGGGATCAAACCCGGTGGAGGACGATGGATTTTTTCGGACGTAAAAGTCCCTAGCATTGCTTCGTTCAGAAGGAAAGTAAAGCCGGTGGTCCCGTGTCTTAAATTTACGGCTCGTAAACTAACCTCAAGCCTATTAAGAAGGTTCAGTATTGAATAGGGCCCTGAGAACTGCAGCAGTTCTACACATACTATTTACATAGTGTATAGAAAAGGTATTGTATTGCACCCAAAATTTCGATACCGAGATTTCACCGAAAATACATGTTTTGGGTCTCCCTGAATAAAAAAAAGAATTTTTGGAAAAATATTCCTATGTGTGTCTGTGAACACCATAACTTAAAAACGAAAAGACCGTTAAATACCAAGAAAATTCCCCCAACCCCAACTACCGTTTACATGGAACTTTTTTCGAAAATTTTGATTTTCTCAAAAATGGCTCTAATAATTTTGATTAAAATATCGTATATTAAAGATACTAACGTGACATATGATATGTATATCTTGAATTTTCTGGGAAAATCCTCTGAAGACTACTTTATTCTGGATGAATTTTGCGTAACTGCTAAACCGTAAGAAATGGACAAAACCTTACCACAGAAAAAATGTAGAGCACATTAAAACACACAATTTATGTTATAACTTGTTTTAGAGGAGTTGATCGTTTTCCAGATATTCCTTGTTTTTGGTTTCAGCTTTGAAAAACTTGTACTTTTCTCATAAAGGAATTTGACCATACAAACAAAGGAGCTTCAGTCACCTAGTAACCAGCTTTTGAATTTACTTTAACCTATGATACTCCCATATTTCGCTTCTACTTACAAAGAAACAAGTAATACGACTATTTCTGCTATGTTTTTCTCGATTAACATGAAGTAAATAGAAGAATAAGCTTATTTACAATACTTTGTTACACAGATGTAGAGAAAGTCATGTGAATGGAACACATCAGCTTTTTTTTCTCACCTCTTCCCTCCCTCGAATCCAGAGGCGCAGGTGTAATAATTGCTTTGGTTCGGTGCCAAGTCCTGTCCGCCCATATCCTAACCTAATTCTTATGACATCGCCTTTGTACTCAATTTCAGCCTATCAGTTAATACCTAAAGCACTTAATTACATTAATAGCAGTTGTTTCTTCATTTTCCTCCAATGTGTTCAACAGAAGCTGACAAAGTTGGAATGATGAATTCGGCAATTTTCATGAACATTAACACCTAGCTAAACCTTACGTTGATATATTTGGCGAACTTGTAAATGACACATCAGGCTTTTAAGCAAGAATCGTTAAGCACAATGCAAGTTTTGAAATGATAAAAGCTATTAAAACAAGTGAGACATTAAATATTCCACATTAATCGAAAGAGGTAATTATCTAGCTCTGGGTTTGAAGGGGTCACTGAAGCATTAAATCGTTTAAAGCAGACTGCTGATCTTGCGCTAAGGAATTGGTTTTTAGTGGTAGACAATGATTCTTCACCACCAGACATAATTGCAAATTTGTAATTGGTACATAAAATCAATATTGAACTCTATACTTAGCTTTAAGTCAATATTGTAATGGTTTCATAAATTTTCATCTCCGTGCTGGTTAAATTTATTTCGATAAATCAATTTCTTAGAACCTATGAATAATTGCCGGTTCCCATGGCCACGCTCGTTATCGTGGCGCAGGGGATCGTGGGCATATGTGTTTATATGTTTGTGATATGTGTACATGTGTGTCTGTATTGGAACAGAAAACATAGTAAAATGTTAGGAAAACGGAAAAAGGGATATACAGCGCCGGAGTCCCGACCATACTCAGGAACTGCATTTTAAAATAAACAAAATGAATAATAATAATTTGCCAGAACGCCAATTCATAGCTCCAATGGTTCAAGACTGTCCGCAAGACATGTATTTCCTCTGCAACAGTCCACTAAAGAGATCAAAGGCATTGGACATTGTTATTTGCAAGTAGTTCTGCACCTTATACGAGTCTGCGGAGTTTCAAAACCACCCTTCGGTTAAGCAGAATATTATGCTAGTACAGAGGATTGAACCCAACCACTCGTATCTTTATTTTTTCTAGTCCGCATGTACAATGTATAGGTACAAAGTGAAAAGAGAAGGTATTGTATTCCATCCAAAAATTCGATGTCGAGATTTCACCGGAAATATATATTTTGGGGTCCCCTAAGCCTGAAGAAAAAGCATTTTTAGAAAAATACCTCTGTGTGTGTGTGTCTGTCTGTCTGTCTGTCTCTGTGTCCGTGTGTCTGAAGACAACATAGCTCAAAAACGAAAAGAACGTTCAATACCAAACTTGGTATTTAATATCTTCCAAGAATGCGGCACGAAGATTTTTAAGAAAATCCCCCCTCCACATATTATTCTTTACATAGACAATTTTTCCAAAATCTTGATATTATCAAAAATGACTCTAACGTTTTGATTAAAATATCGTATTAAGTATATTTACTTAACAAATAAAATTTATATGTTGAATTTTCTGGGAAGACATCTTTGTTCTGGATGAATTTTGCAGAATTTTGCATAACTGGTAAATTGTAGGAGAGAGAGAGAGAGAGAGAGAGAGAGAGAGAAAGATAGAAGAAAACTTATTTAATAAAGATGTAGAGCTCGTTAAAACACAACAATTTATTTTATGTACATTTTTTTTCGCGGAGTTGACCGTTTTTTAGATATTTCTTGTTATTAGTTTCAGGTTTAAAAGGCCTATACTTTTCTCATACAGAAATTTATCAACTGTCCAAAATAAGGAACTTTAAACACAATGCAAAGCGACAGTAAAACATTTGGTATTCCTTTATTTCCCTTCTAATTAGAAGGCAACAGGTAGTAAAACCATTTCTGTTAATTTTTGTTGGATTATTATGAAATAAATGTAAGTATAAGCTTTCTAAAAATAATTCATTGCAGAGATGTGGAGAAAGTCATGTTAATGGAACACATCAGATTTTTTCATTGTAAACGTGTTTCTAAATGAATAATATCTTTAATACCTTCAGTTGGATTTTCGGTGCCGTTATGACTGGAACTCGTGCGTACTGGGACTTCCGTTCTGTAAACGGTACCATGTGAAACGCAGGTGCCCTGTTTGATGGATCAATGACGTGAGATTGGTAGCTACTTTTTCTCTGTGCCTCATATAAAGGATACAGTGAATGTTGAGCTTGTTTCTCACTTAAAGGTTTTGTAACAATGGCTGATCATCGAAATGATCAAGGAGTCTTTGACCGGTTTACCCAACCGATGTTTCGTGTTGTCAAAAATGGTCAGTGCACTGCAGGAAAGAATAATAATTAAACGTTTATGGTGCTAAACACAGACGCAATTCCACAATACTTCTATTTTCTCTACATAGCACAAGGTACATAGGTATAGAAGCTGTTGCACTCAACCCAAAAATTCGATATATAATTCGTTTTAGGCTCTCCTGTCAAGAAAAAAAATAAAATTATATAAAATGTCCACGCTTGTGTGTGTGCGTCCGGGTGTCTGAATAAACACATAATAACCCGAAAACGAACAGTCGGTAAAAAAAAATGGTATTTAATTTATGTATCTTCCAAACTTGCTACACAAAGATTTTGAGAAAAATTCCCCCACACAAACTAACTTATACATATAAAAAAATTCGAACATTTTGATTTCCTCAAAAATAGCTAATGATTTGAATTAAAATGCTGTAAATTAAAATATTTAATGACA
Source organism: Hymenopus coronatus (assembly GCA_030762935.1). Classification (NCBI taxonomy): domain Eukaryota; kingdom Metazoa; phylum Arthropoda; class Insecta; order Mantodea; family Hymenopodidae; genus Hymenopus; species Hymenopus coronatus. The sequence goes on from CM060898.1 coordinate 87,181,357, forward strand.
AATAAAAAAATCGAACATTTTGATTTCCTCAAAAATAGCAAATGATTTGAATTAAAATACTGTATATTAAAATATATGACAAATAAAACACATATCTGGAATTTTCTGGAAATAGAATCCCTTTGTTCAAGATGAATTTTGCTGAACTTTGCATAACTGGTAAATTGTAAGAGATAGACAAAAGCTTACTAAACAAAAATGTAAATCTCGTTAAAGCATGCAATTTATGTCATACATTCATTTCGTAGAGTTCACCATTTCCGAGATATTCCTTGTTATTGGTTTCAGTTTTAAAACACTTATTGTGCTCATACGGATAATTGTGAGTTCCTGGCTATACAAAAAATAAAATAAAAAATAAAATAAAATCCAACCATATAGCAACCAGCATTTAAAAAGATTTGCCTCATTTTAGCCTAGTGCATTCCCTTATTTTCCTTCTACTTACAAGGAAGCAAGTAGTAAATACCCTCTATGCTAATGTTTATCTCCATTAGCACAAACAGGTAGAAGAATAAGGATTTTAAAAATAATGTGCTGCAGAGATGCAGAGAAAGTCATGAGAATAGAACACGTCAGATTTTTATTTCCAGGACAATTTACATTGCAATGTAATAATTTTTCATATTTTGTACCTATAAGCTATTTAAGCATTCTACGTTTTGTAGATTAGTTACACATTACATATTTTTACTTTATCTACACATACAATGCGCATAGTAGGAAGAGAAAGTGTTGTATTCCACCCAAAAGTTCGATGTCGAGATTTCCGCGGAAATATATTTTTAAGATCCAATGAATCAAAAAAAAAAAAAAAAAAAAAAAAATAGAAGAATATCGGTGCGTATGTGGGGTATGTTCATAAATGAAAAGATCCTTAAACACTAAAAATCAAAATTTTCCATGTAAAGAGTGGTTGGGGGTGGAATATTTTCTTGAAGATCTTTGAGTCGCATCCCTGGAAGATACTGAACTTTAAATACCAAGTTTGGTATTAACGTACTTTTCGTTTTTGAGCTATGGTGCACCCCTCCCCCCACACACACACTAATATTTTTCTATTCAGGGGGTCGAAAAATATATTTCTGGTGAAATCTTGATACCGAATTTTAGGGTGCAATACAATACATTTTGTATACACTATGTACATAGAACGTGACGAGAAAGTAAAAACCATCATCCTGTACCCAAAGTTCAAGCTTTTATCTTCTTCCTCCACTCTTCTATCCTGTCAATGAAATTCCTCTAGACCAAATTCCCTTATTCCTTCTTTAATGTTCTTCATCCATATAAGTCTAGGTCATCATGTCTTCCCCTTCCTAGTGGGTTACATTCTAAAGCTTGTATTGGCAATCTTATCTTAGGCATTCTGCGGACATTCACGTACCTGTTTCTATCTTACAAAGTATAAGGTTTGGTTTGGAACCTTCATGGTTTTTCTTATCATTTTGCTAGAGATATTTTAGAGTTCATTTCGGTAGATAACTTTAAATCTCAATTCCTATTTTCAGTGTCCAAGTTTCTGTTAAATATTGATTTACATATCTGTAACTTGACTTCTAAAGTTATATCGATGTCCCATAGCACTCCATTCTGGATGGATATTGCTGTTCTGCCTTTTTGAATTCTAAGACGACATTGAATGTCCTTTTCTTGACTTCAGTTGGAATTTATCTTCACTCCTAAGTCTTCACTCTCTTCCTTCTTTTGAAGCATCCCACACAGGAATTAAAGATACATGTGGAATTTTGACCTGGAATACTACTGTGCAATTCGATATGGAAAGAGTTGCCCATATATGCTTCCTAGAAAACCGTTTCATCTTTTCTCCCATCAGCAAATATCTATCCAAGTTTATTTCCATTAATGTATTACTATCAATGAAGTGCTTTCATGTTATGAATGGAAAAGGATTCAATCATATTTTAGGTGTCTGTTTTCTCTTGTCTTACGCTGAGTTACATTTTATGATACCACAGATAAGCTGGGAGATATAGGCTGAATTATGGACCGGAACAAATCCTTTTTAAATGTTCTTTCATATTTGTTACAAAAGCTTCTGTGACACTTCGGTTGCCATGGTCTTTCAGAAGCCACTTCAAACTTTAAATTGAGCTAAATATTAGAATATTTAAAAAGGATAAACACAAAAGAGCCATTAAACATAAGCAATTTTATTGATATTGTTATAAGAATTTATAAGTTACAAAGTCTGAGAACATTTAGAACTCTTAAACAATTTAAGAGCAGGCTCACATTCCATTCAAAATTATGGGGATTGAGTCAGGAAATTTGAGGAAACTGATTCTGTTGCTGATAAGAAGAATTCTGATAGGCCAGGTAATCAATGATGCCCTCTTGCTGAAGCGCTTCATGTAAATAATGAAGTAATTAAAAATAATTATGGAATTAAATTATTGTATAGGTATAGAGACAATTTCAGTTGAGTAATTAGTACAGCTTGGCGAATTCTAAGAAAACATCTTATGAATATAAAATTAACAAGTGACACAGATATGGTTTTGCTTTATTTCTTCAAGCAGAGATTCAAATTAGAAATGATTGTTGAACAACGTTTTTTGGACAGACAAAGCACGGTTCTCTCTTAAAAGTGTTAACACATATAATTGCAAAAGTTAGTCAAAAGTTGCAATCACATTTTAATACAATTATTCAAGAAGGTCTTCATGATTTAAAAGTTACTGTATGGTGTGGCTTCAATTAACAATTCATCTTTGGCCCATATTTCTTCGAAAAAGACAATGGAATAAGACAGACAGTTACTCTAAATGGTGTGCGCTTTAATGGAATGCTACAAAACTTCGCTATCCCTAAACCGAGGAACCGCGATATAGATAAGCATTATTTTCAAGCAAGATAGCGCTCCGCCCCAAATCAACACCCCAGGAAAACAAACGGATTTCTGGCGATCGTGTCATCAGTGGACACCTTTCAACAAAATGGTCGCGATCTCAGATCTGACTTTTGGGTTACCTTAAAGAAAGAGTTTTCCTGACACATTCAACCATCCGATGGTGTGTCTCCAAAAATTGCTAATCTACCTTGTTATAAGTAGGACTGAAAGTGCGGTGAATCTCATTGAAACATCCTGCCATCTTTTAAGTAATACTGTCGTTCATGCGCATATGTTTCTCTTCCGGTATTTTCATACTTGGTTTTTATATTTTGCATAAGTTCATCTATGAAATGCATGTTTCTTGTAAATCTGTTTTAGAGTTCCCCACAATGAAGTCCGGGGGAAAACGTCACAACCTTCAAGAAATTATCCTGCCATAAAAAACAGCATTTGTCTTGGAAAGGATTTTGTCAGGATTTTTTGAGATGTAGCACAACCTTGTTGAAACATAAATTGGTAAACATTTGTACAATATTTAGCTTTCTGATATTCGTAGGTGTATTCCTAAAACATATGGGCCCCATTATCCTTTTTCCTGTTACAGTACCCATACACCAATTTTTACTTTATCACATGTCTAGAATATTTATAGTAGATGCAGAAGATATATTGTGCCCACAACTTTGATTCCGAGATTTCACCACTAACCTCTGAATCCATAAGATTACTATTAGAAAAAGGTTGTGTGTGTGTGACATAACTAAAAAACGAAAGGTCTATTAAATACCGTATTTGATATTTTAGGATGGCACACGAAGGTTTTCAAGAAAATTCTCCACTCCAAATTATTTTTTATATGGAAAATTTTTCAGAGTATTTGATTTTTTAACTGGCTAATGATCTTAATAAAAATGCCATACATTAAAGCTATTTACTTGAAAATAAAATCTATATCCTCAAATTTTTGGGAATGAACCCTGAAAACCTGTTCATTGAATGGCTTTTGATAAACTTGTGAACCGTAAGAGTTGGCAAAAACGCATAATTGCACTGTAATATGTAGTAAATATAATAACAAATTCCAACCATAATTTGATAGCATTTCCCCCTTCAATAATTAATGGCAAGTGAAATACTGTGAATGCAATATAACAAAAAATAGGTTCTATAAAAGTACAGCAGCATATATCATAAATAAAGATTTCAACAAATCAGCCAACTAGTTGATAGTCTATATCACATGTAAATAAGTTTTATAGTTTTTAATTTTGTTTTATATTAACAATTTAAATTCTTTATTATCAGATCTTTGTTAAAAATTAAAATCCACTAAAACTTTCTCTAAATTCGTACCTGTCTTTCAAATCTTTTTCTTATATGACTTCAAGAAGATTCCTGATGTAACAACTTGCCGCTGGAGTTGGCAACAATGCTGATATTTCTGTCTCAAAATGACGCATCTTTAAAATCTACTCATGAATTTGACAAATTAAAATTAAAGTTTTCTCATAATAAAATATGAATTCTAAACTGAGAAAAATATTTCTACCCTTTGGTGCACCTAAACTCGGATTAACTGAAGATAAAAATGCATGTGAATGGTTTAAACCTAATATTCTCGAAAGCATTTTTCCAAAACTATTCCGCACACCAATGCTGCACACGATGGAATTATTTGCTAATTTGTTTAAAAATGCTAATATTTCCTCTCAAAAGTACATTAAAGAAAGTAGTCATGACTTTTCTATATTAGGTAAATCTCAAATTATGAGAAATAAGTTCTTAAATACTGAAAAAATTAAAGACTTTATTTGCAGGTAATTTTAAGTCAATAAAGGCATTTTAAAGGAATATATTTGTTATAAGGTTGACACTTTGACAGTTAGTTCAGCTGGGAATATCGTCGTGGGAAGGTGTTATGTTCAATAAGTGAAACTTGGGTAAAATTGAGGATACTAAATGTTTGGTAAGTCTAAATATTGCTAATTGAAAAAAAAAACTTTTTCCTCGAGATAACCAAACGTTATCTTATTACTAAATTTTTAACATTTCCTGTAACCTGAGGCAATATTTATATATTATGCGCAAAATATACCAACATTTTATGAGTTTTATGTCATGTTTATAGTATTTGATGTTCAATTATTTTTATTCCTTTGCTTCCGAAGTTGAAAGCGCTGGATGCAAATTTTTATTACTTCTTGTGCTTTCGTCGCAGTTAAGTGTTTTGATTTTCTCGATGCGATTTTGTTTTTCAACAGTATCTATAGTTAAGTGTTGATTTTTTGACTGGTGACGCCAAGCTATCATGAAGAAGGAGGCTTCTTCACGCGAAATGGAAAATGCCGTTTAAAGATAACGCGTAAAAATGTATTCGTGTTGAATTATACGCGCCCGTGGATTCATAGCGTTCAACAAAGTAAAGAATTGCATCGTTCGATTACAGTTTATCTTTGGAATTGTAAAAAATATATAACAAAGATAAACTGCGATTCTACAAAATCCTAGTGACATATTATTTAGGAAGCCGCCAGGTAGTCTGGATAAAGCCCGATAAAAAAACGCCCTGAGAAGAGTCAAACGTTACACAAAGTCAAACATAAGCGCGAGTAGACTTACAATCCAACATTTGACGAGCGCCTATAGAAGCTTAACAAATACTGCTTCAAACCTATGTGTAAATTATGGGCTGGATTCACAAACTGTAATTTAAAAATGAATCAACTCTAAAGGTTTAGAATACGGTTAAGATCATATATATATATGCGTATTGACTGTTCAAAAGAAAAGGAAAGGCTATCACAATAAAACTGATGAAACTTTGCCAGCGTTTTCTCCAGTTTGGTAGAAAAATTTGTCTAGGATTACTACAGTATACCCTTCAACGCAGCATTGGAGCATATCCAGGCCTGCTGTTAAAGCTCACAAAGAACCGGTCATGGATTAGTCAAGTAAACATACATACACAACTCGAGGTCTTATCACTCATATGCCTCAGTGAAGTGAATACAGAGGTCTCCTTTCTGCCCTTTGTCCATTAATCTCTCTCGCTGTGACGTGATATTAATGACTGCGTCTAGGAAATCGACCGGCCAAGTGGCCGCCACTGGGCACCACCGCAAAATTTTTATTATTAACGCCAGTGGGATGCGCTTAGCATACTAATCATGTGACGGATAATTCCCTGCCCCCACATTTCGAGATGAAAGAAGATGACAAATGATTTTGAACCGCCAACAGACACAAAACAGCATGTGGCAGTGGTCTATTAAACACAGGAAGGGCGGAGTGATTTACTTTCTAACAGAAGCTATAGAGCGATTGCAACCAATGCGCTAACTGGCGGTACCTGTGAATGTACGCACAACCACATTCATTTGTTTCCCCCTCCCGACGCTACGCACTAATGACACTGACTGATTGCAAAATCACAAAACCTGATGTGCTACACTCAGCGAGTTTCTCTATTCGGTCTTCATTCAAAATTATAATCTTTTAAAATATGTGTTCCATTCACATGACTTTCTCTACATTTGTTACAAATTATTAAAATACTTATTATTCTATCACTTCAAGGTAATTGAGATACAATTAGCATAACTGATCTTATTAATTGCTTGCTAGTAAATAAAAGGGAATTAAGGCAGTACACTAAAGCGGTAGTCCAATCTTTTAAAAGATGGTTGCTATGTAACTGAAATTCCTTTATTTGTATCACAAATTCCTATATGAGAAAAGTATAAATCTGAAACCAAAAAGAAAATATCTCAGAGACGGTCGGTTCTACAATAAAAAAGAATATAAGAAATTATGTGTCTCAACGAAATCTACATATTTTGTGTAGTAAGTTTTTGTCCATCTCTTACGGTTTACCAGTTCTGTAAAATTCAGCAAAATTAACCCACAATAAACAGGTCTTTAAAGGCTATTCAGAAAAAATTCAATATATGCATTTAGTCATGCAAATATCTCTATATCTTTAGAAACGCTATTGAGAAATTCCAAATTTTACTAAACACTTTCCATGTAAAGGATAATTGGGTGTGGAGGAATTTTCTTGAAAATCTTCGTGCCGCATTCTTCGGAAGTACTTAAATACCGAGTTTGGTATTTTATTTAACGACTTTTTCGTTTTTGAGCTACGCTGTCCACAAACTCACTGCCCTATTTTGAAAATACCTTTAACTTTTTTGGCGTTCAGATCTCAACATGTATTTCCAGTGAAATCTCGGGGTCGAAATTGCGGATGGAATACAATATCTTCTCGATACACTATGTACATAGTACGTGTAGAGAAAGTAAAAAGCTTATTCTTCTACCTTAGCCAAGATTAAAACTTATTTCACACTTAGTTACATTTACAACGGGAATACAACAAACATGAGCAATGCTCAAATATTTTAAGGTGATTAATCTGTAAAATTTGATCAAAAAATTTAAAAATTAAAAAAAAATGTATGTATTCCGTTCACACGACTTTCTCTACATACCTATGATAAATTATTGTTAAACAGCTTATTCTTCGAACTAATTCATGCTAATAGAGGTAAACATTAGCAGAAAATGGCTTATTACTTACTTCCTTGTAAGTAAAACGGAACGCATGTATTAGAATTATCGCATACTAAATTCGCTGTAAAAGACGAAACACTAAGAATATGGGCTTGTAACCTTGGTTTGTGATGAGCCCTAGGACTTAGATCCTTCTAAGTAATAAGGCCATTTCTGGTAATGTTTATCTTGGTTACCATTATGTAGGTAAGAGGTATACTATTTTATAAAATAGTTTGCGGGCAGATAGAGTAAACCAAGTGAATGGAACAAATCAGATACTTTCCATTCCTGTATATTATCTCAAACTCATCTTTCAGAAGTTTTATCGTAGAGGAATGAAAGGGAAACATTTTAGTGCCAGCCAAAATAGCAAAATACTGTCTGAAAGGTGCCAAGCAATTTTAGAGTAGAATGTATGGTTTTAAATTGTTAGTAATAAAATGAGTACCAAATGACATAGAGAGCTGAATCTTTTTTTTTAGTAAAACCTTTTGTCTACTGCATATTATGTATTATGAGTCTTTCGCTAATTTTAAAAAATTGAAAACGAAAGAAAATTATGAAAATAAAATTACAATCCCAAAATAATCAATAATTAGGCATATAAAATTCCACTACACAGAAAGTACGGGCTAATTAAATGAAAGTATGGATATTTCTTTATTGAAACAACATCCTGCTTTGGTCTGGTGTTTTATTTTTAAGATACAAAAAAATAATTCACCTAACCTAAAACTGAAGAAAGTCACCAAAAACACACACAAACAAGCATATAGCAATAGGATACAAATGTAACGTAGATTAATGTACAATTAAGCGCTTGTGTTGCTGCGTAGTTGAATATTTGATTCACATTGTATTCGTCGCCAGGTTACACCTCCGTAAATACACCGATAATTGCATGTGTACTAGGTCCGATGCATTTTCATCGCTGAAGCTAGAATATATACGAGACGTGATCAAAAAGTTTCCGGAATGGTTTTGCAACAATGCTGACGCTGAGATTTCTTTAGTCTAACTCATGCAGCGTTCCTTCCCGATAAAAATTAGAGGTTACGTGACTACGTAGTGTCGAGGTAGACCCTCTGAAGTGAACACGTGTTTTGCATGTGCTATGATTTTTCCGCATAGCAAAAATGTCAGATTACGAAGAACACAAAACAAAAATAAAATGATACTATAATACTGCAACAGAAGCATATGAAATGTTAAGAACAGCTTCTGGGGAGGATGTTATGGCCAAAACTCAAGCATTTTAGCGGTTTTCGAAATTTGAAAGTGGTGTGACATCAGTTAAAGATGCAGATCGTTCGGGACGACCCTGTTCCAGCAAAAGTGATGAAAATATCAATCAGGTGAGAGAAATGGTTTTAAATGATAGGCGCATTACAATAAGAGAATTTCTGACTCTCTAAGCGAGAATGTGCGACGAAAACGGCCGGAAAAATGGAGGAGTGGTGACTAGTTCCTGACAATGCGCCCGCGCACAAAGCTCTCTCTGTTCGCCAATTTTTGAATAAAAATGCGATGAATGCTGTTCCCCACCTCGTCTATTCTCCAGATTTGTCACCAGTGGACTTTTATCTTTTCCCGCGACTTAAAATCCGGCTCCGAGGACACCGTTTTGAGGACATTGATGTCATCCATCGCGAATCGCAGAAAGCTCTGAACATGTTGAAAGAAGACTTCCAGAGGCGCTTCCAGCAGTGGCAGAAGCGATGGGACTAGTGTATCAACTCCCAAGGAGACTACTTCGAGGGTGACAATGCAGATTAGCAGATTGTTGTGTAGTATTAATGATGTCATTCCAGAAATGTTTTGATCACACCTGTATCTTCCTCCCTTACGTCGATGACAAAAACTCTAAACAAGGCCTGAAAATTTAAATTCACTCGCTTTCTTCTAATATATCTCGAACTGTAACTCTTATTTTCTCTTGGTTCGTAACCTTCGGCTAGACGACGCCATGATTCAACCTATAAACAAACAGCAACAAATTGGGAGTGAAGATAAAGTCCGAAAACGCTCAAGAAAACATTTCTCTATGGCTATGAAGTTGAAAATACGCAGACATTCCTGCTGGAACGGGTTAAAGGTATCACGATTAGATCGTGATTGGCACTAAAGAGTTAATATGGAGACAGATACTAAAATTAATTTCTGCGAGAAATGTTAGTCCGTTTTCACATAATATCAGCAAACAGTTTTGGAGTACCTCTTCCCATGTATTAATTTAGAAAAATAATAAACCCATTTTAATGCAATAACATTCCCACGCAATGGCACTCCCTACTGCCAGTAGGTATATGGTGGAAAATTAACATTGTCTATCGCTGTACCAATATTTCAGTCCAATAGCACTGTTGTATGGAGTATGTTAATTTTCAAAGTGTTATGAATTGATGCTATATTTTACAACTTCATTGCTTTAGCCAGCAGTAGTTTTCGCAGTGTTAAAATTCTTGTAGCGTTGTGTGCAGCTTTTGGCCTACCGATATTTAATTCTAATTGAACGCATACAAAGTTTATCATATAACGTTTCCATTTTCACAAACTCAGTTATCTCTATCTTTAAACTCTCTCCCAGTACTCTAATCAATTTCGTCGATTGCGCGTCGCAAATTGCTGGGATTTGTGTAATGGCCGTAACTTCCGAATCTGCGATATTTATCGAATCGTTTTTGTAATAGCTTCATTATTCCATTTTACAGTAATAAAGAGCATGTAAATTCGATGTACAAGCATTTTAAATCCACTGTTCATTAAGGCTACGAGATGAAAAATTTTGATTTATTCGTTTTAATTTCAGTGCCCTTGAGAGATAACTAATTGAGAGACAACTAAATATTTTGCATTCTCGCCTTATATTCGGAACAGTTTTATCGACTGTAACTCACAATGTCTGAATTAAACCAAATTTAGAATTTATTTGCATAATTTTAAGTACCGTTGAGAGCATGGAATTGTACCAATTTATTTCACAGTGGTTTATATAGATAAGGAGGTACTAAATCACTTCTGCTACGCCCCACTTACCTGGTTCTTGCACTTCACTTATTGGTTGTCACACTCCGCAATTTTCTTTAGCTTCTGAGACTTATATTCACAGACTAATCTTACGTGCCAGATCTTCGACAAAACACCAATAAAAGACTGGTTGCTGTAGACTTTCTAGTGAAGCATGCCTTCTTACTACTCTACTGAAAAGCTTCCGTAGTCCTCCTCATTTGCCGCTCTCCAAATACTGACCTTTGTTTATATGCTAACCAATTAGAGATTGATTCACCGAATATTGTTAAAAATTGAGCGTTTAATCAGCTTGGGTGATTAATGGGTATCAATGTACAAATCGGGCTATAATAGCAAATACAGCTGGTGTGAAACAGATGCCAATATTAATAAAGAAAAGTCTTGAAGGAAAACAAAAGACATTGAGAGGTTTCCATTAGTAGGTGTATAAAACTGAGTTTAGATGTATCTTCACATATTATTTTAGCAGTCTCCAAAGGCTACTTGATTAAGGTAATTTATTCAAGACCTTTAGTGCATCCTGCTACAGCTGAATTATATTGTTACAACAAATGCTACGATATATTTCGATTCTGTATATATGATATACCAAAAAGACTGCCCCCGTGGTCGAGTGGTCAGCGAGCTAACTTCTCACCCGGAGGTCCCGGGTTCGATTCCCGGCTGGGGCGGAGAATTTTTCTTTAACTGGATTTATTCCCTATCGCCCACAGAGTGGAAGTGTGAATGTGAAAGTGAATGTGTGTGTATTAGTAATATAATAATGATTAACCTAATGTTCTAACCTACAGTAATACGAGTTGTTTCACAAGTCAGAGCCCCCGATATGATCACTGAAGTTAAATATAAAAAAAAAAATATCAAAAAATACCACTTTGGTTTAATAAGAATTTTATCTATGGAATATTTCATTTATTGACTCATGCTTTGTTTAAAGCTTTATTATTTATATGTGCAGGAATGGTTGGTTATTCATAATGTAAAAAAATTTTCATGTGTATCAGCCTATATATAAGCGTGTTAAGATGTTACAGCAATAATGAATTAACCATCTGACTATATAAGCAGTAGGTATTTAGAGTTGGAAGCTGCCGAGATGTCCATTTTTAAATCACAATTAGAAGCTATTGAAAGTTAAACATTACTCATAAGCATTTCGCCAAAAATAAATAATTTTTAAATGCGTTTCCGACTAGCTATTGTATGAATGAAGTAAACATAGGCTTGGAAGAATGTTTAATTAGCTTAAACGCATCAATATCTGTATTTATCAAGCAAACAGTTGATATGCGCAATATTATGTTGTAAACTAACATCAAGTTTAAAGCTAATAATTAACAGGTACTTTAAACAGAGAATAAGTGACGAAGCTGCCCCCCCCCGTCCACAAAATGACATCTAGTTTTCTCTGCAGTGTCATAGATTTAATTTTTTCCTTCATTTTATGTATATTTTATCATCGTCAACACAAATTTATATTTTAAATATATTTCAAACACGCTATGCATCCGAAATGAATTCTGAATTCTGCACCGCTACACAGAAATAAAACTTCGACTCTCTCTACCAAATCCTCAACAATTCTTTAAAAATCATATTTGTCCATTACAGAATTTGAGATAAACATTTGCAGAAATGCATTCATTACATATTCCCGCGTAGATACAACACTAACATCGGATTACAATAGCATTAAGCGAAGGTCAACACTTATTAAGATCTGATTGCTAGGTGAGGCCTTTGAAACGCCGTTCTCTTTGTATTTACCGATAGAAAGGATAGCGAATAACAATTTCTATAGGAGAAAGGTTTAAAACATTTTAAACTGAAACTAATAAAATTGTAAATGGCTAACCCCATAAAAAAATATATTGGAATTAAATTGTGCGTTAAGAAGCTATATGTAACATTAGGCAAAAGGTAAGGCAGAGAAAACAAACATTCGATACCATGATTTCGCCAAAAACACATGTTCTGAGCCCAGTGAATCCAAGAAAGCATTTTTATGAACAGGTCAGTGTGTTTGTATTTGTATGTGTCTGTGGACAGCTTAGTTCAAAACGAAAATTCCAAACTCGGTACTCCGGTTCCGTATCTTCCAAGGATGCGATATATGTAAGAAAATCTCCCACCTAAGCTACAATTTACATGAAATTTTCGATTTTCTAAACAAAAAAAGGATATAATTGTTTTTATTAAAATGCCGTATGGCAATTAATATGTATATCCGTAATTTTTGGGAACAACCCCTGAAGTCCTTTTCTTTGTGAACGACTTTTGTATAACAAGCAATCTGTAAGAGATGGACAAAAACTTACTGCATAAAATATGAAAACCTCGTTCACACACACAATTGCTGGTATATTCATTTTTGAGATCTAACCATTTCCGAGATCTTCCATTTATTGTTTTCAATTTTAAAATACTAGACTTTTCTCAAAGGAGAATTCATATCTCTTTTGTTTTGTTCTTGACCACACAAAGGAGCGAATTTCAATGACAATTGCATGGCGACAGTTATTAAAACATTTCACTATTGTGGTAGTCTAGTGTATTTCTTTATTTCCCTTCTACTTATAAGGGACTAAGTAAAAAGAACATTCCGCCAATACTTATCTGGATTAGCATGGAACACATGGGATTTTTAGAAAAAGGTACGAATACACTAGCGCGTACGTGTGGTGAGTGTGTGTAAAATGCTGTTATATTCTTGTTACTAATTTACCTATAAAAATATCATTGGAAATTCCTCCATATGTACTTAAGTTCATATTGGAAAATCTTGATGATTACTCTGACGCCGAATAATTGCAAACAATATTTAGAGAAAGTTATTAAACGGAAGGTATTTTAAAAAAGATCTTATATGTTCCATTACATGACTTTCTCTACATCTCTACATCAAATTATTCTTAAAAAACTTATTATTCTACATACTTTATACTAATCGAGAAAAAATTAGCAGAAATGGTCTCGTTACTTGCGTCCTTGTAAGTAGAAGGGAAATAAGGGAGTACCATGATTAAAATGATGGTCAAAAGCTGGATGTTATGTCACGGAAGTTCCTTTGTTTGTATGGACAGGCGTTGAAAAATTCCCGTAGAAGAAAAGTAAGTACTTTAAAGCTGAAACCAATAACAACGAATATCTAAAAAAAGCGATCACTCCACGAAAAATATGTATATAAATTGTGTCTTTTAGCGAGCTCTATGTTTTCCGTTTAGTTAGATATTGTCTATCTCTATTTACTTTTTATGAAAAATTCTGTAAAATTTATTGTGAATTAAATGATCTTCAGAGACTATTCCCAGAAAATTTAAGATATACATTTTATTTGTCAAGTAGGTATCTTTAAAATACGATATTTTCATCAAAAGCATTAGATCCATCTTTTGTCATGTGGAAGAGTTCCGTTGGATGAGGGAATTTTTTTGAAAATCTTCGTGTTGCATCCTGGGAAGTTTGGTATTTAACGATCTTTTCGTTTTTGAGCAATGCTGTCCACAGACAACTTTTTCTAAAATATGTATTTGCGGTGAAATCTCCGTATTGAATTTTCAGATACATTACAATATCTTCTCTATTCACTATGTGTATAGAGAAAGTAATAGTAACGCATTAAAACTAGAGCAGTATTAAACGCAAACCGTTGTACAGTGTGATTTAATTCGTGTTTTTATGCATTTCCACACATGTATATAACTTTTTTCCCCTGTTAACCTAAAATCTGGGAAAACAAGCACTTAATTTGCCCCGCAAGCTGAAAAAAAACCGTTTGAAAGTCAACTGGAATGTTTAATTAATACTCATTCAACATACAGAGGGAGAGCCATCGAGTATTAAATGGGCATGTGAAACATATGATTAATAACCTAGTTTTTTATTAATTGTTGGAATTGGCAAACAAAAAGTGCGCGAAATCAATGCCATAGACTGAGTTCAAAGAACTAATGTAATTATTTCATAAAATGGTGGATTAAATGTTTATCTTCGACAAAAATACCTATACAAATTATATTATGATAGTAACATTTGGTAAGTAGTCGTCATAATTTACCTTTATTTTCATATGAATTGTAGGGGGATTACATTAAACATTATCGTTGTTGAACTTCCTTCCATGCACATGTTTTAATACTCCAGTTTGTGGAAGTCCTATTTTAATGAAAAAAGATCAAAAATTGGTCCGAATATCCCTTTAATTTTCACTACTACATAATATAGTACGTAAGGGAAGTTGGTATTGTGTTCCAGCCAACATTGATGTCCAGACATTATTGGAAATATGTTTTGAGGACCCCTAATAAAAACAACAAGGATTAATGGTTCAGATACCCTGTTTTATTTTTTAGCAGAAGTTATTCTGTTGTTCAAAGAGTCATACAGGGACACTTTTATTAAAATTCTAATGTATTACATTCATATAACTTTCGTTACCAATTTATTCTACAAAAAATCTGTTTTATCCATCCATTTCTAATCAAGATAAGCATTTTAAAAGTAGTTTTATTAATTAAAATAAGGAAATATACTAGGATAAAGTGATAGCAACCAACTTTTAAAAGAACTAACTGATAACTTTGCATGTGAGGATTTAAAAAAGATCAAAAACGATTTCACAAAGTGATAGCTTTGAAATTCAGATGTCATTGAATTAGGAGGATTTTAAAACAAATAACAAAGGACTTAAAAAAATGACAACTTCCCATTTGAGAAAAGTAAGTATATTAAAAAATTAAAACCATGCAAGGAATATATCGGAAATGGTTAACTATACAAGTATATGTTGGACTTAATTATGCGTTTTAACAGAATGTTAATTTTGTGTTGTAACATTTTGTTGCATTCCTAGAAAATTCCAGGCGCATATTTTATTTCTGATGAAATATTTCTAATGTATGGGATTTTAATCAAAGGCGTAAGAAACATTTTTGAGAAAATAAAAAATCTAGAAATGTCTTCCGTATAAAGGATAGTTTAAGAAGATGGCCCCGAAAATTTCCGTGGATGTTCTCAAGACTGGATTTAAATGTCAAGTTTAATCTTTAACAGGCGTTTCGTATTTTGGTTATGCTCTTCGATGGCACAAGCACCATTCTCTAAACTGCCCTTTATATTCAGCTGTCTGCAGAACGTGTATTTCCGTTGAAATCTCAGTATTGAACTTTTGGTTAAAAAGTAACATCATCTCTACTAATTATGTCTTATGTAGCAGTAGATAAAATAAAATTGATTATCGTCATTGTTATATTTGCGTCATTAAACTGTTTAGATGTACCTACATTTTAAACACAAATATGTCAACTCTAGTGACTGGTGGGAGTATTTGCATTTAAAGTTCTGAAGTTTTCCATTCACCTGTCTTTCTCTAGCTATTCTGAAACAAACTATTCTTACGTAAGCTAATAATTCTCGCTATTTCGCGCTAATCAAGATAAACGAACAGAGCAGAAACGGTCGTATTATTTACTTATAAATACGTAGAAGGGAAATAAGGGAATAACAGAATACACTTGGCTAAAGCGGTAGTCAACTGCTTTAGAAGCAGTTGCTATCTTATTGAAATTCGTTTCTTTGCATACTCAGAGGTTGAGAAATAAGAGTATGAAAAAATAAATTACTTAAAAACTAAAACCAATAACAAGGAGTATCTCGGAAATGCTGAATTCCAAAAAAAAACAAAAAAAAATGTATATGACTTAAATTGTGTGTCTTAACGAGATCTAAGTGCATATTTGTGTTACCAGGTGTACTATTTGTGTAAAAGTCATCCAGAATAAAGACGGCTTCAGAGGCTATTGTCAGAACATTCAGATATTAGCTTTATTGATGAATATATAATAAATATAAGAAAGAGAAAAATGCTTCAACAACATTATGAATACGATAACTCAAAAACAATAGTAAATTAAATACCCAATTTGGTATTTGAGTTTAGTATCTCCAAGGGTGCTACACAAAGATATTCAGGAAAATCCCAAACTCAAAATATCTATTACATGGAACATTTTTGAAAATGCTCTAAGATTCTGATAAAAATGCAGTTTATAGAGGTATTTACATGACAAATATAATGTTTATCCTGAATTTTTTTGGGAATAGACTCTGAAGATCTCTACTCTGGATGAATTTTGCATAAGTGGTAAACCGTGAGAGATAGATAAATGCTTACTACAAAAATGTAAATCTCATTAAAACACACAATGCATGTCATATACCGTTTTTCTGTAGAACTAACCATTTCAAATATATCTCTTGTCATAGCTTTCAGTTTTAAAATACTTATTCTTTTCTCAAAAGGGGGCTCTTTAACATGTTCATATCTTCCTTGTTTTACTTATTGCATATGTAAAATGGACCGATGTTTAGTGACAAACACAGAGTGACAGATTTTAAAACATTTTACTGTAGCTATAGCCTATTGTATTCCTTATTTCGTTTACACTTATGGATAACTAATAAAAAAATTTCTGCTGATTTTTATTGCTTTCTCTAGCCCCATATGTACAATGTACATAGGGATAGAGAAGTATTGTATTCCACCCAAAAATTCAATACCGAGATTTCACTGGAAATACATGTTTTAGGACCTCCTGTATCCAAAAAAAGCATTTTCAGAAAAAGGTCCGTGTGTGTGTGTCCGTGTGTCTGTGAACACGATAACTCAAAAACGAAAAGTAGCTAAAATACCAAACTTGGTATTTAAGTTTAGTATCTTCCAGGTATGCCACGAAGATTTTGAGAAAATTCCCCCACCCCAAACTATACATGGAACTTTTTTCGAAAATGTTGATTTTCTTAAAAATGGCTGTAACGATTTTGATTAAAATTTCGTATATTAAAGATATTTACACGACAAATAAAATTTATATCTTGAATTTTCTGGGAATAGCCTCTAAAGTCTACTTTATTCTGGATGAATTTTACGGAATTTTGCATAACTGCTACACCGTAAGAGATGGACAAAAACTTACAACACAAAAAAAATGTAGAGCATTTTAAAATACATAATTTATGTTATATACATTTCTTTTTCGTAGAGTTACTCCTTGTTTTTTGGTTTCAGCTTTAAAATCATACCTTTCTCAAACAGGAATTTATCATTTCAGGTCCATACAAACAAAAGTACTTCAGGCACATAGCAACCAAATTTGACCATTACTTTAACCAACAGTACTCCCTTATTTCGCTTCTGCTTACTAGGAAGCAAGTAATAGGCTATTTCTGCTTATATTTTCTCGATTAGTATGAAATAAATAGAAGCATAAGCGTTTTTATTAATATTTTGTTGAGGAAATATAGAGAAAGTCAATTATCTTTTGTAGGAATAATTTTTTTCCAGAAGAGATAGAAAATTTCATGCGAATGGAACGCAGCAGATTTTTTTTTTTATTTTATTTTAATAACTGTGACCTCTCACCTTGTGAACGTTAGTTGTAAACGCGTCTTATTAGGCATCAATGACCACTTTATCAACTTCTCTGAGCACAATAGGGTAAATATTTATATACTACACTAGATATTCAAACAGTGCTGCTCATTTCTAAAATCATTAGCAAGAGAGTTTTTTTCTAAAGGAAAGGTATGTAAATGAGTAGTTTCCATAGAAACTAAGAATGAATCTTTTCAGAATTTTGAACAAACCTCTATCAAAGAAGTAAACTCAACCCAGAAATCTATCAGTATAAAAATATACTGTAAGGTATATAATAAGAATTTAATATATATATTGGAATTAATAAATAGACCTTTCCCATTTGTAATAGAAAATACAAAGCAATACTGTGCAAGTGTTTCAAACCTTCCCATGGATTGTGAACAAATAGTGTCGGGAGTAAGAAAAACCTAATTACACTATAAATTTCTCGGATAAAAATTTAAAAAATTATTCCTCACTATCTGTTAACTGTACACATTAAGCAACAAAGTGTTATGACATAACGGGATGCAATTTTATTCCAGGTATTAATACGCATATTAAATACCTACTCTATTTCAGGTTCCTACCTTTCTGTGCTTACTGATACTGCATATTACCTAAATAGTAGCTTTTAGTGAGATAAATGAAAAATTGTACCTCATATTCAGCAGTATATACATATCTGATTAAACCTGAATGTTTTTTTTTTTCAGTTTTAAAGGTACTTTTTTACCTCAGAACTCCGTTTATATCAGACGATAGACAAAATGTCATTGCTGCAATATCTTCTTGTTATAGAAAGAGGTATCAATCACATATAACTATAATTAAAATAGTTTTATTTTCCCTACCATGTATGTATAGTGTAATAGTAGATAAAGAATTAAATTCCATCCAAAATTTCGAAACGAAGATTTTCCGGAGATACATAAAAATGAATTCAATATTAAAAAAAAAAAAAAAAAAAAAGTAAACGCGCGTGTGAGCATGTGCTTGTGTGTGTGTGTGTGTGTTCTTTATTTCTTTGGTAGTGTTTAACGCCCGCTTTAACTACTTAATGGCACCGCAGGCGGTGACACTGATGATACATGGATGATGATGGAGCACCGGTAGAGTGCGATGGCGGGGGAAACCGGAGAACCCGGAGAAAACCCAGAGCCGCTTTGTCCACCACAAATCTCACATCCGGTCGCTTGGGATCGAACCCGGCCATCTTGGTGAGAGTCGAGTGGTCTAACCACTCGGCTACAGTGCGGCCGATGTGTGTGTGTGAGTGTGTGAGTGTGTGTGTGGACAGCATAGTTTAGAAATGAAAAGTCGGTGAAATACCAAATCAGTAGCTAAGGTGTGACACGAAGATGTTCAGGAAAATTCGCCTACCCCAAACCACCCTTTACATGGAACATATTTTGAAAATTTGGATTTTTCCCAAAATGGCTCTAATGATTTTCAATAAAAACCCATATGATTTAGATATTTTTATGACAAACGAAATGTATATCCTAAATTTTCTGGGAATAGCCTCTGAAGACCTTTTTATTCTTGGCGATCTTTGTACAACTGGAAACCGTAAGAGATAGACAAAAGCTACTGTACAAAATATATAAATCTTATTAAAACACACAATTCCTATCCTATACAATTTTTTGTAGACCAAATAGTTTCCGACATATCCCTTGTTAATTGTTTCTAGTTTAAACTACTTAAAACTTTTCTCAAACTGGAAGAATACTCATCTCTATTTTTTATTCCTGGCCATACAAGGACAACAGAATTTCAAATGCCTCACTGACGGCCCACTTTTAAAATATATGTCTATTACTTTAGCTTTGTATACCCCCTTGTTTCCCTTCTACTTACAAGGAAGCAAGTAATAAGACAAATTCTTTTAATGTTTATCTCCATTAGCAAGATGTAGATAAAGAATAACTGCTTATGCAAAATTCAACAAAATTCATCCAGAATGAAGATAGATGTCTTCAGAACTATTCCCAAAAAATTCAAGAGATACGTTTTATTTGTCATGTAAATATCTTCAAGATTCGATATTTTAATCAAAATCATAAGAGCCATTTTGAGAAGATTAAAAATTTCGAAGACTTTTTCCATGTAAAGGATAGTTGGGGGTGGGATGATTTTGTTGAAAATCTTCGCGTCGCATCCATGTAAGCTATTGAACATAAATACCAAGTTTGGTATTTAACTGACTTTTCGTTTTTGAGCTATGCTGCCCAAAGACAAACACACACGGACATGTTTCTAAAAATACTTTATCTTGTTTGCAGGGGATCTGAAAACATATATCCGTGGTAAAATCTCAGTATCGAATTTTTGGGTGGAATACAATACCTTCTCTATACACTATGTACATAGTACGTGTAGAGAAAGCAATTAAAAGTTTAAAAAACCACTTATAACTCACCAAAACATTCATTCTTTGTAAAAATTACAGCATATAAACAAACTATTTTCACATTCAAATGAAACGCCGTGTCCTTTTGAACGCCACAAATTGTTTCCTCATGAATAACAAGAGAACTCAACTCCCTCAGATGACACACATACGTCATACTTTAGAATAAAAGAAAATCACGCAGCCCAGGTGTGCCAACTATAATATCACTGAAACATTTATATCCATTGCTGCATTTTAAAATCAGTTTTATTAAGGTTTTATCGCGGTTTGTTTTGCTTTAAAGTCTTCAACTTCTCGAAGGACAGCCGCGTTAAATATGCAACCACGATTTACAAAAAGCTGATGTCCTTCATTCACATGACTTTCTCCACATCCCTGTAACAAATTATTGTTAATAAGGTTGCTGTTCTATTTTATCCTCAAACATTAGCAGAAACGGTCTTATTACTTAGTTCCTAATAAGTAGAAGGGAAATAAGGGAATACACAATAAGATAAAGCGACATTCAAATGTTTTAAAGTGTGGTGGTTATGGGATTGAAAAACAAGGGTTGATAGGTTTCAGTATGAGAAAAGCTTAAGTATTTTAAAACGAAATAAATATCAAGGAATATCTAAAAAATGGTCAATCTCACGAAAAAGAACGTGTGTTTCAACGAGCTCTATATTTTTTGTGTAGTAAGTTTTTGTCCATCTTTTATGGTTTGCCAGTTGTGTAAAATTCCACAAAACTCATCCGGAATAGATTCATGTCTTCAGAGGCTATTCCTAGAATATTGAGCATATACATTTTATTTGTCATGTAAATATCTTAAATATAAGTGATTTTAATGAAAGTCCTTAGAGCCATTTTTGAGAAAATCAAAATTTTCGAATATTTTTCCATGTAAAAGGTAGTTTGGTGGTGGGAGGATTTTCTTGAAAATCTTCGTTTCGAATCCTTGGAAGATACCAAACTTAAATACCAGGTTGTTTAAACGGTATTTTCGTTTTTGAGCTATGCTGCCCACAGACACACACATGCACATTTTTATAAAAATTATTTTTTTTGGATTCAGGGGATTTCAAAACATATATATGCGATGAAATCTCGGTATCGAATATTTGAGTGAAATACAATAACTATGTACATAGAGAAAGTAACAAATGATTAATCAGCAATGCTAAAAATTATAAATAATTGATAATTAACAGAAAACCTCCACTTCAGTTGCACTTTCAACCAGATAAGCTCAACCATATTCCGTGCGAGTTAGTGAACTTCGGACTCTGAAGTCCTTGATCGTGGGGTAAAGGTTCATCGGACCGAAAACCGAAAGCCTCTAGTTGTTTGATTTAATTACGATATCATTCACATTTTACGTTGACATAGTATTCAAGGATGTTCAGATATTTATTTCATCAATGATGGAAAGTGGAATATATTTTAGTCCAAGAAAGTGACCAAATAAAAAATGCTTAATTTTTTCTTAGTATTTGAAATTGAAGACTCAATAGAATATTATACGACATTTGCAACTACTTGAGTTACAGAATTGTAGACAATTAAATATTGTAATAAAGAAGAGTGGGAACTCAAAATCGCTACCCTTTGATAGATTTCCACAGCTACTTGTGTTTGCAACAAATATAATGGCAATGCTCGGATCCACTTTCATTTGCGAGTATTTTTTTTTCAAACTGGGTTACATTAATGGGACCAAACTCAACGCTTCTTAAGCAATTACGCTCATATTTTGCCACATACCTGTATTATTTTGTGTAACTAATTCTGAAATTTTGAGCTAAGTGCATGAATTATTGCTCGAGAGAAAAAATATTTTACCACTCTACCTAAAAGCTATTGCTCTTCATTTTTTAAAATGTTCTAACAAAACTTCGCAGTTAAATTACAGGAATATAACTTTAAAAAAACTTACCTACTAGATGAGTTTAAAACTAATTAAATATTACCGCTAGAAAAATATGTCAAATTATTCGCCATAGTTTTTTCATTATTTTTGTGGATTAATTAATTTTGTTAATATAAATACATAATTAATTATATTTGTCTAGCAAATTAATTCAATACGTTGTATTCCTCCGGTGCTCCATTTCATTTCATGTTTCATAAATGTCATCTTCTGCGGTGCCGAATGTAGTAGAAGCGGGCGTTAAACACTATAAAAAAATACATCACCAGCATTTCGAAGATTTTCATGCGTTATAAAATGCAGTTAACATTTGAAGTTTCATTTGTTACCATTAAAAGTTCCAATTAATGAGTCACGCGACAAGTTCTTAAATTGCAAGTGGTTGAAAATAACTTTGACATATTATCTACAAGGACTATAGTACATTAATGTGCTAAAATCCAAAAAATCGACAGTTTTCAAGAATTTTGGCCAATTTTTACAGGTTGGTCTCCTTAAAAGCCAATATTGTTATAGGATAAGTGACTGGCACTGGGCAAGTCTTCTAAGATTTTGTACGTTATCACTGGTAAATATCGATAACCTTGTTGAAAATAGAATGCGATAGAAAAATTAATTGAAATTTTACACATAAACGGGATGATGTTCACGGTTATTATATTAAATATATTTTAAGAATATCACAGTGGATTCAAGCCTACAGAAACTCAGCAAACATAGCTTTCAATTTAAAGTAGGCTTACATGGCCACAATAACAAACTAGTAGCAGGCGGACGGAGGTTCACCTACTCCCCCCTCCCCGCCTCCCTCTTCCGACTGCGGTTGGGCATCACTGGTTTAATAGTTTCCACAAGGATATGATGCGGTGAATACACATCACTAGAGCTCGGCCCGGGGTCACGAAATTGCTTGACTGATGTTCAGTGCACACAGAAAATAACTATGACGTGAGAGTGATTGTGGTCTCTACAGCCCGTTTGGAAACGTATTGCACTATCTACCATTGCTTACTGTCTAGTCTCGTTTAGTTCCTGCTATTAGATAAACCAGTGAATACTGAAAAAGATTGCCGATTGAAAAATGTCTAAAATACGAAAGGGTAGGCTTTCAACACTGAATAACTTTGTAAATTATTCAAGCATATTTTGAATGACTAAAGAAGAACTTTTTTTGAGTTTTTTGTATCAAGTTTTATACTTCAATTTGTAAAAGAACAAGGGTTTTTATTTATTGTGTTACTTTGTGAATTAAAACTATGTATATACTGTCAATATTGTAATGAACTACTTTTGAAACAGATTACACCTCAAAGTGTGAATGTTTACGCTACAAACTCTTCCCCACTACCCTGCTGACTGTTTGTACCGGTGTGCGCTTCGGAACCCAAACTGAGCTCTACACATCACTCTATCTACTCATTCATTTATAAAAACTTCTTACGAAGATTATTATTGTCTAGTTATTGTTACTTGAGATAAACTTTCAATAATTAACATTTATACAGTTATTGTACCTACAGGAGTGATAGATAAGCAAAAGTAAACATTTTATTATATTTTTCAAGACCACGATAATACCAATAAAACTTCCTAGTTTATAAAATTAATATTTGAAAATTCAAATCAATAAAAACTCTCTGAAAATGGCTAATATCACAAAACATCATTTGTCGTAAATTGTGTGTTCAAATGAAACGTATATATTTTGTTGACGATTTTGTTAATCTCTTACGGTTTACAAAAAACATCCAGAACAAAAGGGCTTACAGGCTACTCCCAGAAAATCAAGATATGCATGTTTTGTCATAAAAAGTAATTGGAAAATGCAGTATTTTAATTAAAGAAGTTTGAGCCATGTTAAAGAAACTCACAATTTTCGAACAATAAGCCATGAAAAGGTTAGTTTGAGATGGAAAGATTTTCTTCATACACATAAGGGTTTTATAATACGAATAATTATAATTATGATTTATTTTAATTTTCTCTAGCACCTATTTTAATGTATGTAGCAGATAGAGAAGGTATTGTATTCCACCCTAATCGATATCAAGATTTCACCAGAAATAGATATTTTGAAACCCCTGAATAAAAATAAATTAGAAACATGTTCATATAGCTCTGTGGGCAGCATAGTTAAAAACTGTGCCATTCATATGACTCTTTAACAGAGTGTCAAGGGAAAGAGAACTAAAGAAATAGGGAAATCTTTGGGAAAGATAAGAGAAAAATGGATAAGAAAATAGAAATACAGAGAGAGAGAGAAAGAGAGAGAAAAAAAAAGTTGAGGAAACACAGATTAGGATGGAATAGGTAGCACAAACCAAAGAGCTCACTCACTAACAGCCACTAACGGGAGAGTACCTAAGCGGAACTTAAACCTATGCACATTAGGATAAGTTAACTAGCTTAAGTGAAAAATATGATGTTGTAAATAACTGTAACACAATCTAGTAAGATTATTGGCTTTCCCATTAAGCACTTCAGCCTAAAAATACTTTTTGTGCGCTTTCTAGTATCCGGTTAGGGATCAATATCTACATTTTTGGTAAATTGTAGTATTTCTCTTGCTAAATTAGGGTATCTTACAAAGTTAATGGTAACTCCTAGAACTTGGTATCTTGTACGTTCTGTGGTTTAACATTCCAATAGAATATGTATTGCCATTTCTACACCTCGTAAGCATAGACGACAAATCGGGTAAGGTGCCATTTTTTCCAGATGTTTTCTGAACATTCAATGTCCAGTTTTGAAGTTTAATACTCTTGTAAGTGAAGATTTATTAACCCTAAAATGTGACTAGCTTAATATTTCTCTGCGCTTGTTAATTGTATGTTTTTGTGTATTTATTTCCATTTCTTTAATATTTGCTTCCAAAAGTTTGACTGTGGTTTTTACCTTTAACATGATAATTCCACGGGTAGGAGATATAACCTAAGTGTAATAAAATACTGACTATACCGAGTAATACCTGGGCGGTGTATTTCTAGTTAAGTCAAGATAATCCCTGTTTATCTTCGCTTGACCAATTTCTTAGTAATTATTATCAGCAGAATAAAAAATATCTTACGCATTGCTACAATTTATTTTCATATGCCTTCTGTAATGCATTGTTGCAACATTTTATTTCTATATCTGCATTAGCTTAACCCGGATAACCGTTTGCAAAATTTTACTGACACTTCCTTGTAAAGAGGATAAAACAGACATATTAGTAAAATATTACAAATCAGGAGTCTATCTACATCATGCTAATCGAGATTAACATTAGCAAAAATGGTCTTAATACTTTGTTTCTTATAGATTAAAGGGAAATAAGGGATTATACTATGCTAAAGCGATAGTCATATATTTTTAGAGAAGTCGTTATACGGTGATATTGAAATTCTATTCTCGTAATAAAAGAACAATGAATTCAGAATTTAGATAAATAGAAACAAATTAAACAAAAACAAGAAATATCATGATATGATTAAATCCAATATAAATTTTCTGCTATAATGATATCTGTATTTCTTCTGTACTAAGAATGTATCTATCCGCATCGGTTTACACATTAAGGAAAAACGTATTTAGAGTGATAGAACTTCAGAGGTTATTCCCAGAAAACTCCTGATATGGCCTTCATTTAGATGAAAATATCTTAGCCATATCAAAATCCTTAGAGCCAATTTTGGGAAAATCGACATTTTCAAAAATGTTTCTTGTAAACGATAGTTGATGGGGAATTTTCTTTTAATCTTCGTGAGTCACGTTTTGAGGGTAAACGTAACTCCATGGCTCGACAGACCACAAGGAACCTTGGCCTACCACCCGGCCGCTGCATCCTCCATCTCGGACCGAAGGCGTCAAGAATGGCCCCTCTTGTCACTCAAGTAGCTGCTCAATTTACCTCTCAGGGACCTCACGAGGACTAGGTCTCCCAACGGGGTAAAATTCCTTTCGCCGGTACCGGGAATCGAACCCAGATTTTCCGCTTGGCAAGCAGCAGCGCTACCACCGCGTTAAGGAGACGACCATGTTTAGACGATAATACACCTAAATACGTAGTTTAGTATTTATAAGTCTTTCGTTTTGAGTTACTTATATTCAGGATGTGTCAAAACATGATTTCCGGTGAAATCTCGGAAATGAGTTTGAGTAAAATGCAACACCTCTTGTATCTGCTACGCAAATCCATATTTAGTCTGTCTGTTTCCTTTTTGGTGTAGAATGCGTATTCGTTTATGATTAAACATACCTAAAATGGGCTGTACAAACATTATAAACAAACGTTGCCTAAGCCCGCCTGGGTAGTGTGGTCATAGCGTGTCTGCCTTCCATTCAAATCTCGCTTAGAGTAAGGTTTTTTTCGGGGTTTTTTCTTAACCTGAGAAGACGAATGTCGAGTAACTTTAAGCTCCATGGACCCCGACATCATTTGAGCATCATTTCGCCAATTTCATTCATCGTCCGATAGGACCAACCAGGTTAAAGGACGTTAAGCTACCAAGCAAAAAAGTCAGATAAAGCATCTACACTGAATTTCAAGTCACTGCACTTTATTGTTGCCCAGTTTATCTTGCTGGATGATTACACAAATAAGCTCTGCACATTCAATCTCGTATATGCTTACAAGTGCAGCCTTTAAAACACAATACAATAATCATTTAAATTTAGAACAACAAATTAGGTAAGCCAATATGTCTAGCAGCCCGCTATAATGCATCCACTCGTCTTCTCTTTTTAGTCTATCAGGCTTGCCAACCCTGGTTTCACTCAGAGACACCAACACTGTCCATTCCGCAGCACAGTAAACAGTTTCGATATTCGTGCAGTCGCTATCTACTGCTCGAATACGTTTATCACAGTCATTTACGCCAGTGCTGGTTGCAATCGTTACCAGTTAAGGGCTGCTAGAGAGCACTTTCCAGTACTCCTTTACGGTTTCTCTCATTTCATTGAAGTTGTAAACCTGCAGCTATGCGGGTTTTATTACTGAATGCGTTAAATACATTCAGACAATTTCTATACGAAATATGACTTTGTTTTCCTGAACGGTTTTATCTCATGAAGGGTAAAATATTAAAATTCGTATGAAGATACATGAACGTGAATACCCTTTCTGATTAGAAACCAAAGTATTGAGAAAAACCCTGGTCAAATTTAATCCAATTTTAACTTGATTTATGCCCGAAAAAATTCATTTTAACTCGCGATGTTGGGATCCAAAGCATGTTACCCTTAGACCACGGAGGATGACAAACCCTGGCCAGTGGCCATACTGAACACAAGGTGGAATACAGACTAATAATATAGAGGATGTTCCCGACTATCTATCATTAATTTTTTGATATGGTAGAGGGTATTAAAATGAATATATATATATACTTTTTCTAGCAATTTGTACAGTATGTATAGTAGAGAAGGTATTGTATTTCACCCAAAAATTCAATACCGAGAATCCACCGGAAATGCATATTTTCGGACACCTTGAATCCAAAAATACATTTTTAGAAAAATGTCCATGTGTGCGGCTGAGTGCCTGTTTGACTGCGTGTCTGTAGGCAATATGGTTCAAAAACGAAGTCCATTAAATGCTAAGCTTGGTATTTAAGTTCAGTGTCTTCTAAGGATAGGGCGGGGTCTTGGCTGAGTGTTTTTTTTTTTGCTAGTATTTAAAGACTGCTTTTACTACTTATGGCACCGCAGGCGATGACATTGGTAATATATGGAATTAAGATGTAGTACCGGTGGAATCAATGGCGGGGGAAACCGGAGAACCCGGAGGAATGCCACCTCACGCAGCTCATTCCACTAATTGCTCCATCATTACCTTTCCTACCATCCATCTCGCATTTCACTTCGTCACGCTCATGCCTTATTCCAGGTTCTACATTTGCTAGTTTCGTGCCGTTAGCTCCCCAGACAGGCTTCTCATCCCTAGGCATATGCTTGTAAGTCCTAGGGGGGGGGGTGTCAGTAGACTAATCCCCCATTTTCAACTACTTCTTACATGGAACATTGTTCGACAATGTTGATTTTCTAAAAAATGACACCAAAGATTTTGATTAAAATACCATATATTTCAGATATTTGCATGACGAATGAAATTTATATTTGAAATCTTCAATCTGGGTGACTTTTATGTAACTGGTAAACATAAGAAATACACAAAAGCTACTATACAAAAAAAAGGATTATGCTTCTTTCTACTCCATACTAATCGAGATAAGCATTAGCACAATGGTCATATTATTCATATAATTTTAGATAAAAGGGAACTAATTGAATGCACCAAGCTAAAACAGTAGTCAAATGTTTTAAAAGCTATCACTATGCAATTGTCACTGAAATTTGCTTCTTTGCATGGCCAGGAGTAAAGCAATATTCTATTTGATAAAAGTATAAGTATTTTAAAATTTAAAGCAATAACTAGAAATATATAAATTATGTGTTTTCATAAGATCTACACTTTTGTGCAGTAATTTTTGTCTGTCTCTTACAGTTTACCAGTTGTGCAAAAATCATTCAAAATGAAGAGCACTTCAGAGACTATTCCCAGGTAATTCAAGATATGCATTTTCACATGTAAAGATATTCAGTATACGGTATTTTAATAAACTCATTTTAGCCATTTTTGAGAAAATTAAAACTTTGGAATTTTTTTCCATGTAAAGGTAGTTTGGAGTACGCCTAAATACCAAATTTGGCATTTAATTAGTTTTCATTTTCGAGTTTGGCTGTCCACAGATATCAACACGCATACACGTACCTTTTTCTAAAAATGTCACTAATATTGAAATTAGAGTTTTATTTAGCGAGAAAAAATGTATTCAGAACAAGTTTGAGACCCGAGTATAGTAATTTTAATAGCAAAATGAATTTATTTTCAGTATATGTCAACATACTACTTTTATACAGGACTGAATATTGTTAATAAAGCATCCAAATTAAAGGTGCGTTGAAATAGTACACAATCGGAAATGCGCTATTACGGATTTATTTTGTTCAACATTCATTGTTGTTTTAACATTATTATCACTTTGAGAATAGTAAACGTATTTGCATTCTCTAACACGTACATAGTAGCTAAAGAAGGTTTTGTATCCACTCATACATTTGATACCGAGATTTCATCGTAAATATGTGCATTTTTAGGTATCTTAGCAGCATGCGACACGAAAATCCGCCCCCTCTAAATATCCTTTACATGCATTATTCTTCGAAAATTTGGTTTTCGAAAAAATGCCTCATAGATTTTGATTAAAATACCTTTAAGATGTTTTCATGACAAAGAAAATAATATCTTGAATTTTCTGGGAGTAGTCTTGTCTAACTGGTAACCAGTAGGAGATAAACAAAACGTTACCACCCGAAAATTTAGATGTCGTTAAAGCACACAATTTATATCATACCATTCTTTGTAGTTAGCTGTGTCCGAGATATTATTTGTTATTTGTTTCAATTTTAAATTACTTTAAATCTTTTCCAGCAGGAAGTTAGCTTTCGTTTATCACTTTTGTTTTACCCCGGGAATGCAAAAGTGAACCGAATTTCAGCTATTCACATAGCGATGAGCCTTTAAAGGATTTGAATATTACTTTAGTCTAGTGTGTTCCCATATTTCCCTTATTTATAAGGAAGCAAGTAATAAAATAAGTTCTGCTAACGTTTATCTCGATTAATATGACGTAAATAAAAGAACAGTATTCTGTAAGGAAACTTAGTGGAGCAGCTAGACAATAATCATACAGGTACGATTTTTACCTCCTCTGCATTGTACATAGGTAGGGAAGATATTGCATTCCACCCAAAGTTTCGATATCAAGATTTCACTGGAAATACACGTTTTAGGGTTCCCTGAATCCAAAAGAAAAGCATTTCTAGAACTAGGTCTCTGAGTGTGTATCTGTGTGCCCATGAACACGATAACTCAAAAACGGAAAGTCGCTAAAATACCAAACTTGTTGTATAAGCTTGGTATTCTATAAAGATGCAACACGAAGATTATAAGGAAAATTTATCCATCCCAAACTACCCTTTATATGCTAAATGCTTTGAACATTTTTATTTTCTCAAAAGTGGCTGTAACTATTTTAATTAAAATACCCTATATTAAATATATTTACTTGATAAATAAAATGTATATTTTGAATTTTCAGGCAATAACCTCTGAAGACCTGTACATTTTGGGTGAAATTTTCTGAATTTTGCATAACCAATAAACTGTAACTGGTAGTCAAAAAGTTACTACACAAAAAATGTAGATGTCTTAAGCCACACAAGTTATGTAACATACATGTTTTCGTGGAATTGATCATTTCTGAGATATTTCTTGTTATTGGTTTTAGTTTTAAAATAAATTGAATTTTTTCTCATACACGGTAATGGATTTCAATCTCGTGACAACCAGCTTTTGTTAGATTTTACTATCGCTTTAGCATAGTGTATTATCTTATTTCCCTTCTACTTACAAGAAAGTGAGTAATAAAATCATTTATGCTAATGTTTATCTCAATTAGCATAAACTAGATATAAGAATGAGTTAGTGAATTATAATATGTTACATAGATGTACAGAAATCACGTGAATGGATATATCAGATTTCTTTTTTCTTAGCGTCATTGAAAATATCTGTTGAATTTAGTTGTACCATTTCTTTGACTTCTTTGGTGGGTATTAATTTATCGCAATTTTCCTCGCTACTTGTATATGTTTATGGTTCTTGCGAAGAATCATAATTCTATACAGGCTCTGCACTTAGAGAATGAATGGATATTTATTTCATACATTTAGTGTCTACCTACATGTTGGAATTTTGGAGAAATCTTGGCATCGAATTTTTGGAATACAAAACTACTATAGAAATGTAGTAGAGAAAGTAAAATTAATTTTATAAGGGCACAATACATAACTAATTGCAAACAGTGACATTTTGTAACGCAAAACGTTTTATTTATACGGTGTATATTTCAACAAAGTCTTCAAATAGTCAGAAATACGTAATTTGAAAGCATGTTAAATGCTGCTTAGTTACTTGTTGCACTGTCATGAATTAAGCACACCGTATTCTCTTCCATGAAGGATTCCCCAACAAGCTTACCATACATTAACCTCAACATGATTCAACTTATTACGTGCAATTACCTCCCTTAATGAATTTAACTGCATTAAGCTGAATCAAGTTCTTGTTCTCAGCTGTTCGCGTTTTAAACAAAGCACTTAATTACTACTTAGGAGCTTCCATGCTTGAAAATCGTTAAATTGATTTACATTTCCAACTTAGAATACATTCGTTTCTTAGACTTGAATCTTTAAAATCAGACTAAATAGGTTTTCTGTTTCCAAATACTTAGAATAAGGTTGATAAATATCAGAGTTTAGGTAGGAAACCCTAATAACTTATGTGTCTTTTCAACGATTAAAATGTATTCCCTTGTTTTTTCTTTGGAGACGTACGTATAGCCGACACTTATGGTTACAGTTTTAACCCTTTTGAGACTAACGGGAGTAATGGATTTACCCCAGTTATCATTTTTTGCATATCTACTGTGACAATGTCATCCGGTATATGACTGCCCTCATGTTCTGTCTGGTATGCGGCGGTCGAGCTGGAATGTGAGACATCGCATTTGGACGCGTATACAACGGCCCGACGCAACAGAAACCTTCGGACCGCGTGACTCTTCTCGCGACATCATGATATTCGAGACCTTTCTACAAAGTTTAGTCTGGCATCCGCCGGTCAGGAA
Source organism: Hymenopus coronatus (assembly GCA_030762935.1). Taxonomy (NCBI): domain Eukaryota; kingdom Metazoa; phylum Arthropoda; class Insecta; order Mantodea; family Hymenopodidae; genus Hymenopus; species Hymenopus coronatus. Next base: position 87,213,277 of record CM060898.1, read on the forward strand.
GCCTCGCCGCCGCCATCATCATCGCCGCCCGCTGCCGCTACTTCACCAGCAGTAAGCGCTACTTTGTCCCCGACCCGGTATATGCCGTGGTTCGGGGAGTCCAGGGGACGTTTCCACGGGTCACCTCCTCGCCGCTGCGCACTCTGGGTGGCCTTCTTGTTTGAGGGCTACTACGATTATCTGTGACCGGGGCCCAACTCCTCTGGAGTGGAGCTTTAGGATCGAACTGATCCGGACGCTGCCTTGGCGTCGGGGTCACCCTAATTAGAGTGACTTCTCATCGTCGAGGCCAGCAACCTGGAGTATCACCGGCCCTGTCCTCTCTGCTGTTCTTATGTGCATAGCCATGAGGCATGTTCTTCGCCGCCAAGGTATCACAACTGTATGAGCACATTGGGAATGATCTCCACCGCCACCGGTTCTGCGCCACATGTGGTGGCACTAGGCACGCCACCGGGCAGGTCCAGTTCTTCAGCTGTCTCAAGAGCAGGCAACAAAACCGAGTCAGACCCGGACTTAAACCACACAGTGAGACTTGAATACTCAAGTCTGCCGTCTTTCTCCCCAAAGATTCGCCAGGTCGAGTTATGTCGGGCGCGCGTTGGATTTTCCATTAGGCCGGTGTCTAACTTGTACGGAAGTGGACACGACACCTACGTGTGTCAACGCATCCGGGAAGACTACCGAACAACCTCGTTGGGGACGACCTTTATTAGTTTGGGTTTTCTTAACAGTCAGCGCCGCCATTATCATCTCTGATTGCCACCAATAACTCTCAGTAAGAAATGAAGGACTAAATGAGGCCATTCACGGTCTCCACTCTGACGCTGATAGACCTGGACGACCGACTTACGAACTCCAAAACTCAATCAGCGCATCATATCGAAACTCCAAGAACTTCCCGAACAGCTTGTGCAACATCAATTCATCACATTCATGAGACCACTTCTCAAATTTGAGTTACTTATGTACATTTCATACGTCTGAGGCACACCAGGGAGGAAATGAGCCCTCCAGTTGGCCTCCAGCGAGCCAACGAGTTCAAAAGGGCAGTCGGACTCAAGTCATGTAATTCCTTCATATCCACAGCTTCAATACTATATTCTTCACCCTGAATCCGCTGCATGGTAGACTGGGCTTGGTTAAGTCTGTCTCCTGGCCCTTTATAACTGACCGTTATTTCTGGTCCAGCTCTTTTCACCTTGAATCCGCGGGGCATTCTGTTGTACCGCCGATCGTTGAATATCCGATATTATTTTTAGTGGATAGGTCGCCCTCAAGCAGAGAGCCTTATGTATCCTCCCAACCCATCCCGGATGGGGGTTGAATGCTTTAGTGCAATTTCCGCTGCACTTGAAAAACAAATCCAGGGTGGTTGTTGTGAATGGTACTGAGTCATCAGCAGAGCTAGAAAGTTCGTGCCGATTTCTTTATGCAAAGTAAAAGCGGTCAGTGTTGACAATAATATGTGGTGATACTTGCGCTAGCAAAGGTCAGTGTAGAGTACACCTCATTACTGCAAAACAGATATCACTGCAAAACACAGAACCACATTGGTAGTAAGGAAGGCGTTCGAGTGACATCTTTGTTCTGCTCAAATGTGAGCAAAATTAATTTGTTTTACAATCATAGTTAATTTTCTAGTAGTGTCACCCCTACCATAAAAAATAATTAAAATTAAACCCACTAAAATTAATATTAGTACTTCTCTTGTACTTATTCGTGTACTTGTTAGAAAGTAGTGGCAGTTCTAGTAAACAAACTGTCAAGCGTCTAGTAACGGAACAGCTACACAGAAACATATTATTGATTGCAAATTTGTTGAAAAAGTTACTCACAATTATCACACGGTCCAGAGGTATGGAATTGAACTGAATCTGTGCGGATGTAGAAGAACTGTCAAGCCGGTCTACTAATCCACGAGTATCCTACCTAAAATAAAGATGAAAATGAAAAGCGTAATTGAAAGGAATGCAGAGTTCAGTGTGATGGATCGCATATAAGCTGCAATTTTAGATCCCAAAAAATGCTATTTGCTTGTTCATACTCATACAGAAGTGATAAAATATTTCAAATATGACACGGTCGTTTTATAAATCTTATTGTCGGAACGTACAATGAGTTTTAATTTGAAAATCTTCAGAAGTACATTATTGTTTTCAGTAATGTGGCTGCAGATGAGTAAATATTTAGTTTCATTCCTGCTTTCGGTTGTACCTATGAGTCTCAAGATATTTAAGAAATTAATTTTATTATTTGGATATAATTTTACATGCAATCAGTAAATATTACAATCCGCGTTATAATTGCTTGGGGTTTTTCATAATATACATATATAAAGAAGCAAATCAGTAACTCAGCCAGTAAACATGCAACAATTTGTATGATGTACATAATTATGTAAATAGGTGTGCATTTACGGATGTCTAGTATGTCAATTTTGTTCTCCGGAAGCAATACTGTTTACTTTGACAATAGGTTTGTTTACCTCTCCCACCTGCGTCCTTATCAGTGACTTGTTTTGATGCAGGGAGATGGTCGGTCGTAACCTGTGTGACGGGACGGCGAACGGTACAAACCTCCTAGCTCTGGTGTTAGTTTACAGAGACGCGAGCCATGGATGCATGTAGCCATAAACTGTCCACGCATCGAAACGTCGAGTGAATTATTTGCAGCAGTGAATCAAAGACTGTAACTGATGTTTGAGTCATTAAAGGCATTTATTACAAAACTTTCACTCGCGTGTACAATTTGAAAGTCTGTGTATTTGTTCATTATATACTCAATAGCGTTTTTCACTTAAAATATCCAAATACCCTCATGCGATTTTTACTTTCTCTATACTACTATGTACATAGCGAATAGAGGAAGTATTGTATTCCACCCAAAAATTCGATACCGAGATTTCACCGGAAATACATGTTTTAGGACCTCCTGAATCCAGAAAAAGCATTTCCAGAAAAAAGTCAGTGTGTATCTGTGGTGTCTGTCTGTCTGTGGACAGCATAGCTCAAAAACGAAAAGACCGTTAAATACTAAACTTGGTATTTCGGTTTGGTATCTTCCAAAGATGCAATACGAAGATTTTCAAGAAAATCCCCCCACCCCCAACTACTCTTTACATGGAAAAGTTTTCGAAATTTCTGATTTTATAAAAAATGGATCTAATGATTTTCATTAAAATCCCGTATAGTAAAGATATTTACATACCAAAAAAAATGTATATCTTCAATTATCTAGAAATAGCTTCTAAAGACCTATTTATTCAGGATGGATTTGCTTAATTTGGCATAACTAGTAAACAGTAAGAGATACACAAAAACTTAATGTACAAAACATGTTAAAATACCAAGTTATATCATACACATTTTTTTTCGTGGAGCTTACCATTTTCGTGGTATTCATTGTTATTAGTTTCAGTTGTTAAGTACTTATACTTTTCTCAGACGGGAGTGTCCGTTTTTCTTTTGTTCTACTCCTGGCCAAGAAAGGAAGCTATTTGTAATGACAATCGCTTAACGACAGCTTTTGAAACATTTGACTATGGGTTTAGCCTAGTGTATTCCCCTATTTTATTCCTTCTTATAAGGAACTAAGTAATAAGAACATTGTGCTAATGAGTACCTCGATTAGGCAAGGTGCAGAAAGAAGAATACTCTTATGTAAGAAGTCTGTAGAACAGGTAAAGAAAGTCATGTGAGTGTAACACATCAGATTTTTTTAATTTATATTTCATGTGGGGTTCCTAGTTACCCCCTTGGTAGTTTTTGCTATGAAATTTGTAACAAATAGAATTTCATTTATTCTGTACTTACTCCATGGAGAAATAATAGTTATATTGTAATCCAATTATCATCATGCTGTACTAGGGTTTTCATTATTCAACTAGAAAGACAATGAGTTTGTTATGGTTATTTGTTGCTATTTTGATCTGTGCAATTCTTAGCTTGTACTTTTGAGCGTAAACGTTTACAAACATTACAGTCTGCTGGAGTGAAACGATTATAAATATTATAACTCAGAGGATCTGTGTGACAGAAATCGTGATTTTTAAAGTTCGTTGTATGATGAAGATGAAAATAATCATGTAGAAGTGATTGAAGAAGTTGATGTCATAGAAATGAGTGAAATGCATCAAATGACAGAGCCACCAGAGACAGAAAAATGATGTCACTGAGGATCAAAATCTAGCTCTTTCAGGAATGTTCAAATCTGGAGGTGGCATACCATGGCATGCTACACAATATTCATCAAAGAAAACCTGGTCTCATAAATGGAAGTTCTAAATTCATTTGTAAATATGTTTGCTCTCTTTTTCCTGAAAACACTAGATATTCTACGAGCAAACTTATAAGAGGTGAAGGAGTTTTTGACAAACCAGGAGTTTTTCACATTTATTTCCATACTAGTGGCTGCAAGAAAGGCACTTGGGAATCGCACTATTATTTCCGAGTTATGGCCAGCGGCCCACCTTTCGAAATCCATTTTTCATGACTTTTATGATATATACCTCATTTCAACAATTATCAGCTACATAGAGGTTTGATGTTAAAATAACTCAAAATATCATAATTTCAGACACAATTCACAAGCTTCAGTCACTAAGAAAGTTACTGATATCTTTGTGAATGTATTTATAAATAATTAAAGCCCTAATGAGTATGTAACTGTTGACGCAAGATTCGAAACTTTTCTTGACAACTGCCCATTTCGTGCATATATAAAATCGAAATCAGGGAAGTACGGAATGAAAATATGTACAGATGCTGAACATGATGTGTATCTTATCCAATAGTAAGCCATGAAGGACAACCAGAGAGGGGTTATCAAGGGCAGCCGATTGTGTTGGATATGGTTTAACCATATTTTCAGTCTAGAAGATGAATACTACAGATAATATTTTTACCTTCGTTATCGTTAGTTCAAAATTTGTTGGACCACAACTCAACATAAGTTAGAACTCCAAGAGAAAACAAAATAGAGCTACCACAAAAGATTTTGCCTAACGCAATAAAACAGGAAAAACCTTCATTATTTGGAGTCAAACAAACATGACTATTATCCCATACGTTCCAAAGAGGTGTTTTATTCTGCCTTCAACCAAACACCATGATAACTGTTGAAGAAAAAGAAAACAATACAGCTACTATATTGCTCACTATAATGCCACTAAAGGAGAAATAGATTTGGGTGATATGATGACAAAAAAATACAGTTGTGTACGAAGAATCAATCGTTGGCCGTACCAAATACACATTAAAATGTTGCAAATCGCAGCTCTAAATGCGTATATTCTGTGGTCACAAAAAATCCAGATTGGCAGAAACATTCCAAAAAAAGGAAGGGGATTTCCTACAGAAACATCCTGAGTATAGCAAAACCGCACAAGGAACGAGGAGCAAAAACACCGAAATAGTAACATTTGGGAGTTAAAAGAGTCACTAAGGGAGCTCGCCTAGTTAGTGTGGTGGTAGAGTGTCTGTCTCACATTCAACAGGTTGCGACTTCGAACTTCGCTTTGGATAAGTCACCAGGATACGGTTTGCCCTTACCCTGAGAAGACAAATGCCGAGGACCTTTAAGCTTCATGGACCACGAGATCATTTGAGCATCATTTCACCAATGTCATTCATCGTCATATGATCAACCAGGTTAAAAAGTATTACATTAAAATAAATAAATAAAAGAAATCCATTGAAGCTACTGGAATTGGAGTAAAGAAACCATACTCCTCTGAGAGTAGGAAAGAGGAATCTTCCAAATTACCAACTGGAAAAAACCTGATGAGTTACACTCATGTGACGTTTTGTATATCTCTGTAACACATTATTGTTAATTCTTCTGTCTTCATCATGCTAATCGAGATAAACATTAGCAGAACTGGTCTTATTACTTGCTTCTTTGCAAGTAGAGGGGAAATAAGGGAATACACTAGGCTAATCAGACAGACAAATGCTTTAAAATATGGTTTCTATGGGATTCAAATCCGGAGAAAACCCGCCCTGCGCCGCTTTGTCCACCACAAATATCACCTGCGGTCGCTTGGGATCTGTGAGAAGCGAGAGGTCTAACCACTTGGCCTCGGCGCAGTCCAATTTGTTCCATGTAAAGGTGGGGAGATTTTCTTGAAAATGCATAAGGAACGAATACGACATTCTAAATCAATCCACTTCTGACCTGAAGAAGATTCTACTGAAGGCGCCGAGTCGCTTGTTGCCTACAGGGAAACCACTGGCCTGCCTCTTTCAAATTTCCCGATTATTACTCGCTGGGTCTTGGATTGAGTGAACTGCTATATCGTGTGAGAATTTTGACAAAAATAGAATTTATGCTTTCCTTAGATACAGATGACGCAGGTGCGAGTTCCAAGAAAAAGTAACTTCTGCTACCAGAGAAAATATCTAATTTGCAGACAGAAGTATATTTTGTCCTAGTTATAAGTACCCGACGCAGATATTAAACGATTAGCAGAACAAGGTCTGTAAAACTAAAAACAATGGTATGTTTTCACTTCCTTGAGGGAGCAGTTAGATGGTTTTGACAAAAATACATTTCAGTCTAGTCTTCAGAAGAATCCAGAAATCGAGGAATTTGCCACTTCTGTTGAGTTGCTATTCCAAGTGAATACAAAGTTTACCCCAATGATTTTTGTGGATGTCGAAAGAAGCTTGCATTTAAAAAGACCGTGATCTCATCAAACAACTCTACGGATTCTCCGGTTTCCCCCGCCTTCGCACTCCACCGGCCTTTCATCTTCATGCCATGCATCATCAGAGTCATCGCTTGCGGTGCCATTTGTAGTAAAAGTCGGCGTTAAACACTACAAAATGGAAAAAGTTTCTAACATTTTTGTTTTTCTCAAAAACCTCTAACGATTTTGATTAAAATCTCTTATATTCAAGAATTTTATATGGCGAATAAAATGTATACCTTGAATTTTCTAGGAATAGTTCTGAAGACCTCTTTAATCTGGAAGATTTTTTTTTTAATTTAGTATAACTAGTAAACCGTAAGAGTTAGAAAAAAAATTACTACACCAAAAATATAGCCTCTTTAATACACAATTTGTCATATACATTTTTTTCGTGGAGTTGATCGTTTTCGAGAGAGTATTATTATTGGCTTCAATTTTGAAATACTTAAACTTTTCTCATACGGGAACTTGTCAACTCCTGGCCACGTAAAAAACGGATTTCAATTCCATAGCAACCAGATTTTAAAACATTTGACTGTTGGTTTAGCTTAGAGAATATCTAAGCAAAAAGACCGTTTATGCTAGTCGCCCTCCATGGTGTAATGGCTACCTTGCTAACTTCATATACCCAAGGTCGCGGGTTCAAACCCTGTGGAGGACAATGGATTTTTTTGGGGCGTAAAAATCCTTAGCATGGCTTCCTTCGGAAGGGAAGTAAAACCGTTGCTCCCGTGTTGTACATTTACGGCACGTAAAAGAACCTCAAGCCTGATAGAGAGGCCTCTGAGCAAAATTAATGGTGTTTCACGCCCAGTATAGAATGGGACGCTGAGAACCACAGCAGTTAAAGAGCGTCCATAAATAACACTCCATTTACGATTTACCGTTTATGTTAATGTTTAACTCGATTAGCATGAACTGGTGAAAAAGCTTACTAATAATAATATGTTACAGAGGTGTAGATAAAAGTCATGTGGATGGAATACATCAGACATTTTATTCAAGGAGATCGAAAATAAGTATTTTTGGTGAAACTTTGATATAGAATTTTTTGTTTTTCATACACGAAAGAGGAAGTACCAGGGAAATAAACGCACTAAAAAGTTCAATGACACTAGTGATAATGATAAGGGTTCGGTGTATATTTATAAGTCCAGTGCTTTAAATTCAAAGATTGAATGGATCGACAGTGCTACTATTGATATTGGTGATTTTCAAGTAAATTTTAATAGAGAATAGATAACAGAGGACAAAACCTGTACAACTAAGGTCCTACCTATGAATTTAGCTAGTTATTCTGTTATTTGTTATACATTTTATAATAAGTTATTTTTATTTATAATTCTGATATTATTGATTGTATTGTAATTTTTGTAGATTATATAAATATATATTAGGAACACACATGTATTTTCAAATAATTTGTTTTTATGCTAATTAATACCTACCTAAATTTTTACATTTATTTTCTGAAAAAAAAAATGAAATGTCTACGTTTGAAATATTTTTTTTTTGTAAACGCCCTTAAACTTTGTCGTAAGTTATTTTCCTTAGGTTAATATTTATATCATTAAACACACGCACACTCATACTCACTAGCATAATTCCAGACTGTGGGGATTGGGAATAATTCTGCCAGGATTCGTACCCAGAACCTCCAGCGTTGACCCCTCGACAATGGACAGTCTTTGCAACTTATACTACAAATTACGCCAAAAACTTCATTCACACATGAAATTATAACTTAGGGAACAGGGTGTACTGTAAAGCAAATATTTTAAATATTGCATTCAGCTATAACTGAAAGATAAATCTGAAAATATTATTTTTGGTAACGCTAAAATGTTTTGAAGAATGTCATATTTTTCAAATTGTGGATTTTTAGAATACTTTTTAATTGCTGTGCTATGTATTTTCTTACATAGACTTAGTTGCTTTAGCTATAAAAATTCCATAGAGTTCTTATTGTATATTTACTGAAACAATAACAACTCCCCGTATTTATGGACTGCAAACAATGAGAGGGTAAAACAGACAAATTATAAATTAACTATATAAAAGAACAAAGAATTGAAATTCTTCTATAAAGATAATGTAATATCGACAATTTTCATTAGTATAGAAATCGAAAAGAAACCTAAAAGGAGCAAAAGGATTATTAAACATGATATAACACTGACATACAATAAATAATTTATAGCAAAGGAATACAGACCGTGAAAATGCTAAAATAGCAATATTTAACTATAGAAATTTTCCCAAACGTCTAACTGGGGCAACTCTCCGTATCGGCAGAATTCCATGCACTCGGCTGTACAAGATGTCCGTGCTGTTTGTTTCAATGGTGGATCCCAATTTAGAAAACTGTTCATGTGTAAAACCTGTATGCTTGTTTTGATCTCAATTACTCCCTATGAATCACATGTACTAACAGTGTCAGCATGAAATAACGCGGGATCGTATCGGCAAACATAATGATAAGCGCAGTTTTGCAAACTGAAGTACACAACAACATGCTATAACCCTTTTATTGGACCGCTTGCACTTTTTGTTTTTGGGCGCTCCCTGTGCAAACTCTGGACCGAGTAATTTTATACTATTTGTTTTGATACGTCAATATAAACAGTTGGTAGCTATTTTCATTTTCTCCGTGTACATAATAGAGTATATGTTGCCGTTATTCCTTCAACGCTTATGTGTCCAAAAACGAGGTATCTATCACATACTCTATAGTTGTTTTAAACATATTATTTCATTGTTTTTAATGGATACGCTAATGTAACGCCACCATTTTGTTTACTAAAAACGATGCTAAAAGTGTAATAAAATAAAGGGACATGCAAATTATGTGCACGTAAAATGAACTGATTTTATTGTATCAATTATTTTAAAGAACTTCAAGTTTTCTGACCCCCGCAATCAGGAAACATTGAATTCACATTAAAAAAAATCTGATGATTTCCATTCACATGACTTTCTCTACATCTCTGTAACAATTTTTTTTAGAAAACTCACTCTTTTATTTCATGCAAAAACATTAGCAGAAGTGGTCTTATTATTTAGTTCCTTGTAATTATAAGTAAAACAGGAAATACACTAGGCTAAACCGACAGTCAAATGTTTTAAAATGTGGTTGCCAAGGGATTGAAATTTGTATCTTAGCGTGGTCAAGCTTTGACAAGTTCCCGTATTAGAAAAGTTTTAAGTATTTTAAAACTGAAAAAAATATCAAGGAATATCTCGAAAGCGTCCAATTCCACGAAAAAAATGTACATTACATAAATTGTGTATTTTATGGACATCTACGTATTTTGTGTAATAAGTTACCTCTTCAATAAAAATCAACCAGATTAAAGAGCTCTTCGGAGCTATTCCCAGAAAGTTCAAGATACACATTTTATTTGTCATGTAAATAGCTTTAACATACGGGATTTTAATCAGAATCGTCCCAGTTATTTATAGAAAATAAAATTTTTCGTACATTTATTCATGTATAGGGTAGTTTAGTGCGGAGATTTTCTTGAAAATCTTCGTGTCGCATCCAAGTTTGGTATTTAAATGGTCTTTTCGTTTTTGAGCTATGCTGTCCACAAACACACAGATACACACATACGAATCTTTTTTTAAAAATGTATTTTTCGGACTTAGGGGACTCCAAAGCATATACTTCCGGTGAAAGGGGCAGGTAGAACGACACATGATTACATCGGCGGCTATAACAAAGTGCTGCCTTACGCAACACACTGGGAGCGGGTAGCCTGCATTCAACATTTTCCCATTCCACTGTTTTAAAAGACTCTGACCAAGGAATAGTTAAAATTTTGAACTTGTTCTAATATGTTTTTATTCATTACTATTTTTTATTTGAAAGTCCACTTCTTTTGTTTTATTAGTTGATATATGGAGTGCGACTTTTCAATAAAATTCCCTATTTAAAATATTTTTCTGTAAGTCATTTTATTTTTCTTAAATTGTTAAAATATCGTCAGTATAAAGAGCATATTCACTGTGTTACTCATCATCAGTTTGGTTTAGAATTCTTGAGCTTTGATCTTTTTGTTATTAATGGAAACTAAGTGTCACACATTTTGCATAATCACTCGCTGAGTTAAGTGAACAACGTGATAGTAATTCATAAAATACTCAACATTTATAGTTTAAAAAGGCACGAGTGTTTCATTGAAATTGCAGGCATTTGTTTACAAAGGCAATGCTCATATTGTGGTTATGTACATGCCGATATATTCATACAATCCTGAAAGAGACATAACATCATACTGTAATTCTAGACGCTTGTAATTCGCATGGGTCTCGCTAAGGGGAGTCAGTTATGATTGACTGATAATTGCCTTTGCATTTCTGGCCCTCTACCAACGTCCAATTATATTAATTGCTGTATCATATTGAGCAGGATTTTTATTTTTGTAAAATTATTCATATTTGCAAATCTACTCTCTACTTTTGAGGTGTAACGCATGAAATATCCACCCAGCATACTTAATAAACTCCTAATAAACTGGACCGTACGGTATCGTTGTTAACAATAACAATTAGTTAACAATATATTTAAAATAATTACGTGGACTATTTTAGTTACATCAGTGAATTTATGCAATGAAAATATGTTTAATAAAACCGATTGAATTTTATGCCATACAGATACTTATGACACTGCGAGCTATTCCTGCTAGTGTTCTAATTTGTGGCTGAGCTGAAAAACACAGGCTGAGAATTCAGTGTCGAAACTTAGCCATATTTGTATTCTCACCGTGCTATAAGTAGTCGGGTGGGCACTAGTAAAACAAATGGTTTTTTGGAATTCCTGCATGTATGTGGTATATGTCTTCATAATAAATGAGTTGAAATTCGTGTTCTAGATTCAAAGCAAAAAGGTAGAGCAGTCTTTTTATTTTCGTTATAAATTATTTTAAAATATGCTAATAGAACTAAATTTATTAATGGGTAAACAACGGAGAGGGACCGCTCGAGCACCGCGGCCTATGCAGGTCTATTGTGGCTAACGCCATCCAGGAAAAGGAATAAAATGAAGGATTCAAAGGAGGTCATAGGCCGCAGGCAGACAGACCACCTGAGACGCTCGGAAGTCTCTACCGTTTCAAGCCAAGTGATCTGCTTCACTGCAGAGAGAGTGAGAGAGAGAGAGAGAGAGAGAGAGAGAGAGAATATATGTGCAAGCTCCCGTTGACCTGGCAACCGCCTAGTGTCCACGGGGAATAATCTTGCCATTGAGCATGCATTTGCGTCATTTGACTGTACTACCGTATACCACGTACGGGAAGCACGCCTAAAAAGTAAGAGGGAAACGGCATGAAGGGTAAATGATAAAAGAAATCGTAGTAGTTGAGAAACCACCCCAGCATTCGTCTGACAATCTCCGGGAAACGCCAAAAACAGGTCATAGCTGGTGATCGCATCCAGGACTTTACGTATACGAGTCGCCTCATCGCTCGGTAATTTAATGAAGTAAGCAAATGCTAAGCAAATAAGAAAAAAAAATAACCACTTTTGCTGAAAGTTTATTGTAGTTTAATTTCGTCACAATGGACTTGGTAGCGAAAAACAAAAACAAAAAAACAAAAAAAAAATTAGATATGATCCATTCACATAACTTTCTCTAGCTATTCCGCAACAGATTCTTCTTGCAAAAGCTCATCCCTCTCGGTAATTCGTGCTAATCAACATAAACAGAAGAAAGCAGAAATTATAGTATTAATTACTTTTATATAAATAGAAAGGAAATAATAGAATAGACTAAAGGATAGTAACATTTTTAAAAACTGCTGCCATGTGATTCGTTGCTTTGCAGGGCCAGAAGTTGACAAAAATATCTGATGTGTTCCATTCGCATGACTGACTCTACCTCTCTGCAACAAATTATTGTTAAAAAGCTTATATTTACTCCATGCTAATCGAGAAAAAAATTAGCACAAATTGCTTCCTTGTAAGCAGAAGAGAAATAATGGAGTACTATAGGCTAAACTAATAATCAAAAGATAGTGGCTATGTGACAGGTGTTCCAAATTGTATGGACAGGAGTTCCAAATTCCTGTATGAGAAAAGTATAAATTTTTCATAGCTGAAACCAAAAACAAGGAATATGTTAAAAACGATCAACTCCACGAAAAAATGTATGTCTCATAAACTGTGTGTTTTAATGTTCTCTACATTTTTTGTCTGTTAAGTATTTGCCCATCTCTTACGGTTTATCAGTTATGCAAAACACCGTGAAATTCATCCAGAATAAAGTAGCCTTCATAGGCTATTCCCAGGCTATTCCTTTAATCAAAATCGTTAGAGCCATTCTTAAGAAAATCAAAATTTTCAAAATGTTCCATGTAAAGGGTAGTTGGGGGTGGGGGATATTCTTGAAAATCTTCGTGTCGTATTCTTGGAAGATACCAAACTTAAATACCAAGTTTAATATTCAACGGTATTTTCGTTTTTGAGCTATGTTGTCCACAAGGGCACACACACACATACACACAGGCACATACACACACACACACACACACAGATAGACACAGACATGGAACATTTACCAAAAATGTTTTTTATGGATTCAGGGGGTCTCAAAACACATATTCTGGTGAAATCTCGGTATCGAATTTTTGGGTGATATACAATATCTTCTCTATACACTATGTACATAGTACGCATAGAGAAAGTAAAAACTATAAATCTGGAAAAAAATTCAGTATAATAATGTGCAGTGATTTTAAAAGAAAATGAACATAAATCAGCCAAACTTACACAGACTTATTGCATTGAATAGCAAGATATGTCTTTATAACTCCAAACACTTTGATTCATCCACAAGTGTGCTTAGTGCCGAACGCCTACCCTTTCGTATTTTCGCCATTTTAAATGTGCACTCTCTGTCAGTGTCCACCGATTTATCTACTAGCAGGAACTGGACATGCCAGGCAATAAAAACTGCTAAGATGCTGGAATCTGATCTCAAGGACGCGGATTCAAATACGGCCCGGATCGATGGTTTTTAAGTCTGCTCATAAATGGCAGCCCCATGTCAGTAGATTATTTTAGTTAGCAATGCTAGATAATGCAACACTTTCGACACATGCTGTTGCATTTCATCACGTCATAGTAATACCCTATGTGCGCTGAACATCAAACGGAAACCTTCGTGATCCCATACTGAGCTCTGTTTTGACGTTCAGCTTATAGGCAGAGGCACCAAAGAGATGTGTAATAAATTAAAGGGAGTGATCTAGGATGTTAACGAGAAATGGAGAACAAACTATTACAAGTAACGCTCAGTGACAGAATATGCAACGAGATCAGGAGGAGAGCGAGTATGGGACATGCAATTATCATAGTAGAGCGTCTCAAATGGATATGGGGAGGCCACGTTACGAGAAAGTATAATAACGGATGGACTTATAGAAAAACTAAGTGGTATCCAGAGCTTGAAGTTGCATAGGCGAATTAATTTAAGCAGAAACTTAAACATCTGTGGTCGAGGTGTGCAAAAGACAGAGAAGTATGTAAAGAACTCTCAAAATTTGAATGCAAAATGCGTATAACATAGAACGGTCAGAAATAGAGTAATGCGAAGAACTTTCAAAAGTTCAATGTAAAAAAGTGTTAATGTTAAAACTGTGTAGTAAAAAAATATACTCTTTAGGATTAACTCTCTTACTGAGCAACCTTATCAACGGACAGAAGAACTTAGTCCTCAAAGGCTCAAACAGGCTAATATATAAAAATTACTAAATTAATAACGTACCTAAGCTATAAAGAATTAAATAATAATGTAATTAAGTTATAAAAGGGTTGTTTAAGTACTAAAAATATATTTGCTAAGACAATACAATGATAAATACAACATAGACTAAAAAGTAAAAATTATGTGTTCCATTCACATGACCTCTAAATCAATATAACAAATAATTTTAAAGCTTATTCTTCTATCCGCTTCACGATAAGATAAATATAACAGAAATAGTCTTATTACTTCCTCCTTTGTAAACAGAAGGGAATACGGGAGTTCACTCGTCTAAAGCAAATCTTTTTAATGCTGATTGCTATGTGATTGGAATTCATACCTGTACACGGGGAAGAGTTGACAAATTCCCATATGAGAAATGTTTAAATATTGTACAACTGAAAACAGTAAAAGGAATATTTTAAAAATGGTCAACTCCACAAAAAATGTATATGATATAAATGTTGTGTTTAACAAGATCCATATTTTTGTGTTGCTAGTTTTTGTCTATTTCTTAGAAGTTAAGCGAAAATCATCCAGAATGAAGAAGTTTTTGGAGGCTATTCCCCAAGAAATTCAAAATGTACGTTTGTCATGTAAAGATCTTTAAAATATAGTGGTTGTTTTAATTAAACTCCTTAGCGCCATTTTTTATTAAATCAGAATTTTCTACATTTTTCCATATAAAGCGTAGCTTGGGATGGGGGTTAATCTCATGATCTTTGTGTCACATTGTTAGAATATACTAAACTTAAATATGAAGTTTAATATTTACAGACATTTCGTTTTTCAGTTATTGTGTTAACAGACACACGTGCATATACATTTACACTGATCTTTTTCTCAAAATGCTTTTCTAGATACAGGGAGTGTAAAATCTGTATTTTCGGTGAAATGTCGGTACCTTACTTTTTGGTGGAGTGCAATATCTTCGTATGATTATGCACTAAGTGGAGAAAGTAGAAAGACTGAAACAAATACATCAGAAATTAGACACTTCAAAAGCTATCGAAGTTGAACAATATGGATGAAATAGCAACTGAAGAAATCACAAATGAAACTGGTATTGGACCTACATACAAATAACAAAATAAAGCAGTATAGAAATAAAAGGAATTTGCAGCAAATGGAGCTAATCTGATAAATAATCTATATGGAATAAAACCTAACGTATTCCACTCATATAACTTTCCCTATCTGTTCTGCAAATACTATTCTTGCAAAAGATTATTATTTAATCTACATCACTTTCATTAAGATAAACATTACCAGAAATGCCCTTATAATTCATTTCCTCATACTATGTAGAAGGGAAATAAGGGCCTATACTAGGCTGAAGCAATACTCAAACCTTTTAAAAGTTCCCGCTGTGCATTTGTCATTAATTCGGTTGTGTTTCAATGGCCTAGAGTAAAACAAAAGAGATATGAAACTAATGAGGATTTCTCCTTTGAGAAAAATTTTAATTGTCTGAAACCAATAACAGAGAACACCTTGAAAACTATTAGTTTTATATAAAACTGTACACGACATTAACGATACCTGCATTTGTTGGTAAAGACGTTTTTGTGTATTTCTTAAGGTTTACCAGTTATGCAAAGGTCGTTCAGAATGAAGAGGACTTCACGAGCTATTCTGAAGAAATTCACGATTATAGCTTTGATTGCCATATGAATGACATTGACATACATTTTAATCAAAATATTTAGAACTATGTATTCAAAATACAATTTTCGATAAATGTTTTCATGCAAAGGACGGTTTGAGATGAGGGATTTTCACGAAAATCTTCCTGACGCATTCCTTGAAGAAACTGAACTTAAAATCAAGTTTGGTATTTAACATACTTTTCGTTTTTGATTTATGATATCCATCTCTCTCTCTTCTCATACATACACACACACACTCGTACACAAAAATACAGCTTCAACAACACACATGGACCTTTTTCTAAAAATTCTTGTCTTTCATTTAGAAGTCCTCAAAATTGTAATTCCAGTGATATTTTGCTATAGCATTTTTGAGTAGAATGCCATATGATCTCTACCTATTGTGAGAATTGCACATACGTTGCAAGAGAAAGTAAAATTATAGTTTGGAGGACTTATGAGAAGGCGAAAAGAGGTACGAGCAGTGATATCTCGTAAGCATGGAATAGATGATGATGATGATAATGATGGTGTTGATGATGAACAGGTAGCTGGGCTGTGACGCGAATCAGCGTTACGTATTATTGTTTAGAGCTCAGTCTAGGGTCACGAAATTTCCGGATTGAGTTTCAATGTACACAAGAGTGTAACTATGATGTGATGGAGAAGGTGTGGTCTCTACAGCCCGTTTCCACACGTGTTGCACTATCTAGCATTGCTCACTGCCTGGCCTCGTTCAGTTCAACACTGAACAAACATTAGATAATTCAAACATATTTTGAGAAGCAAAGCCTTTTCTTTCGATACGTAAAGATGTTAATACTTTTGTTTGTAAAAGTTTCTTTTCGTAATCGGCCTACCCTTCCCATATTTGAGGCACTGACACCTCCTTTAGACTTATAAGCCAATGCCTAGGGGTCAGAAGCCCGTCGGGGAGTTAACGCACGTAACCACAGAATGGAGAACCTTTTACGAGGGGTCGGACCATAGCCAAGCATGGGCGTGAGGAATTGACGATTGGAAAGGTGATGATGGATCAATTAGTGGAATGAGTAGCGGGGGAAACCGGAAGACCCGGAAAAAACCGCCAAGACGCCGCTTAGTGCACCATGAATGCCACATACGGGCGCTTGGGATTGAACCTGGGCCACCTAGATGGGAGGCGAGTGGTCTAACCACCCGCCGCCCTTGTAAAAGTACAAGGTGTGTTTATTTATAAATCATATTATGGAATTGTTGTTTTATTGTAGTACTTTATAAATTAGAACGATGCATATAATGTCAACACATGTAATAAGCTACTTTTAGAACAGATTATACCTCAACTGTGCATGTTAACGCTACAAACTTCTCCCCACTACCATCTCTTTATACCTACCGTTGACAGCTCTGTGTGTTCGCAGCTGTGTGCGCTTCGGAACCCAAAACTGAACTTTAGCAATGATAATCTTAAACGTGGCACACTTTGAAGAATTCCATGACTTAACTGTATCTTTTCTATAAATTAGGAAGCAATTTATTTCTCTGTGTACAATAGAGATATATACAATTTTACTTCATCGGGCCATGAGTGGACTAGAAGAATCAGGTGATTTCAGTTCGCGTTGCAGCCTGTCTATAACGTTAGCGTTGTTGATGAAATCTAGAAGCATTGTGTATGCCAATCAATACCAAGAGAATAATCAATCCAGAAACAAGCGTGCGATTCGCTGTACATTAGTCACCATCGTATGCAACTCCGTAAAACATTTTGGTTATAGCATCGTGATTGAAGCTCTGCCATGGTTGAAATCAAAGACGAATTGTACATTCCTGGTCGATCGACCTCCCAATTGAACTACGCGGTTGCACAGTCATCTAAAAAATAATTTTCTGGTTACAATCTGCGGGAAACAGATTCAATTTGCATTCACATTTGCATTTAGAACAGACAGGCAGACAGCAACTTGGGGGTGAGTGGCAGTTTGGAGTTAAAAATGTAACGTGTATTTCTCATGAATTGTCACATGTATTATAAAACCAAAATAAAATTTTAAAATGCGTAACAAACTAGTTTCTCGCGTTGAGGTTACATATATATGTCGCATCTGTATATGTTGTGCACTTTGAAGCATGCTGAAATTAACATGCTCTTTGTAGCGTAATTAGGCAGAGATATTATACAAACATAGACAGAGTATTTTCGTCATAAATTTTAAAATGACATAACGGTGGTTCTCTTACCTTTCTATGAAAAAACAAAACACGAGGTTTTCACAGCAAACATGTGCTCCTTTAACTGGAAAAAGGCAGCACATCAAAAGAAAATCACATCTGGATTACTTTTATACAGGATTTTTATAAATAAGAAATAATACTAATAAAATTAATACCAATTAACTTTTAAAAATGTTCGGACACATCAAATTCATGTACATATATTCATATTCAGCCTATATTTTACAGGTGTGCCTCCATCTAGAAAGCTTCTAAATGGCAACACTTTTTCTCATTTTTACTTTCTTCTCAAGCACGGATGCATAATGCACAACCCCACCCCCAACAACCCTTTACATGGAATTTTTTTCGAAAATTGTAATTTTCTCAAAAATGGCTCTAACGATTTTGATTAAAATGTTACATTTTAAAGATATTTACCTTACAAATAAAAGGCATATCTTGAGTTTTCTGAGAATAACCTCTAAAGAGAACGTTATTCTGGACTAATTTTACAGAATTTTGCATAACTGCTAAACCGTAAGAGATGGACAAAAACTTAACCCACAAAAAATGAAGAGCATATTAAAGCACACAATGTATGTCATATACATTTTTTTCGTGGAGTTGATGGTTTTTGACATATTCCTTGTTTTGGGTTTCAGCTTTGAAAAACTTATACTTTTCTCATACGGAATTTATCAACTCCTGTCCATACAAACAAACTTCAGTCATATAGTAACCAGCTTTTGACTATCCGTTTAACCTATGGTACTCCCCTAATTCGCTTCTACTTACAAGGAAGCAAGTAATAAGACTATTTCTGCCAATTTTTTATCGATTAGCATGAAGTAAATAGAAGCATAAGCTTATTAACAATAATTTGTTGAAGAGATTTAGAGAATGTCATGGGAATGGAGCTCATCAGATTTTTTTTTAAAACTTGGTATACATCTGTTCTCACTTGTTTTGTAGATAAATATGAATTTACCCAAGAGCCAATAAATCAAGATTATCTAATTGCTTTCTCGAATAATATGCACTAGTTTTACGCTGGTAACCTCTAATCAAATGCTAAAATGCCTCAATGATGTCGATATGTTATTATATAAATTTAGGAGTGATTTTCTATATAAACAATTGGGGATGATGATGTGCATGTATGTTTAACATTTCAGATCCGGTCACACTGCTCGTATCCTTGTGAATGCGGGGACCGAACGGAAGAGCCGGTTTGCACGCCGGGAGTGTCGGTGGTACGTGACGGATGCGGCTGTTGCGCTATGTGCGCACGTCAGCAAGGAGAAACTTGCGATGGCACCACGCTGTGTGACGAGAAACGTGGCCTTGTGTGCCAATACCCTCGCCGGGGTGCCGCCAAGGGCGTCTGCCAAGGTAAGTAGCATGTTTTAATACAATCTTTTATTTGTGTAAATGTGAATGAATGTTCGAAGGATTTCACGGCCGTTGTTTTATGATCAGCTTTTCAATTGTTGGCTTTGATTTTGTCCAGTTTCTCAGACTCTTCTTTGGCTTTAGAGGTTACATACACTTCCAGGGCAGAAGGTAATGACATCCCTTTTTCTTTCAAATGTGTGAATTGTGTCTGGTAGTTTACTAAAATAGCTTCTTAGGCATTCTTCTCATTGCAAGCATTAACTGCAACTAAAATGTGTGCTCCTTCAATTCTGTTCTTTCTTCCGGGCGTATGATTGCAGCTGGTAGTTGTCTAAATTAGTTTCTAATAAACAGTAATTTAGTCTTGAGACTCTACTCACTGCAAGCATTCACTGAAGCTGTAAAACTTGCTACTTCACTGTTATCCAAGCTTCCAGCACCCTTTTTACCTCATCAGATGCTTTTTTTATAGTGTTTACTACTTTGACACTGCTAGCGATGACATAATGACACATGGAATGAAGATGGAGCCACAGTGGAATGCAATGGTGGGGGAAACGGGAGAACCTCCACTCCTACGTCACTTTGTCCACCATAAATCCCACATACAATCACCTGGGATCGAACCTGGGCTGCCTCGGCGAGAGGCGAGTGGTCTAACCACTCAGCCACGGTGCGGTCTCATCGGGTGATCACTATAATATACTATATTGCTGCTTCTATCAATGAAAGGGTTATCTTTGGGACTAAAAAGTATTTGACATAACTTCAGAATATAACTTTATTCTCGATGGAACCTTTACGATTATTTTTTTCATAGAATAAATTAAAGCATTTGTCTGTGGAGGCTTTGAGCAAGACACAGACGTTTCGCTCGCGTCTGGAAAACAAGGGGAGAGACCCAATGGACCACGGCCTACAACCCCGGTTTTGTCTATAAGTGATCAATGTATGAATGAATAAGTGTATTTATTGAAATACGAGTTTGCATACAATGATCTTCATCAACTGCATAGGTCCACAGGACATACGTGATTTTGCAATACACAAAATGGCAAACAATATTAATAAAAATATAAAAGAGCGAATACGAAAATAAAAGGAAAAATATATTCAAATAGAGCAACTTAAATTTACAGCACAGAATAAACTGTATTCAGATGTATTAATGTACCCCATTATAGTAGACAAATACACTTAAGAAAAATGTATACACACAATACTATACCACATCAAAACTATGACCGAAAAATATGACATGAAATATATGTAAAACATTATAATCACTTCTGTTTAACTCTGCTTATTGCCCCCCCCCCTCTTCCTGATTATCAGCCTTCGCAGATCTCAGCTGTCTTGCCTTCAGTAGAAATTTACTTAGCTCGTCCGCGTCTTCCGTGCCTGCCCGAGACGTCCAACATGCTTCTAACTCCCCATTCGCGGTGGTAAAAGATTGCGGTAAATAATTTTCCCTCCATTCCTCCGCATCCCTACATCTTGCCAAGATGTGGGTCTACGACTCTTGCTCCTCAGAAGTGGGGCAGATTCTCATACTATTCTCGTCAGTATTTATATCGTCCGCTATGCTCCTAGTCTAATCCACGCGAGCTCCTCTTTAATGAGTTTGATCCTGTTTTGATATATTGCTCTATGCCCCGCTCCAATTTTAGTACAGACTGTACTTCCAATGAATCCTTCTATCAGACGCTATCTATTGGGAGATTGATCCCAATTGCATGTTTTATGCCTGCTTCTTAAATAACGTTTAGAAATTGTAGTTGGCATCGCGCCTAAAGAACTAAATGTGTCACTTGCGGTTATTTACTATCTTCTCTTCAATAAAGGTCCATGATGCATTTGTGACATTTTGAAAACTCACAGTATGTTGAAATTTATACCAGCTGTTGTACACAATAATAGTGAATTTTTTGAATATATCAAAATTCCAACTTGCATTGATATCTAAATAATAATTTGTTACAATCTAAATTCATCGCTCTAATAAAAATGAGCCACATGACGAATTTTAAAAATGTTTACATAAGAATTCCAGTTTTACAGTAAATGAGTTTACAAATATATCTGTCATATAATTTTTATATTAGCTCCTATTGGTGTACAAAAACTATTAAATTTGCTGCTCTCAAAAACCTTGATTCTTTGAAATTTATTAATGTATTTTTCAAATTTGGAAAATTATTTCGAAAAATGATTAAATTTCTATAATGTGCTTTGGGAGGCAGTAAAAATAAAGTAATTTGTGTTTTTCACAAACTTTAGTAAAATTTCCCGGCTGCATCACCTTGATTGGTGAAAATGAGATATATATATATATATATATATATATATATATATATATATATATATATATATATTATGATCTATTGGCTGAATAGATGTAAAAATAAACTATTAAGCACCGTTCGACACGAAATTTAATGCATTTTACGACTAAGCCATCTTCCAGACTATCTATGGAAATTAACTCCATTGGGCTGAATACATATATACGTATATATAATTTGTATATATACACACTTACACACACAGTTGTTTCGAAACGATATCGCACGACTAAATCTAGGCTTTGGACATGGTTGCAATTGAGTTGCACTCTGTTAGAAATTCGTGCACACAGGAGCTTCCGCTCCCCATGCACTACAGGTCATTCACGCATGTGAATCAATCATGCAACAAACTATTTCAAATGTCACAGTACAGATATGTCATTTTCTTCATCTTTTAAACTTTGAAAATAAATGTATATTTGCTACAGAAATATACTGAATCTCAGCTAACGTTGATGGGACAACTGCCAACCACCTTACCGGTGCCCGGCGCGATAAATCCCGGTCCCGCGCATTGCGAGCGCTCGGTAGTTATCGTTCACTACTCACACACATACAGCGACAGAGTAAACCTTGAAGTGAGTGGGTGTATTTACGCGTGTTCGTACTACAGTATGGTTGCATATTCACTACGCCAGCGTGTGTACATGTTGAAAGCATGTTTCAGACGAAAAATTCGTGCGGAAAACACGTTTTTACTGAGAAAAAGCTTGACTAAACAGGTACTAACTTGGAACGTATAGTCCTAGGAAACTTTTGAGGCGTTTAAGAAGCCGACTGGAATTTCTAGAGCATCAGTTCATAGAGCAACGTAACTACTCAAATTAAAGTCCCACATAACTACAGTATCTCACCAATTACAGTCAGTCGCTCGCTGGACGGCGTACCGTGAGGTTGTTTGTGTATAGCGAGCGGAACCAGTCTTCACTGCGGTGAGTTGTTTGTTTTGTTGCGGCGTCTCTGCCGGTTGTGAAAGCGGTCAGGCGTTCTACTTAATTGGGCACCTTCATTCTTCTTGCGAAAAGGTGGTAAAGCATTAAAATGGCCGTGTATAAGCGGGTAAATACTATTAAAATTCAGTTTGAAAACGCAGCAACTAGACCGTCTGCACTAGAAATACATCAATGGTTGGTAAATTTTCTGGCTTTAAAACCGGATCAAGTGGACACGCTTCAGCTCAATAGTCGTGAACGTGCTATTTATGTCAAGTTAGTTTCCACGTTATTATATGATAAACTTATATCACGTTACACCGAAGAACAAAACTCTACATATGAATCTGGGGATATCTCCAAAGTGAAAATCACGCCAGGTGACCAGCAAATTGTTAATGTGCGGGTTTTCAACCTCCCACCGGAGGTGCCCAGCGCAGTTTTGTCACAAGAATTGTCTAAATACGGTAAGGTATTTGATATACGACGTGAGAAATGGCATTCTCATTATCTGCTTCCGGCTAACAATGGCGTGTGTACCGTGAAAATGGGTATTAAGTGCAATATACCGGCTACCTTGGTTATTGATACTTATGTGATATCTATTGCCTATACCGGACAGCAGCAAGCCTGTCATTTGTGCCGTGAGACGACGCATTTAAAAGCGGATTGTCCCTTTAGAGCTACTCGGTTGTCTCTGCAACCTAGAAATCGTCCGGCAACCTTCAGCGAGGCAGTGGGTGCTCCGGCTAACTTACTGGCGGATGACCAGCAGGGTGTTATGCACACGCCCGGGGCATCAATGGAGACCCAAGTGGAGGTAATGCCTGTACAACGACAGTTGGATGAGGGAGAGGAGTTACCTATAGAGGGGGACAGCATGGTGATGCCGGAGACGCCGGAGTTTGTTGATGTCCAGCATGCACAGGACACAGTACAACAGGATACTGATCGCAGGGCGAATGATAGCGACGTACCTGAAGCGTCTGAAGACGCGACCCGCAACTTGGGTGCGCCGTCCAGAGTTTCTGTATCTGCTCGCGACCCTCGCCTCCAGTTCCAACCGCTAGACCGCCATATTGATGCCTGTTTGTTATCGTCTTCGCCAGCTGGTGGCGCGGGTGTGCAACGATTTCTTCACGATCTTCCTGACGGTCGTGTAGTCAAGGCCAGTGATTCCGGCAAGAGGCCGGCTGAAGATGCCAACGACGCCGATGAGGACCTACGGCGTTGCTACAAGCATACTAAGGACGATCCTCATGAAGGTGCGGACAATTAATGGTTGTACTCCCCGGATTGAACTGACACGTGTCCTAATTCCTGTTTGGTATCACGCCATTGGTCCTGAGATTGTAAGTACTTTTCTTTGCCCTGCATGCCAGTTGGACTTCAAATTTGGGCGTCACTTAATGTGAATGGGTTGCGTCAACCAGTTAAGCAACAGCTGCTTCGGGATTTTTTGAGTAGTAATGATGTTGATGTTTGCTTTCTTCAAGAGGTGAATGTTTATAATATGGACTTTTTATATGGATATGACTATGAGACTAATTTAGGCCCGGGTGGTACTGGGACGGCTATTGTATACCGCCAGGGATTGCCCTTACACGGCTTTGCCTATCATCCTTCAGGTAGAATCCTCTCCGCGGAGTATGATGGTGTTACCTTCGTGAATATCTATGCCCCGGCGGGAAGCAACAAGAGGAAACAACGCGAGGATTTTTTTCGCCAGGAGCTTTTAACCCATATTCCTCGGAGTTCTCCATTCTTATTGGTTGGGGATTTTAACTGTACGCTAGCAGCCAAGGACCAAAGAGGGGCCTTTAATGGTTGTATAGCATTGCAGCAGTTAGTTAGTGGACCAGTTTCAATTGGTGGATAGCTGGGAATTCAAGCATGGTAATGATGTGATGTACACCTTCGTACGGGGCCAGTCGGCCTCTCGACTGGACCGGATGTATGTTCTACCGGAGATGAAATCCCGGATACATCGCACAGAGATAGTGCCAGCAGCTTTTAGTGATCACAATGCACTGCTACATGCCGTTGTAGGTCGTGCGGAGATACGTCGTAGTGGTCCAGGGTTCTGGAAGCTTAATTGCTCCTTACTTACAGATGCCGAGGTCCTGATAGAATTCCAAGAATGTTGGTCCAAATTGCAGAAGTCTTTTCAGCGCTCTCCCAATAAGGCAGCATGGTGGGTCTATAAGGCGAAGCCAGCGATACGCTCCTTTTTTAAAGCCGCAGCTTGCCGTAGAGCGTTAGCTCGGAGAGAAACTTTGGATTTTTATCTTGCAGTGCTACAAGATTTACACCTGCGCCAACAACATGGGGAGGACGTACACTGTCAGCTCCGGGAAGTCAAGGCTCATATCCAGCACCGTAAAACGCAAGAGCTCCAGGGAACCTTAGCCAGAATACATACAGCAGAAAAGGTTTATGGTGAAAAAATGAGTTTCTTCTTCCTGGCGAAGGAGCGTAGGCAAGGTCGCAGAGCGTTTGTTACCAAATTGATAGATGATGGTCAAGAGGTTACGACCACGACAGGCATTCTTCGTGTGTTGCATTCTTATTACACCCAGCGCTTTGCCTGGCCGGTGGATATGGTGGATTCAATCCAGTAGTATATGTCCAAATATGTGCCAGTTGTGCAGGAAGGCTTAAAACGGTCGCCTACTCCCATGCTGAAGGAGACGGAGTTGCTCACTGCGATTCAGACAGCCAAACCTCATGCAGCGCCCGGACCAGATGGGCTGCCGTACGAGTTCTATAAACATTGTTGGCGGTTTATTAAGAAAGAACTTCTTCTAGTGTTTCAAGAAATCTGGAGGGATGAAAACCCGCCGTCTACATTTGGAGATGGGGTGGTTCTACAACTCCCAAAGACCGCCACGCCCAGCCGGCCCGCAGATTATCGGCCCATCACCTTACTCAATTGTGACTATAAGCTGTTTGCAAAAATAATCGCCCGTAGGCTGCAAGTATGGCTAGTACCCTTGCTTAGTGAGCAGCAGGCTGTGGTGCGCGGAGGTGCGGCTATGCACCATACCGTGGCAGCTTTGCGAGACTGTATTCTTCATTGTCGCCAAGAAACCCGCTCTGCTGCTCTGGTAAACCTGGACCTTGAGAAAGCATTTGATAATGTGGTTCATGAGGGTCTTTGGGCACGTTTGGAGTCATTGCAAGTGCCGAACAAGTTGTATCACCTCCTTCGGGCACTATATGGCACTGCGTTATCAAGGATTCAATGCAATGGGTTTCTGACTGCCGCCATACCGGTCAACAGATCCGTCCGCCAAGGTTGTCCCCTATCAATGTTGTTATTTGCTGTGTACATCGATCCTTTGCTCCGACAGCTGCAATCTACGATAACGGGTCTGGAGGTCTATGGGAAGAAACTAGCCGTTAGGGCATATGCCGATGATCTTACGGTGATGGTTACCGACGAGCAGGATGTCACGTATCTACGAAGATGTTTACAGAAATACGCCCAATGTGCGGGGATGACGTTTAATTTGAGGAAATCTGAAAGTCTTCCCATTGGACCGCATCCTCCGGATACCACAGTGTTAGGAATACCCACTGTGCAACGCACAAAAATTCTTGGGATATACTTCAGTGGAGACGACGAAGACCTGCGAGACTATAATTGGACGTCACGCATTAATACTTTACGTGGTGTACTATACGGTCAAAAGTCGAGGATGCTGAACTTGATACAACGTGTGTGGTTTTGTAATGCCTTTGCGTTGAGTCGTATATGGTACTTAGCACACGTGCTGCCTCCAACAAAACGGCACAGCCAAAGAATTGAGCAAATAATAGGATACTTCATATGGACAGGAAAATTATATCGCATTTCCCGTACTCAGTTACGTCTTCCAAAAGGCCAGGGTGGCTGGGGGTTGTTGGATGTGGCGATGCAATGTAAAGCACTTTCCTTAAAAATGATTCTGC
The DNA here is from genome assembly GCA_030762935.1 of Hymenopus coronatus. Taxonomy (NCBI): domain Eukaryota; kingdom Metazoa; phylum Arthropoda; class Insecta; order Mantodea; family Hymenopodidae; genus Hymenopus; species Hymenopus coronatus. Next base: position 87,240,195 of record CM060898.1, read on the forward strand.
AAGCACTGGATGGACAGGGTGATAGTGTGGAGGTGCTAGTACAACGGCATTATCAGTTGTTTTGGGAACGGAGAGAACTCCATAAGATTCCTAAAATGTTACGTGATCTCCTACGTGACTTGAGCACACTACCTTCAGCAGAAGTGGCTAATGGCCGTTTTTGGGCGGCTAAGGAAGTCTATACTTTTTTTCAACGGAGGGAACCTACTACTCCACATATACAAGTTAAGTATCCACAATTGCCCTGGAGGCAAATTTGGCGTGGCTTTGCTATACCGGAAATCAACACGGAATGGGTCTCGGTGGCATATGAGATTGTCAATGAAATCCTACCAACTGCAGATAAATTACACAGACATCATCTGGCAATTCTTCCCGCTTGTCCAATGTGCCAAGCCCCGGATTCGCTCGTACATCGACTCTTGGAATGCTCAGGTAAAGGACTGATATGGACATGGCTCTTGAGCCGATGTCGGGGTTGGACTGGTGACACCTGGCAGCCTTCAGCAACGGATATTTTGCACCTGAATTTTCCCTGGACGCGTCCTGCATTGTGGAGAGCTCTTATTTGGACAGTAATGGGTACCTATGCTTGGCTTAGTACCTTGGACACGCCAGCTGACTGTGTGGTTCCAGCTTTACGAAGATTTTGTATGCAGAGAGGTGGCGGATGATTCGAGACAACAGAATCAACCCCTTTAAACCCTGGATATACAGGATATGAGCACCTGATTGATTCTATATCGATCCGGGATGATCTTGGATGCAATAACATGCATTATTCCTCTTCTGCTGGCCTGTTGTGATGTAGAGCTCCTGCTTCTCCGGAAATAAATAAAGTTCCTAATTCCCAAAGGGGGTTCCATGCCATTACAAACTAAATAAAAAAGAATGAAAAAAAAAAAAAAAAAAAAGGCTTTGGCGTATCGTGAATTCATTAAGTACTTACACTGTCCTTCAGCAGTTATCACCAAGGCTATTGTAACTTTTTAATTTGCGATGGTCGAGTGCAGGGACAGCAATAGTAATCACAAGCAATTTCCTCGTCATTCCGAGACGGGTTAGGTTTAGAAATATGCCATCTATTACTTAAAATGGCTTGATTATAAGCAGGATCCGAGTTTTGGTCCCTTACACGCGATTGCGTTCCCCTTTATACGGCTCTCCCGTTCATTACACTCTATTTATAAAGTTACAGACGTTTCATATTAATAGCGCATAATTTTACCCCCATTTAATGCCTCCAACTCCCGCTGTTAACGCTTTTTAGAGTAATAAATAATACAAATATTGTAAATAAATTGGGAAAATTTAAATTTTAAAAGTGTGATGTGCTCAGTGGGGCGGGTTTTTTTCCAGGTTCTCCAATTTCCCCCACCATCACATTCCGCCGGTGCTCCATCTTCATTCCATCTATCATCAATGTCATCGCCTACGGTGCCAAAATATAAACAATATCAAACACTATCAAAAGGAAAATGTGCTCAGTGGTCGAGGGCTTGAGCACTTTACCTAAAAGACCGCACGTGGCCACCTAGACGGCCCGGGTTCGAATCAAGCGACCGCATGTAGATTTATGGTTGACAAAGCGGCGCAGGGCGGGTTTTCTACGGGTTCTCCGGTTTCCCCCGCCATCGCGTTCCACCGGTGCTCCATCTTAAATTTCATTAATCACCAGCGTCATCGCCCGTGGTGCCATAGCGAACGTTAAACACTACAAAAAAAAAAAAAAAAAAAAAATCCCTACAGTCGCCATTATACGTCACATGATAGTACCGTTTCTTGAAAGGAATTTAGAGAGTTTAAATGTGTTTTATACTTTTAGTCTTTCTTTGAATTCTGGGCAGTGTATGACGAGTTGTCGCACAAAATGGCAATACATAAGTGTAATAATCAACGGAACGAGTACAGAATTATCAACAAGCGAAGTTTTTTTTTTTTTTTTTCTGTTAGAAATTATCTGTTGTTCTTTATTTTGGCTTGTACTGCACCCAAATATTCAGAAACATTTATAGAACTGTATTGTCTATTAAGTTGTTTCAAAATTGCTTTTTCATTCTTAAAAAAAAAAAAAAAAAAAAAAAAAAAAAAAAATTACAGCCGTGCTTAGTATTTGGGAAATAGTGATATAGTTTATATAAACTATTGGATAATTGTGTCATAATAATGGTGTTATTAAAGTTATTTTTAATTGTTAGAATCAGCTGCACAATTCAGTGCGATATCCGAGATTTTAACACGGTTCTCCCGCTCTCCTTGCGGTTGCTCTAATCACTGAGTTATTAATCATCATGCCGGTAGGATATTAAATTTTCCAATAATTCCAATGTACATATAAATAAAATAGTAATATTATTGCATGTTCCAAATTTCTAGCTTGCATGTTTATTTAAACAATAATTTTGTATTCTCTAAAATAAAAAATTTTAAGAGAAAATGAAGTTACAAATTGATCTGTCATATTATATTTTTACTTTCTCCAGCACGTATGTACAATGTACATAATGGACAGAAAATATATTGTATTCCACTCAAAACTTCGACTCCAAGATTTCACCAAAAATACATACCTTGAATTCTCTTTGGTTTCACATAAGTATTTTTAGAAAAAAGTGCTTGTGGGTATGTCTGAGTGTGTTTTATGTGTGTGTAGACAGCATATTTCATAAATGAAAATTCGGTTAAATACCAAACTTGGTACTCATGTTCAATATCTTACAGAATGCGACACGATGATTTGTAGGAAAAGTCTTTCTCCCCAACTACCTTTTACATGGAACATTTCTCGAAAAGTTTGATTTTCTCAAAAAATGGCTATAGAGATTATGATTAAGATATCATATTCGTAATAAATAAATTAATATGATATGCAAAATTTATATTTTGAATTTTCTGGAAATAGCCTCGTTAAAACAAACTTGTTTTTTAAACAAACAATTTATGTCATACACTTTTCTTTTTGACTTACTTTTGTTAACTCCTAGCAAGCAAAGAACCGAACTTCAATTGTTTCATATAGCAACCAGCATTTAAAAGTTCGACTATCGTTTTCGCCTAGTGCAGTCTATTGTATTCCTTCTACTTAACAAGTAGGCAAATAATAAACCATTTTTTCTTATATTTATATAGATTAGTTTGATGTAGATGGAATAATAATCTTTTTTAAGAAAAGTTTGTTTGCAAAGTGATGTTACACGTCATAATTTTTATATTAACCATAATTATTATTTTAGAAAAATGTTTACGTTACGTACTCTTCAAAATCTTGATTTGTGAAAATGTAATAATTTATTTTTCAATGTTGGAACATTTTTGAGTAAACTGTATGCCCATTTTAATTTACTTTTGAGAGACCTTATAAAGACTTTGAAACAACATTAATTAATAATCTTGTGGAGCACAAGTATGCTAAAGTTTTGGAAAAAGTTTGCGAGATAAAGTTGGGAGTACCAGTTAATAATTATGCGCCTGCACATTTAAAGCTTCAGTTAATTAATATTCAAAGTGTGCCAAGTGCGAAAAACGATAGTTTCTTGTAGTTTAGAATTCATGTTACTTTATTATGAATTCAAAAAATAATTTTTGAGTTTTTCAGAATTTTCGTCAGATTTCACAGCTATATTACTTTAATGACAACTTACTTACCGTCCAGTATATGCTTCTAGCTTCAGAGGGCATTAAACCGATTAGTTCTATTCACATAACTTTCTCGCCGCATTCGGCAAACAAGTTATTCTTACAAAAGAGTATTCTTTTACCTTCATAATGCTAGTCGAGATAACTATTAGCATAAATAGTCTTACTACTTGTAAGTAAAAGGGAATACCTTAAACTAAAGTGATAGTTAAATATTTTAAAAGCTGGTCTCTATGTGAACAATTGAAGTTCGGTTCGCTTTGCAAGGCTAGCAGTTAACAGAGATGAAAGGAAAGGAAACCACGTTTGAGAATAGTTAATCATTTAAAATTGAAACCAATAACAAGGAATGACTTGGAAACTCTACACAAAAATCTGGTGTGTAACATTCACATAACTTTCTCTAGCTATTCCATATAGAATATACTCTTACTAAATATTATTTCTTTGTCTACATCATGCTTATCCAGATAAACATTAGCAGAATGGGTCTTATTACTTGATTCCTTTTAAATAGAAGGTAAATAAGCTAATATATTAGGCCAAAACGTGACTCCAATCGTTTAAAAGCCGGTTGCTATGTGAATCAATTGAGATTCTGTTCGCTTTGCAAGGTGCCGTTTGAGAAAAAATGCAGGTTTAAAATTGAAAGGAATGACAAGGAATATCTCCAAAACGGTCAAATCTACAAGAAAGAGTAAATGACATATGTATAGGTATATGCTTTAACGAGTTCTACATTTTTGTGTAGTATATTTTGTGTACCGCTTACGCTTTAACCGTTATGCAAAATGCTGAAAATTCATCCAAAATAAAGAGGTCTTTACAAGCCAGAAAATTCAAAATATACATTTTATTTGTGAATTAAATATATTTAAAATGAGATATTTTAATTAAAATCGCTAAAGCCAATTTTGATAAAAACAGAATGTTAAAACATTTTTTCACCTACAGGGTAGTATGTGTTGGGGAGATTTAATTGAATATATCCGTGGCGTATTCTTGAAATATAATCACTTTAATACCAAGTTTGGAATTTAACGGGCTTTTAAGGTTTGAGCTGTGAACTACGTGGAAAGACAAAATTACTCAGAAAATTAGTAATATGTTAACACGGGGGGATATCGCTGAGATGTGGCAAGTAGTAAAACATTTAAGAGGCAACCTTCAGGCGCCCAACGAAATTTCTCCCAGAAAATGGGCAATGCATTTTATGGGAATATTCGGGAAAGGTGAAAGGGAAGGAATTTTTATAAAGGAAGTGCAAATTTTGGGAAATCTTGAGATCCCAATACTGGACGAAGAAAAATCAGCACGAGAAATAGCACAGACGCTGAGGAGTCTGAAGGAAGGCAAAGCTCCAGGGTTGAATGGGCTGCCCCCGGAAGTTTTTAAAGCCGAAGCCAATGTTAATGAGTTTGGTAGGAGTATGCTCCAGATATGTAACAGATTGTTTATTGAGGGGAATTACTCTACCTGTTGGGGAAAGGGCATTATTCATACCATTTATAAAGGGAAGGGAATTATTGGAAATCCGGATAACTATAGGGGGTTACTCTTTTGCCAATTATGGAGAAAATTTACTGTAGAGTGTTATATAACCGGATAAAAGATTGGGAATCTAAATTTGGCAAACTTTCAAAATTTCAAATGGGTTTCAGAGAAGGACACAGTATGCCGCTTTTATATTAGACACTTTAAGGACGAAGCAACTGTTAGTTAAGCGGGGAAAGCTTCATTGTGCTTTTGTGGACTTTAAGAAGGCATTTGACTCTATCAATCGAAATGCATTATGGTACAAACTAGGCAGAAAGGGGTTATCAAGTAAAGTGGTTAGAGCATTGCAGGCAATGTATCAAAATGTCGAATTCTGTGTGAAGTGCGAAAGAAACAGAGTGTCCGAGAGCTGCCGAAGCTATAGGGGAGTGAGGCAGGGTTGTATTTTATCTCCCTTGCTATTGAATCTCTTTGTGGATGATATTTCTGATACAATGATAGCAGAGAATATTCAAGCACCAGTAGTAACGGATTTGCAGATCCCAACACTTTTATACGCAGACGATTTAGTATTGTGCTCTACGGCAGTAAAGGGATTGCAACGAGGACTGGACAAACTTAAGAACTATTGCGATGAATGGCTACTTACAGTTAATGTGAATAAGACTAAGGCAATGACTTTCAAAAAGGGTTGTGTTTATAGCAGGGAGGAGACTTGGACATATGCAGGACAGATACTGGACACTGTTAAATCTTTTGTGTACTTAGGACTCACCTTTACAATGAACGGAAAATGGACAAAACACATTGACATTACGAAACACAAGGCAAGGGTGAAAGCGGCGGAAGCTCTCCGGATACGCTGCAGAATACCGAATATCTCCATAACCTTAATGGAAACTGTATACGGAGCGACAGTTAGATCCACGACGACATACGGAGGAGAAATATGGGGATGGGAACAAACAGGGAATCTGGATCAAGTGAGGACCCTATTTTTGAAAGGAATTCTGAGTTTAGGGAGGGGTACGGCAAACTGCGGAATAATGAGGGAATTTGGGGTATATAGTGAAACGATAGAGTGCAAAATCAGAGCAGTTAAATATTGGATGAGAATCGTTCACGGAAACGAATCTCTAATTAGGGCAGTCTGCTACCGTGAACAGTTGCGAATGGAAGGTAATTTGACGTAGGCATCAAAATTAAAGAAAGGGTTGGAAACCATTGGGATGGATGACATTTGGATGGCGGGGCAGGAAAACAGGCGAAGTATTTGGAGAAAAATTAAGAAACGTCTCTGTGATATTGACAGACAGCAAATAATTGCGCAATGCACAGAGAAGGTGTCATTAGAAGTACAGTCTGGGCTGAAATCGGAGTGGGGTATGGAGCAATACATCAAAACAGGTACCAAACTCATTAGAGAGGGGCTCGCGTGAATTAGACTAGGAGCATGGAAGAGCACGAAAATTTCTGACGAGAATGGTACGAGAATCCGTCCCATTTGCGAGGAGGAAGTGTCGTGGACTCACATCTTGGCAAGATGTAGGGGTACGAAGGAATGGCGGGAGAAATATTTGCCGCGATTTTTTACCACTGCGAATGTAGGGATAGAATCATGTTGGACGCTACTGGCAGGCACGGAAAACATGGACGGGCTAGGTAAATTTATACTTAAGGCAAGACAGCTGATATCTGAGGAGGCTGCCAATAGAGAAGGGGGGAGGGATAAGATCAACTAAACAAAAGTGACTACAATGTTCTACATACATGTATATTATATCATACTTAGGTCACTGTTGTGCTAGGGTTGTATATATTATGTGTATATATGTCTTTTAAGTGTAATTATCTATTATAAGAGGGTGCATTTATGAAGGTGTACTCTGTGCTGTAAATTTAAATTGATATATTTGAATATCTTTGTATCTATTTTTTCGGATTCACTCTTAATTTTTATTGTTGTTTAATATTGCTTTTGACTGTGTATTTCCTTTGTCTTTTTATTTTCGTGTTTACTCTTTTAATTCTTTGTTGTGGTTGTTTTAATATTGCTTGTAATGTGTATTACAAAAGCACGTACGGTCTGTGGACCCGTGCGACTGTTGAAATTCTATGTATGATATTGCTATGTTAATAAATACACTTATTCATTCATGTTGTCCACACACACAGACTAAGCATGCTTTTTTGGACTTGGGGGACCCCGAAACATACTTCCTCTGAAATCTCTGAATCGAATTTTTGGGTGGAATACAATACCTTCTTTATTCACTATACACTATGTGCATAGTATGTGTAGAGAAAGTAAAGAGAACACTTAGAATTACTAAACTACGGTTTAGGTTTCTGAATTTGCGAGAGGTATTTGCATAATTTTATTCATCATTAACTTGCGGATTTTACTGATAAGCTGAAGTATATAGAAGTATAAGCTTTTTAAGAATAATTTGCTGCAGAGATGTAGAGAAAGTCATGTGAATGGTGCACATCAGATTTTTCTAATTAGTACCAACCGACCTAGCTTCCTTGTCCTGGATTAATTTACTCACATCAACGGTGCATAGATGTCGAAAATGATTACAGGGTTTTGGTATCCATATGTTTTGTTCACTGTGTGTACAGGTGAAGTAATGATAGCAGAAATTAGTGCAGATGAGGAAAACCACGACTAGCTTCTATATATGGCACGTCATCTGAGTACAGCGCAATTAATACTTTGTTTACATTGGCACGCGTCTGGGTGAAGTTCGCAGCAACACTATAATCCTTCCACTCTCTGAAGCATTGCCGGAAATGTCATTACATGCAGAGGTGTCGCTTCGCAAACACGTTCAGCATGTTATTGCAAGCACTTGCTCGCGCGGAAATTGGAAAAACGATCTGGGTAAATCTCAGACTGAAAATTTTAAGTGACGAGTGTTTTAAATTAAATTACGTGTTCATGAAAACTTCTGTCAGTATCGAACTACTTACTGAGCACGAAATCAAATTGTGAGGCGCGAGAAAAAAAATCTGATGTGCTCCATTCACATGACTTTCTCTATCTCTCTGTAACAAATTATTGTTAATAAGCTTATTCTTTTATTTATTTCATGCTAATCAAGAAAAATTACCAAAATACCATTATTTCTTATTTTATTGTAAGTAGAAGCGAAATAAAGGAGTACCATAGGTTAAAGTGAAAGCCAAAAGCCGGTTGCTATGTGACTGAAGTTTGTTTGGTTGTATGGACACGAGTTGGCAAATTCCCGTATCAGAAAAATATAAGTTTTTCAAAGCTGAAACCAAAAATAAGGAATATCTACATTTTTTGTGTTAAGTGTTTGTCCATCTATTACGGTTTATCAGTTATGCAAAATTCATTCAGAATAAAGTAATCTTCTGAGGCTATTCCCAGAAAGTTCCAGATATACATTTTATTTGTCAGGTAAATATCTTTAATATACGATATTTTAATCAAAATCGTTAGAGCCATTGTTTAGAAAATCAAAATTTTCCAAAAAGTTTCATGTAAAGGGTAGCTGGGAGAGGGGACATTTTCTTGAAAATCTTCGTGTCGTATCCTTGGAAGACACCAAACCTGAATATCAAGTTTGATTTTTAACGGACTTTTCGTTTTGAGCTATGCTGCCCATAGTCACACACACAGACAGACACACACACATACACGGACATTTTTCTAAAAATGCTTTTTTTGGATTCAGGAGTCTCCAAATATGTATTTCTGTTGGAATCTCGGTATCAAATTTTTAGGTGCATTACAATACCTTCTCTATACACTATGCACACAGCATGTATAGAGAAAGTGAAAACCTTATCCGGGTAGCTCACCCTAAGCGATATTCGAATTCACGATGTTTTGCATGTGAGGCAAACACGCTACCACCACATTACCCAGGCGGGTAACAAATTATTGTTAATAAACTTATTCTTCTGTCTAATTCATGCTAATCAAGATAAACATTAGGAAAAACGGTCTTATTAATTAGTTCCTTATAAGCAGAAGGGAAATAAGGAATATTCGATGCTTTGCGTGGTCATGTGTTGACAAATTCCCGTATGACTAAAGCATAAGTATTTTAAAACTGAGACTAAAAACAAGGAATATCTCACAAACTTCAACTCCACGAAAAAATGTATAAAGATAAATTGTGTGTTTTAAGGTGCTCTACAATTTTTCTGCGTGGTGAGGTGTTGACAAATTCCCATATGAGAAATGTCTTAAATATTTTAAAAATGAAATAAATAAAAGGAATATGCTAATAACGGCTAACTCTAGGGAAAAAAATGCATATAACATAAATTGTGTGTTGCAATGAGCTGTACATTTTTGTGCAGTAAATTTCTATCTATCTCTTACGGTTTACAAGTTATGCAAAATTCTGCAAAATTCATCCAGAATAAAGAAGTCTTCAGAGGCTATTCCCAGAAAATTCAAGATATATAGGTTTTTGTTTGTCATACAAATATCTTTAATATATGAAATGTTAATCAAAGTCGTTAAAGCCCTTTTTGAGAAACTCAATGTTTTTTTAAAATTCGTCCATGAAAAAGGTAGTTGCATGTGAAGGGAGTTTCATGAAACATCTTCGTGTTGCATCCTTGGTACATACTGAACCTAAATACCAAGTTTGGTATTTAATGGATTTTTCGTTTTTGAGTTATGATGCCCGTAGACACACACAGACGGAGACACATACGGACATTGTTCTAAAAAAACTTTTTTTTTATTCAGGGGATCCTAAAACATGCATTTCCGGTGAATTCTCGGTATCGAATTTTTAAATGCAATATAATACCTTCTCTATTCACTATGTATACAGTATGTTTAGAGAAAGTAAACATATCTGAAGTTTTGCATTCACATAAGATTCTCTACTCCTCCCTCTACACACTATTTTTAGAAAAGCAAATTCTTCTATATGCGTATTGCTTTCTCTATACGTTCTATGTATGTAGTGTATAGAGAAGTTACTTGTATTGCACCTAAAATGACATGTCGCAATTTCATCAAATATATTTTTTGAGAACCCTGAATTCAAAAAGAGTATTTTTAGTTGGTTCCGTGTCGTAGATATACGGTACGTAAAAGAACCTCAAGCCTAATAGAGAGGCCTCTGAGCAAAATGAAGTGGTCCTGCACGCCCAGTAGAGAATGTGACGCTGAGAACCACAGCAGCTAAACAGCGTCCATAAATACAACTTCATTTCCGTGTGTGTGTGTGTGTGTGTGTGTGTGTGTGTGTGTGTGTGTGTGTGTGTGTGTCAGTGGGCAGCATAGCTCAAAAACGCCAAGTCTGTAAAATACCAAACTCTGCATTTAAGTTCATTATCTTCGAAAGATGCAAAAGGAATATTTTCAAGAAAATTCACTCACCTCCAACTACTCTTTACCTGGGAAAAAAATTAAAATTTTTATTTTCTCAAAAATGCTCTCACGATTTTTATTAAAATACCGTATGTTAAACATATTTATACGAAAAATGAACTGTACATCTTTAATTTTCTGGGGACAGCCTCTGAAGAACTCTTTATTCTGAATGACGTTTGCTAGATTTTGAATAACTAGTGATTCGAGAAAGATAGACAAAAACATACTAGACATAAATTGTAGATCTCGTTAAAACACATTATTTATCTCATACAGTATTTTCGTGGGGTTGATCGTTTCCGAGATATTTGCTATTGGTTTCAGTTTTAAAATACTTAAGTTTTTTTCATACGGAAATGTGTCTACTCCAGTTCCTGCAAAGGAACGAATTTCAGTCCCATTGGTACCAGCTTTTAAAAGATTTGACTATCAGTTTAGCCTAGTGTGTTCCCTCATTTACTCTCTACTTAGAATGAAGCAAGTAATAAGACCATTTCTGCAAATGTTTATCTCGATTAGCATGAAGTAAGTAGAAGACTAAGCTTTTTAAATGTAATTTGTTACTGAGATGTAGAGAAAGTAATGTGAATGGAATACATCTGATTTTTTTAATACTCAGTTAAGTCATCAATAACCGTTTACATATAGGTTTACAGGAGAGTAGAGTGATGGTCATGCATTTAGAATATTTGATATGGTTCATTCACACACCTTTCTCTACCTATTCTGCGATGTGTACTCTATACTGATGAAGAAACACTTTAATATTAGCAAAAAGTATTATTATTATTATTATTATTATTATTATTATTTATTTCCCTTAAAGTACAAGAGAAATAAGGGAATACACCGGAATAAAGTGTTAGTGAAATATTTTAAAAGCTGCTGCATAACTGACGACCAGGAAGTTCCGTTCTCTTTGCAGGTAAAAGGATTAAAAAATATAAATATTAATAAAAATACGGTGTGTCGTTTGAGATAAGTATTAAAAGTACCAAAATTTATACATTTTATTCTTAATAAAAATATCTTTAATATATGGTATTTTAATCAAATATGTTTTAGCCATTTTTGAGAAAATAAAAAATGTAAAGTATTTCTAAAGGGTAGCTTGGGTATTAATATAAAGTCTGATATGTAACCAACTTCTTGTTTTGGGGTTACTGTCTTCACAAACACACACATACACCTCTTCTTGAAACTGTTTTTGTATGCAGAGGACCCTAAAACGTTTATTTCTGGTGAAATCCCAATATAAAATAATTGGGTTATTCTTTTTCTTAAGCTTATACCATTTGAAAAATGTAACAAACGTAATTTAATTTACCTGAAGTAAAATTATTCTTTGGAATAGAAAACCACTCACACACCCTTTTTAATTTCAGAAGGTTTAACTTCAATCGTGGTTTAAACCTTCCAGCAGTCTCAGTTTAAAGCTCGTGCATAATTTAAACTAGTTAGGGGAGAACCATTTCTTACTTAAACCCTGTCTTAAACCTGTTTAAATTAAATCTAGTTTTAAACGTACTTGGAGAAAATAGCACTTGAGCCAGCTAATCTCAGTCATTTCAATACCAGTGCTAATGAAAGCCACTTTGTATACTCTCATAAACAGTTCAATTACAATTTACATAAGAAACAACCTGCCCTCCAAATGGAAGTGAACACTGAAAAAATTCTGATGTGCACCATTCACATGACCTTCTCCATATCCCTGCAACAAATTATTCTTAAAAAACTTATACTTCTATTTACTTTATGCTAATCAGAAAAAATGAGCAGAAATAGTCTTATTACTTGCTTCTTTGTAAGTAGAAACGAAATAAGGGACTAACATAGGTTAAAATGATAGACAAAATCTGGTTGCTATGTCAATGAAGTTCCTTTGTTTATATGGATAGGAGTTGACAAGTTCCTGTATGAGAAAAGTGTAAGTTTTTCATAGCAGAGACCAAAAATAAGGAATGTCTCAAAAACGACGAACTTACGAAAAAAATGTATATAACATAAATTGTGTGTTTTAACGTGCTCTACATTTTTTGTGTAGTAAGTTATTCAAAATTCAGTAAAATTCATACAGAATAAACTACACTTCAGAGGCTATTCTCAGAAAATTCAATTTCATTCCATTTTATTTTTCAGGTAAATATCTTTAATATACGAAATTTTAATCAAAATCGTTAGAGTCATTTTTGAGAAATCAAAACTTTCGAAAAACGTTCCACGTAAAGGGTAGTTTGGGGTGGGGGGATATTTCTCAAAATCTTCGTGTCGTATCCCCGGAAGATACTTAATTTAAATACCAAGTTTGGTATTTTATCGACTGTTCGTTTTTGAGTTATCGTGTTCACAGACACACGGACACACACACACGGATCTTTTGAGAAAATACTTTTTTTGGATATTGGGGACCCTAAAACATATATTTCCGGTGAAATCTCGGTATCGAATTTTGGGTGGAGTGCAATACCTTCTCTATACCCTATGTACATAGTGCTTATTGGGAAAGTAAAAATTTTAGAAAGTCTATACCCTGCTTATAAAACAAAATCTTACACTTATTTCTACACCCGCATTTCAAACTGTGATTATACAACTTTCATTTGTCATGAAGGAGCTTTATTGTAGAATCAGTCATTAGAGAACCTGCCAACTGTGAGTGGAGTTCCGAGTTCAATTTTAGGCTGAATAATCTAAAGAAGTATTCTCTAGATTAGCCTTTTCTTCCCCAGAGTTTGGAACTATAAATAACAGTGGAAATTCGCGTGTAAACCTAAAGAAAATAATCCAAATAGCTAATAATAAACGAGCAAACATAATTTCCATGAGTAATAATTGTTACAAATGTAAAGACCCGATATGACGTAGACGTTAATGGTTCCATATACAGTAAATTAATTTTAAGATTTGAATATTCCATTCAACTCTTTCAGGATACTTCTTATTTGATAAATTATGGCCAGAAAACTTTATCACAGACAAGTATTAAACGTTTTACCATAAATTGGATCCAACTTGGGCCAATTTTCCCAACTTTGAAAAATATATTATTTTATGAATATATATAAAACTTTATTTTATATCCAATGTAAAAATTGGAGTTGTTTCTCTCATATTACATAGAAGAGCTCCTGATTTAAAAAAATTAATTAAATTTAGAATTGCTACAATTTAATATCATGAACACCAACATTTTAAACCAGATTTCCCCAATTATTGCTCCTCTATTATACAGGAGGAATAATGTATTATATTTTATGTAGGTTACGGTATAAAATGAAATTCTCACTTATACTTATCATTTTATTGCGCATCCTTATGAAATACAAAACATAATTATTCTTATATAGAAAGAGATTAGAAATTAAGGAAATTTGGTATTTTTAATATTATTGTGTTAATAATCTTGTTAATTATTTGAAATATAATCCCAAAACCGGTAGATTTTTCAAACTTTGTGCAATTATCCGATATTTTATGCTTAATACAACACAAAATAATGTATAGCACTTTATATTTTTCATAGTTGGGTCAAGGTAACTCATAAATGACCAAATCAGCTCCAGTTTATAATAAAAGGTTCATTGTTACATTGCGGTTACAATTCTTCACTATAATTTACCAGATCAGACCGATCCTGAATGGAACTGAATGCAATATTCTAATTTGAAAGCTAACTTAACAATAACGTGTCGATAATTAATTCCAATAATGGGAAAAAGTATTAAAATTTCTAAAACTATAGGTAAATACATAATCAAACACATCTTTCAAGTTTTTCTTTTTCAAAATGTAAGAATCTCAAATTTGATATTAATTTTAAATTAAATTGCTTATTACTGAATAACATAGTGAGAAACAAACAAGTTAACTCATAATATGTACCTACTTCTCCCAAAATTTCGATGGTGTACTTTGTGGGCCCTAAAACCAAAATTCATTTTTATAAAAATTCCTTGTATGTTCTTATACAGCTTAACCCGTAGTTTTCTCTTCTGGTCAGACAAAGACCAGGAGAAAAAAAAATTAAAATTTCGACTCTTAAAAGGTTAAACTCTTACAAGATGTTCACTTATAAGAGGTTTAAGGCTACTATTTACATTGTATGTCCCTTCCAGGTAATAAGTAATAAACCCATTTCTACAAAAATGTATTTGGATTAACATGAATCGGATAGGAAAATAAGCTCTTCCAAAAATAGTTTCTTGAAGAACTGGTAGAGAAAGTCATGTGAATGCAGCACATAAGATTTTTGTTATTTTAATATCTTTAACATTTCAATTTTCCATAATCCTTTTTGTGTATTTAGAGTATCTTTTAAAATGGTTGTAAGCATTTAGGATTTTCATACCTATGATACCAAGTTATCCAAGAATTGGCAACTTTTTGCTCTAATGGTCCGCCAGCACATATATTACGGATGACTAGACGAAGGACACAACGATGGGGATATACAGGGTGGGAGGTGCACAAGTGAAAAGAATTTGATATTTAGTAGGGAACAATGCATATAATACATCAGTGTGCGCCATTTTCTCCACTTACTAATAGCATTGTCATTAATGAAGCACAAATTTCAAAGTCTAATGTGTTTCGAATGTTCTTCAGTTGTGTTTCTGCTGTGTTTACATATATCACACCACCTATAGTCAAGCAGGCAAAAAGGCAGAGGAGGGTCAACCGGTAAACAATTGAACGTCTGAGATAGGGAGTAATAGCCATCCTAAAAACATTAACAAATTTTACTCAAGAACATAGCTTAAGAAAATAGCGAAGAAATGAAAATACTGGATCATGACGTCGCCCTCAAACGCTGATACAAATATTTACATTTTTAACCTCCCACCTTGTATATATGGAACGAAATACTTCCCTAAATCACACTGTTTTTTTTTCTTTGTCTATATAGTACATGGCACCTACATAGAAGGAGAAGGTATTGCACTCAAAAATCGGATATCGTGATTTCACCGGCAATACACGTTATAGCACCCCTGTATTCAAAAAAAGGCATTTTTAAAAAAAGACCCATGTGTGTGTCCGAATGTCTGTGTGTCTGTGAACACAATAACTCAAAAACGAAAAGTAACAAAGTATCTTCCAAAAGTATCTTCCATTCTGCCTTTTACAAGGAAAAAGTTTCTAAAATTTTCTAATTCTTAAAAATGGCTCTAACGATTTTGACTAAAATACCGTGCATATTTTCATGGCCATAAACATAACTATAACTTAAATTTTCTGAAAATAGCCTAGAAAAACATTTTTTACTCTGGGTGAACTGTGCTGAATTTTGCATAACTGGTAAACTGTAAAAAATAGACAAAAATTTACTGCACAATAGGTTCAGATTACGAAAAAACACACAATTTATGCCATATACATTTTTTCCGTGGATTCGACCATTTACAAGATATTTATTGCTATTGGGTTCAGTTTTAAAGTGCGATTTAGGTTAAACTCAGATAATGTTTATCTCGATTTGCATTAAGTAGATAGAAGAATAAGATGTACAGAAAGTAATGTGAATGGTTTACATCAGGATTTTAAATTATTTTTAGTCCTTTTACTTGACAACCAATAAGATAAATAATTTGTTAGCATTAACAGTATGTAGTAGCTATATTGTTAAATCCTACACCCATGAATGTGTTTGTTGGGCACCACTGAGAAGATTTCAATATAAATCTAGTTGAAATGCTACATCCGCGGTAGAGAAAGCTTAACTTTATGGGCTAGAATTTTATGATGTTGACTTTTACCAATATGGTATAGATTTAGTGAGTTGTGGCTCTAACAATTGAAGCAATATCTAGCATTGCTGAGCAATAGCCATGTTTTGTCATGTTTTGTTTGTATTTTTGATAGCCTTCTTTTGGAAGAACGTATCTTTCCTCGTCATTTTTGTGTTTTTATTTTATTACTCCTTGGTTACTTTTTCAGAAGATAGAATTTCGTTGCGGTTTTGTTTTCTCGTCATTCAATTTTTACTATCTCCATACGCACTATGTATATAGTGTATAGAGAAAGTATTGCACTCCACCAAAAATTCGATACCGAGATTTCACTGGAAATATATGTTTTAGGGTCTCCAATATCCAAAAAAAGCATTTTCACAAAAAGGTCCATGTGTGTGTGTGTGTCCGTGTGTCCGTGTGCCTGTGAACACGATAACTCAAAAACAAAAAGTCGGTAAAATACCAAACTTGGTATTTAAGTTTAGTATCTTCCAGGGATACGTCACGAAGATTTTGAGAAAAATCCATTAATTTGCTTCTTACTTAATTTCAACTAAATAAGGATATTTATTTATCTTCCTATCGAGGACCAGATATTTAAAATAATTTTAATTGAAATTGAATGTTATTAATTTGACTATTTTGGCAGAAACCCCCACCCCCAACTACCCTTTACAGGGAACTTTTTTCGAAAATTTTGATTTTCTCAAAAATGGCTCTAACGATTTTGATTAAAATTTCGGATATCAAACATATTTACCTGACAAATGAAATGTATATCTTGAATTTTCTGGGAATAGCCTCTGAAGAGTAGTTTATTCTGGAAGAATTTTACTAAATTTTGAATAACTGCTAAACTTACTACAAAAAAATGTAGAGCACATTAAAACACACAATTTATGTTATATATATTTTTTTCGTGGAGTTCGTCGTTTTTGTGACATTCCTTATTTTTGGTTTCTGCTATGAAAAACGTAACCTTTTCTCATACTGGAACTAGTCAACTCCTATCCATATAAACAAAGGAACTTCATTGACATAGCAACCAGCTTTTGACTATCACTTTAACCTACGGTTGTCCCTTATTTCGCTTCTACTTACAAGGATGCGAGTAATAAGACTATTTCTGCTAATTTTTTTCTGATTAGCATAAAGTAAATAGAAGTATAAGCTTTTTAAGAATTATTTGCTGCAGGGATATGGAGAAAGTCATGTGAATGGTACACATCAGATTTTTCATATGGTGACGAGATGCTTAATTTTGTGTCAATAATCTGTTTTAGCAATGGAAAATTTTTTCAGTAACCAAGTAAAATTTTAAACTTTATTCAGTTCTCTTTCTGACCTTTTCGGGGAAGGAGGTCCTGCGTTATTTCTCCTTCTGCTAATTGCGAAAGGGAGAGGGACTAAGTCTGAGAGATAATACTTCTTATAAATAACTCATCAAGGAATGAGGTCAAATGTATAAACGAATTTGTGCTTCGATTTGATTTTGCGTCGGAGAATAGAGCAGTTAAAATATTTGACAAGATAATTGAATTTCCGGGGAATTATTTAACTTATTATTCGTAGCATGTAGTCCAAGTGAGAAAGAAAGTGTATTACGTGAAAGGAAAATATAAGAAATAAATTTAATATTTTGACGATAAGAGATAAATTTCGTCGGAACTACAATCGCTAATAATTATAGACGATTCTGTTTTGTTTAAAAGAAAGAAGGCTATCGCTTATATTGAAAGTACTTTACAAATGAAAAGTTCTCAATAAAGGCGAGTTTTGTTTGAAAGAAAAAGAGATTGTTGTCCTTTCTACAAGTAAGTTCGTGCTGCCTTGACGCGCCCTGAGTACAAGAGCTCTCAAGGAAAGCTCTACCAACTGGGACTTGGGACCGGAGTTTTACCACTCCTGCTGCACAGCCAATGAAGAACTATAATTTTCTCCAAAACATGATGGCCTTCAAACGGGACCGCTCACCCCTGTCATTGGCCAATAACCATTAGCAAACAAAAGACGAGCCTGTACTAGTGGTGAGAGAGAACGTAGAAAAATTGTTTCCTGTAGACTCTAAGACTACTTGCAAGTCGAGATTCACGCCCCATTTTCAAAAAAATCTTCCACCACAAACTACCCTCTTCATGGAAACATTTTCAAAAATTTTGATTTTCTAAAATGGCTATAACGGTTTTGATTAAAATGCCGTACAATAAAGATATTTACATCCCAAATAAAATGTACATCTGAACTTTCTGGGAATAGTCTGTTTATTTTGCCGAATTTTGCCGAATTTTGCTTAACTGGGAAACCGCAAGAGATAGGAGAAAGCTTACTAAACCAAACTTTAGATCTCATCAAAACACACAGTTTATGTCCTTTATTAATTTCAATTGTAAAGTACTTATACTTTTCTCAGACAGGATGTGTCCGTTTTTCATTTGTTCTAGTCCTGGTCAAATAGAGAAACCATTAGCATTGAAAATCGCCTAACGATAGCTTAAAACATTTGAGTATCACTTTAGCATAGCGCATTACTTTAGCTTCCTTCTACTTATAAAGAACCAAGCAATAGAACATTCTGCTAATGTTTATCTGGATTAGCTTTGTAAGAAGTTAGCAGGGCAGCTAGTGAAAATCATGTGAGTGTAACACATCAGATTTTTTTTACGTCGGTACTGCCGAGGTGTGTAATATGTGGATGCATTTATGAGAATATATTTTTACAGATGCTTAAAGAACTTCAAAGAACACAAGAACGAGTGACAACAGAATGCGGCTAAAATAAAACACGTAAAAACCCGCAAACTGAAGCAAATAACATAACCTGGAGAATAGCTGTAATCAACAAATGCCTGTGAGGTAATTTAGCGCAAATAACACCAGCAATATAGACGTGGTTACCTTGGTAACGAACCTCCCACGTTCACTTATTTTTCCTACCGCAACGTTATTATCAAACCAAAAATCTCAAAATATCACAGCAGTTCCAGCTTCCACAGTATATTTGACAGTCCATCTCGATACTCTGGGGTACCTGTGTGCCTCATATTCAAAAGGTACGAGTTCGAATCTCAGTTAGGGTGAGTTAACGCATAGATTTTTCAAGTTATCCCTTACCCTGAGAAAATAAATGTCAAATAACTAAATTTCAAGGATCCCGAGCTCATTTGAGCATCGTTTTAACGATTTTACTAATCTTCAATTATGACCACAAAGGTTAAAGGATACTTAAAAAAAAAAATGTGTGTTCTATCTACATGACTTTCTCTACATCTCTGTGACAAAATATTGTTAAAAAGCGTATTTTTCTATCTACTTCGTGCTAATCGAGATAAATTTAACAGAATGGTCTTACTACTTGCTTTCTTGTAAGTAAGGGAAACAACTAGGCTAAAGCGATAGTCAAATGTACTAAAAGCTGGTTGATTTGCGATTGAAATTCCTTTGTTTGTGTGGCCAACAGTTAGCAAATTCCTGTATGAGAAATGTATAAGTATTTTAAAGCTGAAACCAATAACAAGGAATATCTCAGAAACTGTCAGCTCTAAAAAAAAAAAATTATGTGTTATACTTTTGGTGTTTTAACGAGATATTTATAGTGTGAAAGTTTTTATTTATCTCTAACGGTTTATCAGTTATGAAAAATTAAGCAAAATTCATCCAGAATAAAGAGGTCTTCAGAGACTATTCCCCGAAAATTCAAGATACACATCTTGTTTTCATGTAAATATCTTTAATATATGATATTTTATTCAAAAAGATTAAAACTATTTTTAAGAAAATAAAGATTTTTGAACATGTTTCCATGCAAGGTGTAGTTAGGGTGGAATTTCCTTGGTATATACTGAATTTGTATTCAACAGGCACAGACACATAAACAAAGGAATATTTTTGAAAAATAATTTTTCTTATTCAGAGAGTCTCAAAACGTGTATCTCCAGTGAAGTCGCAGTTGAAAATTTTGAGTGGAATACAACACCTTCCTTCTATACACTATGTACAGTATCATTCACATGGCTTTCTCTATATCCCTGCAACAAATTATTCTTAAAAAGTTTATACTTCTATTTACTTCATGCTAATCATAAAAAATTAGCAGAAATAGGCTTACTACTTGCTTCCTTGAAAGTAGAAGCGAAATAAGGGACTACCATAGGTTAAAGCGATAGTAAAAAGCTGGTTGCTAAGTGACTGAAGTTCCTTTGTTTGTATGGACAGCAGTTGACAAATTCCTATGTATAAGCTTTTCAAAGCAGAAACGAAAAAAAAAGGAATGTCTCAAAAACGATGAATTCCACGAAAAAAAATATATAACATATATTGTGTGTTTTAACGTGCTCTACATTTTTCGCAAAGTAGGTTTTTGTCCATCTCTTATGGTTTAGCAGTTAATCAAAATTCCGTAAAATTCATCCAGAATAAAGTACTCTTCAGATGGTATTCCCTGAAAATTCGAAATTACATTTTATTTGTTAGGTAAATAGATTTAATATATGATATTTTAATCCAAATCATTAGAGTCATTTGTTAAAAAATCGAAGTTTTGCGAAAAAAGTTCCATGTAAAGGGTAGTTTGTGGTGGGGAGAGTTTTCTTAAAATCTTCGTGTCGCATCCCTGGAAGATACTAAACTTAATTACCAAGTTTGGTATTTAACTGGCTTTTCATTTTTGAGTTATCGTGTTCACAGACACACGGATACACATACGCGGACCTTTTTCCGAAAATGTTTTTTTTAGTTAAAGGGCCCTAAAACATATATTTCCGGTGAAATCTTGGTGTCGAATTTTTGGGTGGAGTGCAATACCTTCTCTATACACTATGTACATAGTGCATATAGAGAAAGTAAAACTCAAAAATACCTATAGTCGGTTCATCAAATCTTCCTTAGTATATTTCTAGACGATAACCAGCTGGAATGAATGTTTCAGTATGATATTAGGCCACGCCGTGGCCGAGCGGTTAGACCACTTGCCTCTCAGCTAGACAGCCCGGGTTCGATCCCAAGTGACCGCATGAGAGATTTGTGGTAGACAAAGCGATTCTGGGGCGGGTTTTCCCCGGCTTCTCCGATTTCCCCCGCTGTCGCATTCCACCGGTGCTCCATCTTCATTCATGTATCATCAGTGTCGCCGCCTGTGGTGCCATAAGTATTTAACGCGGGCGTTAAACAATACAAAAAAAAAAGTATGATGTCACGCAAGTATCTCTCAATTATGCTGCTTAGCGATGCCGAGGTTCCCCCTTCGCTTTTTTCTTGAATACAGCCCTCTTATAGCTGTGCCGTACCTTCAGCATGCACCTTTTCGTCGTCCTCACCATTTTCTTCTACCATCCTCCCTTCCAAGCCGCTCTCAAGGCTATAAACGCCAAATGATGTGCTGGACTTGGGAGGTGGCAAGTTGGGATCACCATGTTAAAAGTTTCTTATTTACCTCACTGAAGACCGGAGCGTTGTCTGTTTATAGAGTGTGTGGCATTCCTCACCAACCAGTAAATCTCTGGAGTGCATGAAGTGTCGTTGTGGAACTCGTTGAATTACTTCCACACGATACACTCGTGCTGCCAGAAGTTCCTCTTCTGTAAGCTCACCCAATATTTTATCTATGTCGATGAGGTTGTGAAGGTTACACCCAAGCAATGGCATGTATACACTTCTAGTATGAATTGTATTTTGTGTAGTCGGTAAGAAGGGTGTTAGGAGACTGTACGATGAATATATGCTTTATCAACTTCGTTTCCAATAAAGGATTGTCCAACTAGCTGTTTGTCGTGTTCAAGATGCGAAGGTAATAACCCTCAAGGAGACTCAGCCTCCAAAAGTTTGAGCTCCTCAGTTTGTCAGATATCATTCCTTTTGTCAGAAAGTGTGCTGGATTGCTTTCTTCAGATAGAGCCTCCATATTTTGTGTTGTAAAAGTTTGGATCTCTTTGGCTGATTTGACACGAAGTTGAAACGTTTCTCCGCCTTTCTTCTATTATTGTGCAGAATAATATTTGTTTTTTCTAGGAGAGAGACCCTTCTTGGCCGTCTTCAACAACTTGTCAGCTGTGGAAGTGCTGGAGTATTACGATGTCTTTAAGGGTCAGTTGTTATTTTTTTATGAGTTTATCCCTATTATTTATAGATCCCAGAACGTCATTGGAAGCTATGACTGTTCCTTATTACTGAATAAAGTTAACAATTGTTGATCTAGAAAAAATAACTTGATTGGCTGTCATTCAATACCCAACCAAAAGTGGATGGTATAAGTACTGCCAACGATATATTCATCCATGTACATGCTAGGTCTTTCATTACCTTCCAGTGGTGATTCCAAATGTTAATGCTTCAATGGGAAGAGAATTCTCGTTATCACAGTTTGAATTGGCCAGCAGCAGTTTTCGAGGTTGATGACTTAGACCAGGAGCTCTTTAGAGCACACGTTACAAATCGACTTGGAACCGTTTGCAATGGATCACTGGAAAGCACCGATAGTAAGATTCCGATGGTCAATAATATGCAGTTTGAATACATCAACAGAGCCTAAGAAACGAAGATGGGTGGGTACCAATATGCAATACGCAATGCATTAAGTTTTGTTGGTTTAATTGGTCCCGTGACCCATGTGAGTGTATTTTATAAATACTCGAAACCAGGTGTGGCCATGTCTATCCTATCGAGCTATGTAAATGCCGAGGAAGTTGATTGTCCTTAATGCCGTTCCGTTTTGTAGATGGACGCGTGATGTAAACCGTTGCAATCAGCACATTGTACTCTGCCGCTCTTACTGCAATCTTTGACAGAATGACCAATGTTAAGGCACCGAAAACAGTGATTCTTTTCCTTCAGTACTCGTTGACGTCATAGACCGTCTTGCAGTCTTGATCCCGGTATCCACTTGATTATTCAGAGAAAACACAAAATGGTCACTGCGTGCCTTTGTCCTGAAGTGGCTTCTTCTTCATCCTCGTATCCACATGTAGCGCTGCTGTCGTTCAAATGTTCCTATGGTGGAAGGAGATGCCACGGAAATCGGCGTTACCAAAGTAGCCCAGAAACTGCCACCAGTTTCAAAATATCCCACTCCGACGCCTTTTCTCGTTTTACGTTAACAATTCGGCACTGGCAGATGTTCGCTGGAAGTACTTGAAATATTTTAAGCGAGAGGTCTACTGTATCCATTGATGTCCCTCCCGACTAACCGTAGAGCCTGTATAAGGTGAATGCATTCTATGTATGTAGATTTAGAGGAAACTTCCAGAAGTAGGCTTATATTATTCTATTTTTGTTATATCTGGACTGGAGAATTTTCTTACTGTCTTCATACGTCTCCGCCCTTGGGTAGTTGTTTCGGCTCAACTATCAGATAGCTGAGTAGAAAAATATGCATGTTTATTGTTGTGAGGGAGCAGGCCCTATCCATTGAGGATGCAAGCGTTTTCCCAGAAACGGTCCCCCGAATTAATATCGCCCGAGAAGGATGTTTTTTAAATGACAGCTGAAGAAAGTATGATAAACTTCCGCGGTCTTTGGTAGCAACAGACACGTCTATTGCATTGTTGCTTGTTGTAGATGATGCTAGTCTGGCCTCAAGTTTACGTGATGCTTCCTCGATGGTATGCTTTGTCTTGTCAGTATATTCTTCACATCATTTTCGCCCACCTCATATTCTACATCTGAAAGCATATCAAGAAGGCCATCGTCAAGTAGGAAAGTTTGGTTGGTGTCCTAAAGACGGTCTATGTAATATCCACTCTCATTAATTTCTTCCTTTAATTATAACATTAAGAAAAGTTCATCATGACGAAAATTTACTCCCTAAAATTATTTATTTTCATATAAAAAACTATTTTAAAAATTATTGTTAGTATTAAAATGGAGGCATATTGCCTTATAGCATGTGTCTGAATACTTCTGCATGCTAATTTAACTTCATGCGAAATTGTTTGAGGTACCGCAAGGAGTTCTTTTTTTCTCATTTGTATAGGCCCCTTTAACTTCTACGAACATGTCGGAGACTTTCACTTGAGAAACGATTGTTGGTGTTTTGCTCATTGAACTGTAGGGCTTCCTAAGTTTGGTTTTTCAATTTTAAACGAATAATTCCGGAAATCGCCGATGGAACCCGGAACCTTTGGATCTAGAGGCAGAAAGTGGTGAATGTTTATTCATTAATTTATTTACCAAACTAATTTAAATGTAAAACCAATTTATTTTGGGAAATGTTAATGTAATCTAAACAAAAACGGAGGCACATGGATCATATGGAGAGTGTGAAAATTTAGTTTTGATAAACACGCCATTTATAACGCTGTATGCTAGGAAAAGGTATATTGGACTTTCTTTAAATGCTTGTAGAGCCCGAAGCAATTGAAGTGATATGTTAAATGTTGATTATTTATGGATATCAAACATTTTCAACAATTATTTACTACAAAAAAGATATTTTAAATTGTTGGAACTATTGTAAAAAATTCACTTCAAGCTCACGCAAGAAAGACGAGATAATCTGGGTCGTAATTATTCCAGTCTATGTTGTATTATGCCAATGCATAGGTTTAATAGAATTTAGGAAATGGTATCAGAAGTTTCTAAAGTTTCGTATTTAAGATAGCGTTGAACTTATGAAAGTCAGAAAAACAATTAGGTTTGGAATTCTGCGCAGAGCAGTTTGAACATTACCATACCACAGCGTAAAACCCCTCTGGCATTGGAGTATTTTAAAAGTGGCTTTCAGAGCAAATAGGCAGTTTCTCTTGTGGTTTAGTGTAACGAAGAAGTTTATAGCTACCCGATGGCCTGCTTTCCCTCAGAAGACAAAAGTATTTTAACAGTGCTTCCTCGCCCTCTACACACAAAAGTTGGACCAAATATTGGATGAGGGGAGGGGATGACTAGACGCGGCGTGGCGCTCAGCTTTTGTTCACAAGAGGCTTAGCTCTCATATTATCGGAAGTTTTCTTCTGTGTTCTGCTCCTATTCCACACAGACACGTTGTAATTGTAGGAGTAACAAAAGAAATAGCTTTTATTTTTAACAAGTTAGTTCCTTACACATTTAAAGGGTGTCAATGTTTTCATCGCTTTCTGACATTCAAAGTAGGATATTGATTTGGGAAAACAAAAATGCTCATGCGAGATTTTTAGACTAGTACTCACGCTCATATTAACTACTCATTAATGGAAATGCTAATATTTATTACTTTCTCTACACTTTCTCTTTTCATTTTTGAGTTATCGTGAACACAGACACACACATAGACGAACCTTTTTTCCTGAAAACCTTTTTTGATACAGGGGACCCTAAAAAGTGCGTTTCCGTTAAAATATCGGTATCGAATTTTTGGGTGGAATGCAATACATTCTCTAAACGCTATGTACATAGTACGCGTAGAGAAAGTAAAAAAGTAGATCTTATTAAAAGTCACAGTTTATACCCCGTACAGTTTTTCTGTAGAGCTACTACATACTTAAAATATGCCAACTGTTATTGGTATCAGTTTTAGGATATTTAAACATTTTCTCAAACGGGAAGACGTCGTTTTATATTTCCACAACCATAGGGTATAACCGAATGTGGTGCAGAGATGCTAGAGACAGTTCAAAAGTTTAACTTGAGCGATTACGTTAATTTTCAGATAAGAACAGAACTCCAATGTGGCGGATGTTGAGTCAACAACAGCATAATGTGTAGTTAACTAAATAGTGATTATTTCCGGACTAAAGATTAACACCGCGGTTCGCCGTGGTCAGACCAGTCGCCTCTCACCTAGACCCGA
Source organism: Hymenopus coronatus (assembly GCA_030762935.1). Classification (NCBI taxonomy): domain Eukaryota; kingdom Metazoa; phylum Arthropoda; class Insecta; order Mantodea; family Hymenopodidae; genus Hymenopus; species Hymenopus coronatus. The sequence goes on from CM060898.1 coordinate 87,266,191, forward strand.
GCGATCGCATGTGGGATTGTGGTGCACAAAGCAGCGCAAGGGCGGGTTTTCTCTGGTTTTTCCGGCCATCGCATTCCACCGGTGCTTCATCTTCATTCCATGTATCGCTAGTGTCATTGCCTGCGGTGCCATGGTAGTAAAAGCGGGCGTTAAACACTATCTAAAGATCTGATATGTTACACTCCCATGATTTTCTCTACCTGCCTACAAACAAACCTCTTACAAAAGATAATTCTTCTTTCAACACCATGCGTTGAGATAAACATTAGTAGAATTTCATTAATTAGTTCCTCATAAGTAGACTGGAACCAAGGGAATGCACTAGGCTAAAGTGATAGTCAAATGTCGTTATACCATTGTCATGCAAATCGTTTCTTTGCTTAGCCAGCAGTAGAACAAAAGAAAAACGGACACTTCCGTCTGAGAAAAGTAGAAACTCTTCACAATTGAAACTAATAACAAGGAGTAGCCCGTAAACGGTCAATTCCACGAAAAAAAAATTTAAATGACCTAACTTCTGTATTTTAACAAGATCTACATTTATTATAAAGTAAGTTTTTGTCTATCTCTTACAGTTTACTAGTTATGCCAAATTAAGCAAAATTCATCCAGAATAAACACGTCTTTAGAAGGTATTCCCAGAAAATTCAAGATATGCATTTTGTTTTGTGGTATTTTAATATTTAGAGCCATTTTAAGGAAAACAAAATTTTCCAACATTTTTCCCTGTAAAGGGTAGTTAGGGGTGGGGGGATTTTCTGGAAAATCTTCGTGTCGCATCCTTGGAAGATACCAAGTTTGGTATTTAACCGTCTTTTCGTTTTTGAGCTTTGTTATCCACAGATACACACGCACACACAGACAGACAGACACACACACAGACCTGTTTCTAAAAATGCTTTTTCTGGATTCAGGGGGTTCTAAAACATGTATTTCCGATGAAATCTTGACAACGAATTTCAGCTTTAAAATTCTTACACTTTTCTCATTTGGGACTTTGTCAACTCCTTGTTATACAAACAAAAGCACTTTATTCACATGCAACCAGCTGTTAAAAGATTCGACTATCACTTTAGCTTAGTGTGCTCCCTTATTTCCCTTCTAATTACAAGGAACAAGTAAAAAGACAATGTCTACAAGATTTTTCTCAATTAGCATGAAAGAAATGGAACAATAAACTTTTAAGCAATAATTTGTTGCAGAGATGTAGAGAAAGCCAGTGTATGGAACACATCAGATTTTTAAGGGTAGAATAGAAAGAGAAAATCAGATTTTTTTGCATTGTTATGTTTTCTCATTAAGTTGTGTATTGCGACAGCGAGGAAAACTGCACGGAGGAATGGAAAGTTATTTCAGCCATCTGGTGATGAATGTGTGTGGAGTATATTCACGTATTGGGAAACTGGCTCTCTGAGGGGTCGTTACTCACTCCGGGGTTCCTGAACTTAAAGTTAACGTTGACATGGGTCACAAATCGTGAAGCAGGCAACTTCAGTAATTGGTCTCTCTCTCGCACCGAGTTTCAGTCCACGCTATCTGCTTATTTTCTTGTTGCTATACAATGAAAGTTTGCTAACTTTCAGCGCCATCGGAATTTAACCAATAGCGGACGCCGAATGGGGACAATTCTAATCTCACTACTGCCTGACATTGACAGTAAGTTAAGCACACAGTACAGCGCCAATTTACCAAAATCCCTTCATTGGCGAAAGCGTCCTCCCGCTGGTCGAGTTAGCTCATGGGAATCCAATTCTCATTTCATTACACGCTTAACAGTGTTAGCGAAGTCCTGAAGCCTTTTGTGTTAGTCCCCTAATGTTATTAAAACAAATTTACACGTTAAAACGTTCACTTTAACAGTGAATTACTGTACTGAAATGTCACGTTTTACAGATTAGTGGTTTGTATTTTATGTGTTTAATAGAAACAAAATATTATTGGTAGATTTTTAGTTACCCTAGCCCGCATGTATAATGAAAGTATTGTATTCCACTCAAAACTTCGATGTCGAGGTTTCATTAGAAATATATTTTTCGGTTCCCCTGAGTAACAAAAAAGCATTTTAGACAAAGGTCTGTGTGTGAATGGTATTCAAGTTTGGTATCTTCCAATGAAGATTTTCAAAAAATCTCTCCACCACAAGCTATACTTTACTTGGAAAAGTTTTCGAAAATCATGATTTTCTCAAAAATGGCTCTAATGATTTTGATTAACATATATATATATATATATATATTAAAGATATTTACCTGACAAACAAAATGTATATCTTGAATTTTATGGGAACTGCCTCTGAAAACTACTTTATTCTGAACGACTTTTACAGAATTTCATATAAATGCTAAACCATAAGGGATGGAGAAAGACATCACAACATATGTAGAGCACTTTAAACATACACAATTTATGTTATATGCATTTTTTCGTGGAGTAGATCGTTTTTGAGATATTCCTTGTTTTTGGTTTTAGCTTTAAAAAACTTATACTTCTCTCACAAAGGACTAATAAGACTATTTCTGCTAATTTTTTTCTCGATTAGCATGAAGTAAATAGAAGCATAAGCCATTTAAGAATAATTTGTTGCAGAGATGTAGAGAAAGTCATGTGAATGAAACACATCAGATTTTACTTACTCTAACCCACATGTATAATGCATATAATCGACAGAAAGGTACGGTATTCCACCCAAAACTTCGATGCCGAGGTTTCACTGGAAATATATATTTGGGGTCCCCCGAGTCAGGATAAAAAAATTAGACAAAGGTCAATGTGTGTGTACCTGTGGACAGCATAGCTTAAAACACGAAAAGACCGTCAATACCAAATTTGGTATTTCTCTTCCAGAGAATATTTTCAAGAAAATCCCCCCGAAAAAAACTACCCTTTACATGGAAAAGTTTTCGAAAATTTTAAATTTCTAAAAAATGACTACAGCAATTTGATTAAAATCCCGTGCATTAAAGATATTTACATACCAAATAAAATGCATATCTTTAATTTTCTGAGAATAGCCTCTGAAGACCTCTTTATTTGGATGAATTTTGCATAACGGTTAAACTGTAAGAGTAGACAAAAACTTACTAAGCAAGCAATGTAGATCCTGTTATGCCATACACATTTTTGTTGTAGAGTTGACCGTTTCCAAGATATTCTTTTTATTTATTTCAATTGTAGATTACTTATATTTTCCTCAGACTGAAGGTGTCCATTTTTCTTTTGTTCTACTTCTGGCCAAGCAAAGAAGCGATTTGCAATGAAAATCTAGCAAATTCCATTAGTTTCCTACTACTTATAAGGAACTAAGTAATAAGAACATTTTGCTAATGTTTATCACGATTAGCATGGTGTAGAAAGAAGAAGAATATTTTGTAAGAAGTTTGTTTGTAGAGCTGCTAGAGAAAGTCACTGAGTGTAACCCATCATATTTTTTTGCAGTGTTTAAAGCCCGCAAGCGATGACACTGATGATACATGGAATGAAGATGGAGCACCGGTGGAATGCGATGGCGGGAAAAAAACCGGAGTACCTTGCGAAAACCTGTCCCTGCGCCGATTTGTCCGCCAGAAATCCCACATGCGTTCGCCTACAGGCCGTCTCGGTGAGAGACGAGTAGTCTAGCCATTCGGCCACGGCGCGGCCCATTCTTGATAGAGAACTGATAACTTCACTTTGAATTTCCATAGAAGGCAATTGAGTTCAAGCAAGTTGGATAAGTATTGATTTACACTAAGGATACACTAGCTGAAATTTAAAAATTCTACATTTATTAACATATTTCATTACACTTACTATGTAGAAGGTAGAGAACATATTGTATTCCACTAAATATTCTGCGTCAAAATTTCACCGGAAATATGTTATAAGCTCCCCTAAATCCAAAAAAATCATTATTGGAAAACAGTCTGTGTGGCACTGGTTCTGGGAAAAGCATAACTCAAAAACGAAAATTTCGTTAAATACCAAACTTAATATTTAAGTTTTATAGATGGAAACATTTAAAAATTGTTTATTTTCAAACAAATTGCTCTTACGACCTTGATTAAGTAAAATTAAATGGAGTTTTATATAATGGCGCTCTTTAAATGCGTGGTTCTCAGTTTCTTATTCTATATTGGACGTGAGAGATCTCTTAATTTTGTCAGAGACCACTTTTAGATTGTTTTCGTTTCGTAATCGGCTTACCCACCGCGCATTTGTAGGACTGACAACTCCATAGGACTTACAAGCCAATGATTAGGGGTCAGAAACCTATCGACGAGCAAATGGCACGCAACCACAGCATGGAGAACCTGTTAAGCAAGGTTGGCCGTTGCCAGGAATGAACTTGAGGAAGTTAATGATATAATATGTAAGCGAAATTGATGATTGGAAAGCTAATGTTGGAAAAATTGGTAAAACAAGTGGCGGGGGAAACCGGAGGGACCAAAGAAAATTCGTCCCGACGCCGCTTCGTTTACCATAAATCCCACATGCGGGCGCTTAGGATCGAACCCGGGCCGCCTAGATGGGAAGCGAGCGGTCTTGCTCGTTTCATACGACATAGGATAAAGGGTTTTAGTTCCCTTCCGAAGGAAACCATACTGCGTATTTTTTTTACACCCTCCAAAAAATCTATCGCCTCCATTAGTTTTGGACCCGCGACCATGAGAACCAGAGGTTACCCCTAGACCATGGAGGAAGACGACATAGATTAATTTACTCTGTGTTTAAATATTTCCATTAGAAATAAAATATATATCTTGAATATTCTGTAAATAGCCTCTGAAAAACCGTTTAGACAGAACATTTTACCACACAAAAAATGTAGTTCTCGTTCAAATTCACATTTATTAATTATGGGGTTTTTGAGTATATAAATAATTTCCGAGGTATTATTTACAATTGGTTTTCAGTTTTAAAGTAATACTTTTATCAGACAGAAAGAGGCCATTCGATTCATATCTATTTAGTTTTACTCCAGGCCATGCAAAGAGAACTCCATTTAAAATGTAGTGCATAGCGACAGCTTTTAAAAAAATTGACTAATACTTTAATCCAGCGTAGTCCTTCATTTCCCTTCTAAATACAAGAAAGCAAGTAAAAACGTCTCATAGTGTTTATCTCCATTGGCATAATGTAGATAAAGAATAATATTTTTTAATTATTTGCAGAACACGTTGTGGGATTCATTTGATTGTAACACATCAAGATGTAACTTTTGCTTATAAAGAATTAAACAATAAGACAATTCTGCTAACACTTATCTCAATTAGCATGCTGCAGATAGAATACTTTTTCGTAAGAAGTTTCTTTTTAGAACAGGTGGAGAAAGTCATTTGAGTGAGATACATAAGATTTTTACTTTCTCTATACGTACCATGTACATAGTGTATAGAAAAGGTATTGTACTCCACCAAAAAATTCGATACCGAGATTTAGTATCTTCCAGGGATGCGACACGAAGGTTTTGAGAAAAATCCCCCTACCCCAAACTACCCTTTACATGGAACTTTTTTCGTAAATTTGTATTTTCTAAAAAAATGGCTCTAACGATTTTGATTAAAATATCATATATTAAAGATATTTACCTCACAAATAAAATGTATATTTTGAATCTTCTGGGAATATCCTCTGAAGACTACTTTATTCTGGGTCAATTTTACGGCATTTTGCATAACTTCTAAAGCGTAGGAGATGGACAAAACCTTAAAACACAACAAATGTAGAGCACTTTAAAACACACAATTTATGATATATACATTTTTTTTCGTGGAGTTGATTGTTTTTGAGATATTCATGTTTTTAGTTTCAGCTATGAAAAATGTATACTCTTCTCATACAGGAATTTGTCAACTCCTGTCCATACAAACAAAGGAACTTCAGTCACATAGCAACCGGCTTTTGACTATCACTTTAACCTATGGTACTCCCTTATTTCGTTTCTACTTTCAAGAAAGCAAGTAATAAGACTATTTCTTCTAGTTTTTTTCTTAATTAGCATGAAGTAAATAAAAGCATAAGCTTTTGAACAATAATTTATTACAGAGTTGTAGAGAGTCATGTGAATAGAACACATCAGATTTTTTTATTTGTGCACCATGGCTTCAGATCATGTATTTCCAATGAAATATCGGTATCGAATCGTTGGGTGGAATACAATACTTCTACTACTTCCTATGCATAATAGAAAGTGTAAAGATCTGGTCTGTCCATTCACATAACTGTACTTCTCTGTAACAAACTGGTGTTAAAAAGCATATTCTTCTATCTGCTTTATGCTAATCTACATAAGCATTAGAATTGGTCTAATTATCTGCTTTCTTGCAGGGAAATAAGGGACAAAGCTATAGTCAGTTTTTTTTTTGTTTTATTTTTAAGTCGTTTGACATGTGGTTGAAATCCGTTACTTTGAATTGCCAGTAGTTGACGAATTCTCGTATAAAAACGTTTAAAGCATTTTAAAACAAGCAAATAACAAGGAATATCTCAAAACGGTAAAATCCACGAAAAAATGTACCTATATGATATAAATTGTACCGTTTTAACCATATAGTTTTTGTGCATAAGTTTTTGTCTGCCAGTAACAATCTACCAGTTATATAAAATTCAGAAAATGCAAATACAATAAAGAGGTTTTCAGAGGCTATTCCCAGTAAATAAAAAATATACATTTGACATGTAAATATTTTCAATATAGTTTGATTAAGATACTAAATATATTTTAATCGAAATCGTTAGAACTATTTTGGAACATTTTTCCATATAAACGATAGTTTGGGTTGGGGAATTTAGCTCAAAATCTTCAAATCGCATCCTTGGAAACTTCTGAATTTAATGTTACCAACTTTTCGTTTTCAAGCTACCGTGTTCATAGACACACGGACATATGGACACACTGACATAAACACATACCTCACGTAAAACAGTCCGGGTTCGATCCCAAGCGACCGCATGTGTGATTTATGGTGAACAAAGCGGCGGAAGGGCGGGTTTTCTCCGGGTTCTCTGGTTTCCGCCGCAATCGCATTCCACGGTGCTTCATCTCCATTCATGTATTATCAGTGTCATCGCCTGCGGTGCCACAGGTAGTAAAGTTGGCGTTAAACACTATAAAAACACATTTTATTCTAAAATATGTTTTGATTTTCGTACACACATGCATCTGAAACGTATATTTCTGGTGAAATCTCGGTATCCAATTTTTGAGTGGACTGCAATATTTTCTCTACCTATTTAGAGAAAGTAAAATTAGTTATATTTATTCAGACTGCCCCAAAAATTTCTATTTCGGTGAAATCATTTTATCGACTTTTTTACTTTCCCTACACGTACTGTATAGTGTGTAGAAAAGGTATTGTAATGCACCCAAAAATTCGTTACCGAGATTTCACCGGAAATATGTTTTAGGACACCCTGAATACAAAAAAAAATCATTTTTAGAGAAATGTCCATGTACCTGTGTGTGTGGGGAGGGGCAGCATAGCTCAAAAACGAAAAGTCGTTAAATACCAAACTTGGTATTTAAGTTTAGTATCTTCCAAGGATACCACACGAAGGTTTTCAGCATAATCCCCCCACCGTCAACTACCCTTTACGTGGAAACATTTTCGAAAAGTTTTATTTTTAATAAATGGCTCTAACGATTTTGATTAAAATAGCATATATTAAACATATATACCTGACAAATAAGCTATATTTCTTGAATTGTATGGGAACAGCTTCTGAAGACCTGTTTATTCTGGATGCAGTTTGCTTAATTTCCCATAACTAGTAAACCGTAAGAGATAGACAAAAACTTACAACATAAAAAATGCAGATCTTGTTAAAATACAAAAGTTATGTCATGTTAATTTTTTTTCGTAGAGTTTACCATTTTTTAGGTATTCCTTGTTATTAGTTTCAATTGTAAAGTACTTATACTTTTTTAAGACAGAAATTGTCCAGTTTTCTTTGGTTCTACTCCTGGCCAAGCAAATAAGCGATTTGCAAAACATTTGACTGTCATTTTAGACTAGTGCATTCCCTTAGTTCTATTCTACTTATAAGGAACTAAGTAATAAAATTCTGCTAATGTTTATCTCCATAGTGTTGAAAGAAGAATTATCTTTTGTGAGAAGCTTGTAGAGTAGCTAGAGAAAGTCATGTGAGTGTAACACATCAGATGTTTGTATAATATATTCGCTACTTACGAGTATACAGAAATTCAATCAGCTTCAGCAGATTCATCTGTTATATTATATCAAGCAGGAGAAAAGTAACATTTACTAGTCTTCAGGGGTGCATCTATTCATGCATTTTAAGAGCGCTAAGATACATTTTGAAAACATAGAAAATATATTATACATGCACAGCAGGTGGTTAGCTTCACATAAAAGCGATGGTGGAGAAATCAGGTGTTTGATATCATGCATGCCGTTTCCATGGCAACCGCTCCCTCGTCTCTACTATATTTATACCAATTAATGTCGAAGAGCGGCGTTCTTTTGTTTGAACTTTTAAATGGGAAATACAAGAGAAAGGCTTTATTGTGCTAAATTGTTGATTGTAGCGGGTGGACATTGCAGCATTTTAATTTCACTTTATTGTACGCTCTAACGCCAACTTCTCCAACCACGCTGCAGAATGGACCATTAGAAATTAAAAAAATCTTATGTGTTACACTCATATGACTTTCTCTAGCTATTCTACAAACTTCTTACATAAGATTATTCTTCCTTCTACTCCATGCCAATCAAGATGATCATTAGCAGAATATTCTTATTACTTAGTTCCTTGTGGGTAGAAAGGAACTAAAGGAATACACTAGGCAAAAAAGGATACTCAAATGTTTTAAAGGCTGTCGTTAAGCAATTGTCATTGCAAACCGCTTCTTCGCTTGACCGGGAGTAGAACAAAAGAAAAACGGACACTTCCTGTCTGAGAAAAGGATAAGTAGTTTACAATTGAAAGCAATAACAAGGAATGTCTCGGAAACGGTTACCTCCATAACAAAATTGTAAAGGACATAAATTGTGTGTTTTGACAAGATCTACATTTTTTGTGCCTTAAGCTTTTGTCTATCTCTTACGGTTTAGCAGTTAAGTAAAATTCGGCAAAATACATTCAGAATATAAAGGTTTTCAAATGTTATTTCCGGAAAATTCAAGATATGCATTTTATTTTTGATGCAAATTTCTTTAATATACGGTATTTTAATCAAAATCTTTAGAGCCATTTTAGAGAAAATAAAGATTTTCGAAACTTTTTCCATGATTTAGGTAGTTTGTGTTGGGGGCATTTTCCTACGTGTCACATCCTTGGAAGATACTAAGTTTAAATACCAAGTTTGGTATTTAATGGTCTTTTCGTTTTTGAGCTAGTCTGTCCACAGACACACACACGGAGACGGACAGATACACGGACATTTTTCTAAATATGCTTATTTCGGACTCAAGGGACCCCAAAGCATATATTTCCTGTTGAATCTCGACATCGAAATTTTGGGTGCATTACAATACCCTCTTATTCACTATTTACATTGCACACAGGGGGCTAGAGAAAGCTATGCTACATTTGCATGACTTTCTCTACGTGATTTGCAAACGAACTATTCTGTTATCTTCAACATGCTAATCAAGGTAAACATTGGCAGAAATTCTTTTCTTACTTCTTCCTTAAAAGTGGAAATAAAATAGGCTAAAATAAGTCACATCGTTTATAAATGGTCGCTAGTACAACAGTTCAAATTTGGTTCTCTTTATATGATCAGAGGTAAAACATAAGATATGGAACGAAAGATATCTCCCATTTTTAGAAAAGTTTAAATGCTTTAAAAATGAACCCAATGACAAGGAACATCTAGGAAAGGATTAACTCTACAGTCATATATGACAGCAATTGAGTTTTAGGATATCTATATTCTTTATGTTGTAAGTCTCTTACGGTTTACCAGTTATACAAAAGTTATAAAATAGTTATCCAGAATGAAAAGGTCTTTACAGATTATTCCTTGAAATTTCAAGATATAATTTCGTTTGCCATTAAAATATCTTAAACATAAGGCATTTTCATAAAATGGAGCAACGTTTCACAAAATACAATTTTTCGAAAAATGTTCCATGCAAAGTTTAGTTGGGGGATGGAGCGATTTTCCTGAAAATCTTCGTGTCACATCCTTGGAAGATACTGAACTTGAATACTAACTTTGGTTTTTTAGTTACGTATATTTTGTATTTCCTGGGAATCTGAAGATCTCTCTATTCTAGATGAGTTTTGCTGAATTTTGAAAGACGGTTAAACCGTAAGAAATAGACTATGTTGATCTGGTTAAAAATCGTAGTTTATGTCATATACAGATTTCTTGTGGAGATCGCCGTTTTCGGGATACTCCTCTTAATTGATTTCAATTTTGAACTACTGAGCTTTTCTCAAACGATACCATGTAAAGCGAACCGTACCTCAATTGTTTCCTATAGCGACCATCTTATAAAATATTTAAAAAGAACGCTTTAGCTTTATGTATTTACTTATTTTCCTTCTACTCAGGGAAGAAAGTAATAAGACCGATAATACTAATGTTTATCTCGATTTGTATAATGTCGATAAAAGAATAATCCCTTAGAAAAGTTTGTATATGGAAAGCTAGAGAAAGTTATGTGACTGGAAGAACATTTTTGGATGCAGGGATTTTAAAAGAGGTACTTTCTGTAAAATGTCGATATCAGTTTTTATGATGTAATACAATACTTTCTTTACCTCCATTTACATTGTACAAACGTGATCGAGAAAGTAAAATGATTTGAAAGTGGTTTTTATATACTTGAAAAAACCTTAGGTATAGAAAAGTTATTTCAGATCTATCAATATGGTATAGTACCAATCGAAATAGCTTATCGTGCAGCTAAGTTGTTTGCGTGAACGGCTTGAAGGTTGGCTGTATACCGTCTGAGTACAGATGGTGAGTAAAGAGTTAGAATGGATGGTACTCTAACATAACCCGTTTGGTGGGAAACGAAAGTGATATGGTATGGGGATAAGACGGGGGGTGAAGGTTGCTGCTCACCACATCCGATCAACGGACATTCAACACATCAGTCTTTGTATGTCTAAGTAGTTAAAGCTACCTAAATAAATGCGGGGGGGGGTGAAATAATATAAAGACAAAAATGTATGTGTAAATACAACTAAGGCACTTATTTAAAGCATTTTTTCAAATATAAAACAGTTAAAGTGAGTGTAATGTTTCTTTGGAGAATTGTATTTTGCAAAGTTTAAGATTACCCACTCTATTCCCCCATCTTCAGTGCCAGCTCTCCTCATCATCCCCTGGTGGAAGACTAGGTTACCATCCATTGAAAACGGCTTCCTTAACGTGATTGTCAGACACAACTGACTGTTTGATTTTTCAAACTCTAGGCTCTCAGCCTCCCCATCGTCCCCTGGTGGACGACAAAGTCTCCATCCATTGACAACGCCATCTTCAGCGTGACTTTCAACCCCATTGGATCAGGTTGATTTTTTCAAATTCTAAGCTGCAGCTCTCTCCATCGTCCCCTGGTGGAAGACAAAGTTACCATCCATTGGCAATGCCACCTTTAGCGTGTATATCAGGCACAATGAACCTGGTTGATATTTCAAACTTCAAGCTGTCAACTCTCTCCATTGTCCTCTGACGGAAGTAAAGTTACCATCCATTGACAACGGCATCTTCAGCGTGATTGTCAGGCGCAATGAACTTGTTTGATTTTTCAAACCCTAATCAGTCAGCCTCCCCATCGTCCCCTGGTGGAAGATAAAGTTACCATCCATTGACAACGGCATGTTCAGCGTGATTGTCAGGCACAATGGACCTGGTTGATTTTTCAAACCCTAAGCTGCAGCTCTCTCCGTCGTCCCCCGGTGGAAGACAAAGCTACCATCCATTGACAACGGCATGTTCAGCGTGATTGTCAGGCACAATGGACCTGGTTGATTTTTCAAACTCCAAGCTGTCATCTCTCTCTATTGCCCCATAGGGAAAGGCAAGGCCATCATCCATTGAGAACAGACTGATTTCTTAATTTTTTCCTTCTTTCTCAGGAATTAACTGTGTGCTCTGTAGGTTACTGTTGATACTTATATAAAGTTTCTGTAACCGGCCTAGTTTGGTTTATTGATCGAGTAGATGGTCTTGTTTCTGATTGAAGCATTTCGTATAGGAATTTAGCGGTATTAATACAATTCTAATTTTTAAACATGAAAATTTTTTCCCAAATCTCTAAATCCCAAGAATTGTCTAGTGGCTTGAGAAGCTTTATTTATCTGCCTCTGGCCTCGGAAATGTGGACGTCATGTATTTGTTTTCTAGATGTGGCTTTTAGGTTTCTTCTTTATGTCCTAAGGAGGATTTTTGATAGCTTCTTTAGCTTCCTGATTAGCTGATTCATTCCTCAGAATTCAAACATGGGAAGGAGTCCAAGATAAAAGTGCTGATTTACTAGAGATTTAGTGCTCCATTGTATAGTTTCTGAACTTCTGTAATAATATTTTGAGAATTTGAAAATTGCTAGGCAGCCGTTAGACCCCTCAAAGGATCAGAAAAAATGATGTTGCTGTGTAGGTTGTCTTTTAACCTTCTCTACACAGTATATGGCGCATCAAAAAAAAAATAATTACCAACGCTTCACCTGAAATAAACGTTTTAGGTCCCTTGTATCTAAAATAAACATTTTTAGATAAAAGTGCGTGTGTCTGTGAACACGATAACTCAAAAACTCAAAATAGGTAAAATACAAAACTTGGTTTTAAGTTAAGTATTTTCAATGCATGAGAAACTAATATTTTGAGGACAAGCCTCCCCCACCCCAAACTGCCCTTTAAATGGCAAAAAGTTTCGAAAATTTTGATTTTCTCTAAAATGACTTAATGATTTTTAGGAAAATCCCCCCCCCAAACTTTACTTTAAATGTAAAAAGTTTCGAAAACTTTGATGTTCCCAAAAATGACTTACGATTTTAATTAAAATACTGTATATTAAGGATATTTACATAGCAAACAAGGTGTAAGGGACGAAATAATTTACTATGCAGAAAATTAGTGGAATCGTCAGTTTGCTACACTGCATTTTATGCCAGAGTATTTACGAAATAATCTAGCTCTAACAGCTCAACATTATTCTCATCCATCTTGTCTTTAATGTTAGAAATTTCGATGCCTGATGAGTATAATAAAATACAAATCTGATGTGTTCCATTCACTTGACTTTCTCTACAGCAAATTATTGTAAATAAGCTTATTCTTCTATTTACTTAATGCTAATAGGGAAAAAATGGCAGAAATCGTCTTATTACTTGCTTCTGTGTAAGTAGAAGGGAAATAAGGGAGTATCATAGGCTAAAGAGATAGTCAAAAGATGGTTGCTATGTGATTGTAGTTCCTTTTTTTGTATGGACAGGAGTTACAAATTCCCGTATGAGAAAAGTATAAATATTTTATTGCTGAAACCAATAACAAGGAATATCTCAAAAACTGATAAAGATGTCTTCAGAGGCTATTCACAGAAAATTCAAGACATTCATTTTGTTTTTCATGTAAACATCTTTAATGTACGACATTGCATTCAAAGTCGTTGGCTATTTATGAGAAAATCAAAGTTTTTGAAAATGATTCCAAATAAAGGGAACCTTGAAAATTCCCTTTACATGGAAGATTTTCTTTATAATGTGTGAGGGGATTTTCTTGAATATCTTCGTGTCGCATCCTTGGAACATAGTGAACTTAAATACCAAGATCAGTATTTAATGGACTCTTTGTTTTTGAGCTATGCTGCTGAGTGACAGACAGACACATACACACACGAACATTTTTCTAAAAATGCACTTTTCGGATTCAGGGGTTATCAAAACATATATGAAATCTGGTGAAATTTTGGTATCGTATTTTTGGATGCAATACAATACCTTCTCTATGCACTATGTACATAGTAGGTACGTATAAAGAAAGTAAAAGGCCAAATGCCAAAAGAACTTAAAACTGAAAAGTGGCATATTTTAAATTACATTTTTTGCATATAGAGGGAAATATAATTATACATCTCTCTTTGTTGCTGCCGTTCAGTAGTAATAGAGCTATAAAATGCTAAAAGTGACAATGGCTGATGGTAAATGTAGTTTACTCCCATGATGGATGAGGGAATGAAAAACATTTGAACAATACGAAAGAGAAAGTATAATATGACAGTTTACCGTTTAAATATAATTACACCGTCTAGCAGCTACAGAATAACGTTACTAACGTTTAATCTGTCTAAATGTTCAAGTTGATTAAGTGTGCAATAATAAAAACGTTTGTAGCCCATTAAGCCGCGTTATTTTGCCGGTAATTACCATATTACGCTGATTTAAATGCTGTTTGCGAGTTATCTCATATTAAAATACTTTGGGAACATTTTTACTTTCTCTAGCCCGCATGTACAATGTATATATAGAGAGAGATACTGTGGACAACACAACTCAAAAACGGAGATACTTGGTATTTGGGTTTGGTATCGAGCATGTGACACGAAGGTTGTTAAAATCAATCCATCCCATCCCATCCCATCCCTTCCCATCCAATCCCATCCCATCCCATCCCATCCAGCCAGCCATCCATCTATAGAGGCGGAGGAACTTCAAAATCTACATATATACGGACGACATGATCATCGGATCATACTCCATACACAGCTTGCAAAGGCAAGCAACCAACTTGAGAAGTGGACACAGGAGAACAAAATGGATATTGACACAGGAAAACCCGTAACGATTTCCGCAACAGAGGTCGAAAGCTGCGAAAGACAGAATATATCTAGTGACGGAACCTTTCATGACAGTCAACAGCTTCAAATACCTGGAACTGACTCTGCAAACCTCTGCATAATCTTTCAGAACACACGTAAAAACCCGACAACCAGCATGTATGGCATCAAGGCAATATCCAGGCTGTCATTGCAAACCGACATGACCTTGTTCGTCGCAAAAATAATTCTCATCGCAACCTATGGCATAGATCTCATTTGGGGAAAAGTTGAGTCTAAAAGAAATAATGGTCTTGGAAGCAGTTAAATCATGTTTCTTGAAAGCTACCCTAGGTGTCTCAAAATACACAAAGTCGAGGCTAGTATACGAACTCACCAGGGAAACCTCGAGGTCCTGCGTATTAGGCTCCTATCTACCGACGGCTCGAATAAATTCCTACATGAAAGAGAGAAGAAGAGAAGGGAGATTTGGCTGGACATTTATATGACCAGTTCAGCAGGTTACATAGTCCCTGATTTGAGTTGATCTGCGTTGGTCGCCAACACAAATCAAGGACTATGATACCTGCTGAGCTCAAGAACAGTCCATGGATAATACTACAAAATATGCAAGAGCAAGAGTTTCCACTACCCTGGAACAACTGTGTGTGAATTGTGTGACCAATCCTGTAACCATTACCATATTACCAACTGTAAAACATCTGATGTGTTCCATTCACATGACTTTCTCTACATCTCTGCAACAAATTATTGTTAAAAAGCTTATGCCTCTATTTACTTTATGCTAATTGAGAAAAAATTAGCAGAAAGAGTCTTATTACATGTTTTCTTGTAAATAGAAGCGAAATAAGGGAGTACCATAGGTTAAAGTCATAGTCAAAAGCTGGTTGCTATGTGGCTGAAGTTCCTTTGTTTGTATGGAACGAGTTGACACATTCTATATGAGAAAAATAAGTTTTCCATGGCTGAAACCAAAATCAAGGAATATCTCAAAAATGATCCACTCCACGAAAAAAACATATATGACATAAATTGCGTGTTTTATCGTGCTCTACACTTCTTGTGTAGTAAGTTTTTACCTAAGCCTTACGGTTTAGCACTTACACAAAATTCTGTAAAGTCGTCCTGAATAAAGTAGTCTTCAGAGGCTATTCCCAGAAAATTTAAGATATACATTTTGTTTGTCAGGTAAATATCTTTAATATATGATATTTTAATCAAAATCATTGGAGCCATTTTTGCGAAAATCAAAATTTTCGAAAAAAACTCCATATAAAACGTAGTTTGGGGTAGAGGAATTTTTCTTAAAATGTTCGGGTCGCATCCCTGGAAGATACTAAACTTAAATACCAAGTTTGGTATTTTACCGACTTTCGTTTTTGAGTTATCGTGCTCACAGACACACGGACATACTGACACACGACACACACGGACATATTTGTGAAAATGTTTTTTTTTTGTTTTTTTTTATACAGGGGACCCTAAGATATATATTTCCGGTGAAATATCAGTATCAAATTTTTGGGTGGAGTGCAATACCTTCTCTATACACTATGTACATAGTACGTGTAGAGAAAGTAAAAACGAGTAACATCAATGGTAGAATTTTGTAAATAATAAACAATATAAACGCTGAAAGTGCGTCGCACAAGGAATGATAATACAGGCGTATGTTGTAATAGCATTGAAAACAATATTTAAATCTTTGCAATTTAACGCAGTAAAAGTAAAATATGTTGCTGTAGATACTTACCTCTTAAACTCCGACTTCAAATTTCAGTTAAATTACTTCAAAACGCGGAAATTTCTAATCATAAAGATTACAGACACAATATCGTGACTACATTCTTCAAACTCCTGCTTCCTATAAGAGAATGCAGTTCAGTCAAGAAGTGGTAGATGGTAGCACTTTCCAGTTTAAAAACCCATCTGTTGTGCCTCACTACCCGGTCCTGGCCCCCCCCTTCCCTAGAGAAAGTCATGTGAATGATATATCAGATTGTTTCTTCTAAAGCTTTTTGAGGTGCTTCTATTGTAGTGTTTGTTAAAAACTCTTAATGAAACTTGCAGATGAAACAGACGCACTACGTCTGCTGTGAGCCGCAGATATGCCATAAACCATTGCACGTAATTATGACAGTAATTTATGGTTCATTAGTGGTAGAGAAATGTGTTTGAGCAGAGAATATATCATCACTAGAACCATCGATAACAATGCCATGATCATCGTCGTCCAGACATGAGAACTATGCTTGCATGAACCCTTTCTCGTCAAATTAACCAAGATGTAGCACTAACACAAAGCAGCGGTTCCATCTAATACGCGTTAGTGCTAGCTTAGGAATCAGTTGGTTAATAAATACAATACAAAAAAATCTGATGTGTTCCATTCACATGACTTTCTGTACATCACTGTAACAAATTATTGTTTAAAAGTATATTCTACTTTATAATTGAGTTAAACATTTGCAGAATGTCTTTAAATACTCTCTTCATTGTAAGTAGAAGGGAAATAAGTGTTTACACTAGGGCTAAAATAATAGCCAAATACTTTAAAAGCTGGTTGCCTTGTGGTTGAAATCCGTTTCTATGCAGGGCCTGGAGTTTACAACTTTCCGTGTGAGAAAAGTTTTAAGTATTTTGAACCTGAAAAAATAACAAGGAATATCTTAGAAATTTTCAATTCCACGAAAAAAACGTATGTGACATAAATTGTGTGTTTTAACATGATCTGCATTTTTTGTGTAATAAGTTTTTGTCTATCGTTTACGGTTTACCAGTTACGCAAAGCTCAGCAAAATTCATTCCGAATAAAGTGGTCTTCAGAGGCTATTCCCAGACTATTCAAGATATATATTTTATTTTCCATATAAATATCGTTAACATACGGTATCTTAAACAGAACCGTTACAGCCATTTTTAAGAAAGTAATAATTTTCGAAAATTTCTTCATGTAAAGAATAGTTTGGCTTGGGGGGATTTTCTCAAAAGCTTTGTGTGGCATCCCTGGAAGATACTTAATTTAAATACCAAGTTTGGTATTTTACCAACCTTTATTTTTTTCAGCTATAGTGTTCACTAACACATGGATGTTTTTCCGAAAAAAAATTTTTTTTGTATACAGGGAACCCTCAAATGATGTATCGAAGTTTTTGGATGGAAAGCAATACCTTCTCTATATACTATGTACATAGTACGCGTACAGGAAGGTTTTGACGAGTAGTATAATACACATATGAGATACATGAGAATTTATAGTGGAAAATGAAAACAACACAGTTTTTTTGTGTGTTTCAGAAATGTAAATTACACGTCTGAATAAGCTCATCAGTTAAATAGCCATTATTGTTGAACCACACGTTTGATTACTCATTAGTAAACAAGAACAATAAGTGTAAAACACATTTCCAGAGTAATCAATGATTTAGATATAATCACACTGCTCACTGAGGCTTAAAGGAACCACATAATAGCCTTCCTATAGATATAAAAGATAATAATGCACATTTAATATGCAGGAAAGCATAATGCGCCCGACAACAGACGAGACCTCTCTATAAAGTCTGTCACGATTGAACTGGGTGTTAAAGATATACGCATACAGATATTTATATAATTTTACCTTAATTATATCGACTTTAGTGTGTTAGTTGATGTTACGTTCTCTAGCGCGTATGTACAGAAGTCACAAAAAGAAATCAGCACTGCCTTGTTCGGTACACCGCGTTCCTTACCGTTTGTACGGTACTCTATTACCTTTTAAATTTATTGACTGATACTATCACCTTGCAGGTGCGTATTACACCTTGGTTCTATATCTAACCAATAGAGCATACATATGCTGGGTTTATCAACTCATTCGCTAATAGGCATAGCCACCTCCTTCAACTGGAAACGAGATTAGGTAACGTATTTCATGAAGTCCCTGATGAAGGCCATGGAGTGTGCAATGGTCGAAAGCTTGGATTTTATATACCTGACACGGCTGATCACCCGTGAAGCCATAATGAATAACGTATTTCCGTTCAAAATGGTTGAGGCCGATTTTTGGCGATCCTTTGCGTGGTTAATCGGGATATAAGCAGGTTCTCGAGGTGTTTGGAGTTTGCGGAATTGTTTTATGTGCGTCTGGTAAACACTTTGCTTTTGGTATAATGCCTAAAGTTACGGCGGGAATGGTGTTTGAGCTGATGAAGAAAAGAATTGTCAAAGTAGGCAGTAATCAGTATTGTTCGTGAACCCCCAAACCCAAAATCCCACACTTATGCGGCCAGTTATTTTCTTAGCAACTACGTGTTCTGGAACATAGCGAGTATTGTCTGATCGCCACACATACCTACATTCACCAATCCTCATCAGAGCAAAAAAAGAAAACCTTTTCGTTTGAGAAAATCACTAGCTGCCAAAATTGGTCTGGTGTGACCAAGTATTCAATTGCAAGCGCCATTCGACTGTTGTGGTGTTGTTCAGTCAAATCTATTTTCTTTCGATGATGGATGTCAGCTTAATGGCAGCGGTTTCTCAACGTAAGGGAGCAAGATAGCTTCAGATCAAGGCGTAGTCTTGTAGACGGTTTAAATGGTTCATCTCATAGGTTTATAGCCTATACATCGACTACCGCCGTTGTTTTTCTTGGCTTTCCCGATTTTGGACGTGTTTCTAATCCATCTTCGCCGCACTCCAGGAAACGTTTAATCCAATACTGCACAAAAGATCTACTCTATTGTACAGCATTTGCAATTTGTTTTACCTGCACCCTGCTGTCCACATGCCCACAATATGGCCGCGGATCACCGCACTTGTGTAAGCCATTTCTGACTGCCACCAAGCAGAATTACGAGTTACTATAACAGGCAAGTTAAAACTCCTCCTCCTTCTCCAATCAGAGTGACGCAGGTGCCAGCGTATATCAGAAGACACGCCCTATAAATCTCCTACAGACGATCAGAAATTCGAAATCTATTACTATTTTTGCTCTGTGTACAACGCACAGAGTAGGTAGAGAAGAGAGACGCTGAGATCAAAAACAGAGCTAGTCATCATTTTGAGTGTTAATGTTGTATGAGTTATTAATGTTGTTCTCTTTTTTATATAATTCTGCATATGTTGATGCTAAAATGGAACCCTTCCAGCTACTCTTTTGGTATCAAAATCAGTGTTGAAATTTTGTGTCGTGCAAAAACAGGACTTGTCACAGACAATATGATATAGTTCAAAGTGTGGAATTTACCAATGTTTGTCACAGATATCAAGCCGTGAGCATTCCTACAACTGTTTTACTTTCTCTATACGTACTATGTACATAGTGTATAGAGAAGGTATTGCACTTCACCCAAAAATTCGATACTGAGATTTCACCGGAAAAATATATGGTTTAGGGTCCCCTATATCCAAATAAAGCATTTTCAAAAAAAGATCCGTGTGTGTGTGTGTGTGTGTGTGTGTGTGTGTGTGTGTGTGTCGGTGTCTGAACACAATAACTCAAAAACGAAAAGTCGGTAAAATACCATATTTGGTATTTAAGTTTAGTATCTTCCAGGGATGCGACACGAAGGTTTTAAGAAAAAGTCCCCCACCCTAAACTACCCTTTACATGGAAATTTTTTTGAAAATTTTGATTTTATCAAAAATGTCTAACGATGTTGATTAAAATATGGTTTATTAAAGATATTAAAGATATATTTACCTGAGAAATAAAAGATATATGTTCAATTTTCTGGGAATAGCCTCTGAAGCTCACTTTATTCTGGATGAAATTTATGGAATTTTGCATAACTGTTAAACCGTAACAGATAGATAAAAACTTACTACACAAAAAATGTGGATATGTTCTATACATTTTTTTTCGTGGAGTTGATCGTGTTTTAGATATTCCTTTTTTGATGGGGTTTCAGCTTTAAAAAAACATACTTTTCTCATACAGGAATTTGTCGAACTCCTGTCCACAACAACAAAGGAACTTCAGTCTCATAGCAACCAGCTTTTGTCTGTCACTCTAACCTATGGTACTCTTTTATTTCGCTTCTACTTTTAAGGAGGCTAGTAATCAGACTATTTTTGTTAATTTGTGCTCGATTAGCATGAAGTAAATAGAAGCATATTCTGTCTAACAATAATTGTTTGGAGAGATATAGAGAAAGTTATGTGAATGGAACACGTCAGATTTTTTTTTCACACAAGCTGTGTGTAGGACAGGAGTTGGATAGGTAGAGGCTGACTGAAAAATTCAATGCCATAGCCGGGATTTGAACCACGGATCTCCCGATCTCTAGTCGGTTTAACTTTAGTGGCTCAAATTCCGGCAATGGGATTGAATTTATCAGTCTGACTCTACCTATCCTATACAATTCCTACAATTTTACAAGTTGGGAATTACGCCAAAGGAAACAGGACACAGTATACACCCGCAATAGGTGATTCTCAATACTATGTATGGCAAGGAGACATGCATGTTGAACTGTGCACACAAGATGCGTTTCTTGACTATCAGAAACATCTAGATGCATTCTTTAACAAGTCTGTAACCGTGAAAGGTAACCAATGAGCTATTACAAAGTACTAAAGTACCACATATTTGAGTATAACGTGCCAACGGCATACAGGGACATCATTCTCTGAAACCTGAAAAACTGCAGGACATCTTGCATATGATTTATGTTATCCCATTGAAGTTTCGTGAACATTATACTGAGGAAATGTGCCTCTCATGAAATGACTGGTGAAGAGCAAAGCAATCAATCTGACACTGGTGAAGCGTGAATTTTGGCTTCCAACCTAATAGCGAACATAGTTCTCTAACCAAATACTAATAGGTTGTTGACTTCTTTTTCCATGGCATTGTCAAATGAAATGGCGCGTTTTTCGTGTCATATCCCTGGAAGATATTAAACTTAAATACCGACTTTTCGTTTTTGAGTTATTGTGTCCACAGACACATGGACACACTTACACATGGACCCGCTTCTGAAAATGCTTTTTTTGAACTCATGGGTCCCTAAAACATGTATTTCAGGTGAAATCTAGAATTTTTGGGTGGATTACAATACTTCTCTATCCCTATGTACATTGTACATCGTACATACGGACCTAGAGAAAGTAAAAATTGAAATATCTCAAAAGTACTATTCAGAGACATGTCCCTTTTTTATCTCAATGACTTAATTGTACCGTAATATGTAACCATTTTAGTGTGCTAGTTTATGTTACTTTCTCTAGCACTATGTACAACGTAACAGTAGATAGAGAAGATTTTATATTCCACCCAAAAATTCGAAATCGAAATTTCTCCAGAAATGTATATATTTAGAGATGCCCGAAACCCAAAAGGGCATTTTTAGAAAAAGTCCGGTGTGTTGTGTGTCATTTTTCTGTGTGTGTGGACAGCATAACCAAAAACGAAAAGTCCGTTAAATAATAAACTTGGAATTTAAGTTCAGTGTCATCAATCGTGGGTTAAAATCCAGCAAAATTCGGTGGTTTTTATTTATGCTTAAAAGCAACAGCCCCATATCAGTAGATTTACTGGCATGTTAAAGAACTCCTGCGGGACAAACGAACTAAAATAAAAGAAAGTTCAGTATCACACAAAGATGTAAAACGAAGACTTTCAAGATAATCCCCCACTCCAAACTCTACTTTATATAGATTTTTTTCTAACAAAATGTTGATTTTATCAAACATGGCTAATATTTTGATTAAAATGTTATATGTTTGAGATACTTTCATTACAGAAAAATATGTTCTGGCAATAGCCTCTGAAGATCTCTTCATTCTGGATGACTTCTAAATAACTCGTAAACGGTAACAGATACACAATTCTTATTACACAAAAATGTACATCTCGCAAAAATACACAATTAATTTTTTTTTAAGTTAACCAGCTCCGATATATTCCGTGTTATTGGTTTCAGTTTTAAGCTACTTAAAATTTACACAAACAAAAGCTACCTTTCTTCTTTCTTTCAATTAATTAACAAGCAAAGAGAAACGAATTTCAATTGTATCGCATAGAGACCGATTTTTAAAATATTTGACTATTGCTTTAGTCTAGTGTACTTCCTTATTTCCCTTCTACTTACAAGGAAGCAACTAAAAATAACAATTCTGCAAAAATTTATCTTGATAAACATATGTAGATAAAATAATCTTTTGTAGGAAAGTTTTTTTGCAGAACAGTTTGAGAAAGTCATGTGTATGAAACAGGTCAGATATTTTCTACAAACACATCACACAATTTACTATCTGATGTTTTCTGCTGTGCTGCAACTGTGCCGCGTAATGTACATTGCCTGTCAATATAGACTATTTCGTATTGACACTTCAATATTTGATGAGTTGCAGATAGGTGTCTTTTCATTAATTTCATAATCATGTAACTTTTTTTAATTTATTATTGTTATTACTTATACTTACATTCAATTGTAACATTTATTTGTAAAGTTATATTATCATTTCTATACTAAAAACTATTTCTTTTTGCCAACATAGTCAACTTCAAATGTTAATATATTTAATCTTGTTGTTTTCTAAGGCCTGTATTGGTGATAAAGCCAAATAAATGCTGATCTCAACAATAAAATTAAAAACAAAAAATGATAGGGGTCATTAGCGTTGTAGAACAGATTTGAGATCATTTGTAAATTAAAATAAGCAATAGGTGTCTTGGAAATATATGAATTAATCAAATCTAAGTTCCTATGGTATTGACACTGAAATGCAGTTCTCTTTCCAAGGCCAGTATTAAAAGGAAATTTGAGACAGATGAGGACTTGCTAAGAGACAAAAGCTTTAAATTATTTTAAAATTGAAACCATCAACGGAGAATATATCGTACATTTCTAAAATTTCAAAGAAAAAAATGTATGACATAAATTGTGTGTTTTAAAGCGAACTACAATTTTTCGTGTAGTACATTTATCCATCCCTTACAGCTCATCAGTTATGCAAAACTCATTCACAATGAAGAATATTTCAGAGGTTATTCCCAGAAAATTCAAGATGAACATTATTTATTCATATAATTATATTTAGTGTACGATATTTTAATCAAAATTGTCAGGGCTATTTTGAAGGAAATAAAAAATTTTCCAAATGTTTGTATGTAAAGGTTAGTTTAGAGTTGGGGAACTTTCCTCATTATCTTCGTCTCGCATCCTTGGAAGATACTAAACTTAAATACTAAGTTTAGTATTTTATATACTCTTAGTTTTTGAGTTATTTTCACAGACACACGGAGATGTTTGGAAAAATCTTATTTATTATACTTACACGACTTCATCTAGCTGCTTTACTTTCTTCTTACAAAAGATTATTCCTATTTCTACACCCCCCTCATCGAGTTAAACATTAGCAGAATGTTGTTATTACTTAGTTGCTTATAAGTAGAAGAGAACCAAAGGAATGCGCTATGCTAAAGCGATAGTCAAATGTTTTAGAAGCGGTTGCCATTGAAATTCACTTCTTTTCTTGGCCAAGAGTAGAACAAAAGTAAAATAGACAAAGTCTGAGAAAATTATAAGTATTTTGAAATTTAAACCAATAACAAGGAATGTTTTGGAAACGGTCAACTCTACAGCAAAAATGCATATGCTCAACATTTTTTGTAGCAAGTCTTTGTCTATCTCTTATACTTTAACCGCTATGCAAAGTTCTGTAAAAATTAAACAAAATAAAGTGCTATTACCATAAAATTCAAGATGCATATAACTTTAATATACGGTATTTTAATCAAAATCGTTAGCCATTTTTGAGATAATAAAAATTTTCGATTTTTTCTCCATGTAAAGGATAGTTTGGAGTGCGGGATTTTCTTTAAAATTTTCGTGTCACATTTTTGGAGGTTAGCAAACTTAATTATCAAGGTTGGTATTTAACGGACTTTTCGTTTTTGAGTCACACACACACACATACTGACACACACGGACCTTATTCTAAAAATTCTTTTTTTGGAAACAGGGGACCCTAAAACGTTTAAATCTCGTCATAGAATTTTTGGGTGGAATGCAATACCTTCTCTATGTACTATATTATTTTGTTTATATTCTTTTACAATTATTTCATTTATATATTTTTATTCTTATACTCCGCATTGACAAAATTTGTACTATAATCTGTAATTATAACTGAGTATCAACAATACTTAGCCAATAAGCTATTTTAATTATAAAACAAATAAAGCAGTTACAAGTTGTTTGTAGAGACAACGTATAAGCTATAGCCAGTTTCCTTTCCCAAAAGTAACCAAAAAGTTTGTCGCGTTGAGCCCAACTCCAAAACAAGTTTTCTGCGACCTTTGGCTTCCCAAGAGAATACTCGCTTATTGCTCAATGTAATCTAAGAGCAGAAGTCCGAACTGTAGCTTCTCCGCAACACGCACAAAGCTTTCAAGCTTAGTAATATGTTTAACCTGCCAAGTAGAATGATGTTTACAGAGCTCCAAATAATATATACAGAGTGCTCAGTTGACTTCACTGAATAGAGAGCGGAAGTTTAGCCACTAAGCCTCTATAAAATTAAAAGAGACAAGAATGATGAAGAGATTTAAAAACACTTGAGTGAAATATGAAATTTCTATGATTCTGCTTAGATTTTCCTAAACATTTTACTGAGAAAGATTTCTCTCATGTTTATATGAACACTAAATTGCATTAATATTGGTCAATATTTTGCCGGATATAAATTATTTGGTAATTTTATAATTTAAACATAGTGTATAATCAAAATGTTCCACGTACTTAAAATTTTGATTGAAATTTTCTGTATTAGAGCTATGTACCAGGCACAAAAACCTTTAAATGGTGATAACTCAATAACTTTGATTGCTGAATTATTATAATTTTAACAATGTTAGGAGTTTTAGTCTCTATAGTTAATAATTTTCTCTTAAGTATATATCTAAAATATTATTGGTTTTAGGATGATTTTTACCTTTATAGTATTACAATAAACATTCATACATGTACTAGGAACTTTTAATTGTACTTGTATGTAAGCAAAAATTAAGACGTGTGCAACATTTTAAATGTGTAGTTTGAGAAAAATACTGCTTTATAAAATAGTATGATAGGAAACAGGTGTTTTCTTTTTCTTATCAGACGATGATTTAAATTGGTGAAATTATACTCAAAATAGTCCATGGAGTATAAAGCTACTCAACTTTCGTCTTCTTAAAATAAGGGAAAACGCCAACAAAAAGTCTTATCGGTTGGGTTGGCCACCCTAAGCGGGATACGAACTCGCGATCTCTTGAATGTGATTCACACACACCACTCTCACATTACCGAGGCGGGGACCGATATTTTACGAACTCTAAATGGTTGTAGAGTAAAAGAAGGGAAACTAAATACGATTCTCTATAGACGCTGAAATGTTCCAACAACCATTTGCTGTAAAAAACAATTGTTCAATTTTTGAAACGATTGTTCAAAATTTCACTCCCAGTGCCCCATAACTATCCTAGCATGATTGAATCTGCGATTTTAACTTTAAAACCAACCAAATATATTTCACTATTGACACAGATACTCAAAACTTCAATTTGAGATGAAAAATTTACATCAATAAAGACTTTCTCTATATTATCCCTGGAAAAGTTAATGGCGTTTTTTGTCACACAAATTTTACGCTAAAATACGTTACTAAATATCTCATAGTAGCCAGTTGGCATTAGAGCTTCTGTCTTGGTGGGTTTAATCATAGAATGAGAACCCGGAACGAGGGATCGGCCTATACCCAGGAATGAGGGTGAGGAAAGTAGACGAAATGAGATGAAGGCGAAATGAAGAACAGGAAGGATGCAGTAATTGACGGAATGAATGAGGGGGGAAACGAAGCAGCCTTCAGGGAGCCGCCCAGACGCTGAATTGTTTACCAGAAGTCTTACATGCGATCCCCTAAAATTGAACAGTGAGAGCCCAGTGGTCTAACCACTGGGCCACGGTGCCACTCTATTTATTAATTTTAATTACTCTACAACGTACATAGAAGGTACAGAAGTTATTGTATTCCACGCAAAAATCTGACACCAAATTTCCCTAACGTATATATTTTGAGACTCCCTGAGTACGAAAAGTGATTTTTACAAAAATAATTTTTTACAAAAAGTGTGTGTGTGTGTGTGTGTGTGTGTGTGTGTGTGGACAGCATAATTCAAAAGTGAAAAGTCCGTGAAATAGCAAACTTAATTTTAGTAACCTCCAAGGATGCGAAAATGAATTTCAAGGAAAAACTTCCACCCGAAACTATTTGAAAAAAAAAATCGAAAACGGCTATAACGATTTTGATTAAAATAACACATATTACATTTATTTACATGGCAAATAAAATATTTACTTTAAATAACCTGGAAATAGCCTCTGAAGACCTCATCATTATGAATGATTTTTTAATAATTCGTAAATCACAAGAACTAAGCAAGAACCTACTACACAAAAATGTACATATCATTAAAAATGTTTTAAACTTAGCCTTTTCCGAGTTATTTCTGCTATAAGTTTCAACTTTTTTCCAGCATGATATCAAATTTCTTTTCATCTCTTTTGCTTTACTCCTAAGAATGCAAAAAACAACCGAAATTCAAGTGTTTCATATAGCGATAGCTTTTTTAAAGAAATACTATCGCTTTAGTCCAAGGAATTACCTTATTTCCCTTCTACTTACAAGGAGGAAAGAAATAATACAAGTTTCTGCTAATGTTTAACTTGATTAGCATGGGGTAGATAAAATAATAATCTTATGTAAGGAAAGTTTCTTTGTGAAACAGTTAGAGAAAGTCATGTGAACGGAACGCATCAGAATTTTTATTTTCTCTAACGCCGTATGTACAATGTACGTAGGGATAGACAAGGCATTGTATTGCACCCAAAAATTCGATACCGACATTTCACCGGAAGTATATGTTTTGGGTCTCCCTAAATCTAAAAAAAGCACTTTTAGGAAAAGGTCCATATGTGTTTGTGTGTGTGTGTGTGTGTGTGTGTGTGTGTGTGTGGACAGCATAGCTCCAAAAGGAAAATACCGTTAAATTCCGAACTTGGTATGTAAGTTTAGTATCTTCCAAGGATGCGACACGAAGATTTGCAAGAAAATTCCCCAACACCAGTTACCCTTACATGGAACTTTTTTCGAAAATTTTTATTTCCTCAAAAATGACACTAACGAGCTTGATTAAAATATCGTACCTATATTAAAGATATTTACGTCACAAATGAAATGTATATTTTGAACTTTCTGGGAATAGCTTCTGAAGATTACTTTATTCTTGATGAATTTTATGGAATTTTGCATAATTGCTAAACCGTAAGAGATACACAGAAACGTACCACACACAAAATATAGAGCACATTAACGCACACAGTTTAAGTCATATACATTTTTTTCGTGGATTTGTTCATTTTCAATATATTCCTTGTTATTGGTTTCCACTTTGAAAAACTTATACATTTCTCAGACAGGAATTCCTCAACTGCTGTTCATACAAACAAAGGAACTTCAGTCACATAGCAACCAGCTTTTGATTACCCTTTAACCTAAGGTATAGCGGGCGTAAAACTTCTGGAATCGTGAGCCTGACCGCCAACCCTCTGCCGAGCCTAGTTTACTTTGAGTTTGCGATATGGTTACTTTGTTTAATCACAGTCACAGCAAGCAAAGCATTGAGCTGCTTATCTGGTAACAACATATAGGACTGGTTTCCTAGCTTTCATTAAGATTTTTCACATGTCCATATCTGTTGCGGCAGTTATACTGCCTTATACCTACTATATTCTACTTACAAGGAAGCAAGTAATAAGACTATTTCTGCTAGCTTTTTCTCGATTAGCATGAAATAAATAGAAGAATAATCTTATTAACAATAATTTATAACAGCGATATAAAGAAAGTCATGTGAATGGAACACATTAGATTTTTATTTATATTAAGAAGATAAGTTTCTCCTCAATAGAACGTATGTAATTACGAATAAATTAGAACCAATCTACTGTATCTTGCTTCTTTATGGGCACAGCCTCGGCTATCTACATACTTATCTCTTGGCCCTCAGCTGATTCTAAAGGCACCCATCAAGCAACAATTGAGAAGGTGTTGAAGACCAGTTCGGAGGACATTTGTTCGGGGACAGGAAGGAGACAAACCACGTGGTCCCAGAAATCACCTCATTACCCGCGCGCCACACTGAGAACACATCAATAACTCGTTTAGAGGAAGATATCGAAGAGGAGAAAATGACGCCATCAACACCGCACCAAAAGGGTCACGTCTTGCGACCATAATGTGCCACCATCAGAGTCCTGTCAGCTCGCCTCAAAAGCAAACTCCTCTAGGGAAAGGAAATGTTGCACATTTCACAGCCCGACGAATGTGTTTTGAAATTGAACTACAAAAAACGTTATTAAATTTTCACATTCTTATTTCGCTCCGACTCGCGTGGAAAGCTGGCAAATAAATGGATATTTCTTATTTCCCGCAGCTCTCTACGCTTCCAGCATTGCTCAGCGTTATATTATATTTGCAAAACTTTAAAGCAGCACTGAATAAACATCGTTAAATAATTTATTTTTCATGAAGTTATCTTTATGCGCTATTCAAATAAAGTTATATTCAAAGGAAAACATCTCCACCCTATACGATTATAGCAAACAATATATATTATAATGGCACATACCAGGTGGAAGGGAACTTATTACATTCAGTCTAATATGTGCTTCATAGAAGCATTACAAACCAAAAAAGTCAAATAGCGTTTTGTTCTTTGATCAGCCAATTTTGACAAAAATACATGATTTTTGATCCAAATGGAATACGTAGTTCCATAAGAATGAACGAAGATAATAGTTTGTTACTTTAAGATGGATAGAGTATCGCATTTCTGACATTAGTTTTGGTAGTAATTATGGGACATCACACAGAGTTATAAATAATAATAATAATAATAATAATAATGATAATATCATTAACAATAATAATAAAAAGCATTAAAGAAATATTCCGAGAAGCCTTTTCAGACGTGAAGTAACTCAGCAACGTTGTGTTTAGATTAGTCAGGTTTCTGAACCTGTTTCTGGATGTAAACACGTCGGTCGCTTGCAACCACGACGCAAGGTGGTGTAATGTTTTTGGAGATAACGAATACAACTGGCATTCTGATTGGCCTTCACTGGTGTGTAGTAGCAGTGAGGCGTATTTGTTTATGTAGTCATCTAATGTAAGTGACACCCACATAACCTCCAGCGTTGCGAACTTGTCTCTTGTTTTCGAAACAAACTAAATTATTTCGGTAGGAAATGGTCAAAAACAAAAGCTTAAGATATAAAATGTGTTCATAATACCGAGATCCTTCACTGGTTGAAATAAATGTAATGACTTCCTTTCCACCCGGTATACCAAATTTAAAATTAGTAAGCCAAAATAAAAGGTTTGCCCACTTCATAGTAAAAAGATCCCAAGTTCTTATTTCGTTACGCTGAGCTACCTGGTAAGGGCTTTTCTCAGAGGTTTTTCTTTAGCTTCAGAAGATGAATGTCAAATAAGTTTAAGATCCATAGATTCTTATCTCATTTGAGCATCGTTTCACGCAGTTAATTATCGTCCATTATGACTTACCATTTAGAGAGACTAGCAGGCATATACAGTGTACATAGTGCATAGCAAAGGTGTCGTATTCCATCCAAAAACCTCGATACCGAGAGTCCAATATGAATAAAAGAAAACATTTTTACCAAAAGATCCGTGTGTGTTTGTATATATGTATGTGTGTAAATGTATCTGTGAACCATATGTCAAAACCGAAAAGCCAGCAAGATATCAAACCTGGTGTTTAAGTTTAGTATCGTGTAAGAATGCTTGCACGCTGTAGTTTACCTTTGCTTATCATACAGGGCAACAAAATATTTTATGTCCACAATGTCCCTTTAAGATTTCACTGCAATATAAATATGATCCACTACCTTAATTTAAAACACAAAGTTAAAATAACCGTCATCGCGAGTTATTATATTATATTTAGAATAATATTGCTAAAACAGAAGTATTCGAATTTAGGTCATATAATTTGCTATATACATTGAACAGCATTACATCAATATTTATTTTATTTGCAGAACAATGATTTTAGGCACACGCACAAGCTGCATTATGTTTACTTTCCCCTATAGCGCGGGGCGGAAGTATTGGGAGGCGTGATGCAGAGTGGGCAAGCCTCGCGATAACAAATGTCCAGGTCACTTGCACGAAACTAAAAAAAAATGTAGAAAGCAGTGAGTCTTATTTGTGTAACCCAAAATTTACATTTCATACAAAAATTAATGAGAACGGAAATTTAAATACGTTTGAGTATATAATGTATACGCTTACATTTCCAATACAAGTAAATGTTTTCGAATGCTTTGTATTCATCTAAGGGTCCCTGCCTGGGCATCAGTTATTGAACTCTGAGAACTGCAACCAAACACGTACAGTCCATTGGTATTCTTTTCGGATAGGGTTTACCGGCGGGGGGAGGATGCCGCGAGATGCAGGAACTTGTTTTTTCCGCTATTTCCCACCTGCTGACCGAAAATAATGGGACTAGGCCGTCTAGGTGAGAGGCGCGCCGCGGTCCTGCGGCCCACTTATGACTGAAGAAAATATTACATGTAAATAATTGTGGAAAAACTGTTAGACGAAGAGAAAAAACAACTATCACAATGAAGTGGATGTATATTAGAGACAAATTATTAATATTTCTGTAGGTACACCTAAACCTCTAACACCTTGTATACAGCGAAACTGTTAGGGATATTTTCTGAAAAATATAATGAATCTGATGTATCCAATCGTATATCGGATATACCCCTATAGCAGTGGAGTACTGTTTATTCATCATTTTGTTTAATTAACGTACTTGTAGACAGTTGGCTTTAGTTGCACATCATCTTCTTCTATCACTCAATTTATATTTCTAATACAATATTTACTTGGCGAAAAAAGGAAATCAGGTAAAAAGAGTCTGATGTGTTCCATTCAATGACTTTCTCTACATCTCTATAACAGATTATTCATCCATCTACTTCATGTTAATTGAGATAAGCATTGGTATAAACGGTCTCATTACTTAAGTTCCTTATAAGTAGCAGCGAAATAAGGGAATACACTAGGTTAAACCGACGGTCAAATGTTTTAAATATGGTTGTTATAGGATTGATTCCGTGGCCAGGTGTTGTCAAGTTCTTGTATGAGTAAAATGTATTCTAAAACTGAAACCAATAAAAAGGTTTATCTCAAAAACAGACAACTCCACGAAAAAATTGTATATAAGATAAAGTGTGTGTTTCAACGAGCTGTAATTTATGTTTGGTAAGTTTTTGTATTTCTTACGGTTTACCAGTTACAGAAAATTCCGCAAAATTCATCCAGGATAAAGGTGTCCTCAAAGACTATTCCCAGAAAATTCAAGATATATACTTTATGTATAGTGTAAATATACCTTCCATATACGATATTTCAACCAAAATATAAAGGGTAGCTGGGGGTGGTGAAATTTTCTAGAAATGTTTCATGTCGCATCCTTGGATAATAGTGAACTTAAATATCAAGTTAGGTATTTAAAGTACTTCTTGTTTTTGAGCTATGCTGTCCACAGACACACAGGGACCTGTTTCTAAAAATGCTTTTTTTTTGGAGTCAGGGGGTGACTAAACATGTATTTCCAGTAAAATCTCGGTATCGAATTTTTGGGTGGAATACAGTATCTTCTCTATACAATATGTACATAGTACGTGCAAGGAAAGCATTATAGCATAGTTGTCCCTACATGGGATCTAAAGGCACATATGTTCAATTTTACATAATAGAAACTACGCATTTGTTATTTTTTGCTTAAAGGTACACATACTTTTTCAGGAAAACCATAAAAGTTTTCATGATGACGTAGGATTATTGTGGAAAAAATAAAAATATCTCCCCAAAGTGACCAATGCTATAAACATACGCTTAGCATTACATTTTGATTGATTTTGTAATATTTATGTCATGAATTCTGTCTGTACGAATTTTAGAAAGGAGACCCGAAGTAAACATAAAGACGCCTGCAGCTTTAATTGACTTTGTTAACAACCTCTACATTAGCAGAAATACTTTCTTGTAACTAGAATGGAAACAAGGAAATACTCTAGGCTAAAACGAGAGCCAGTTCTTTTAAAGACTGGATGTTATGTGGATGACATCCATTACTTTGCATTGCCAGGAGTTGACAAATTTCCGTCATGTGAAAAGTTTAAGTAATTTAATTAAAAATATATGATTTAAATGAGAAGATTAAATTAAATAAGAATAGCTGGAAGGAACATTGAACAGAATAAATGAAGAGAGAATATCCAAAATCGTACATAGTTATACACCCAAACTAGAAGAAATGTTGGTCGCAAAAGGAACAGTGGAAATGGAACAGTCCAATTGTTTAATTCCTGGAATGAAGAACATGAATTCTGTTATTTACCAGAAATTGTAAGAGAAAATCTTTAAAAATCTACATATTTAGCTCACACACTATGCAAATTAATACTTTATATAAGTTTTTAACGATTTCAAATAAAGTGTATCCACAAATATAAATTTATTAGCACTTATTGCTATTTATTTCAACCCTTGAGTTGAAGCAAAAATTATGCCATGTAGGATAGCAAGAAGGTTAAATGAAGCTAAATTGTTCTATTAAATTATTTATAACAATGTGTTTTTATATATAAGGCTTCCAAAACGCCATAAAGTATGTTTATTGAAAGAATTTCATAAGTTGTCTGATTTGATATTATTCAATTAAAATGCTGCTCTTTTTAATGTCATTTCATTTTAGTAATTATAACTAAAACATCTGTATATAACATTGCAAATAAATTACTAGAGATACATTTGATAAAATACTTAATTTTATATCTCCATTCCCTTAGAATATGTCTATGCAAAAGTTAAAAAGCAAAGATGACAGGTTTGATCACTGTTTAGAACTAACTTTCCATCTCTCTCTGAATTTAATTTTAATTTTTTGTTTCTTTGCACAAGTTTTTAATTACTTATATGGCAAGTAATTATGTAAGCTTTACTCATTTCCACTGCAGGCCCTTCCCTCAAGCGACACCAAGTCTAGCAATAATGAAAATGATCCATAAATCCCTAACGCTAGACGAGGCTGACGAGAAGTCCATCTGTGACCATGCATTCCTTACCTTCATTAAAATATTTTAATTCAAACTATTGCATCATAAACTTTACTATACTTAATCAAACGAAAACGATATAAAACTCTTAATCCTCTATAAAAAAAAGTATAAACATATA
Organism: Hymenopus coronatus; assembly: GCA_030762935.1. NCBI lineage: Eukaryota > Metazoa > Arthropoda > Insecta > Mantodea > Hymenopodidae > Hymenopus > Hymenopus coronatus. The sequence goes on from CM060898.1 coordinate 87,300,233, forward strand.
TAAATATATTTAAATGTCTTAAAAAACCACCTCTAAAATATATCCGTGGAATATCATCAAATATTTAAAGTGGTCAATCATTGGTTTTGGTTGAGGCGTGCTGCCAAAATTAACATGGCCCTATTCAAAACATCTCAAGAATAGCAGAAACTGGCTATTAAGCACTAGTTGCTTTAAAAGATTCCTGCCTGAATATCTTGATAATAGCTGGCCTCAGTTGTGTAGTGGTCTTATAGAACTACTTGTTTGTTGGTGTTTGAGTTATCCAAAGGTTACGTTTTACTGTCGTGGAAAATGTATCCTATAGTTTTCATTTTAGGCTCGCATACCACTATTAACCCTCTGGAATATTTGAAATACTATATGAAGCAATAAGGGAACAGTACTTGCCCAATTAGGGCCTAGGATCTGATAATATGTCATTTTTGCTGTGTATACACGTACTATGTACATAATGTATAAAAAAGATATAGTGTTCCACTCCAAAATACGATGTGGCGATCTCATCGGAAATATATGTTTTTAATCTAAATGCAGAAAGAGTAGTTTTAGAAAAAGTCAGTGTGTACACGTGTGCCTGTGTGAGTATTTGGGCAGCATATTCAAGAAAACGAAAAATCCGTTAAGTACCAGATTTGGGCTTCAAGTTAAGTATCTACCAAGAATGCCACACAAAGTTTTTCAAGCAAGTACCCCACACCAAACTATTCTTTGCATAAAAATTTTCGAACATTTTAATTTTCTTCAAAAATGGCTCTAATAATTTTGATTAAAGTATCCTATATTAAAGATTTGCACATAGTAAATAAAATGTACATCTTGAATTTTTTTGGGAATAGCTTCCAAGGACCTCTTTATTCCAGATGAATTTTGTTGAATTTTGCATAACTAGTAAAGAAGTTGTCAAAATCTTACTATACTAAAAATGTTGATTTCGTTAAAACTCATAATTTATGTCCATATACCTTTTTTCTTTATAGAGCAGTCCGTTTCCGAGATATTCCTTGATATTGGTTTCAGATTTATTATAATTTTCTCATACGAGAATTTTTCACATCTGGAACATACAAACATAGTAATTTTACATCACATAGCGACCAGCTTTTAAAAGATTTCAGAATCGCCTTAACCCAGTTTATTCGACTATTTCTTTCAACTTACAAGAAAGTAGGCAATAAGACCATTTCTGCTAATTTTTATCTCGATTAGCATTAGGCAGATAGAAGAATAAGCTTTCTAACAATAATCTGTTACAAATATGTAGAGAAAGTCATGTGAATGGAACACATTAAATTTCTTCCACATGTATGACAGGAAATTGTTTGCAATTTTAGACAATTATGTTATTTTCTTGTACTTTTCGTCCTTATTTAGTCATTGTTTTGCGTTGAGTAGTGTGGCAATGCTTGCTGGCCCGTCATCGTTGCGTCATAATCTTTTGCAAGAATAGTTTACTTGCACAAGTAGAGAAAGACATGTGAATTAAATAATATTATTTTTATATTTTTTCTGAGTTTCAGAACCATCTATATTTTGCTGCAATGAAATGTTTAACTGTGCAAGGGAGATTTTAAGCTCATTAGCATAAGTACTAGGCGTGTTCAATAAGTCCTTAGAAAATCCAAAAAATGGCTCTCGTATCATCTTTAAAAAATGTTTGTATTTAGAAACCGTGATTAAATACTTCTATTTAAAAGACTTAACACCGAAATAGATAAAAGCCGTATGAAGTTCATGGCACATCTAATCCTGCGTTTGCAAAAATTTACAATTGGATAAATTAATTCAAACGTGGCCGTACTCCACAAATGATGAACACCGTTCAAGACGTCCACTAGAAGTGACGTCCTCTGAAATCACTGAAAAAATACAGAATATTGTTTTCAGTGTTTGATGAATGAAAGTTTGCGAACTAATAAAGGTCACAGGCATATCACAAGGTACCGTATTCTCAATTTTGCACTAAATATTTAGTCTGAAAATGGCCTCGGAAAGATGGGTTCGCGTTTGCTCTCAATGGAGAATAAAGCAATGAGTTTCTGCGTCGATACATGATTGTCGATGAAGCATAGAGGCACTACTACACTACAGAGAAAAAAGTGGAGTTTTAAAGGCGAACCGGCTCTAAAGAAGGAAAATATGGTGAAATCTGCAGACAGGGTGATGATTGATTGCTTACAGAAAAGGAGAACGATAAGTGAAGAGTATTATACATCGCAAATGCACCAGTTGAGCGGAGAAATAAAAAACGCTCTTATCTGGCAAATAGAAGGATTCTCTTCCATCAAGACAGTGCAAGGGTACACACCTGCGCAGTTTCGATGGCGAAAACTGTAGAATTAAAGTTCGAGATACTACAACATCCACGGTACTCTCCATATTACGCCCCCAGTTACTTTTTGTTATTTCCAAACTTGAAATAGTGGATCTGCGGAAAACGATTCACGTCTAACAAAGAGATCATCTCCCAAGCAAGTGCCTATGTTGAGCACCTTCCGAAATCTTACTTTCTAGAAGGCTTAACAGTTGCAGAAACGTTCAGAAAAGTATATCTAGCTAAAACGAGATTATACTGAAAAATAATAAAAGCTTATGTGCTTCATTCACAAAAGTTTCTCTACACCTCTGTACCAAATTATTGCTAATAACCTTACTCTACTATCTATTTCATGCTAAAACATTAGCTGAAACGGTCTTATTATTTAGTCCCTTATAAATAGGAGGGAAATAAAGGAATACACTAGGCTAAACCGACAGTCAAATGTTTTAAAATGTGGTTGGTATGGGATTGAAGTCCGTTTCTTTGCGTGGCCAAACGTGGACAAGTTTCTGTATGAGAAAGGTTTAAATTTTTAAAACTGAAATGAATAAAGAGGAATATCTCGAAAACGACCAACTCCACGAAAAAAAATGGATATGACATAAATTGTGTGTTTATTGTGATCTACATTTTTTGTATTGTAAGTTTTATCCATCTCTAACGGTTTACCAGTTATAAAAAAGTCAATTAAAAATCATCGAGAATAGAGAGGTCTTTAGAGGCTATTCCCAGAAAAGTCAGGATATACATTTTATTTGGCATGTAAATATCTTAAATATAAGATATATTATTCAAAATCGTTACAGTCATTATTGAGAAAATAAACATTTTCACAACTTTTTCCAAGTAAAGGGTAATTTGGGGTAAGGTGTTTTTCTTGAAGATCTTCATATCGCATCCATGGAAGATACTAAACTAAAATACCAAGTTTGGTATTTAAAGGTCTTTACGTTTTTGAGCTGTGCGGTCCACAGACACACACACGGACTTTTTTTGAAAAGCTTTTTTTTTTTCTTTCTTTCTTTTTTTTCTTTTTTTTTTTTTTTGATTCAGGCGGACCTGAAACATGTACGGGTATTTCCGGTGAAATCTCGGTATAAACTTTTTGGTTGCAACACATGCCTTCTCTATACACTGTGTGCATAGTACGTGTAGAGAAAGGAAAAAGGGCTTATCAAAAATAATTTGTTTTTCTATCCTTTTCTAAGGATTTATCGAACGCCCCTCGTAAAAGAAGAAAGATTTTATATGCATATTTTATAGATAAGTAAGTAGATAGGGTAAGAGCATATAGGTAATGCATCATCAGAATTTTTACTTTCTCTACACTTAATATGTACACAGTATATAGAGGAAGTATTGTATTCCACCCAAAAATTCGATACCAAGATTTCACCAGTATTACAGATTTTAGGATCTCCTGAATCAAAAAAAAAAAAAAAAAGCATTTTTAGAAAAATGTCAATGTGTGGGTCTGTGGACAGAGGAAATCAAAAACAAAAAGAGCGTTGAATACCAAACTCGGTATTTAGTTTGGCATTCTCCAAGGATGCGACGCGAAGATTTTCAAGAAAATTCCCCCACCTCCAACTACCCTTTACATGGAACTTTTTTTGAAAATTTTGATTTTCTCAAAACTGGCCCTTAACAATTTTGATTAAAATATCGTATATTACTTACCTGGCAAATAAGATATATATGTTGAATTTTCTGGAAATACACTCTGAAGACTATTTTATTCTGGATGAATTTCAAAAATTTTGCATAACTTCTAAACCGTAAGAGATGGACAAAACCTAATCACAAAAAATGTAGAGCACGCTAAAACATACACTTATTGTTATATCCATTTTTTTCGTGGGGTTGATCGCTTTTGAGATATTCCTCGTTTTTGGTTTCATCTTAAAATCGTTGTATGCATTTGCCAATTCCTGTATATGCAAACAAAGGAACTTTAGCCACATAGCAACCAGCTTTTCACTATCAATTTAACTTATGGTACTCCCTTATTTCGCTTCTACTCACAAGAACGGAAGTAATAAAACTATTTCTGTTAATTTTTCTCGATTAGCGTGAAGTAAATAGAAACACAAGCTTATTAACAATAATTTGTTGCACAGATGTAGAGAAAGTTATGTGAATGGATCACATCAGGCTTTCTAAACCATAAAACACGCAATCACAGAAAGAAGGGATAATCCGCAAGTCTGAAGAAACTTGGGAAACAGATACAAGAACGTCTGCACAAGCTGCTGCTGGGCCATAACGAGAGAAATACCGATAAATCGTGAGCCATCATCCAGGCTTAAGGCCCTTTCTCTTTTGTCCGTAAAATGGGTTCTTCGGGGCATCTAATGACCAAAGTTTTGCAGTTCCATAAGCTCTTGTCCAGGGAACAGCTGCAGAGGACCTTCACCTCTAAATGGCAGCTCTGTGGTATTCCTCAGACACTGCCCCTTAATCTAAATTGTCTGCGATAATGGTCTCTTAGTTCGTTCCATTGGCCACGCAGCTATTAATGGGTAATACGTTCCTGGGAGTGGGACTGCAGTTTCAGCAAACAGAATTCGATAATGGACTTTTATTTCAATATTAAATTTCCTCTCTCTTTAAGGATAGTTGAAAGTTTAAGTACTAAAAGAGAATGCAGCTAATCCCAAAATAATATGAATGTCTCTAATTGTAATTGACAGATTATTGAAAATCCATTGACATGATTTTCTCTACATCTCTACAACACATTATTGTTAGAAAGGTTATGTTTCTATTTTCTCCATGCTAATGGAGAAAAAATTACCAGAAATAGCCTGATTACTTGCTTCCTTGTAAGTAGAAGCGAAATAAGGGAGTATCATATGTTAAATTGATAGTTCGAAGCTGGTTGCTATGTGACTGAAGTTCCTTTTTTTGTATGGATGTATTTCTGTATGAGAAATGTAGAGGTTGTTTAAACCTGAAAATAACAACAAGGAATATCTCAAAAGCGACCAACTCCACGAAAAAAGAATGACATAAATTGTGTTTTATCGTGGTCTGCATTTTTGTGTAGTAAATGTTTGTCTATCTCTTACGGTTTACCACTTATGCAAAATTCAATAAAATCATCCAGAATGAAGAGATCTTTATTTGGCATCTTAAATATAAGAAATTTTAATCCATATCGTTAGAGCCATTTTTGAGAAAATCAAAATTTTCGACATTTTTCCATGTAAATGGTAGTTTAGGGTGGGGGATTTTCTTAAAAATCTTCGTGTCACATCCTTGGAAGATACCAACTTAAATACTAAGTTGGTATATAACGGTCTTTTTGTTTTTGAGCTATGCCTTTTACAGACACGCACACACATGAACCTTTTTCTAAAATGCTCTTTTTGGATTCAGGGGGACCCAAAACATGTATTTCCGATGAAATTTCTGTATTGAAATTTTGGTTACATTACAATACTTTCTCTATGCACTATGTATGTATTACGTGTAGAGAAAGTAATTATTGTTAAAAAGCACATTCATCTATCTACTTTACGATAATCGAGATCAACATTATCAGAAATTGTCTTAATTATTTGCTTCCTTATACGTAGAAAGGAAATAAGGGAATACGCTAGCCTAAAACGATAGTCAAATCTTTTAAAAACCGGTTGCCATGTTGATGAAATCTGTTTCTACGAGTTTACAACTTTCTGTGTGAGAAAGGTTGAAGTATTTTAAATTTGAAACAAATAACAAGGAATACCTCAGAAATGGTCAATTGAACGAAAAAAATGTTTATGACATAACGTGATCTATATTTTTTGTGTAGTACACTTTTGTCTGACTCTTACGCTTTACCAGTTACGCAAAATTCATGAAAATTCATTCAAAATAAAGAGGTCTTTAGAGACTATTCGCATAAATTTAAAGATACACATTGTAGTTGCCATATAAATACCTTTAGCATATGGTATTTTAAACAAAATGGTTAGAGCCACTTTTGAAAGATAAACATTTTTTAATTTTTTCCACGTAAAGGGTATTTTGGGTTACAGGGATTTTTCTCAAAATATTTGTGTCGTATCCCTGGAAGATACTAAAATTAAATACAAAGTTTGGTATTTTACCAACATTTCGTTTTTGAGTTATTGTGTTCACGGACACACACCTTAAAATACTTTTTTAGAATCAGGGGGCCCTAAAACATCTATTTACGGTGAAATATGGGCATCGAATTTTTGGGGCGATGCAATACCTTCTCTTTACACTATGTACATAGTACATTTTATGTAATAAGATATTTTCTATCTCTCACAGTTTACCAATTGCACAAATGTAATTTAGAACAAGCAGAGATGCGAGGCTTATACCATTCAAGATACACGTTTAATTTCTCATGCAGATATCTTAGTCCTATTTTATTTTAATAAGCTCAAGCTATTTACCGAACACCGCGTTAATAAATGCGACTTGCTTAGGGGATGACCCAGGTTCTATTTTCGGTGACTACACAGTAAACTATTGTTTGTTTTTTGTGGGTTTCCCCGAGTCAGCAGAAAAGGACTGGAGGATTTCTCTCATTTCCCAAAATTTCTACCCGTCCATATAGCTTCATTACTCATTTCATTCATTCTTCACCCGGTATGATCCGTCTCAGAGTTGGACGTTGTAGCGGGATCTCTGCTTTCGTCTCCTTCTCCGACGGCCTCTGCTCAGCAGTTGATGAAGATTCCACTCCTAATATCTCCTACCTAATTTTATCTCAGGGTGCTTTGTAGGTGAGGCGAATATTAAATAACACTGAATTTTCCTTTACTACTTTAATTTATTATTTCAAAGGTTTAACGGGCAGCCAGGTGGTTTCCTTACAAAAGATGTTATCATTGAATACCTTCCCACCACTTAAATCAATTATTAGGAGCCTAATCTAAGCATCTGCACATCGTTCCCCCCACTACTTAAGCACGTAAACGTGCGCAGAACACAATTTAAGAGTAACTATATAAGAGTCAGAATCAAAGTCAAGAGTGTCAAGAGAGTAACCACATAAGAGATATATATCTCTTATATACTGCCATTGGCTGACGCCAACCTTCGCGCCATAAAATGTAACGGTATCTTTGAATGGTCCCTTGGTACTATCACTTCACATGCTATGAAAATAAATTGTGCCAAGTTTTGCTGGCCTCACGTCCACATGACGTGTTTGAGAAAACCCTTAGCTTCACCCTCACTTTAACTTCCTGCTTTGTCTTTCTCCAATTTCCTGTGCTTCCTGGTGGACAATTCACTATTCCTGTTTCACTCATTTCTGTATATTTCCTTCTCTATTTTACATTATTTAGCCTATGCCTGTGCTCATTAGCAAGTGATGGACTGTTACCTGGAATTAAGCTAGCTCGTTTTTGCTAATTAACGAAGTTACTGCTCACTTTTATGCATATTTCTGCCACTAAGTGTTCACAACTATTTTACATTGCTTTCTATACACTTATAATACATATTATGTACAATTTCCCTTTCATATGCTTTTTGAGCATATGGTGTGTCCTCTTACAAAGTTTCGACGATAGTATTTCGATGAGCTTAAGGGGAAAAAACAATGCTCTCTGTGGTAATTATTCAGTCGCTCGGCTTTTAGCTGATTACCAGAGTAACCACCGCGGCCCCTTCCTCTTTAGAAGGTACGTTACTCCTCGGCCTGGCAGTCCAGCTGCCCGGACTCTCAACCTGGAACTGTTAGGACTATCATTTTTGTTGTTCTGCCTCCCGGTGTCTATTTACATCTCCCCTCTTCCTTCCGGGATGTTTTTTCAAGAAACGCAAGTACATTATCGGTACCAAGTCCCCTCCGGAACTACCCCTAACCTAGAGCAATTTTTATAAAATAAAAGATACAAAATTTTCGCCTAAAGGGTAGATTTTAGTAGGGGAATTTTATTCATAACTGTGTCACATTCTGGGAAAACGCTGAACTTAAATACCAGGTTTTTCTTTTTTTGAGTTAAATATTCATAGACAAACTTTATATACATGGAAATCGTTCTCTCTCTTTTTACGTGCAATGCAATACTTCATTGCTTTTGTTTACCTTAAAGGGAAAATAACATAAATAATGCAAAAAGAGCTGGATCTATAAATTAATACCATAGAATATATGTATCTGCAAAGCTGAGTTACGAAACAGAGAGAGTGACATTTCAAATTTCTATATTTTTGTACACGTCTTTCTGATGCTTTTTCTGTGAGTACATTCCTGTTATGTTCATATAAAATACAAGATTTATTATAATTTTATAAGTTCTTTGCAATAAATAGGTTTTATAAATTATACTTAATAATCAAAATGTATTGCTAAATTACTCGTATGATACATTTTTTAACATTACAAATTTTAGTCTCTAAAATTAATCATTCTTAAATAATTATTTTTTTAAAAAACTACTGTTATTTTGTCACCTGTAACGTTAAAATATATAATTCTACATGTTTTCTGAAATTTTAGTTCTTTAAATCAAATCTGAGAAGCTTAAAACATTTTGAAAGAGTGAAAATGTAGTTTACAGAAAACTAAGCTAGGAAACGGGTGCATTTTACAAAATTTAAATGATTATAGATTCCCAAGCATGGGAGAACCTAAATGTTAACTCTCTGTGGATATCCAAAAGTTCCAAAAAAACATTTGCTATAAAAAGCGATTTTATATTTACTGACGATTGTAGTAAATCTTTCACTTCCGGAGATCCGGTTTATAAAGATATGCTTTGAAATATTTTGTTTTTATCTACCTATCATGAGCTAATTCCAAAGATTCGTTGTACACCTACATAAAATGTAAACACAGTAAGTTCAGAAATAAAGTGCCGATTTTGTTGAAATAATTATTACACTCTTATTATTTATACTTGTATATGTTTATCACATGTTCGTTCAAGATGAGCACGATTCACAGCCCGACATATCTTCTTCCTGCAACTGTGAAAGAAAAGATATTCCGGAGGAATGTTGGTAAATGTATATCATCACATTATTTATTCTTTTACGATAATCCTTTTAAACCAGGCACTTCACTTATAACTCTTTTTACTGCATTTCATTAACTTAAAGAAAATTGTAATTCATTAGAATATACTTTTGTTTTATATTTTTATTATTATTACTAATATTATTATTACTATTATTATTACTATTACTATTATTATTATTAAACATGATTTGTGGTTTCTAGCTGCAGCAGCTTGTCTAATATTATCTCGGAGCTCCGCCAATGAGTTGATACGGTGTTGGCAAAACATACCTTGATGAAAACATACCATACGAAGAAGTCTATAGGTCGGAAGACCGTGCTGCCCCGATTATAGGTCCGGCGCGCCCTATCCATCTTCCAGGAAAACACAGCATTCAAAAATATACCACATCTATGACATAATGGCCTGGTGTCCCGTCCTGTTAGAAGTAAAGAGCATGCAAACATTCACCCTGCACAAGCTGTGGTAAGCAAAACTGTCGCAGAATATCCAAGACCATTCTCCCATTGATGATTTTCGACGAAGATGAATCGGTCGTAAATTTTGTCAATGGATATTTCCACCCATCCATTAAGTTTGGGATAGTGAGTGGAGTTCTAGGTGCTCCACTGGTAGAGTATCAGGTCAGGTGATGCAGTTATATAGGTTAACCTTTACAGAAGTGTGAAAGGTGGCCTCGTTTCTGGATAGAATCTAGTTGAGGATGTTGCAATTTCTCATATATTGGTGGAGAACCTGAAGATGGTACGACTTTTTCTTCAGCGTGTTTGGCAACAAATTATGTACCGTCGAGCGTGAAATGTCCGGTGCCAAGGAAATCGCCCCACCGATTTTGGGCTGTTTTCAATGAATGTTCTAATGTCTTCAATTTGGTCAGCAGAAGATACTGGAAGGTCTTGTTCAGACTCGTTTTTAATGGTCCTAACTTGGTCACTAATTTTGGAATGTAATCGGGGATATATTAAATCGGGAATCAAATCTCGTACGACTTCAACCATTCAATAACTTCTACAACCAGAACGTTACGATGACTGTCCTGTCCTGAACATAAAATCATGCTTACTCAGTTATCTGTAACAACATAACACATATTTAGTGGTCCCATGGAGCTAATCAATGGTTTTCAGTAACCACTACTGAATTTACTTCTATATTGCACCTGCAATGCACTAGCATATGCATATTACCTCTGCATCACCTATTGCTACAAAATCGATATTTAATTTCTGCACATCCTGCATAATAAAAGTAATTCCCATCAGGGAATAAGGGAAAATAATTTCCTTTTTTCATCACCTGTGTTTTCCTGCTCGGAATAAAAACCTACCTTTCGGGCGCTTCCCCTGAGCTACGCATCAAAAGTGAAAGAGATAACAAGGTCTGTAGAACTAATGCCTATTACCAAACTTGCAAAAGTTAAACCGCCTGAGAGGGGTTTTAAATAAGAGAGAGGCAATGTATTTCAACGACGAAGAAAGCTAGAAAGTCCCAAAACAGAAAGCTTTACTAAACTAGGAAAACAAATTATGTTTTTCTGTTAAGGCTCTTGGGTAGAATTGTAATAAAGTTCTCCAATTGCATACCGCAAGCGCTACATGTATTCACTGGTGGAATTTTAGAGAGTAGAGTGGCTCAGAGTTCGTCGTGAAATTGATAAATTCCCTTGTAGTCCAACATTTTTATGTTGAACAGGATAAAGGCTCTATAAAGCCTCTTTCATTTTTAATTAATATGACTGGTGCAAAAAGTAATTCTGAAGCTTTAAGTGGGCTGCGTTAATTTCTTTGTCTGATTTTCGTTTTTAACGTTTGCCTAAATTACCGACATGTTTTCCTCCTCTGCTCGACTGTTTTACACATTTTCTTTTTTAGTGTTTTATGAAAATAAATGCTCTGCTGTTTAAAACATTACTGTAAAAAACATTTTTTCTCTAGATGGGCTTGCCACCGTGTTCCAGCTGAAGTTTATGTCATCAAGGGTTGCTTGGATGAGATTTTTTGCAGATAATATAGGAAATGTTCAGTTTACACATATTCAGATACTCAGGCGGGTCTCAAAGCACTTTATGCTCCTGTGATGAAATTTAAGATCGTTATGGCTTTCAAGAAACCCTGTCCTCGCTGAGGAAGTACAAGATTGCATTGAAATGGGTTCCGTTTCACTTGGGTATAGCTGGCAATTAAAATGCAGACGAGTTTGTCAGCGGTCTCAACTTCATTTGTAGGACCTAAAACTGTCACTAACATATCCCGAAAGATTACTAGAACCCGGTTGCTGTGTTTTTTTCAAGAAATATGTTGCCACCTGGACTTTGGTTCCAAGAAGCGATATGGTAAGCTCATGTTACTAGACCATCTGCAAGTCGAAGCACTGCATTCCTGAATCTTAACAGAAAGTAAATGGGACTAATTGTAAGTCTCATGACTCATCTGCAGACAATATGGATTCAAACAGTGACCATTAAATAAAGGCTATGCGACAGGGAAGATGAAATTGCTCAATGCCTGATTTTTCATTGTGATGCACAGTGATACAATTTCTCTGAAGTAATTGTATCTCACAAGTATCTAGCTAGGGATCTCTGAAGCTCAGATTGGCAGAGATGCCGCACAATAAACCTCTGGTTTTGGTGCCAGCAAATTGGTTCGGTCCATGTTGTTTAGTGTCCAGATGAAAAAAGTTAATCAGTCAATCAATCAATCCCCTGATTGGCTAAGTATACGTTTGAATGCGATATATAAATCCTATGCAGCGCAAGGTCAGGTGATTGAAGAGAAATAAACTCACCAACATAATAAATGTATGTGCATTTGCAATCCGAGAGTCAAGTTCAAAACGAAGTGTACCGCATGCATATTTTTGATAAATATCTAGATATTTTAGTCTTATTAACTCTTTTTAGTTAATTTACTCGTATTTTATCCATACGGTTATGAAGATGTCAATTTGATATTGCTCAAGGTATACTAAAGTAAAGATAAAGAGAAACTAGATAAATCTTATAACTACCGGATATAGCTCTACAATCCGATGCGGGGAACATGTTTATTATACAGGGATCTTAGCAGACAGGCTCCAAGAATGGATAACGAAATATGCAATTCTGCCAGAATTTCAACAGGCTTCAGGAAAGAAAATATCTAAAATGAATTTATTATAAAAATATTAGTAGACAAGTATTTAGAAAATAAGAAAGGAAAAGTATAAATAGTCTTCATTGACTTAGAGAAAGACTTTGATAAGATAGAGTTTACTTTACTATAGTACAAATACAAACTCTTAAAAAGTGATACGTAACCAAACAGTGATGGTCTTAAAAATAATATATAAAGATAACGTTTTTTGTGAAGTGTAAGAAAGGGACAATAACCAGAGAAATACACCAAGACGAGGCTGTAAAACATATCTTATTTAATTTATTTATTGATGACATGCTGCAAAATATTAGTAGTAGTAATGCCCTTGTGAATGTAATAAATAATATGCAAACTTCAAACATGCTTTTCGCAGATGACTTGGTAGTGAGTTCCATTACTGAAAATGGCTTAAAATTAATTTTAAAAGAAGCCGATAGTTACTGTGAAGAATGGGAATTAAAATTAACAAAAGAAACAAAACACGAATTATACTGTGAATTAAGCAGGGAGTGAATTTGAGCAAAAACGAGAAATGAAAAAAAGGAACATACGTGTTTAGAGAGGTCCGCAACTGCATCTACTTTGGACTTAAAATACATGCAAGAGGTAAATGGGAGAATAAATGAAATCATTTTTGCAAAGGAGTAAATAGCAGTATTGTGTATATAAAATGGCAGAAATGGAAGCAAAATTGTAGGGCAGGGTATACAATTCAGTGATTGAGGCTCGGGTGTTATGTAGTGTTGAAATGTAGCACCAGCAGCGTAGCAATATAATCAAATTTGCTGTTATCTCCTAAGTGGAAAAAATGGCATCGTCGCGATGCTTCCATGATGGGGTTTGAATTTATAGTTCACGAGTTAATATAGGGTTAATAATTTATGCAGTTTTCGGAGGAAGTTTATTAAATTGAATATTTTTTTTAGAATCTGAAAAAATAATGAATCCATATTTAAATATATTAAAATAATAATTCAAATTATACTTAAATATTGATTTTTTGTTGAAGAGGTGGCGCCATGGTGACGAAAGATCAGCTCATTGCCCACAGATAGCTGTGTAGGACGAAATCACAACTTGCGGACGTGAAATGGAGGAAAATGTTGCCCAGGAACATTCTACTATCAAAGTATGGGGTTCTTTTACGTGTAAATAAGCATTTCACGGAAACAGGTTAAAATTATTAACATTAAAAAGGACCGCTACGACAAATAAATTTATGTATTACCAGTTTACTTCCCTTTCGAAGGAAGTTGGGAAATAAACTGGAACTTGTTGGAACCTGTAATCTTGGATTTTAGGTCTAGCATGATAACACTACACAACGGAGGCCAATTGTTTAAATATTGAAACTTGAAAATGGAGAGAAAATTGTGGATTTAGTACATAGGATCTTTTGTAAAGAAGTATGAGATTTCCATTACAACAGCTAATGAAGTAGCAATTATTGAAACAGAAGATTAGCAAGAAAAGAATGGCTTAAAGAAAAGAGCTTAGAAACACTATGCTTATTATAGGAGGATATGAGCTTTAAAATGCTTAAAATATCAAGAAACGAGTTTACAAAACACATATAAAGATAAATCAATTAAAAGATACATTATAAAATAATTGTTGTGGGATGTTTGGAGGAACAGACAGGCAAAATGTTTTCTTAGGGGTACCAGAAGATTATTTGAAGATATTGAGTTTCAAAATTTAAGTCAGATCATTGAGAAAAGCCCATAATTAAAACAATAATTGGGAAACAGAGAGGTATACATATCATACCAGTATTTAAATCAAAGTGTTCTCGAATGACCATACAGATTATAAATACAGAGTTTTGACTATTTACTTGCTTTTATAAGTTCATTTAGAACGTATGTCAGTTTTTATACTTCTTGAAGTGGCATAGCTCACATATGTAATTTGCAAACACATTGTTCTTGAGCTTGATGGTATATTTTATTTGTACATATTAAGAAGTGGAAGTTGATTGCAACTCCTATGATTTTGTTCTCTGCATTTAATTGCTCTTCTTCCACTCTAATTATCATAGCCTCCATGCCGAAAAACTCGATGTCTATCACTTTCTGCTTTTGTTTCCTACTTGTTAGTGCATCACTGAAGACTTTTTGAAACGACAATCGCACCAATCGCTACTTATAGAATATTACTGATATGAAACAAACTAAAAAGTAGTGGAAAAATTGAAAATGTTAAAGCAAGATTTATAAAGAGTACTTTAGGGGCAAGTAAGTATGCACAAAAAAAATCTGATGTGTACCATTCACATGACTTTCTCCATATCCCTGCAACAAATAATTCTTAAAAAGCTTATACTTCTATTTACTTTATGCCGATCAGAAAAAATGAGCAGAAATAGTCTTATTACTTGCTTCCTTGTAAGTAGAAGCGAAATAAGGGACTACCATAGGTTAAAATGATAGTCAAAAGCTGGTTTCTATGTCAATGAAGTTCCTTTGTTTATATGGTTAGGAGTTGGCAAGTTCTTGTATGAGAAAAGTATAACTTTTTCATAGCAGAAACCAAAAATAAGAAATGTCTCAAAAACGACGAACCCCACGAAAAAATTGTAGATTACATAAATTGTGTGTTTTAACTTGCTCTATATTTTTTGTGTAGTAAGTTTTTGTGTATCTCTTACGGTTTAGCAGTTATTCAAAATTCAGTAAAATTCATCCAGAATAAACTACTCTTCTGAGGCTATTACCAGAAAATTCAAGATATACATTTTATTTGTCAGGTATATATCTTTGATATACGAAATTTTAATCAAAATAGTTGGAGCCATTTTTGAGAAAATCAAAATTTTCGAAAAAAGGTCCATGTAAAGGGTAGTTGGGTGTGGGGTGGGGAGATTTTTCTCAAAATCTTCGTCTCGCATCCCTGGAAGATACTAAACTTAAATACAAAGTTTGGTATATTACCGACTTTTCGTTTTTGAGTTATCGTGTTCACAGACACACGGACACACACACACACACACACGGACCTTTTTGTGAAAATGCTTTTTTTGGATATTGGGGACCCTAAAACATATATTTCCGGTGAAATCTCGGTATCGAATTTTTGGGTGGAGTGCAATACCTTCTCTATACACTATGTACATAGTGCGTATACAGAAAGTAAAAATCTGGCGTATGTTCTAGCAAGAGAAACATTATTCTTAGAAGATATAAAGGTCAAGCCACCGTAACCAAACATTGAAGCATATAAAGAAGTAGGCCATACCAACAAGGAAGAATGCAGGATTAAGAGCAAAATTATGGAGAATAAAAGGGCAGTGAAATGGCTATCTGCAAGATAAATGTTTACACATTTTATTCCAATGCAGGTAAACAGATTTGGAGAAGAAAAAAATAGACTATCTTCAGTGAAAAATATAATTTTACTAATATAAAGACATAAATTTTGGACAATATTTTAAGAGTATAGTGCAATATATGGAGAAAGTAAATAACAAATGGACATGGACTGTGAAAAGGAAAGGAATAATAATTTATAATTAAAGGCATAATAGTTAAAGATTGTGATAATCATTATAACTTGAGAGGGCTGTCATTCTGAAAAGGGATCAGAAAATACTTAAAGGGCAGTCTAACATGTGCAATAACTTAGTACTTCAATAAAGTATTATTATCATTATTGCTTCAATTGGTTTTTCACACAAGCCAAGTGTAGGACAGGCGTTGGATAAGTAGTGTCAGACTGAAAAATTCAATGCCATAGCCGGGATTTGAACCACGCATCTCCCTGTCTCTAGCCGGTTGCTCTACCACCGAGCTAAAATGTCGACATGCCAGCATAGCACTGAATTTCTTAACTGACTCGCATGTTTCCTGGTAAACCACAAGGTGATCTCAAATTATTTTGAGATGATAACCCCAATGGCGACTTACAAAGTTTTAAATACTTTTAGTACCAGGATTCATAGTATAGCCAACAATTATGGTCAATTTGTATTGCTTTAGTTGTTTTTTTACACAAGCCGTGTGTAGGACTGGAGTTAGAGGTTGTCATCTCAAAATAATTTGAGATCACCTAGTGGATAACATGCACGTCAGTTGAGAAATTCAGTTCTATCCCGGCATGTTGCCATGGTATCTCAGTGGTAGAGCAATCGTCTAGAGACCGGGTATTCCATGGTTCAAATCCCGGCTATGGCATTGAATTTTTCAGTCTACCTATTATTATTACTATTAATATTATTATAACGAAATTACTTGTATCACATTGTATTCCAGCACAGCTGCCAATGGGAGATGAATAGTCACGTGACCGTTAAGTGATATGGGATAAATTTTCTTTGATTCATTTGTGTTATATGATATCAGCCTAACCACCATCCAGGCTTATCTTGTTTGTACCCCAGACAATTTTGAACATTCCGCAAAAAACTTCTTTGGAGTGAGACTCCGAGGCAAGGGCTCAAAAGCAAGGGCTTAATTACACCCCAGTCTCATACGAATAGCCCTTTGATGTCATCATATGTCAAATACGAGACAACTGCTAATCTCCTAACAAGTAAACTGTAGTTTAAGGGATAAGCTCACAAAGCCTAGGTGTTTGAGTCTCAGATCCAGTAATCCGGCCTTTGTCTATAGTGTATACAAAGAGAAACACAATGCCTTTGTTATTTTCAGTGGGATTCTCTATAATTGAAATGACCACTATTTAAGAATGAAGATGAACTATTTTCATGTTCAGTGCTGACTAGCATAAAATATAAATAATTCAAACATATTTAAGTATATCCAAACGGTTAAAGAATTTTAAAAGTTACAATAATTTAACTGCTATCCTCATGTACACAGCGATACGAACTCAAATTTTTTCATAACATATATATATATATAAAACACCTTTATTCATATAAAACATATATAAGTAAACCAATGTATTTTCTTCTTCTTCTACTTCAAGCATTAGCGATAATTTCGTTGCCGCTCCTTTGTTTGTTGTGGCCATATTTTTGCTTGTCGGCCAATATTTCGTTTTTTAATAGGCATACTCAAGAATTACCTTCGGAAGTCTTTCATGACTCATGCACTGTACGTGTTCCAACTATTTCGGTTTACAGTAATCTAAAATTTCTATCAATCTGCTAACACTTAGGCTATTTCATATTTCGTCATTTCTAATGTGGTCCTATTCCTTTTTCAGCATGATTAAAGCAGTTATTATTGCAGTATTATAAGATTTAACATTTTGGTAATAAATAACTAAACAATAAGAAACTAATCGACGCTTTTTTTTTTTTTAAACAGTAACGGAGTCTGATCAGGACTCCGGTACTGTATCCCTATTTACATTTCCCCCCGTAGGTTTTACTGATTACTGGTTTACTGCATTTACTGTTTCTTTTACAAACATATACACATTGCACAAACATATAACACCCATGCCCAAGGCGGGACTCGAACCCACGATCCCCTGCCCACGAAGCACCAAAGCGAGACGCTTTAGCGAGCGTGGCCATGGGGACCGGCAGCTTCGGAGAAATTACATTTCGGGTGCCTGTAATCGCCTTCTATCTTTCTCCTTCAAGGTCCCAGTTTTATTTCCATATAATCCTATTGGTATTGCAATAATTTTATATAATTTAATTTGTACATCTTTCCTTGTCTTGTTGTTCTTCTAATGATTTTGCGCAAATTATTAAATCTATTAATTTAATGATCAATATATTTTTCACGTGTAACAGCCAAGTATTAACTTTTTCTGTGATATAAGCTTCCGCTACCACTGCCTCTTAGATATATGTGGTACCGAAGAAGTTAAATACCCGGGGCGGGCCAAAACTAGCACAGTAAGCTGTTTCTCTTAGAGTTAAACAGGGGACCCGTGAGGTAACAAGGGTGAAGGCTTCAACCGCTGGAGGTTTATTATACATGATGGTCTGATTTGATACCCTAAGACAGCAGTCTTGCCGCCAATCTAGCTCTGCGTGGTGCTGGTAACACCGCCAGAGCAATTTTAATAGCTTCAAGGAAATAGCCGGTCTGATCAATTACAACGATCCAGGCAAACGATAGCATTTGATACTGTAGAAAAGAGAGAAACCTTGGGGAATAATCGAATTAAAATTAATGCTTTAACTCTTAAATTGAAGTGACAAAAAGTATGTATAAAAGTTCCACCACATGCTATAAAACCAAAAAAGGATATGAAATCAAGGAGTAACACAAACTGTAGTTTGTTGCTACACTTTTTTAGTCTTTACCTTGACGAAGCAATGAGAACACTGAAATTACAGATGCATAAAAAGTATATAAAACAACAATAAGAATAATAGGATGATACAAAAAAATCTGATGTGTTCCATACTCTACTTCTGTGTAACAAATTATTGTTAAAAAGCTTATTCTTCTATTTACTTCATGCTAATCGAGAAAAAAATAGCAGAAATTGTCTTATTACCTGCTTCCTTGTAAATAGAAGCGAAATATTTGAATATCATAGGTTAAAGTGAAGTCAAAAGCTGATTACTAGGTGACTTAATTCCTTTGTTTGTATGGACACCAGTTGACAAATTCCTGCATAAGAAAGGTACAAGTTTTTGAAAGCTGAAACCAAAAACAAGGAATATCTTAAAAACCATCAACTCCTTGAAAAGATTTTATATAACATAAATGGTGTATTTTAACATGTTCTACATTTTTTGTGTGGTAAGTTTTACGGTTTAGCAGTAAAATTCATTTTCGTAAAATTCATCCAGAATAAAGTAGTCTTCAGAGGCTTATTCCCAGAAAATTCAAGATATACATATTATTTGTCAGATAAAAATCTTTGTTGTACGATATTTTAATCAAAATCGTTAGAGCCATTTTTGAGAAAATTAACATTTTCGAAAAACATTCCATGTAAGGGGAAGTTGAGGATGGGGGAATTTTCATGAAAATCTTCGTGTCGCATCCTTGGAAGATACCATACTTAAATACCAAGTTTGGTATTTAACGGTCTTTTCGTTTTTGAGCTATGCTGTCCACAGACACTCACACACACTTGCACACGCACACACACGCACCTTTTTCCAAAAATGCTTTTTTTGGATTCAGGGGGACCCAAAACATGTATTTCCGATGAAATCTCGGAATGGTATTTTTGGGTGCAATACATTACCTTCTCTATACACTATGTACATAGTACGTGTAGAGAAAGTAAATATTGTAACAAAAACTGTGCAACAAACAGCTCTATTTCTTCCATTGATTACAAATCAAAATATGTTCATAAATGTCTTTGTTCTATGCTTTCGCAACAATTCTGTACCCGGTGATTTTATTTCGGACTTGGTGTCCGATGTATTGCCTACATTTCGGGATTTGTCCTCTCGTTGTGCTGGTTTTGGGGCTCCAGGTATTCTGTGTCCCTTCTCGCCACTTGGGGAAGCAGTCGGTGTATGACTAGCCAACTCCTCACGAGAGGCTTCTTTAAGGACAATTAATGAGCCGCCTATTTTGCAGAAAATCAGTTTAGCAATGCCTTTCTGATTTATGATGAAGTTTAGACTTCCACACCACCAGTTGCAATTCCCCTGAAACCAGCATATCAATAACGCTTTGTCTTCTACCAAGACATCTTAAACATAGAAAAATGCATGTCAGAAACAGCACACAAATGTTATGTGTACTATTCCACACTACGATCACAATTAAAATGATGGAGCAGTGCGATATCCGAATGGTTACGTTAGATTTTCTTCATAAGAATCGTGGAAAACAATTGAAATTGAATAACCACGAGATTCGCCACTGTTTTCTGCTACAATCGATCGGGTCGGCCAATTAATGACGGAAGAGAGCCTGCAATGAAGTTCTCATGTCCGCCTCCATGTACACTTAAAGAGCTTCGTGTTCTATAGTTTTTTATTCGCTGGTAGCCTGCCAAATGCGCGCGGGTGGCAATATTAACTTGGCAAAGCTCGCCGCATTAATTTCCTGCCCGATAATTGAACAGGTCCTCTTGACAGCTTCCAGGTACCGTAGTAAGAAGAACAATCAGTAACAGAAAACCTTGTTGGCGCTCGCAAATAAATTACGTCTTAGACAATGGCTGTCTGCTACACAGTAGTTTTTCTTGGCGTCTCAAGTTTTACTACGTATACATACGTATTTTGTACTGATATCTCCAACTCCATTTCCCTACTTGGTACATGGTACATAGATAGAGAACGTATTGTACTCAACTCAGAATTTTAATACCGATTATTTCATCTAAAATACACATTTGAGGGTTCCCAGCATCCAAAAAGAACATTTTCAGAAAATGGCTGGTATGTGTGTGTATGCCTGTGTCTGTGAACACGATAACTTAAACACGAAAAGTCGGTTAAATACCAATGTTGATATTTAGGTTCTTCATAAAATATATAAAAGAATTATAAAATTATATATATATATATATATATATATATGTTATATATGTTAACACTGCAAGAGTGCGGCACAAAGATTTTCGAGAAATTATCCCTACCTCAAACTAACCATCAAATGGAAAAGTCCGAGAATTTTGATTTTATTAAGGAATGGATTTTGATTAAAATGCAGAATATATATCTGCTAATGTTTATCTCGAATAGTAGATATAAGAATTAGCGTTTTAAGAATCGTGTTTTACAAAGATGAAGAGCAAGTTATGGAATGAGATACTTCAGATTCTTTTTCTTTCCTTATTACGTACAATATACATAGTAGATAGAGAAGATACTGCATTCC
Organism: Hymenopus coronatus; assembly: GCA_030762935.1. Taxonomy (NCBI): domain Eukaryota; kingdom Metazoa; phylum Arthropoda; class Insecta; order Mantodea; family Hymenopodidae; genus Hymenopus; species Hymenopus coronatus. Next base: position 87,321,411 of record CM060898.1, read on the forward strand.
ATCTAAATATTCTCAGATTTTACTATAAATTCATGTTTTGAACTCCCTTGATACACACAAGTTTAGAAAAGAATCCTGGTGCTTCTATGGAACAACATAACTCAAAATGAAAAGTTTATCAAGTACCAAACGGTATATTAAGTTCAGTATCCTCCAAGCTGTGATACAAACATTTTCAGGAGAATTTCCCCACCATAAACTAACCTTTTTCATTGATTTTTAGAAAATTTTATTTTCTCAAAAAATGACTCAAATGATTTAATATACCATATGTTTATTATAGTTTCATGTTAAATGAAATGTTTACCTTTAATTATTTTGGAATACGCTCTGAAGTGTCTTCATTCTTGACGACTTTTGCATAGCTGGTGAAGTATAAGGGATAGAAACAAAGTTTACTGCACAGAAGTTTTAGATATCCTTAAAGCACAACATGTACAAAGATATTTTTGTGGAGTTTGCCATTTCCAATATATTCTTTGTTCAACTATTCTAATAATTATATTTTCTCAAATGGAAACTCATCATTCGCAGTTTCCTTTATCCATCATTGAGATTTCAAAGACATCAAATAGTGATAACCTCTTGGAAAGATTTGATTTGAAGCCTAATTGCATTTTATGTACCATAAGAAAATATGCAAATTTATCTCGATTAACGTGAATTAGATCGGGAAAAAGCATTTGCAAGAACAATTTGTGCGAGAGGAAATAGAGAAGGTCATGCAAGTGTAACATATCAGAATGTTCTCAAATAAGAAGTCGTTATTTGTCTCTCTTTCTTGGTCGTGTAAAGAGAACCAATCTCAAAACCATTACAGACTGTTTAAACAAATGACTATTACTTACAGCTTATGCATTATTCTAATTCCGTTGCTCTACCTTACAAGGAAATGTGCATTAAATCAATGCAATAGATGAAGTAGATGCAAAAATGTGATGTGATCCATTCATATGGCTTTCTTTGCAAAATTTTCTACAGAAGATTATTCTTTTATCTGCATCATTGTAATCGGAATAAAAATTAGTAGCTTGTGTTGTTTCCTTTTAAGTATAAGGGAAATAACTTAAATACTCTAGACTAAAGTGATAAAAAAGATGATCGCTAATTTAAACAATTAAAAATCGGTTCGCTTTGTACGGCCAGGATAGAGATACAATGAAGGATTACTTCTCGTTTGAGAAATGTTTAAATAGCCTTGAAAACAATGACAAGGAATACTTCGGAAACGATTAACTCCACAAAAAAAGTATAAGACATAAATTGTGTGTTTTAACGAGATCTACAATTTTTGTGCTGTAAGTCTTTCCCTGTATCTTATACTCCGAGAGCACGCGAGCATGTGTATGTGTATGTGTATGTGTGTGTGTGTGTGTGTGTGTGTGTGGTTATATGTGCCTATGGACAGCATAGTTCAAAAACTAGAAGACCCTTAAATACTAAATCTTGGTACTGAAATTTAGTATTTTCCAAGGATGCGACATGTAGATTTGCAAAAGAATCCCTCCACCCCAAACAACCTTTACGTGGAAAAAAATATGCAATGATTCTGACTAAAACACCGAAAATTTGAGATAACATCACAAATAAAACATACATCATGAGTTTTCGGAGAACAGCTGTTCCAGAACTTGTTCATTCTGAAAGAATTTTGCTGAATTTTGCCTAATTGGTAAAATAAACAAAAACGTACCTACTACAAACAGTATATATCTCGTTAAAGCACACAATGTATGTTATATACATTTTTGTAGTACAGTTGACCGCTTTTTTATTTGTTTCAATTTTAAACTGCGTAAACTTTTTCAAGCACTCTCACTTTCAATCTCTATTTCTTTTTAGTGGCAATGCATAACTAACCGAACTTCAAATATTCACATATAGAACTATCTTTAACAAGAGTTGACTATCGCTGTAGTCAAGTATATTCCTTTATTTTCCTTCTACTTACAAGGAAGCAAGTAATACGACCACTCCTGCTAATGTTTATCTTCATTAGTATGATGATAAATGAATAATCGTTTTTAAGAAAGTTAGGTTGCAGAGAAAGTCATGTGTTTGAAACATCAGAATTTTTTAGGAATAGTTTGTAAGGGATAGAAAAAAATTTACTACACAAAAAATGTAGAGCACGTTAGAACACACAATTTATATAATATACATTTTTTTTCGTGGAGTTGATCGTTTTTGAGATATTCCTTGTTTTTGGTTTTAGTTTTGAAAAAGTTTTCTCATACAGAAATTTGTCAACTCCTGTCTATACAAACAAAGGAACTTCAGTCACATAACAACCAGCTTTGGAGTAACACTCTAGCCTATGGTACTCCCTTATTTCGCTTCTGCTTACAAGGAAGCAAATAATAAGACTATGTCTGCTAATTTTTTTCTCCATTAGCATGAAATAAATAGAAGCATAAGCTTTTTAACAATAATTTGTTGCTAAGATGAAGAGAAAGTCATGCGAATGAAACACAACTGATTTTTCCTATATAGTCCTGTCGTATCATTTCAAGATTAGCTGTCAATTTGACATAAAACTTTGAGTCAATCGATTTAACGAGAGTGTATTCTACTCCCAAATTCTTCTCGGTCATCCCTCATTCAACATCCATCTCACGCGTCTGTACCAATTCAGTCGTTTAGCCCCTATTCTACAATATATCATATCAAAACTGATTCCTATTTCTCCGACATCCTCGCACCAAATTTGATCCCTTTTCCTCTGGGGCCAACACGTAACTTCTCGAATGGTCCATTTTGCTTTATTTATTCTTTGCATGCGCCTCGCAAAGTCCTGCTATGACTACAATAATGTTATTTTCCGTTAACTGTAACACTGACGCATACCGTTTCTGTTTTATTTTTCTGGTAAAATATGAGGAACATCTTTTCAAATCGTATTATATCTAAAAACTACATTTTACAGTAGCATGAAAAATCTAATTACACCTAAATGAGAAATTATTCACTAATTGGTTCAGTGGCCTTCGGACAGTTGACACGATGCATGCGCTTCGTAAAATAAATAAATACAAATGTGCAATAGCATACATCAGTATCTTATTTTTAAAACCAGGGTATCAAATCCTTATTCTTTCATTTTTAAACTCAATTTATACATGCATATAAAATATTTTTAAATATTAAATAAGCTAAACCTAACTACATTTCAGTTCCATCAGTTTTTCCTTTTTTCTTTTTCAGGTTTCATTAACATGTATCATTATTTAGTATCCCAAATTATCATTGGTATTTATTTCAAGAATATTGCTACGGCAGCGCCGAAACAAGAGCAACCACTTAATGGATCGCTGCCTTGCTCGCTCTAACAATAGAGCAAACGGAATAGCTGGGCAAATAAAGGCCTTTGTAAGTTCCCTGCAAGACTTCTCAGGTATTCTTCACCTCCAGGTTCAGAAAAGTATAAATTCAGAATAATCTCTTTCTAAATGGACAAAACATGATTTTTTGAGCCTAGAACTTTCGGAGCCCGACTACGGACTATAAAAAGGGCCAAAAACTGCCGGTGTGTGAAGTGAAGCGGGTTAAAATGTCAGTTTAGTTAGTAAAACTTGCTAAGAAAGTGATGTAAACGCAGTGACTCGGTTGTTACGTGTAATGTTCTTGTTACGAATGAAGTGAATTTACCAGAAACTGATCTAATTTTTTACAATTTTAATGTGCTAATTTTAAAGTTCATTTGAAATGTTCTTAATTAATTAGCTATTTTTAATTTATAATACGTTATTTCATTCATTTAATGTTTGTACCATTCATTATACAGCATATATATATAAAATATAGAAAATATATAAAATATATACACACTTTATTTCTTTTGTATATTTAATTTTTATTAAACTTTAATTTAATCAGCTAATATTAAGTCAATCAAAAAACAAGATAATCCGTATATTGTATTCAGTATTAATTAAAGATTTGTAAGGGATTCTGCATCAGCTTACGTTTGGAGCTTTAAGTTGGGGCCTTAAGTGTCACTTCGCGCCTTCTCTCAACGCTGTAGTTCCTCGCCAGTGTGCCGGGACGTTCAAACTGGAATTGTTTGGGACTCCGAGTGAGATTGTCATTGGTTACTCCGAATCCAAGATGTCGGCCTATGTAGTTCCCTCACCTTATCCCTTTTGCCCGGAGATGATTAGCCATGATCAGGCACTCATCATACAAAAGCCAACCTAACTTGAAAAATCTGATGTGCTCCATTCAAATGACTTTCTGTACCTCTCTGTAACAAATTATTGTTAATAAACGTATTCTTCTATCTAAATACTTTATGCTAATCGAGATAAACAAAGGCAGAAATGGTTTTATTCCTCACTTCTTTATAGGCAGAACGGGAACAAGGAATACATTAGGCTAAACAGACAGTTAAATGCTTTAAAATGTGGTTGTTATGGTTTAGAAATCCGATTATTTGCGTGGCTAGGTGCTGTCATGTTGCCATATGAGAAAATATTAATATTTTAAAACTGAAATCAATAACAAGAAATATCTTAAAGACGGTCAATTCCAGGAAAAAATACATATAACATAAATCGAGTGTTTTAATATCGTCTACATGTTTTGTATAGTAGCTTTTTGTCTTTCTTTCTATTTTACCAGTTATGCAAAATTTCTCAAAATACATTCAAAGTAAGGATGTCTTTAAAATGCAATATAATTATGCAGTTATTTGTCATCTAAATGTCTTTAACATAGGATATTAGAGACATTTTCAGGAAATCAAAATATTCGAAACTTTTCCATGTAAAGTGTCGCATCCTTCGAAGATACTGAACTTGGAACACCAAGTTTGACATCTAACAGATTTTTCGTTTTTGAGCTATACTGTCTACAGACACACATACATCCACACACATACAAACACACACACAAAAACACACACACACACACGCCTTCTTTGGATTCAGGATTTCTACTGAAATCTCGGTATCGAATTTTTGCGGGCAATACAATACCTTCTCTATACACTATGTACATAGTACGTGTACAGAAGGTAGAAAGGAAAGAAAAAAAATCTGATGTGTTCCATTCACAAGACTTTTTCTATATCTCTGCAACAAATTATTGTTATTAAGCTTATGCTGCTATTTACTTCATGTTAATCGAGAAATAATTAGCAGAAATAGTCTTATTACTTGCTTCCTTGTAAGCAGAAGAGAAATAATGGAGTACCATAGGTTAAAGTGGTAGTCAAAAGCTGGTTGCTATGTGACTGAAGCTCCTTTGTTTGTATTGACAGAAGTTGAAAAATACCTGCATGAGAAAAGCACGTTTTTCAAAGCTGAAACCAAAAACAATGGATATCTCAAAAACCGTCAACCCCACGAATAAAATTTACATAACATAATTTGGTGCTTTAATGCGCTCTATATTTTTTGTGTAGTAAGATTTTGTCCATCTCTCACGGTTTAGCAGCTACGCAAAGTTCTCTAAAATTCATCCAGAATAGCCTTTGGAGTCAATTCCCAGAAAATTCAAGATATACATTTTATTTGTGATAGAAATGACTGTAATATGTGGTATTTTAGTTAAAATCGTATGAGCCATTTTTAAGAAAAACAAAATTTTGGAAATTTTTCCATTGAAAATGTTTTTTTTTTCGGATTCAGGGGGCCCTAAAACACGTATTTCCGGTGAAATTTAGACATCGAATTTTTTTGTTGGAATACAATACATTCTCTATGCACTATGTATATAGTACGTGTATAGAAAGTAAAAATGAAAGAAACAAATTTGATGTGTTACATTCACATGTCTTTTTCTATATCTCTGCAACAAATTATTGTTATTAAGCTTATTTTGCTATTTACTTCATGTTAATCGAGAAATAATTAGCAGAAATAGTCTTATTACTTGTTTCCTTGTAAGCAGAAGAGAAGTAAGGCAGTACCATAGATTAAAGTGGAAGTCAAAAGCTGGTTGCTATGTGACTGAAGCTCCTTTGTTTGTATGTATGGACAGGTGTTGATAAATTCCTGTATGAGAAAAGTATGTGGTTAAAAGCTGAAACCAAAACCAACGGATATCTCAAAAACGATCAAATCCACGAAAACATTTATATAACATAAATTGTATGTCTTAATGTGCTCTACATTTTTCGTGTGGTAGGTTTTGTCCATTCTTTACGATTTAACATTTATGCAAAATTCCGTAAAATTCATCCAGAAATCGATAATTTTCAGAAGCTACTCTAGAAAATTCAAGATATACATTTTATTTGGCAGGTAAATATCTTTAATATACGATAATTTAATCAAAATTGTTAGAGCCATTTTTAATAAAATCAGCTTAAATACCAAGTTAGGTTTTTTACCGACTTTTCATTTTTGAGTTATCTTGTTAACAGACACACGGACCTTTTTCGGAAAATGCTTTTTTTGGTTACAGAGGAACCTAAAACATACATTTCCGGTAATATCTCGGTATCGAATTTTTGGGTGGAATGGAATACCTTCTCTACACACTATGTACATGGTACGTATAGAGAAAGTAGAGGTTTATATGTGGATAATCTAGAAACCCTTTGCTCCTCCACACAAGGAATGATTTATAACATCTGAGTATTTTGAGCTACATCCGTGAAGATCGTTATAAAATATCTTCACTTCTGGTTCAAAAACTCAGGTTTGATTTAAGCTGAAAGTGGAGAGAGGAAGTAAGTCTCTTGATCCCCATAATCTCAATAGAAGCCGCTGCCTGTCGTTTTGGATTCAGAAGAGCCCGAATAAAAGGAACGTAAAAAGCAGCAAGGGCCTCTTCAGTGTTCTTTCGCTGTGTAAAGTGGCAAGTTTTAGAAAATATATAACTTTTCTTCGCGTTCCTTTGTGATCACGTTATCCCATCGCAGAGAAACAATTCTTTAGAGATAACAAAATGATACACAAGTCTCCTCCCAGCATATAGTTATTTAAGGTGAAATATGGCCAAAATTTGTGGAAAATTACAAAATTATTTTGTTTGATATTAAAATAATAAGACTTCTAAACTTTAAGCAAACATATCGTTTTTCCCAATTGGCACACTTTAACTACCAATTAATTGAAGGTATAAATTGAAAGATGCATACTTATCAATAGCCACTCCCAAGTTTAATCCTTATTTTATAGCAATTTTGTTTCCCACACATTTTCATACTAAAAATGTTCCATACGATGCAATTTTTCACAAATTTGTTTCAAAATGTTTATCAGGCCTCTGAAATGTAGATTAAAGAAATTGGTTAGATTATGTTTTCGAAATAATGCTCCAATTTTTTGTAAATAAATTATCAGATTTTGGGAAATTATGAGTTTTGGAAAGTATGAAAACTAATACATTTTTCCACTAATTAGGGCTGATACGTATTTAAAAAAAATATAATATGATAGATCTATTTGTAGACTCATTTACTGTAAAACCATGAATATTTTTAAAACTGCATTACGTGGATCATTTTTATTAGAAAAATTAATTTAGACACTAAATAGTTTTATAAATAACCATTTAAGCTATAATTTTAATACAGGGGAAAAATGTCAATATTATTATGTATAATAACTAGTAGATATAAATTTCAATAAGATATATTACATACCGCAAGGTAACCTATTTCAATTTAAACTAGTTATTATACACATTAATAATAATAATAATAATAATAATAATAATAATAATAGTAATAATACTTTTGTAATATGTCAAAATTATAGCTTTCATTTAAAAATATTTTTCCCGTTTATTACATTTACTTTCTCTACACGCACAATGCGTATAGTGTATAGAGAAGGTATTACACTCCACCTAAAAATTCGATACCGAGATTTCCCCGGAAAATATGTTTTAGGGTCCCTTATATCCCAAAAAAGCATTTTCACAAAAACGTCCGTGTGTCTGTGTGTGTGTCCGTGTGTCAACTTCAGTGGCATAGCAACCAGCTTTTTTGACTATCACTTTAATCTATGATACTCCCATTTTTCGCTTCTACTTACAGGGAAACAAGTAATAAGACTATATCTGCTAATTTGTTCTCAAGTAGCAGGAAGTAAATAGAGGCATAAGCTTGTTAACAATATTTTATTGCAGAGATGTAGAGAAAGTCATGTGAATGGTATACATCTAATTTTTAATAAAAGAATCTCAACTGAGTTTTTCTACATTTCTGTAACAACTTATTATTAATAAGCTTATTCTTCTAACTACTTCGTGCTAATTGAAATAAACATAAGCACATACGGTCTATTACTTAGTTCCTTAAAGTAGAAGGGAAATAAGGGAATACATTACGCTAAACCTACAGTAAAATGTTTGAAAATGTGGTTGCTGTGGTATTGAAATCCGTTACTTTGCGTAGTCAGGAATTGGCAAGTTCCTGTACGAGAAATGTATTTTACAGACTTTTCGTTTTTGAGGTATCGTATTGACAGTCACATGGACATATACACACGCAGACCTCTTTCTAAAATGCAGGGACATATATTATTTCCCGTAAATCCTCGGTATCGAATGTTTGGAAGGATGCAAATATTTTCTATCTATGCAATACGTACTAAATAGATAAAGTAAACATTGCAGACTTAATAAAAACGTGGAACTGTAAGATATTCAGTAATACATGAATTGTCATCTTATAATTAATTGTGCTTGAATTCCTTCATTATTTGCTTTTAAGTAGTACTCCTTTGAGTATTTTACAGGCAGGGACATAAGTAGGTATACGGTATCAATCTTAGTCGAAACAGTGTTGTCAAACTTATACTGCTCACAGATCTGTTTGCTGCTCTTCTTTTTTTTTTTTTTTTTTTTTTTTTGTGTGGACTTCGGTCTTGGGACTCCAGCATGTATTTCTTTTCCCTCTTCTTTCCCCTTTTTTCCATTCGCTTAATATTCCTTTGTCTTTCTATTTGTTTGCCGTTTTTGCTCTTCTGCTTCTAATACACACATATACCTGCACATATTTACTAACACAAAAACACCCATGCCCGAGACGGGACTGGAACCCACGATCCTCTGCGCCACGAAGCACCAAGTGAGATACTTCACCGAACGCGGCCAGAAACTGTTCGACCACTTTTTGGTACGTTACCAAAAGACCCTGTCTGATGAAATCTGTTGCACAACCTGTAAATTAGATCACTGTGTCAAATTCTTCACACCATTTCTCTCAAACGCGTTCTCAATGTTCCAAAATCCATATCTCGTTGATCTTTCGTTATATTCTCAACCATCGTGATACAAGAGACCGTAATAATGAATAACAATAGACAAAAGAATAGACAATGGGCAAATTAAAACTTAATAATGAAACAAATAGCAACAATCATCAAAATTACCAATCTGAGTCGAGTCATCAAATATAAGAAAAGAACTGTATACCTACATAAGCCTCTCTGTGTATTATTATTATTATTATTATTATTATTATTACCTTCTCTAGCCCGCATGTACAATGTACCTAGCAGATGGAAAATCTTTTAAAATTCGATGTCGAATTTCACCGGAAATATGTGTTTTGAAGCTCCCTGAAATATTACTTTAAAAAAAGATCCGTGTGTGAGTATAACTTAAAACCATCAAGATAGTTAAATACCAAACTTGGTATTTAAGTTTAGTATATTGCAAGGATGCCACACGAATATTTTGAAGAAAATGCTCACCACAAACTACCCTTTTCATGGAAAATATATTGAAAATTATGTTTTATTCTGAAAACTGCCTCTAACGATTTCGATTAAAATACCATATTAAAGATACTTGCATCACAAATGAACTGTATATTTTGAATTTTGTGGTAATAGCCTCAGAAGAATACTTTATTCTGGATGAGTGTTGCAGAATTTCGCATAAGGGCTAAACCGTAAGAGACAGACAAACATTTAATACACAAAAATGCAGATCTCGTTAAAACACACAATTTATGTAATATACTTTATTTATGTAGAGCTGACCGTTTCTGAGATATTCCTTGTTATTGGTTTCAATTTTAAACAAAATACACTTTTCTCAAACGGGAAGTAGCGTTTCGTTTCATGTATATTGCTTTAATGCAGGACATGCAAAGCGAACTGAACTCCATTTGTTTCACACAGGGTCAACGTTTAAAAGATTTGACTGTCCATTTAGTATAGAGTATTCCTTTATTTTATAATTGAATAGTATAGATAAAATAGTAATATTTTGTAAGGAAAGCTGTTTGTGCAACAGCTAGAGAAACTCATATGAATGAAACATTTCAGATTTTCATTTTACAACAGAGTTCTGAGGACTCATTAGGCATGTTTTCTCTTAATACATAATTACGCATTGTAGCATTGGGATTTGATAAAGCCCTGATTAGCAAAGTATTGGAACTCGAAGCAAACACATGCAATATTTAATTCAAAGTGGCAACCAGTCAATTACATGCTGCAAAAACTAATCTAAATTTTCGTTATTATATTTATGTAATGATAAGTTATGAATGTATAGCAGTAACTATTACATATTAATAATGGCGAATTATCGACTGTCCATTGACTCTCAATGACACAAAATTATTTAATCACCAACCAACGCTTATTGGTCTATAATTCCATTATAACTGCAAAACAGCACAACATAGGGGCTTTCAGCACTGACCACCAAAATGCAGTTGCTATGTACGTAAATCAATTTAATTCGCTAAGCCCTGTGTTCTAATTTAGCAAGCGGTCCCAATTAACTCTGGAGTGCGTGAAATGTCGAAGTTAATCAATGATCGAAGAAACTGTGGTAACGTGAAACCGTTTATAGCATTAAGTACCATTATATCCTTTTAATGGCGTTATTCTTTTATTTCCTTTGTTAAGAGGAGAGAAACAGTTATGTAGTTAATGTTGAGTTGAGAAAATTATAAATCCTATGAACTTAAATTTATTGGTGTTAATAATAAATAAATAAATAAATAATTAATAATAACAATAGTAAAAATAATCTATTGTGCTCAGGTTGCTTTTCACATTCTTTACAAAGTCTCTTTTCAGACGGTTAACTTGCAACAGCACGCAACTACACGAAACTGTCTACTACAGTAAAACCCTTGGGAGTGTGTTCAGACGCACAACTTGCTGCAACAGCAAGCAACTACACGAAACTGACTACTACCGTAAAATCATTGGGAATGTGTTCAGACGCACAACTTTCTGCCTACAACTTTTGCGACATCGTCACCAACAGCAGAAACCGTGCAACTGCTTGCAATGACACTCCACTTCCAATTAACTGAAAATTTAACAGATGAATAGCGGTATTCACACGGTGAATTGACTACAGTAGGGGTTACACATGCACGGATTTATTTTATTAACTGAAAGTAGCATTATGGGGTTGTCGAGTGTAGAATATTCTAAAAAAAAACTTAACAAACAGAAAGCTTGAAGGGAAATCTTTTCTGACCTGGTGGGGCATTTTAGGCATTCTCCAGTAGACATACTGAGAGAAATGGATAACTGTTGTGCAATATTATTACTATTACTACTGTTATCTTTATTATTTAATATATAGGATGATTGATGATGTACAGGCCTTACGAAATATCAAATTGCATGCATTATTTATGTTCAAATAAAAAAACCGCATGGTTAAATACGAAGTAAAATAATAAGAGAAAAAAGAATTCGTGCTCAAATCCAGGCTACGACGTTGCATTTTTTAGACTGTCCGAACCTAAATTTATTGGTGTTTATTTATAAATATTTTATTCTAAATATATTTATTTTTGTTGTTCCTTTAGTACTACACATATGTATATGCACACACGTATGTTTTTTTCTATAGGGAGAGAGGTGCAGAGAATTTTATTAATTCACGATTTCAGTATATATATCTACATATGCTTGTGTGTATTTTTATATTTGTACCTTGCTTTATAATATACTAACCCAATGTGTCCGTGAACACGATAACTCCAAAATCGAAAACACAGCTAAATAACTTTATTTTAACTTCAGCATCTTCTAACAATTTAACACATACTAAACTACCCTCTAATGGAAAAAGTATAAAAAAAAATGTAATTTTATCAAAAATGCCTCCAAGAATTTTGATACATTTACATGAAAAATAAAACTTATATCCTGAATTTTCTGGGAATAACCTTGAAAGTATACTTCATTCTGAATTACTTTACCATAACTGGTAAACTTTAAGATATAGACAAAATGCTACCATACAAAATAGAGATGTCATTTAAACCACAATTTGTATCCTATACATTTTTACTTTCTCCGCACGCACTATGCATATAGATAGTGAGGGTATTGTATTCCACCCAAGATTTTGATATCGAGATATCACCGCAAATTTATGTGTCGAGGTTTCCTGAATCAACAAAAAAAATAATAACCAAAAAAACACACACACACATTTCGAGAAAAAGCTTTGTTTGTGGGAGTGCGTGTCTGTGGACAGAACAGATCGAAATCGTCTTTACCAGATATGAACAATTCATTAGGAATAAAGAAACCATCAGAGGATATTCTCTGAAAACTCAAGATATACATTTTATTTCTAATATAAATATTCGTAACATAGGGTATTTTGATCAAGAGCCATTTTTGAGAAAGAATATTTTAAAAAAATGTTTCCAACTAAAGAGTAGTTTGGGTTGGGTGAATCTTTTAAAAATCGTTCTGTCGCAATCTACTAGGCCAAATACAAGTTTAGTATTTAACGGTCTTTCGTTTTATCGACACATAGATACGGATCGTTTTCTAAAATTATATTTTTGTGCAGTAAGCTTAATAGTTATTTAAAATTCAATAAAATTCACCTAAAATAAAGAGATCGTCAGAGGCTATTCCCAGAAAATTCAAGTTTTACGATTTATTTGTCATGTAAATATCCTTAATATAGAATATTTTAATCAAAATCGTCAGTCAGTTTTGAAAAACTCAACATTTTCGAAAAGTTGTCATATCAAGGGTATTTACGGGTGAGGGTGTTCTTCATGTCGCATCCTTGGAAGTTACTGAACTATATACTTTTAGTTTTTGAGCTATGCTGCCCACAGAGACACAAACTGGCGTTTTGCTGAAAATGCTTTCTTCGGATTGAGGAGGTCTTAAAACAAATTTTCGGTGATGGTTAGACATCAAAATTGTGTGTGGAACACAATATCTTCTCTACCTATTGTGCACATTGTATGCACATAGGTTAGAGAAGGTTAAAAAAAAAGTACGTTTAGTCAAACAGCCTTCGCTCAAATAATTAAGGTTGTCATGGATAATGAATTCAATATAGATTTTAATTTTACAGCCACTCACTCTCACCTTTCAGGTGAAGCGCTATAGTTTTCATCTGAATTGGCAAGGTAAGGAATACTCTAATAGATAAAGTGAAAGCTGTCTACCACATGCAGCAAGTTTGTAGCTAACAATTGTCTGCACCTTCCTGGAGGGCTGTGGAACAGTAGTATTCTTGAGGAAATATCCTCTTGTATAACTAACAAGGTGTGGGAAGTTAGCCGTCTCCAAAGTTTGCTCTATCTTCAAGAGAATGCACAACCCATTATCTCAGCTCTCAAAGTTTAGACAAAGACCCTCGGAACGGAATTGTTGCAGAGCCGTGGGCATTGTACGGAAACGCTATTTGCTGCTGCGGGCAGTCTAAACCATTTGGCTGCAGGAGATAGCACTGAGGAAAAAAACAGGCACCTTTCTTCGGTAGTCTGGTCTTTCAAGCACACACCTACATAAATAATAACATAACTGCTCAGAACAGTAAACGAGAAACAACGCTTGGAAAACACTACCAGAAAACAACATAACTTATGTTTTGGAATGGTGAAATATATATACTTCTTATCTTATCCTCTGCATGGATATAGACTATTTTAAGGTGACACCCAACAAACTGAGCCAGGTGACTCAGAAGTTGTGCTTGAGACTGGCATTCGGGAGGTCGTGGGATCGATTGCCAAGGTGAACTTTTCTAAGCCATAGGCTTTTTGAGTTTTTTCTCGGCTCGCTAGATAAATTCTGGGGAGGTTTCTTCATTCCCCCGGATTTCCTGCCGACTGCGTTCTGGAAATAAAGCCGTGGGATGGCATTGGAAGCTTCTAGGAGTTTGGTCATACCTGGGACGAGGGTTCTTATCGCACCCCGCGGGAGACGAAGAACTGCTTGGAATATGTTAGGGACCCTATGGATCTTCCTCCAGCGTCCGGTTTCGGCTGCCCGTTTATATTACTCTCATCTCATCGTATCCTCCTGGGGTCTGACATACAATAAGCCAATGATTGTTGTGAGGAGTTCCCTCCGGTATCACACACACATACGCACGCACGCACGCACACACACACGCGCGCGCACAGTAAACAAGAAACAGAGCTTGGAAGGCATTGCCAGAAAAACCATTATATGCTGGAATGTTCAAATACACTTCTATTTCTTTAACCTAATGCATGAATATTAGGTTATTTCGAAGTGACACCGAACGAAACGACTCAGGCGTAAATGCTCGGAAGGTTTCTTCCTTCGCTCGGACTTCCATTCCCTTCATTTAATCTCTATTTCAACCAACCGGACTGTAGTGGTAGTGTCCTTCTGTGGTAGTGGTTGTGCTTCAGAAATACAATATTCGGTGGCGGGATGGCTTTGGAAATCGTCTGTAGACTCAGGAAGTTTGATAGATCTAGGGCACGGGTTCCTGTCGCTCCCCACGTCGGGATGAACTGCTTAGAATATTTTATTTTATTATTAGAACCTTCCGGAAAATGCATTGCCACAGCCGGGATTTAACCACGGTTCTCCCACTCTTCGTGAGGGTGCTCTAGCCATTGAGCTACTCCGACAACATGTCAAAATGATATTTAATCCTGCATATGTTTTTTACCTGTCAACCAACCAGTATGTCTCCTTTCAGAGAACACCTTAATGGCGACTTACCTTTGTAGGTTGTTATTAATTTCAGGTTTAAAATACTTATAGTTTACTCATATCTAAAGGAATTTATCTACTCCTGTCATAAAAGCAAAAGGTACTTTAGTCACATAGCAAGCAGCTGTTAAAAGATTTGACTATCAATTTAGCCTATGGTTTTCAATTATTTCCCTTCTACTTACAAGGAAGCAAGTAACAAGACCCTTTCTGCCAATTTTCTTCTCAATTAGCATTAAGTAAATAGAAGAACAAACTTCTTAACAATAATTTGTTGCAAAGATGTAGAGAAATCATGCGAATGCAACACCTTAGATTTTAGTAATTTGTATTTTGATTATCATTAAGTGGATAGAAAAAAATAATATGTTATAGGAATAGCTTGTTGTGTAATAGGTAGGGTATGTCATGTGAATAGAAAACATAAATTTTTTCATATTTTCAAGATATACATATTTTATCACAAAATATCCTAAACATGTGGTATTTTAATCATTATTATTAATAGTCCACTTTGAGAAACTTAAAATGTTCGAAAACTTTCCCATGTAAAGGGTATTTTGGGGAAATTTGCTTGCTTCTTCGTGTCGCATCCTTGAAGGATGCTGAACTTAGACCATTTTGGTATTTAGGATATTTTTCATTTTTACTTTCTCTATACGCACTATGTACATAGTGTATAGATAAGGTATTGTAATGCACCCAAAAATTCGATACCGAGATTTCACCGGAAATAGATGTTTTGGGTCCCCCTGAACCCAAAAAGAGTATTTTTAGAAAAATGGCCGTGTGAACGCCAGTCTGTCTGTCTGTGTATATATGTGTGTACGTCTGTGTGTGTGTGTGTGCGTGTCTGTGGGCAGCATAGCTCAAAAACGAAAGGACCATTAAATACTAAATTTGGTATTTAAGTTTGGTATCTGCCAAGGATGCGACGCGAATATTTTCAAGAAAATCCGCTCACCCCAAACTACCCTTTACATGGAACATTTTTTGAAGATTTTGATTTTCTGAAAACTGACTAACAATTTTGATTAATATATCCTGTACTTAAGATGTTTACCTGACAAATAAAATGCATATCCTGAATTTCCTGGGAATAGCCTCAGAAGACTACTTTATTCTGGAGGAATTTTGCGGAATTTTGCAAAACTGCTGAACCGTAATAGATGGACAAATACCCAAAAAAGTAGAGCACATTAAGACACACAATTTATGTTATATACATTCTTTTCGTGGAGTTGATATTTTTTTTAGGTATTCCTTGTTTTTGGTTTCAGCTTTGAAAAACTTATACTTTTCTCATACTCTTGTCCACACAAACAAAGGAACTTCAGTCACATAGCAACCAGCTTTTGACTATTACTTTATTACTATGCTACTCCCTTATTTCGCTTCTACTTACAAGGAAGCAATTAATAAGACTATTTCTGCTAATTTTTGTTGATTAGCATGAAGTAAATAGAAGCATAAGAGTTTTAACAATAATTCGTTGCAGATAGGTAGAAAA
Organism: Hymenopus coronatus; assembly: GCA_030762935.1. Taxonomy (NCBI): domain Eukaryota; kingdom Metazoa; phylum Arthropoda; class Insecta; order Mantodea; family Hymenopodidae; genus Hymenopus; species Hymenopus coronatus. The sequence continues at coordinate 87,337,812 of CM060898.1, forward strand.
AGTTATGTGAATGGAACACATCAATTTTTTTAAGTTATGGGTTTACAAACACATACAGGTAATTTTCAATATGATGTGTTGTTGATTCAAGATCATTTTTAATATGATGTTTTGTTAATTCAAGGTAACTCATTATTTTCGGTGAAATCTCGACATCAAGTTCTTGGATGGATACAATACTGCCCCTATTTTACAGAGCGGTCCCTCAGCTCTTTGGCCGGTAGGCGCGATGCGTGCCCGCGCGCTATATTCCGTGTATCTGTTTATTATTGTCGTTACTGATACTGATACCATATTATTACTGATTTTATGATAATTACGATAAATTGATTACCTACTGAACAAACATAACTAACCTTTTTTCACAGTCGTAGTTAAAGTGGTGTACTTCGATAGATAAACATTCTTGGCACCTTCTGATGAAATTACCATTCACACGCATTAGTTTTTGTTGCGTAATTTCCTTAATTTCTATTCTTATGTTGTTTTTAAGATCGTCTATGGTGCGAGGATTATTCCTATACACTCTATTTTTGAGAGTTATCCACAGATAAAAGTCACACACAGTAAGATCGGTGATCGAGCCGGCCCTAAACCTTTAGAGATTATTATGTCATCAAAAAAAAATTTGATTTCTTCCAACTTTTTATAACTTACAACATTAAATGATCCCGTTCTCTTCACTTTATTCACTAAATATCTGTTTCTCTACTCGGAACTGGAACATTTATCGTGAAATTGCCTACAAACCTGTCTAATTATAAAATAAGTGTCATACATAAAAATTCTTTATTCAAGCGAATATTTGAGTAACATTTCTGGCTTGTAATAATCTGATAATTCAACTGCACACAAAAAAAAAGTACACGCGTCTCGTGTCCACACACAAGGAACAATAACAGTTGACTGAAGCCCGCTGTTACATGTCCGAGAAATGGAAAAACTCGTGGCCTTGAGTTCATTCGAACGTGCTGCACAAGCCTGCCGCGCAAGTTCCGGCCAAAGCGCTGAGGGACCGCTGTGTATAAAGTCGAGCATGTACAAATTATTTCGACTAACTGAATTATTTTTTACTTTTCCTATTAGTGTAGTTTAGTAATAGAAATGCTGGCTATCAATTATTAATTAAAAGAAACCATACAAATAAATAGAGAAAATGGAAAAGTAATTTAAAAAGAATGGATAGCTCTCGCATTCCATTATAGTCATACAGATACAAACCTCTAGGCTACAGAACAATAGGAAGATCAGTTAAAAGATGGGAAGAAATATGAGGCCGGAACAGGAGAATTCTCCAAAACCATGAAGAGCTGATGATGATGATGACGATGGTTTTGACGCATATTTTATTTTATGTATCTTTCGCAATTACGTAGCCACCAGTTAGTTCCTTTAACTGACTACTAGTTGAAATGTATTGATTTAGCAATTGGAACCATTTGCGTTCCTTTGTCTCTCGGTTTATTAATTATAACAATTATTATTAACTATCTTTACAATAATGATGTAATGCACTGTAATTAATAAACGATAAAATTGGCAGCAAACACGCCGGATTAGGTATCAATGCACAGGGATGGAGCACTACTGGTTTTATTTATTTCTTTATCTCCTCATGACATACCTATTAAACTAATGGCCAATCAATCTGAAGCTGAACAATAACCGATGCTATCACGCTATGAATCCTCAAAATAATCTAAAGCACAAATGGAACATATTTTACAAATGGATAATGGGGCTAAGGTTTTAGGCGAAACTTACAAAATTACAAAATTCGATACTAATATTTCACCGCAGTGAAATCTCTTAATCCAAAAAGATAAATAAATTAAACATGTCCGTGTGTGTGTGTGTGTGTGTGTGTGCCTGTGTGTGTTAGCTCAAAAACGGAAAGTCCATTGAATACCAAACTTGGTATATAAGTTCAATATCTTCCTTGAATACGACACGAAAACCTATCAAGAAACTACCCCACTTTCAAAATGCCAAATTTCTGAAAATCTTCGTGTCGATTCCTTGGAAGATATTAAACCTAAATACCATGTTTGATATTTAACTGACTTTTCGTTTTTGAGTTATGCTGTCCACAGACACACACGTAACATATGCGGGCCCATTTTAATTCTAAGGTCCTCAAAACATGTATATCCGGTAAAATTTCAGTATGTAATTTTTGGGTGGAATACAATAATTTCTCTACATACTTTTTACATTTTATACATGTGCTTCAGAAAGCTAAAATTGAGTCATAACATAAGTTAAAAAACAAAAGTAAAAGGAGTTCGCCGTACATAAAAATTATCACAAATAATGTCCAATGATATTTAGCTGTACTATTTCATATATGAAATATAAATTCAAATCCATCATGCTGTCATGGACCGAGATGGGGGACGCAGCGGCCGGGCGGTAGACCAAACTTCCTTGTGAGCGGTCGTGCCTTGGAGTATAATATAAATTCAAAATATATATGGCAAAGATTTGATCAGCAAGTATTAAATTCTATAAAAAAATACATGGCGACACTAACTAAATAGAATAAGGACAGATAGTAAATTATATATGATACATTAACTCTTATGTATAAAATGTTCTCTGAAAACACCGAGAGAATTAATAGACAGTTAAGGTTTTTTCAAATGTTTGAGTATCCGTTTCGTAGTATTTGTGTCCAGTATTGGATTATAAGGATATTCTTCTCTTATTTGCAATATACATAAATGTGGAAAATGTCAATTTTTACTTAAAAATATATGCACTGTCTTTGTGAATGTAAAATTAAAGTGCTAAATTCTTAAGTGGTAGAACTGTGCGGGTTTTTCATACTTTTAAAACCCTGGCTTTTACCTTATCACCACTTATGCTACTGCGGCATATAATGCGGAGTTAATAAAAATCATAGTAGTTATGATGCCTAAAGTTTTACGTTTTTACTTTATCACACATCCACAATACACATAGTTAGAGAAGGTACTGTACCCAACGTAAAAATTCTATGTATTGATTTCATCGGAAATACATACCTTTCAGACCTCTGAATTAAACCAAAAAAGTATTTTATAAAAAGACTTGTGAATATTTCACCAAAAATATATGTTTTAGTACCTCTAAATTAAAAAAAAAATTAGGAAAAGGTAGGAATGGATTAACTTAAAAACGAAAAGTCGGTTAAATAGCAAAGTTGGTATTAAATTTCAGAACTTTGAAGGATGCGACACGTAGATTTTCAGGAAAAATCTATTTATTCTGAACTATACTTTACCAGTAACTTTTTGGAAAATGTTGTTTTTCACAAAAATGATTAATACTTGTTATCAAAATACCATATGTTTAAGACATTTTATGACAAATTCTCTGGGAATATGATCTGAAGATCTTTACATTCCGCATCATTTTTATATAACTGGTAAACTGTAAGAGATAGGCAAAACTTACTGCAGGAAAAGCTTCGATCTTTTTAAAACACACACATTATGTCATACGTATTTTTTGTAAACTTAATCGTTTCCGGAATATACTTTGTTTATGTTTTTCAAGTTTAAACTACTTGCATTTCTCTTTAATGGGAAGTTGTTGTTGGTTTCATACCTATTTTGTTTTACTCCTGGCCTTGAATTTCAATAAAAGCGCATAGCAACAGCTATTAATAGATTTGAGTGTCTCTATAGCATTTTATTTCTAGTTATTAGGAATTAAGTAATAAGACCATTTCTGGTAATGCTTAGCAGATAATCTACTGTAAGAATAAGTTGTTTGTGGAACAGAGAGAGAAAGTATGTTTATAGTATGCTTTTTATTATTGTCGTGAAATGAAACAGCTCTCTAAGTGGTTTTAAAAAGGCTACGCTGTAACATTGTGCACAAATAAAATCCAAAGATCTCGAGAGGCCGAAAGCAGTTGAAACGAACAATTTAGAAAGAGTATACTTTTTCGATGTTAAGTATCGTACCCGAATGCAAACAGAAAACTGGGACAACTTAAATGTTAAATGACTGCCATTTAAGATAACAAAATAAAAGACGACTGAATTACCTGTTTACAAAGAAAACGGCACTTGAGCTATTGAGAAAAAGGGAAATGGAATGAGATAGAACAAAAAGGACCTGAAGAGGATTAAAGTTGCCGTTTTCTGAAAAATCCGAGGAGTCTCATTTTAAAGATAATAAAGAATATTATTTGAATGCAAACTGCTGTGAAATAAAAACATAAAAAACAGAGGTACACAATTGTTTTTATTTATGAAGTAGTGCTGATGAGAGATGTTTATAATAATTTTAATAAACCAAAAATTAAGTAATTCAAGTTAATTAATATAATGTATACATTAAAAAGAGAATAACCTGTATATCTAAGTTACAAATATAATATGTCGTCCAGATGTCCAAGATTCGATTCCAGTCTTTCTTTAACCAGAATAACTTCTTATCCTCAATTGCGTCTGAAAATATGTATGCGAGAGTGAATGTGGGTATATTTAAAGAAAATAAAATGATTAAAGAATGCTATTGGTTCCATTCACATGTCTTTCTCTACCTGTTCTGGAAATAAACTATTCTTACTTAAGATCATCTATATTATTCTAAACGAAATAAACATTATCAGAAATGGTATTTGTATTTCCTTTCTTTTAGGCAGAAACGAAATAAGTTAATACACTAGGCGAAAGCGATAGTTAATTTTTTTAAAAATTTGTGAGCGAATGAAGTTCATTTCGTTTTTCTTTTTTAACCAGCAATAAACAAATTAGAGATGTTACAATATGCGTCTTCGTTTGAGAAAAGTTAAGTAATTTAAGATTGAAACCAAAGACAAAGAATATCTCGGAAATTGTCAACTCTGCAGCAAAAATTTATACAGTAAAGATTGTGTGTTTTTACAAGAGCTTCATTTTCTGCAGTAAGATTTTCTATTTATTACGGTTTATCAGTTATGTCAAATTTAATAAAGTTTACCCAGAATGAAGCCATTCCAGAAAAATTCAAGATATATGTCTTATTTGTGATGTAAATATCATTAATATACCCTGAGTGCGAAAAGTATAAGTTTTTCATAGTTGAAAACAAAAACAAGGGTCCAAATATATATAAAATGAGAAACACATATATTATGATTCTATAAATGCAAAAGAATTATATAGGTAGGTGCAATGAAACATTAGCATATTTAATTTCTAATAAGAAAATACATCCCACGTTTTTGTTTTTAAGTGTAAAGTTTGATTTTATTTTCTTTCATCTCGAAGATAATTAGGGTGATTTTGTAGTTTAAAGAAGGGAAGTGCAAATGCTTACTCGTGTCATTGTGTTCAATATTTTTAACCTGAACTGTGAATACATTGTGATTCCTAATAAGATAATTTTTTTAGGAAAACAAAAACGGTGATTACATAGGGTGAAGTTTCAGTACGATCGATATCCTTCCTTTGCATCAAACTACCTATAGTTGGGCAAGACAAAAGGGCAGAAGAGAGTTACCCGTGTGACCTGTTTCATAAACAATCACGAACGTCTGAGATAGAGAATAATAATTATTTCAAAGCATCTTGAAAGTTTCCTCATGAACACAGCTTTATAAAATAGTGACAAAATTACAAATAGTAGATCATCAATCAGCCTTAAATATTTACAGTTATACATTTTTTTCGTGGAGTTTATCGTTTTTAAGATATCCCTTGTTTTTGTTTTCAGCTATGAAAAACTTATACTTTTGGCATACAGGAATTTGTCAACTGTCCATACAAACAAAGGAGCTTCAGGCACCTAGCAACCAGCTTTTCACTATCACTTTAACCAATGGTACTCCCTTATTTCGCTTCTGCTTACAAGGAAACAAGTAATAAGACGTTTTCTCGATTAGCATTAAGTAAATAGAAGTAAGAGCTTTTAACAACAATTTGTTGCAGAGATGTAGAGAAATTCATGTGAATGGAACACATCAGATTTTTTTATTTATTCTGCAACAAAAACTCATACACGAGTTTATTCCTCCGCCTGCTTCAGGATAATCAATATAACATTTTACAAAATTATGTTATTATTTGCTTCCGTTTAGGAATAAAGGGATAAACAAAGCGAAAACGATGGCAATATATATTTTAAAAGCTGGTCGCTAGGGGAGGACATTAAAATTCCGTTCTCTTTGTATGAACTGGGTAGTGTGGTGGTAACGTGTCTACCTCATATTCAATAGGTTGCGAGTTCGAATCTCGCTTATGGTGAGTTACCCGGATAGCTTTTTTTTGGGTTTTTCCCTTAACCTGAGAAGACGAATGTCGAGTAACTTTAAGTTCCATGGACCCCGATATCATTTGAGCATCATTTCATCAACTTCATTCATCGTCCGATATTACCATACAAGCTAAAGGACGTTAAATAAAGTAAAACAAAAGAAAAATGAATTAAGACTTCCACTTGAGAAAAATATTCGTAACTACTGGAAAATATAAACCAATAACAACGAACATCTCGAAAATAATTAACTCAACAATGCATCAGGGCATAAATTTTGTGTTTTAATGACATTACATTTTTACTTTCTCTACACATACTGTGTACATAATAATAAAGTTTTGTGTTTCACCCAAAAATTTGATGTTGAGATTTCATCGGAAATGTATTTTTCCAAGAATAAAAAAGAATTAAAGTAATAAAGAAACGTGTTCCTCTTTGAACAGTAAAGCGCAAAAACAAAAAGTCTATGAAATACCAAACTTGATATGTTCAGAATCCTCCAAGGACACGACTCGAAGATTTTTAAACAATCTTCCTGCCCGAAGCTAACTTTTATTGGAAGAGTTTTAAAAAATGTTCTCAAAATATTTTGACAATTTTGATTCACATACCACATTGTTATGAGATTTTTATAAGAAAATATGAAATGCATATCTTAAGACAGCCAGAATGAAAAGGGCTCCAGAGAATTCCTATGTAATTTCAAAATAAATTTCATTTTTCTTGAAAACATATTAAACATACAATGCTTAATCACTATATTTTAAAACCATTTTTCATAAAAACGGATATTTTCTAAAAAAAATGTTGCATGTAAAAGCTAGTTTAGGGTAGGGGAATTTTACTTGAAAATCTTTGTGCTCCAACCTTGGAAAAAACAATCCTATACACCAAGTTTGACATTAAACGGGGTTTTCGGTCTTTAGTTTTGCTGTTCACAGACACACGGAGACATAAACGGACATTTTTCTAAAAATCTGCTGTGTTCCATTCACATCAAATTTTCTCTACACCTACATCTACTTTCTAAATTATTTTTAAAAAGCTTATTCTTCTCTCTGCTCCATGCTCATTGACATAAATATTATCAGAAGTGATCTTATTATTTGCTTTCTTATAAGTAGAAGTAAAGTAAGGAAATACATTAGGCTAAAGCGATAGATAAATATTTTAAAAGCTGGTTGACATGTGGTTAATATCCGGTTCTTTGCACTGCCAGGAGTTAAAATTACCTCATGAGAAAAGTTTAAAGATATCTAAATAGAAACCATTAACAGGGATATCTCAAAATTGGTCAACTACAGAAAAAATATTATATATATTGTATTTTTAATGAAATGTACGTTCTTAGAGTAGGACATTTTTGTACATTTCTTACGGTTTACAACATTAGGCAAAATTCATTCAGAATTAAGAACCTTTAACAGTATTTTGCTAAAATATTCAAGATATACATTCTATTTGTCATGTAAGTATCTTTAATACATCTGCGTGTTTTAATCAAAATCCTTAGATCCATTTTGGAGTAAATGAACACTTTAGAAATATTTTCCATGTAAAGGGTAGTTTTGGGTCAGGGAATTTTACTCAAAATCTTCGTATCACATCTTTGGAAGATAATAAGCTTAGCTAACAAGTTTGGCATTTACTGTCTTTTCTTTTTTAATTATGGTGCTCACAATCTCACTGATACATGTACACACCACCTTTTTCTCTGATGTCTTCCAATCACACGACTTTCTTTACATTTCTATAACATATTATTAACAGGCTTATTCGTCTATCTACTTCAGGCTAATCTTGTTTCTTAGTTCCTTATAAGTGGAAGAAAAATAAGGGAATACACAGGCTAAACTGACAGTCAACTGATTTAAAATGTGGTTTCTATGGGATTCAAATCCGTTTCGTTGCGTGTCCGGGAGTTGACAAGTTTCTGTATGAAGTATTTATAACTGACACAAATAACGAATACTATCTCGAAAACTGCACGAAAAAATTGTATATGACATAAATTGTGTGTTTTAATGAGATCTATATTTTTTGCAGTAAGTTTTGGTCTAACTCTTTTAGTTTACTAGTTATATAACATTAAAAAACTATATCCAAAATAAAGAAGTCATCAGAGGCTTTTCCTTGGAAATCCAAGATATACGTTTTATTTGTTAGTGGCGAGTGGCGAGTAGTCTAACCACTCGGCCACGGCGCAGCCACTCAAATATCCATTTGTATTTAACGGAGTTTTGTGTTTGAGCTATGTTGCCCAAGACACACAAACACACACACACACACACACACTAACATTTTTCTAAAAATGCTTTTTCTGGATTCAGGGGGTCCCAAAACGTATATTTCGGGTGAAATCTCAGTATCGAAATATTGGGTGCAATACATCTTCTCTATATGCTATGCACATAGCAGGTGTAGAGAAAGTAAAAATACTTTTTTTTTTTTTTTTTTGCATACCGGGTGTATCCTCGGTGAAATATCCGTATAGATTATAGATATAGATTTATCTTCTCTATCTATGTACCATGTACTAAGTACTATGTAGAGAAAGTAAGAATGCAATTTTTGCATTTAGTGGGCCTCAAAACATGTATTTCAAATATTTGATTGGAATGTAACATCCTTTCTAACTACTAAACAAACATGCATCCATACCTACAGTGCATGTGTGGCAAGGTTTTAGTATACCCGTGTGGAACAATCCATCAACCTCAGGAAACGCTGTTTTAATGAATTCCCGTTCATTAATCTGTTCAACTACACAAACTATTTTCCAATACAGCAGCCCGGGAGTTTTTATTTTGTAATTACCTTCACACAATTTACTTTTTGCAATTTTCTATAGCAATCAATTTCTGTCAGACAAGTTGTCAGCAATATTAAATGAACACACAGGAATTTCTGTTATGTTAAAACATAGTTCCTTAATTTAGTCATTTGTGTTTCTGGAAATCAAAACTTTGGTGAATAGGATATACCCGTGTCAGATAATGCCCTATTATAATGACTTTAAAGGATGTTATCTACAAAGTGTATATTTATTGATGTCATGCATTTTGGGAGGGAGGTCCTTCCAACAATAAAACACTAATAGAAGTTCATTTGAACATCCATCTGAAAATAATTTATTGTTGAGTTACAGGACCAGAAATTGTTCAAAGTGGCTTTCTCCGGCCTCAGTGCATGCCCTAAGCTTGGTTTTTCTTTTTTTATTTTTAATGTTTTTGGCCATACCTGATCTCATGGAGCTTAGATTTAATCAACATCCGTCTTCTTTCCAGGATAAGAGAAACCCCGCCAGAAAATCAGATGTGCTCCATTCACATGACTTTCTCTACATCTCTGTAACAAATTATTGTTAGCGAGCCTATTCTTCTATTTATTTAATGCTAAAACATTAGCAGAAACGGTCTTATTAAGTTGTCTTATAAGTGGTTGCTATGGGATTGAAATCCATTTCTTTGCGTGGCCAAGCTATGACCAGTTCCTATAAGTAAAAAGTATATAAAACTGAAAACAATAACAAGAATTTCTCGAAAATGGACAACTCTACGAAAAAAAATGTATATGACATAAATTGTGTGTTTTATTCCCATCTGCATTTTTGTGTAGTAAGATTTGTCTACATCTTACGGTTTACCAGTTATACAAAATTCAATAAAAATTATCCAGAATAAAGAGGTCTTTAGAGGCTATTCCCAGATAATTGAAGGTATCCATTTTATTGGGCATGTAAATCATTTAAACATAGGAGATTTCAAACAAAATTGTCAGTCATTTTTGAGAGAATCAAACTTTTCGACATTTTTTCCATGTAGAGAGTAGCTTAGGGTGGGAGATTTTCTTGAAAATCTTCTTGTCACATCATTGGAAGATGTCAAACTAAATACCAAGTGTTTTTAACGGTCTTTTCGTTTTTGAGCTATGCTATTTACAGAGGGACCCAAAACATATTTTTCCTGTGAAATCTCGGCATCGAATTTTTGGGTACAATAAAATACCTTCTCTATACACTATGTATATGGTACGTGTAGAGAAAGTAAAACTATCCAGGTAACTCACTGTAACCGGGATTTGAACTCACGATCTTTGGAATGAGAGGCAGACACGCTATTCCCACATTACCGAGGGGCAATATTTTGAAATGTTGCTGGTCCCCGCGGCCTCGCTCGCTAAAGTGCCTTACTTTGGTGCTTCGTGGCGCACGGGTGTCTTGGGCGTGGGTGTTTTTGTGTTTGTAAATGTGTAAATGTCTGTGTATGAATGTGTTAAAAGAAAACGGTAAACCTTAATAGTTCAACTAAGAAAATGTAGGAAACTGGAAAACAAAAGGAGGAAACAGAAATACAGCGCCGGAGTCCTGACAAGTCTCTGGAACTGTATTTATGGAGAAAAAGAATAAAAAAAAAAAGATACTTTAAAAGCAATTATATTTGATTATTTTGACAATGTAGCTCTTAGTTATTTTTAAACTTATCCTCATGAACCATGTACTTAGAGGTATTTCACTCCAAATAAGATGCGTGTGTGTATGTGTGTGTGTGTGTGTGTGTGTGTGTGTGTGTGTGTGTGTGTCCCAGTGTCTCTGAACACAATAACTCCACAACAAAAGGTCGGTTAATATCAAACTTAAATATTAAGGTCAACATCTTCTAACAACATCCCTCATTCCAACTACCCTTTACAGAAACATTTTTCGATAATTTTGATTTTGTAAAACATGACTAACGATTTTGTGTAACATGCTATATCTTAAAGATATTTTTATGACAGAAGAAATGTGTATCTTGAATTTTCGCGGTATAACCTTTGAAGAACCTTCCATTTTGGATTGACTTTTGTATAACTGGTAACCGTAAGACAAAAACTTACTGCACAAAAATCTAGATTACGTTATAACATATTATTTATGTCACATATATTTTTGTAGAGTTACAGATACAATTAATAAGATTACCTTTGTTTGTATTTGATAGGTAATATTTTAAAACTTCCTAGTTCCGTGATATTCTTTCTCATTTGTTTAAGTTTTAAATTACTTAAACATTTCCTCTTTCGATTCATATATCTGTTTTATTGCTAGATATGTAATGAGAACCGAATTTCAATTGCATCACTCAGCGATCATATTTTAAAATGTTTGTCTATTGCTTTAGCCTTGTGTATCTGCTTAGTTTTGATCAATTTTGGTGATGTTCATCTCAATTAGATAATGGAGATAAAGAATAATACTTTGGAAGAATAGTTGTTTTTGTGGATTAGGTAGAAAAATCCTGTGACTAGAAGAAGTCTGACGTTTACTTAATGTCCCTCACAAACCGATTCAATACAGCCCTCACTTCCGTTCAAATGCATGTTTCCTTCAAATTCCTGGAGTACTTCGTACTTGATTCAATCAACAGAGCTTTGCCTTCTCAAAATAGAGAAAGTATTTTCCGGGCTTGTAGGCCGTGGTCCATTAGGTTTTGAAGTTCTTCATGGAAAATTTCGAACAGACAGCACTTGGCCTCTTAAACCCAAGGTCTGGCTACGATACGTTTACGTCACATGTCATATGGAGCCGCGGAGAAGATACGCTACAGCAGTTTTTGTCAAACCTGAACAAAATTAACCCCAATAATCAATTCACCATGGAAAAAGAAGAAAATAAAAGACTGGTATTTCTAGATCTCCGCCTAGAATACAAGGTTTACAGAAAACCAACACATACCGACCGCTATCTACATAAAACTTCAAAAGGGAGCTTCAAAACCCTATGGACCATGACCTAAAAGCCCGCAAAATACTTTCTTTATTCAAGATGCCGGCTGTGAAAGCCTCGGTTTGTACATATGCCTTCTCATATTGTCAAAATCCGGTACAGGAATTTAATAAACAGGGCAGATTAATCCCCTCCGCATGTCCATCTATACGGAAATATATACTTCAAGAGAATATGTGTTATTCGGCTGAAATGAGCTAGTGCAACATTGCATAAAACGACATTTTTTGGATGACATTCGTTATTTGAGAAATGATGCAACTATTTTCAGCGAAATTATTCAGGCACAAGGAAAGAAATACGACCAAAAAATGATCCTGAATAATTCCAGCCCACAAGTTATGCTATTTTGTCGTACTTCAGGCTGATTTTTATACACCCAGTATGAATACGAGTAAAAAATCTGATGTGTTACAATCATATGACTTTCTCTACACTCAACAAATATTGTTAAAACGCTTATGATTTTATTTGTTTCATGCTAATCAAGATAAACTTAGCAAAAAGAGTCTTATTACTTGCTTCCTTGTAAGTAGAAGCGAAATAAGGGAGTACCATAGGTTAACGTGATGGTACAAAGCTGGTTGCTATGTGACTGAAGTTTCTTTGTATGGGCACGAGTTGGCAAATTCCTGAATGAGAAAAGTATGTTTGTTAATGCTGAAACCAAAAACAAGGAACATCTTAAGAACGATCAACTCCACGAAAAAAAAAAATTATAACATAAATTGTGTGTTTTAATGTGCTCTACATTTTTCTGTGATAAGTTTTTGTACATCTCCTACGGTTTAGCAGTTATGCAAAATTCCTTAAAAGTCATCCAGAATAAAGTAGTCTTCGGAGGCAATTCCCAGATAATTCAACTTTGGTATTTAACGGTCATTTAGTTTTTGAACTATGATGTTCACAAATACACACACACACATACAGACACATACGGACCTTTTTCCAGAATTGCTTCTTTTGGATTCGGGGGGACCCCAAACATGTATTTCCGGTGAAATCTCCATATCGAATTTTTGGGTTCATTATAATACCTTCTCTATACACTATGTACATAGTACGTGTAGAGAAGTTAAAAATGAAACACTGGAAAGGTGGAACGAGAATGAAATATTTAATGCCTAGTGGGAATTTGAACCACGGAATTCCTTTCGGTTACTCTAAACGTGTTGCCAAGGCAACACACCGACAAGACACTGAATTCTCCAATTGATTAGAATTTCTTGAGGTGAACCACATCAATATCTCAAATTTATTTTGAAAATTAAGTAATCTTTTGTCAATTAACAGGATTAAATGAGTGGCACTACTGTGCCAGAATTTCCTCCTTCAGGAACTTTTTACATGCTAATAAAACTACAGCCTATGGGATTGTCGCTTTAATGGACGCTCAAAAACACCCACCTGGGCAGAGTTTAATCCCGAGCCCTTGGAATCAAAGATTCAAATGCAATTAATTACACTTGAAAGAAAGATCTTGAGGCAAAATTTAAACCCAGGAAATAAAGTAATGTATAAAGGTGAAAGTATAATAGTGAATTACAATATGATATAGTTTTGAGGTTCTCTAAGTGAGAAAAAAAAACATTTTTAGGAAAAGGTCCGTGTGTGTCAGCATATCTCAAAAACGAAAAGTTCGATAAATACCAAACTGGATATTTAAGTTTTGTATCTGCCTAGGATGCGACACGAAGATTTTCTAGATAATAACCCCATTTCTAGCTAACCTTTAAATGGAAAAACAATTAAAATTTTGATTCTCTCAAAATTGGCTCTAATTATTTTGATTAAAATATCGCAGATATTTACATCACAAATAATATATATATATATATATATATATATATATATATATATATATATCTTGAAAGTTCTGGGAATAGCCTCTGAAGACCTCTTTATTCTGAATGAATTTTGCTGAAGTTTGCATAATTGGTGGAGATAAACAAAAAGTTACCACTAAAAAAAAGTAGATCTCGCTAAAACACATTCTTTTTGTGATATACCTACACCCACCTTTTCTGTGCAACTGACCGTTTCTGAGATATTGCTTGTTATTGGTTTCAACTTTAAAATACCTATACTTTTCTCAAACGGGACCATACAAAGTGAACGAAACCTCAATTGTTTCACATAGTGACGAGCTTTTGAAGGATTTGACTGTCACTTTAGGCTAACGTATTCCCTTATTTTCCTACTACTTAAAGGGAAGCACATAATAAAACCAATTAGCATGAACTTGATCAAAGAATTTTTTTTTTTTTTTTTGGTAGATCAATGTGCTTTAACACGGCTGATCATATCGGATGATCAATGAAATTAGTGCAATGATGCTCAAATGATGTCGGGGTCCATGCAGCTTAAAGTTACTCGACATTCGTCTTCTCAGGATAAGGGAAAACCCCGAAAAAAGCTTATCCGAGTAACTCACCCTAAGCGAGATTCGAACTCGTGACCTGTTGAATGTGAGGCGGGCAGAATAACCACCCAGGCGGGCAGAATAACCTTTTGAATAACTAGTTTTGTTTGAAACAGCTAGAGAAAGTTATGTGAATGGTTTTTAATCCCTGTATTTAAAGAAACATTAAATAACAGTGGGTGTCTGCAAATAAATACACATAAACATAAATAGTATGCTCCCAACGCAAATAGTTATTAACCGTCTCCCGAAGTGTCCGTCTCTCACAATGTTGAGGCCTACAGTAAATCTTCCCACCATCATCTGACCCATAATTCCATATTTTATTGCTAGTCATTTGTTTAGAAAGTATAAACTTCTCCTTCAGTTACATTAAGAAAACATTTAAGATTTAGCTGATTTACATCAAAGTAACGTTAAACTACACAGTTTTCTTAATATATTTGTTTAACAATGTTTCATAAAATATTAATGTGTTTCTGTGTCACCAGCACATTTTTGGCGAGTTTTTTAAAAATGTATTTTCAGTACTAAAATGATTCACTCAACGTTAGACAGTTTGCGTCTGCACGTCATCTATGGCTCGCGTACAACTGCGCGATTACACTCCAGTCAATCACGACTCACAATTCACAACACTTCATTGCAATTCTTCCTGCCTTTATAGCAAGAAAAAGGCGTCACCGACTCTTTGGAAACTCGTCCAAGGTACTAGAAAACGATGCTTGTAGAACCAACTCGAAAATCGGGAAGAATGATGATATCGTGAGATGAGTCTCGCGTTGCGAAGGTTCCTGTTGAGGCTTATGCATCTAACTGCGATGCTTCACATTGCAGTTCTACCGCTGCATACCAGAGCGAACATTATTTTCATTTTATTTTGATTAACGTCCGCTTTTATTGTTATGGCATCGCAGGTGATGACACGAATAATACACGGAAGAAGATGGAGCACTGGTGGAATGCGATGACAGGGAAAACCGGAGAAAATCCGCCTCTATATATCTTTGTCCACCAAAAATCCCAAATATGGTACCTTGGGATCGAACCTTAGTGATAGGTGAGCAGTATAACAATTCGGCCACTGCACAGACGAAGATGAAAGCGATCACAAACCGGAGAGCATTGTCACAGTAAGTGTTAGATTTCACGCGCCTTTCATAGTGTTTAAGAACATACATTATTTATCATGAATTATTATAAAACCAGTATAAAATGTATTATGGCAATGAGCGAGAATAAATGAACACGTATTGTTTCGCGATACTTATAAAGGAAATCCCTAAGTATTACGATTGAATGATAATATTACTTATGTAAGATTTTAAGTCATTAGCAAAGTCTTACTTGATTTATTGCCAAGAATCTAGTGCTGTTAGAATTAGTGTTATAAAATTGTATAGCTAGTTGAGTCCGCTCCTCTTTATTGTATACATCTAGTCAGAGGGAGAGAGAGTATTTTAACAGATGTCTATTCCTTCAAAAAGTCTTAAATTCACTGCTACAAATAATTCATTCAACGTTTCGAAGCGTAGGTGTTCACGCCATCCATGGCTCGCGCACCATTGTGCGCTAACACTCCAGTCACCTTCAACTCAGTACATTTCACAACACACACAGCTGGTAATTCTTCCTCCTTAAAACCAGAAAATGGCGTCACAGAACTCTGTGGAAACTTGTGGAAACCGAAGCTTCCAGAAGCTTCTCGAAGCTCGAGAAGAATCAAGATGTCTCACGTTTCGAAAGTTCCTATTAATGTGCAAGGCATCTCAAGGTTCCAACTGCGATGTCCAACCAAGATAAAGGTGAGAACTACTATTGAAGAACACTGCACTGTCACAGTTTAATTTTGAGGATCAGTCAGTACCTAGATAAATGCTGCGTTCTATTTGAGGCGATATTTTATGTACGTCAGTATATGACTCCAGAATCATAAGGAGGATATGGGCAATGTGGTATATACTCTCATAATAGTGTTACGGGGATATCGTGTAAATATTTCAAACAAATTTCCGCTGAAAGCTTTTTATAATACTGACATATATACTGCACTGCAGCTGCGAAGGATTTCGATCGTATATCGGCGAGTGAAAACTTTCACATGGAAAGCATCTGCAAAGACAAGGTTTGCTCATGTTTTTATGAAGCAGGAATTTTTTATTCATTACCTGTTCCACTCGGAAGTGCTCTATACTTTCCTTTCCCGTGTGTTGCACCCCATACCACACGCGCTTTGCCAAGCGCATTTTAAATTTTCAAGAAAGTGTGCACTTTTGAATAACAGCAATGGATATTTTGCTACTATACACCATGTGAGTGAATATTAAAGTAGGTTAAGGAGACCAACCTGCGAAAATTCAACAAAGTTTTTAAAAATGTTGATTTCTGGGTTCTTGTACATTAATGTAAAGTGGTCCTTTTAAATTAATATACGTAAGTTATTTTCAGTCACTTACAACTTAAACACTTGTAGCTCGAGCTTTTAAATGGAAATTATAATAGTAAAAAATAACATTTCATATAATAATAGGCATGTTTGTCTAAATGCATTTTCCAACGCATGTAGAAGTTCCAAAATTCCCTTTGAGAGTGCAAATTTATACCAATCAGTTTCAGTTCAACCAGACAACCTTAATATGATAGAATGTAAAATTAATGAATTAATTTTCTAAATAAGGAAAATTAAACGTGACTTCTTTAAGAAACTTAATTAATCCACAAAAGTATGAAAAAAATCCGAAGGAATATTTCCTGCAGTAATATTTAAATACTTTGAAACACATAGTGATATTCAAAGTAATATTCCTGGAATGAAAATATGAAATTTTTTACAAAAATTTGAAAACTGAAGCGCAAGGGGCTTTCTTGATGGGGTAGTTAAGAAAAAAAAATATTTCTCAAAAATTACTTCATGTATTTGTCTCAATTTCAGAATTAGTTACTCAAAACAATAGAGGTATGCGCTAAAAATGAACTTAATTACCTAAGAAGCATTAAATTTGAAATTTGCATAGGTTGTTTTCCATCCCTGTAACAAATTATTGTTAAAAACACTTTTCTTCTATCTACTTCAGGCTATTCCTGGTATGCATTAGCATAAATGGTCTTATTACTTACTTCCTTGTAAGTAGAAGAAAGATAAGGGAATACACTAGGCCAACGCCATAATGGAAAGCTTGTTGATATGTAACACAATTGACGTTCGGTTTCCTTTGCATGGTCCCTTGTGAGAAAATTTAGGTAATTTAAAATGGAACCCATTAACAAGGAATGACTCGAAAACGGTAGACACCAAGAAAAACTTATATAACATTTTATGTATTTTAACGAGACCTACATTTTTTGTGCAAAGTTTTTGGGAATCTCTTACAGTTTAATTCTTGTGCAAAATTCTGCAAAACTAATCCAGGCTAAAGAGGTCTGGAGAGGCTATTCCAAAAAACATAATTTTTTTGTGACTTAATATCTTTAATATACTGTATTTTAATCAAAATCGTTAGTCATTTTTAAGAAAAAAAAATTTTTTCTATGTAAATGGTAGTTTGTGGTAGGGATATTGTATCCAAAATCTTCCTATTGCATCCTTGTAAGATACTAAACATAAACTCCTAGTTTGTTATTTAACTGTCTTCGTTTTGAGCTATGATGTGTACACACACATATTCACAAAGACCTTTTTATAAAAAGTTTTTTTTCGGACTCAAGGGACCTCAAAACATATATTTCCGGAGAAATCTCGACTTCAAATTTTTAGCTGCAATACAATACCTTCACTAGCTACCATGCAAAACGTATGTACATACGTGCTAGAGAAAATAAAAAGCATGTGTGTGACTATAATAGCAAAACTCAAAATCACAATGTCGGTTCAATACCAGACTAAGAAGTTAAGTTCAGCATCTTCAAAGGATGCGACTCATACATTTTCAAGAAAAAACCCAACCCCAAACTACTCTCAAGATAGAGATTTTCTCGAAAATTACTATAACAGTTTTGATATAAATGCTATATATTATAAATGTAGATCTTGGAAATTCTTGTGGCAGTTTCTGAAACCCTCTTTATTCTGGATGTATTTTGCATAACTGGTAAATTGTAAGAGATGGACAAAATCTTGCTTAGCAAAAATTTAGACTTAGTTAAGGTACGCAATATGTATGAAATATTTACTTTATGGATTAACCATTTTCTATATATGACTTGTTTTTTTTTTTTTAATTTAAACGTCCCAATACTTTTACTTTCTTCAAATAAAAGTCAAAATGTATTTATTTATTTATTGACATCAAGATCAAGTAAATAGAAGTTACTAAACAAATATTTAGATTTAGTTAATGTGCACAATTATTTGTATGAAATGCATTTTTGTGGACTTAACCATATCCTTTTGTTTTGTTTTTTTAATTAAACTTTCCAATACGTTTACTTTTCTCAAAGAGAAGTCTTAATTCATTTATTTATTTGCATCCTATCACGCAAATTGAACGGAATTACAAGATCATCATACAGAAACTGTATTCTCTTATTTCCCCTGAACCTATAAGAAAATATATTTGATTACCATGAAATTGAAATAACAATACGCTTTTCTAAGAATATTTTGTTTCAGAGCAGGTAGAGAAGAGTGATGAGTGTGACACATCAGTTCAATATAAGATACTGAACTTAAATACCAAGTTTGGAACTTAAAAAACGATTTTCTTTTTGAGTTATGGTGTTCCCATACACATACGCAAACCTTCTAAAACACCTTGGATTCAAGGGTGCTCTAAACATGTATATTCAATGAAATCTCGATATTTATTTCATCGGTGAAATAAAATAAATCCTATACTTACTATGTAAATGTTGTATGGTAAAGAAATACATAGTAGAGTTATAAAATACATATTTATCAAACCAAGGGGTGCAACAGGGCTGCCTTTTTTCTCCAGTATCCAAAGGTTTCCAAGGTCGGGGATTTAAACCCATTGGAGGGTGATGCATTTTTCGGGCAAAAAAAAACCCTTAGTATAGCATCCTTCGAAGGGAATGTAAAGCCATTGGTCCCGTGTCGTGGATTTACAGCACGTAAAAGAACCTCATGCTGATAGAGAAACAGGCCTCTGAGCAGTCTTTCACGCCTAATATTGAATGCGACACTAAGAATCGCATCAGCTAAAGGGTACCCAAAGTAAAACTCAAATTTAATTGTTTCTGCAGTAATGTGTATAGAAGCCATTATAAGAGATACGAGCAAAAGGTATATTAAACGATTCACTCGTATATAAAAAGAGGTATTACCAAAATATTTTATAAGAAAACTCAAGGTGATGAACATCATTTTATACGCTGAAGGTAAGCTTAGTTTAAATAATGTCATACACAAATATTGAGTACATGATCATCATCATGAACATTGAGAGATTTAGGATTTAGAAAATCCTGTACTCGGAAACTCAGAATAGGTGATACTGCTCCCGCCATCGCCTTCGTGGACGTCCTCTATCTCTTCTCCCTCGTGGGTTGTAGTCCCTGGCCATTTTAGGTAATCTGTGATCCACCATCCTGTCGACATGTTGCATCCAATTTTGTTGATAATTTTTAATGTCATCCACTATGTTTTCAACTTTTAATTTTTCCCTGATGTCAGTATTTCTTTTCTTATCAAGTCCAAGAAGGGACCGTAAAAACGCATTTGAGCTGCTTCTAGCTGTTTCTGTTCCTTGCTGATTAAAATCCATGTTTCGCTTCCAAATCGAAGTGCAGCTTTCGATGTAGTATTGTGGATTTTCAAGTTTGTATTCACTGACATCTGTTTGCCAAATGTCGTTTAATTGTTCCATTTAATCTATTACATTTTTGAATTTTAATGTATAAATCAGATTGGTATTCTGAAATTAAGTTTCCTAAATATGTAAAACTAGTAATTTGTTCAATTATTTTGCCGTTTAATTCAATTTTGGCTCTTATTAAATGTTTTCCACACATTGCCATAGTTTTGGTTTTCTCAGTATTAATATTCATTGAGTACTGCTTGGCTATATTATTTAATTTATAAGCCCTCTCTGTAATTCATATTCTGATGTGGCTACTATAACTTGGTCATCAGCATATAAAATGGTTTGTACCGATTTATTCTGATGAAATTTTAGTTCATGTGTCGAAATTTGTTTCCAGTCTTCTATGATTTTGTTAATGTAAATATTGAACAATGATGGAGATAGTCCACAACCTTGTCTTACTCCTTTATTAATTATTTTTGGATCTGTCATATTGTCATCATTATATTTAATCTGGATTTTTAAATTTATATATAGACTTTTGATAGCTCTTATTAATTTACATGGGATATCATAATCTAACAATATTTGCCATAATTTATATCTATTTACACTATCATAGGCTTTTTCATAATCAACAAATAGTATGAAAAGTGGTAAATTGAATTCTCTTCTTTTTTCTATGATCTGAAATAAAGTGAAAATTGCGTCCATACATCCTCTCCCCCGTCGAAAACCACATTATTCCTCCCCTAATATATCTTCAGAATATTTTTCTAACTTATGCTTAAGTATATTGGCACATATTTTGGAAGCTGAACTAAGAAGAGAAATCCCTCTGTAATTTTTACAGTTTACTCTTGATCCCTTTTTATATAAGTTTATTATTCATCCGGTTTCCCAGTCCTTTGGTATTATGTTGGTTTTCCAAATGTCATCAAACAGAATTAAAATATTTTCTTCCAAAATTTTGCCTCCATATTTTAAAAAGTCCATACTTATACTGTCTAAACCTGGGCACTTTCTGTTCCTAGCTTTGAGTAATACTAAGTGTAATTTGTCTTCTGAAATTTGATCCATCTCTGAACCATCTTCCTGGGTCTCATAATGAAGATCAATCTCTGCATTTGCGTCACTTGTCTCTCTCCAGAGTGAAGAATAATGTTTTATCCAATCGTCTTTTGATATTTTATTTATTCTCAATTTATCATTTCCTACTAATTGTAATTGTTTGATTAACTTAAAGCCTTTCCTTTGTGGCCCTGTTATATCTCGTTTTAAGGATTTAACATATTTGTCCCAGTCTGATCTAATCTCTCTAGTAGTTTTCTGACTTGGGCTCTAACTTTTTCATAATCTATGTAATCTTCTTCTGTTTTGAATTGCAACCACTTTTTGTTACACTGCTTCTTTCTTTCTATCAATGTTTTCAAATTATCATTCCATGTCCGGAGCCATTTGTTCTTCTTTTTTGTTTTATAGCCAAGACCTCCAAATGCTGCCTGAAATATTGCTGATTTGATATTCATCCAATCTGTTTCAATGTCATATGTATTTTGTTTTAGTTTCTCTTTTAATCTGTTTTGGTATAATCTTCTAATACTTTCATCTTCAAGGAGATATGTTTTAAATTGTTTATTACTTCTTGTCCTTGGAATTGTCTGCTGTTTATATTTCTTGAAATTTATATATTGAAATGTGATTTGGAAATTACTTTGCAAATATTTATAATTAATTTGAGTGCAAATTATTATAAATATTTCAAATTACATATATACTTTGCGCTACTTTATCTAAAGCAGGCTCTCGTCTATGCCTTATGGTTTTATAACAATGAAAAAAAAAAGGCAATTCACAAGCTATCCACATGTTTCTCTTGATTTTGTTTTAATGAAAATCTTTAAAGAAATATAGGCTTAAAAATACTAAAACAATATGAATAAATTCCGTAAAACTACCGATGCTTTTTCTAAAAATATTCTAGCATATACTGTACGAAAGGTTTAAGTATGTGCTTCACTAAATTTCCTTCTATGATTCGACCATTTTCTGTTAGTTAAAAAAATACATTTTCTGTTCAAGATCTGTTGTGGAACTGGTTTTTCTAACAGTATATGCTTTAAAATTAATTCTAGAACTTCCATTCACCAATGTAGTAAAAAACCTTAATTTACAGCAGTAATGGGGTTGAAACAAAAATAGCACACATTTACAGAAGTGTAAATTAAATTTGCGTACAATCCTGACATACATTTTTAATTTACATTCCCTCTACAACAATTTATTGAAGCGCTTAATGAGAATTCATGAATAAACAAACAAAGAAAACAAGAGGAACACGCTGGGAAAGTTAGGATGCGAATCAATAAATGTTTATGTTTTCCTAAAATCGATCAAGCTATTTAAAGGAACATTGGCAGTTGGAATTTCATTACGTTGGAACTTGAAAAAAAAAATGTTCACTGTATTTAGTTATCTTGCTACAATATTATAAACACAAGCTAAAAATCTTATGTGTTCCATTCACAGAACTTTATCTACATCTCTGCAGCAAATTATTGTTAAGAAGCTTATGCTTCTTTTTACTTAATGTTAATCCATAAAAAATTAGCAGAAATAGTCATGCTAGCTGCTTCCTTGTAAGTAGAAGGGAAATAAGGGAGTAGCATAGGCTAAAGTATTAGTCAAAAGCTGGTTACTATGTGACTGAAGTTCCTTTGTTTGTGTGGACAGGAGTTGACAAATTCCTGTATGAGAAAGCTTTAAGTACTTTAAAGATGAAACCAATAGCAAGAAGTATCTCAAAAACGATCCACTCCAGGAAAAAAAATGTATGTAACATAAATTGTGTGTTTTAACGAGCTCTACGTGTTCTGTTAAGTAAGTTTTTGTCTATCGCTTGTGGTTTACCAGCTATGCAAAACTCATCCAGAATAAAGCAGTCTTCAGAGGGTATCCCCAAAAAAAATTCAAGATGTACATTTTATTTGTCAGGAAAATGGATTTATATACGATGTTTTTATCAAAATCGTTTAGAGGAATTTTCGCAAATGTTTCCATGTAAAGGATAGTTGGGGGCGAAGGGGATTTTCTAGAAAATGTTCGTTTCGCATCCTCGGAAAATACTGAACTTAAATATCAACTTTGATATTTAACAGACCTTTCGTTTTTGATCTGTGCTGTCCACAGCCACACACACGCACGCACGCACGCACAAACACACATGGACCTTTTTCCAAAAATGCTTTTTTTGGATTCAGAGTGACCCAGAAAAAGTATTTCCGGTGAAATCTCGGTATCAAACTTTTGGATGCATTACAATATCTTCCCTATAGATATTGTGTATGTTTTAAAAACCCCTGAATCCAAAACAAGCATCTCTAGAAAATGTTTTTGTTTGTGTGTGTGTGTGTGTGTCTTTATGGACAACATTGCTCAAAAACGAAAAGTTCGTTAAATACCAACATGGTATTTGTTTGGTATCTTTCAGAGATGCGACACGAAGATTTTCAAGAAAATCCCCACACCCCAAACCACCCTTTATTTGGAACATTTTCTGAACATTTAGATTTTCTCAAAATGGCTAACGATTTTGATTAAAATTTCCTATATTAAAGATATTGACAGATAAAATGTATATCTTGAATTTTCTGCAAATAGCCTCTGAAGACTACTTTATTCTGGAGGAGTTTTACGGAATTTCGCATAACTGCTAAACTGTAAGAGATGGACAAAAACTTACAACACAAAAAATGTAGAGCACCTTAAAACACACTTTATTTTATATACATTTTTTTTGTGGATTTGATCGTTTTTAGATAATCATTGTTTCTGGTTTCAGCTTTAAAAACATAATTTTCTCATACAGGAATTTGTCAACTCCTGTCCAAACAAATAAAGGAACTTCAATCACATAGCAACCAACATTTGACTGTCACTTTAACAAATAGTACTCCCTTATTTCACTTCTACTTATAAGGAAGCAAGTAATAGGACTATTTCTGCTGATTGTTTCTGGATTAGTATGAAGTAAATAGACGCATAAGCTTTTTAACAATAATTTGTTGCAGAGATATAGAGAAAGTCATGTGAATGGAACACATAAGATTTTTCTACTAAGCACAATAGACAAAACTGTATTATACCAAAAACCTCCAATTGATATTTTGCCATAAATATGTGTTTTTAGGTCTCGTGAACCTTCCTCCTTCCCTAAAAATATTATTCAGAAAACGATCTGTGTAAGTTTGTGTGCGTGAATAGCACAACTGCAAACCGAAAAAGTCATAAAGTATCAAACCCGACATTTAAGTTCTGTATCTCCCAGGGGTTTAACATAAAATATTTTCAGGAAAATTCTCCCAAACTCAACTATACTTTACGTTTTTCAATAAAAAGTTTTTAGGGTTTTAATTACAGCTTTGAATCACGTACAAACCCATTGATATATATTTATTACTTTTGATTTTTTTTAAAAGGTAAGAAATATTAATGTTCTAAAATTAAAAATTGTTTATAAAAATATATCCATATTTTAAAACATACCATTTGTTTGGCATAGCTTTTTCTCCTATAAAATTGCAACAAATACTTTTGCACCTTCTGAAAGTTTCAGATGTATTTAAACAAACTGATACGTGTGGTATATTTTGAAAGTGCAATTTTTGGGTAAAAAAAATGTTTTATAAAACAGTATGATAATAAACAGGTATTTGTACAATCTTTAAGTGGCCGTAGAGCATCGAAACAAATGGGAACAGCTATATTTTTATTCTCTATGGATGCCTAAAAGTTTAAACAACTATTTGCCAATTAGACAAAATATGTAATTTACACTGATTCACTAAGCACAATTCTTGCCACTCAGAATCTAAGTCCTGCGCACCCTTTAATAAATGACTTACTTCACCTATATTCTATCACTCAGCGCTCTGGAAAACAAGTAATCCTCACTTGGGTACCGTCACATGCAAATATCGATGGAAATAAAAACGCCGATAAAGCTGCAAAGGAAGCCACCCGACATCCTATCAGTGACCACGGAATAACTTCTACACATGAAGACGTCATTAGATACATCAAACAGCTGTTTATAGAAAACTGGAAAACGACATGGTCAACATCCCACAGCAAACTGCATGATGCCCGAGCCGGATCTACCAATTTCTTCGAACCCCTCCGAAAATTAGAACGTCGTGAGCAAACAATAATTACCCGCCTCAGAATTGGACACTGCAAACTGACACATTCCTTCATCATTAACAAAGATTCAGAATCAAAATGTGAGACCTGCAACACACCGCCTACTGTCCTACATATCCTGCTGCAGTGTCCGAGATACGCCAAACAGAGGCTTCAATAACTTACCAAGTGCTCTACATAACCACCAGACAATCAAAAAGACAATAATATTTATACGACAGTGTAAACTATTTGAATTATTCTAAAGTATAAATGTAATCATATTTTACCAATGTGTAAATAACTATATTATGTACAATTTGTAAGGTCGCGATATGACCATGCTGTTAAAGCGACCCAAAATAAATTATATTGCACAAAAAAAATTAGTTGGCTATAAAAAGCGATTTTGAATTTTCCTCTCAGTTTCCCTAAGGAATGTTTAAGTCAAACCAAGCAAAATACATTAAATGGGTAAATAACAATACGCGAATGGAAATACCAGCGTGAAATGGCGCAGCTTTAAGTAATACTTAGCTGAAGAGTTTTCCAGAAGGCTGAAGGTTCTTTAGTGCAGTCCAGTGAATACTAAGAGCGCAGTAAATGTACTGTCTCACTTTAGTTTCCTCTCTCAAGTCCCTAGGGACGTAATTTGAATTCGAGGAAAGTGGTGCACGAGCGGACTGCCTATGGACGTCTGCCCTCCGTGAAAACTTGCACAGGTAAAGTGGAAAACTTATTCGCATGCAGGATGTAAAAGACAATGAATCATCATTGCGAGAGGATGGAACCAAATTATTGTAATCCGCTTGTAGTTCTTTAGTTCTCTTTCCAGTTGTCTAACTTTGCCTACATCTACCTTCTATTTATTGATTTACCCATGTAATTTCTTCTTGACTGTAGTCCAAATCATGTTGGTTTTCAGTTCCTCTGCTTTTCTTCATTATCGAAATCATGCAT
Source organism: Hymenopus coronatus (assembly GCA_030762935.1). Taxonomy (NCBI): domain Eukaryota; kingdom Metazoa; phylum Arthropoda; class Insecta; order Mantodea; family Hymenopodidae; genus Hymenopus; species Hymenopus coronatus. The sequence goes on from CM060898.1 coordinate 87,364,138, forward strand.
CTATGCAGTATGACTTTGGTTCCATCTGATTCCTGATAACGGTTCCTATTACTTTTTTATTGTATTGGAATACCAACGGAGCGTCGTGGTTAGACCGCTCGCCTCCCATCTAGGCGGCCCTTGTTCGATCCCAAGCGCCTGCATGTAGGATTTGTGGTGGCCGAAGTGTCATTTGGGCAGGTTTTCTTCGGGTCCTCCAGTTTCCACCGCCACTCATTTCTCTTATTGCTCCATTATCCGCTTTCCAATCCTCGAAATCGCTTGCATGTTATATCATCCACTTCCTCATTTTCATGCCTGGCTACGGGCAGACCCCTTGTAATCCTCTGTGGTTTCGTGCCGTTAGCTCCCCAACAGGCTTCTGACCCCTAGGCATTGGCTTGTAAGTCCTAGAGGGGTGTCAGTCTTACAAATACGGTGAGGGTAAGCAGATTACAAAACGACACTCGATTATTATTTTGGGAATTATATTATCGGTCACCTGTTTACACAAACAGTATATAGTTTGGAAAAGAAGAACGAGACTAAACACACGGGTGTGTTCCATTTGTATGACGTTCTTTACCTGCTCTGCAAGCAAACTATTGTTACAAATTATTACTTATCTATCTGCTTCATGCTATACGAGATAAATATTTGCACAAATGTCGCTTTGCTTTGCTTTCTTATAAGTAGATGGGAACTGAAGGAATACATTAGGCCACATCGATAGTCAAAGCTGTGGCTGTGCGATTGACCTTGAAGTTCGGTTCTCTTTACATGGCCAGAAACCAAGACAGTAAAAACAGAACACGACTTCTTGTTTGAGAAAAGTTGAAAACATAAAGTGTGTTTTAACAGGTCAACGTTTTTGTGCAGTAATTTTTGTATATATCTTAAAGATTACCGGTCATATAAAGTAATTCAGAATTAATACTCGGGAGGCTATTCCTATAAAATTCGAAATATACGTTTTATCAATCATGTGTTTAATATATGGTGTTTTAATCAAAATCACTAGATCCAGTTTTAAGAAAATCAAAATTGAGGAACGTTGTTCCGTGTGAAGGGAAGTCTGTATGGGAGGGTTTTTTTAAGGCTCGTGTCACATCCTATGAAGCTACTGAACTTAAATGTCAAGTTTTGTATTTAAACGACTTTTAGTTTCTGAGTTATCATATCCACAGTCACACACACATACATAAATTACATATTTTTCTAATTGTTATACAGGGGACCCTAAAACGTTTATTTCCAATGAAAACTCGGTATTGAAGTTTTGAGAGGAATGCACTTTTTTCTCTACCTATGTACTATATATGAAGCAGAGAAATCAACTAAATATTATTTTGCGTATTTCATTCACAGATTTTCCAATTTACTTCCAGTTGCTCTATTTGAGCTACCATGAAAACATGCTGGAATGACATTAAATTCCCTGATTGACTCATATTTTTCCCAGTGAACCAGAGGATATCTCAAATTAATTTCGAGATGACATACGTACATCGGCATTTATAATGTGAATAATTGAATTCCCGATCTTCATAGAGATGGGTACGTGATATAGTTATCTTGAATAAATACTATTTCATTTAACATGAGGTAATGTTGCACCAGTTACAGCAATCGATATCGGTGGCAAGGCGTCATAATGCTGACATAACGACGTTCACTTAAAGGAATATTGGCATAATCATGGATTTTACTACAAAAATCCTACATCTAGGTCACAGAAAATCTTATATCTGTAGGACGTACCACAGATTGACGTCGAGAGAGAGAGCATAGCTTTATTTAAAGCTGTTAACTTCGAGAACATTCAAATGAATTAGGCGATTTTAATGGAATTTAGGTAACCCCTTGAATTTTAGTCTATTTTACTCCCTGAACATACATTTATATACTTGATAGTGAGATCCCTGGTCTCCTCGCACATTTGCGTATTTATAACCCCAAATTTCTCTTCTCCACCTTAAACCCTGAGGCCACCTGCTTCCTTCTCACAGGCGCGAACACTAATTATACCTCTGTACCTATGATCTCCTAGAGATGCGCGTTGTAGCAGTAATTCTACCCCACACTGGGTGTCCTACAATAGTTTAGCCAACTATCAGTCCACACAATGGTAGGCCAGAAATAAGATGTTTTCGGAGGAGACTCGGCATCTCTTCAAAGAGGATATTGTACGTCCCACAAATGGATGCCGGAGAGTTGTGCCGGAGCTAGGAGTGACAGCATCACAATAAGTACTTGCAGTTTACAGATCAAGTCGCAGTCGAACGTGTACACCGATGGTCCCCGTCTCATCTAGAAGATATAAGGGAGTGGTCCGCATATACCGCAACAACCAGCCGAAGACCGAGGGATGGAGAAAGAACCACAGAGAGTATCCCGAAACATACCAAACAGGTAACGGCAAGAATGCATGTTTCATGTAACGGCAAGAAAGGACAAGAAATTTCGTAGGATTAAACCATTGCTGCATCCCCTGACCAAGAAAATCACGAAAAAACACCAACCTATGAGTGGGAGGTTGTCTGGAACCGAATCTGAAACCTTCCTGAACCTGTATTTCAGTTTTAAGTTTGGTCACTTCTATTCCTATTTTATACTTGGGTGTATATCATTGATGTTGCTCCATATTCTGCAGTCTTTTGTTCATCTTTAAAACAGAACTCTGAAAATCTTTATTTGTTTTGTCCTGAACTGGTGTCATACTGCTGTTTAATTAAAGTGTCTCTTTTCTCGTATTTTTTGTTTTTATTGGTGTTAACATCGGAGCTGTCTTTGTAATTGGTTTGCATTGTCAGAAACTTTATACTTTTCTCAATTGCAAATCATTATTTATTTTCTTCTTTCTTTTATTGTTTTTCTTTTCTTGCTTTATCGTGTTCATAGAAAGCACAGAATGTCGTATCAGCCCCTTTGAAGAGATTGCCGATAGCTTTCTCTCTCTCTCTCTCTCTCTCTCTCTCTCTCTCTCTCTCTCTCTCTGTCGTAGAAAATATTTAAGGCAACATTCCCGTACCAAAATGGCAAAAAATGTTATTCTGGGAGAAATCTACTTTTTGTTAGAAATTGAATGCTCGGTGTATGTAGAATTTATCCAACATTGCATTTGTCCAAATTTCTGTGTAGTTAATGTTTCCATTACTTAAAACATATATATGTTTAAAAGTTACATTTTATTCTATCTCACACACATTTTTAACTTCAGTATTGCAAGCTAAATATCTTATGTGTTCTACTCACATGGCATCTAATTGTTCCGTAAACAAATCTCTTACAAAAAAATAATCTTTTATCTTCTTCTAAAAAACTGAAATGTCATTTTATTTAAGGACACTCTTTAACTGCTGTGATTCTCAGCGTCCCATTCTATATACTGGACGTGAAAGACCGCTTAATTTTGCTCAGTAACCTCTCTGTCTTCTTCTAATCGAGATAAACATTAATAGAATTGTCTTATTGCTTTGTTCCCTGTAAGTAGAAGGTAAATGAGATAATAAAATGATTTCTCAGCTGTAGTTATGCAATTTTCATTTAAAATTGGTTCTCTTTGATAGACAGGAGTAAAAAAAAAAAAAGTATAGTGTTTAACGCCCACTTTTACTACTTGTGACACCACGAGCGGTGACACTGATGATACATGGAATGAAGATGGAGCACCAGTACAATGTGATGGCGGGGGAAACCGGAGAACCCGCAGAAAACCCGCTTTTGCGTCGCTTTGTCTTCCACAAATCTCGCATGCGGTCGCTTGGGATCGAAAGGGGCCGTCTAGGTGAGAGGCGATTGGTCCAACCACTCGGCCACGGCGGCCCGGAGTAAAACAAAGCAAGCGCGGATGACTTTTATATGAAACAAGTTTACGAATTTTAAAATTTAAATCAACAACAAGGAATATCTCAGTAATGGAATATATAGGACATATATTTGTGTTTGACAATATCTATATTAGTTGTTGTTGTCTATCATTTACGGTTTACCAGCTATGCTAACCTCACCCACATTGCAGAGGACTTCAAAAGCTATTCCAAAAAATATATCTTTAATACCATGTAAATGAAACCTAGTTTGGTGTGGGAAGCTTTTCCTAAAAATCTTTACATCCCATCGCTGGATGATGCTAAATTTAAACAATAAGTCTGGTATTTAACCGAATTTTCGTCTTTGAGTTTTGCTGCCCCCCCCTCCCACATACACACACACTCACATAAAATATTTTCTAGAATATTATTTTAGGACTCAGAGGATCTCAAAACATGTATTTCCGGTGAAATCTCGTCACCGAATTGTGTAACACAATACTTTCTTTACCAGGTAGATACTTATATAGTACGGGTAGAGAAAGTCAAAATCTGATGTGCTCCATTCACATGACTTTCTCTGAATCTTTGTAACAAATTATTATTGTTGAACAAGCTTATTCTTCTATCTTCTCCATGCTAATCAAGACAAACACTAGCAGAAATGAACTAGTTACCTAGTTCCTCATAAGTAGGAGGGAATTAAGGAAACAGACTAGACTAAACCAATAGTTAAATTTTTTAAAAGTTGGTCGTCATGAGATTGAGGTTCCTTCTCTTTGCTTGAGTAGGAGTTGATAAGTTCTGTGTGAGAAAAGTTAAAGCATTTTTAAATGGAAACCAATAAAAATATTTCGGAAATGATCTATTTCACGAAAAAAAAAAATGTACATGACATTAATTGTGCGTTTTAGCGTGTTTACATTTTTGTGTAGCAAGTTGTTTTCTATCTCTCAGGGTTTACTAGCTATGTAAAATTCATCCACAATGAAGAGATTTCTAGAGGATGTTTCCTAAATATTCAAAATATAAAATTTATTTAACATGTAAATATCTTTAATATACAGTATTTTAATCAAAATATTTGGGACCTTTTTGAGGAAATCAGAACTATCGATTTTTTTTTCATATAACGGATAGTTTTGGTTAAATGGATCTCCGTAGAAGGTACTCAACTTAAACACCAAGTTTGATATTCTATCGACGCTTCGTTTTTAAATTATTTTGCTCACAGCACACGAACACATTTTATTTATCCTTCCAACTACATTTTAATAAACTTTTCTTTTATCTATTTCACCATCATTTCATACCATCTTATTCCTCAATCTCATACCACACATCAGGCTGATCACCCATCATGGCTACTCTCTCTGATCTAGAGTCCTTGTGCTCCTCAACAGGCATCTGACCCTACAGTGTTATTTTTGTACGCTGGAGTCTGACAGGTTAGCGGCCAAACTCCGAACTAAGCGATATATTGCCAACAAAAGAAACAGTTGTTCGCCTGACATGTGTATATACATCAGGAGCTAGTAACAAATGAGTTAGTCTGCAAAGAGATAGCAAATTGGGTATGGTTTTAATTATATATATATATATATGAAAAAGTAGCAATTCAACAAAAAACGTTCCATCCTCATGACTTTCACTGCACTTCTAACAAACAATTTGTTAAAAAGCCTAATCTTCTATGTACATCATGCAAATCGTGATACACATTAGCAGAAATTGTCCTTATTACTTGGTTCCTTGTAAGTAGAAGGGCAAGAATCTAATGTGTTCCATTCACATGATGTCATCTAACTGTTCGGCCAACAAATCTTTTATTCAAAAGCTTATTCTTTTATCTACACCTGCTAATCAAGGTAAACATAATCAGAATTATGTCTTAATACCGGCTTCCTTGTAAGTAGAAGGTAAATAAGGGAATGTACCGTAGTCTAGTCCTTTAAAAGCTGGTCGCTATGTGAAACAACTGAAATTCCATTCTCTTTGTTTGCAGAGTAAACAAACAATAAAGGAGAGGAAAGATGTCTTTCCGTTTGAGTAGTAAGCTTTTGTTGATCTCTTACAGTGCCAGTTATATAAAAGTCATTCAGAATAAAGAGTTCTTCAGAGGCTTTTCCCAGAAAATTAAAACATAAAACATTAGACATCTTACTCAAAATCACTAAAACCCTTTTAGAGAAAATCAAAATCTTCGAAAAATGTTCCATGTAAAGTGTAGTTGGGGCTGCGGGGGGGATTTTCTTGAAAATCTTCGTGTGGCATCCTTGGAAGATACTCAACTTAAATACCAAGCTTATTATTTAACTGACTTTCGTTTTTGAGCTAAGCTGCCCACAGACACTCACACACACGTGGACCTTTTTCTAAAAATTTGGAATCATACATATATTTCCCCTGAAATCTAGGTATCAAATTTTTGGGTGCAATATAATACCTTGTCTATAGACTATATGCATGTACGTGTAGAGAAAGTAAAAATGCACTAAAGGAATACTCCAAAGAGTGAAATTAAAAAAAAAAATTGATAAGATAAAGAAAACAATCAATCAATTGCTTAGCCAATCTTCCATACGCTTTGAAGTGTCGAAGAGAGTTCATATTAAGCTATGAGAAAATGGCCGTCAGTAATTGTAATTGCACCTCACCCTTGGTTCTTTATCTTTATCACAAATTAAATAACAAGGTAAACAATTTAGTGGGTAAGAGAAATGTAAAGAAACCATATCATTTAGGCAATTACTTCTGCTGCACGCCGCCCCATTGTCTACTGTATTTTGTTTACGAAAGTCGGGAGCTATCGCCAACATCTCGACCTCTTAGAAAAGTAATTTTCACAGCCACCCAAACAATGAAAAGAAAAAGGACAAATAGCGTATATGTAAAATAAGTGAAAGCAGCAAAAACAAAACACGGTAACTGCAAGCTGAAGCCAAGTGTAACACCAAGATTGAGCACATGGATTTGTTAGAGGCAACTCTGGCAGAAAAACAGCTGTTACCATAGCAACGGTCCAGCCACTCTCACTTGTTTTTGCAATTGCAGCGCTTCTGTCAGACCCCAAGTTGTGAAAATAGTACTGTCCACCCAACACAAGAAGCCGTCGGGGCCTGAGGGGTGAGCGAGCGAGGGGGGGGGGGGCTAGAACTGTTATCTGGTCACGTACTAATGGATCGGTTTACATTTACTACGTATGTATATGAACCAACCTACTGCTGCCAGATCTAATGCTCGTTTCAGTAACTGCAGTGATGTATTATGCATTATTTGGATCTCGCTGCTAACACGCGCTACGGCATATAGTAGTACAGTTATATGATATTTTGTTACTTTTATTCTTGGTTTAATATTTAAATATGTAAATGCAGAGAGCGGCAGCGACAGCAGCAAAGATGAGGACTTCTCCGACTCGGATCTTGCACGACAACTGGATTTCTAGCTACGTTTGAGTTATGTGACAACACTGTGTATTTTAGATGAAGCTAACGTCCTTGTCATGTCCAAATGTCGAGCATAAACATCATGCGGACAGCAAACGTGTTTACATAAGTGCTTACGTTACACATTCCTCTACTTTGCCTTCTTGTGTTGGGTCATCAGTGCCATAGGCACAATGTTATAAGCTATGGGGTGTGTGCGTCCTCCACATAGAAGAGTATGTTTAAAAAGTTATATGATACTGAAATCGCTGGTCTCAGTCAGTAGAACACCTGTCTGCGTCCCAGTTCGATTCCTGAACGGGGGGTTGGAACTTTTCTCTAGCCAAGATTATTCCTTATACTCGCCAGAGTCTGGAAGTATGAATGTGAGTGTGAATTGAGTATTATGTGCTATAATTATAGATGCGTGTGTGTATATACACATTAACGTCAGAACTACGAGTTAATACCGAAAGGCAGTAAGTTCCACAGGAAAATGTTCCACCATGGCAGCATACCGACACAGCATTAAATTCCTCAACTGACTCACATTTTCCCATAACCGGGATTTGAACCACGCAGCTCCCGGTCTCTAGCCGGTTGCTCTACCACTGAGCCACCATGGCAACATGACGGCATAGCATTTAATTTCTCAACTGACTCGCATGTTTCCCGGTAAACCACAAGGTAATCTCAAATTATTTTGAGATGACAACCCCAATGGCGACTTACAATGTTGTAAGTACGAGTACTTTAAGTCCCAGGATTTATAGTATAGCCAATTATCACGGACAATCGTGACAATTTTAATTGTTTTCTCACAGAAACCGCATGTAGGAACAGGAGTTGGATAGGTAAAGTCACACTGAAAAATTCAATGTCATAGCCGGGATTTGAACCACGGATCTCCCGGTCTCTAGCCGGTTGCTCTACCACTGAGCTACCATGGTAACATGTCGGCATAGGTGATCTCAAACTGGTCAGACTGGTTTACCGGGAAACATGCGAGTCGGTTGAGAAATTCAATGCTACGCCGGCATGTTGCCATCGTAGGTCAGTGGTAGAGCAACCGACTAGAGACCGGAAGATCCGTGGTTCAAATCCCGTCTATGGCATTGAATTTTTCAGTCTGCCTCCACCTATCTAACCACTTGAATTAATTGTCATGATTTATAGAATAATACATACAAATTTCTGGAAAAACAATTGAATACTTTAAGATCAGTGGTAACTGAACTCATTTAAATTGTTATTTTCATATGTTCAGACTACCTTGTCCCCTTAAATCTGTAACGTTTTTGTTGGTTCGTGTGTATTTTATTGTATTAATTTGGTTTATACTTTCACCATGTAGACTCCTCTCTTCTCAGATTAGTGGTATACGAGACGCATTCTGGATTTGGGTTTAAACTACCATCAAAAAAATATTGTTATTCTTTCTGAATTTATTGTAAACCTTGCTGACACATAAACATACACAGCATTAAGTTATAACGCATCTTTTACACAAGCGTACATTTTTCACTCCCTCCTTGTTTCGTTGCTAAGCAGAATCAAAACTCCTTTTTACTTTCTCTATAGGCACTATGTACATAGTGTATAGAGAATGGATTGCACTCCACCAAAAAATTGGATACCGAGATTTCACCGGAAATATATGTTTTAGGGTCCCCTTTATCTAAAAAAAGCATTTTCGGAAAAAGGTCCGTGTGTGTGTGTGTGTGTGTGTGTGTGTGTGTGTGTGTCCGTGTGTCTGTGAACACGATAACTCAAAAACGAAAAGTAGCTAAAATACCAATCTTAGTATTTAAGTTTAGTATCTTCCAGGGATGCGACACGAAGATTTTGAGAAAAATCCCCCCACCCCACAACTACCCTTTACATGGAACTTTTTTCGAAAATTTTGATTTTCTCAAAAATGGCTCTAACGATTTTGATTAAAATTTCGTATATTAAACATATTTACCTGGCAAATAAAATGTATATCTTGAATTTTCTGGGAATAGCCTCTGAAGAGTAGTTTATGCTGGATGAATTTTACTACATTTTGAATAACTGCTAAACCGTAAGAGATGGACAAAAATTTACTACACAAAAAATGTAAAGCACGTTAAAACACACAATTTATCTTATATACTTTTTTTTCGTGGAGTTCGTCGTTTTTGTGACATTCCTTATTTTTGGTTTCTGCTATGAAAAACTTATACATTTCTCATACAGGAATTTGTCAACTGCTGTCCATACAAACAAAAGAACTTCAGTTTCATAGGAACCAGCTTTTGATTATCACTTTAACCTATGGTACTCCCTTATTTCACCTCTACGTCGTAGATTTACGGCACGTAAAAGAACCTCAAGCCTGATAAGAGAGGCCTCTGAGCAAAATTAAGCGATCTTTCACGCCCAATATAGAATGGGACGCTGAGAACCAAAGCAATTAAAGAGCGTCCATAAATAACAGGCCATTTCATTTCATTTTCTACGTACAAGGAAGCAAGTAATATGGCTATTTGTTCTAATGTTTTACTGATTAGCATGAAGTTAATAGAAGTATAAGCTTTTTAAGAATAATTTGTTGCAGGGATATGGAGAAAGTCATGTGAATGGTACACATCAGATTTTTCTTTACAGCTATCATCAATAATTCTCTTGCCGTAGTTCATTCCAAGTCTGTGTAACGTCTCTTTTAGCAATGCACATACTATAAGTCTTTCTCTCTCTTTCACTGTCGCGATTGTTGGTCACGTCTCCAGCCAACACATTATTAACTCTTTTATTTAAACCTTTTTGCATTGGAATGAGCACAGGTCTTACAAATTTATCAATAACACAAATAAAACAATCCAGCAAAAACAATGCACACAAAAAGTAACAGCTAAATATGTGCTTTAAGCTATTCAAACAAGTAAATTTCAAGTTAATAATAACAAAATAAAAACCTTATATGTTATGGCTTGTGGCCTTAATAGTCACTGATTCCTCATATTTATCGCTTACCTAATTGTGGTTCTACGGATGTAGTAAAAACAGAATATGCAAGTTTCTCATTAGGGACGTTGCAAGGAGTGTCTGGGAATGACAAGCTAAGATAAACCTTTGTCCTTGGAGCAGGAGCAGAGTTGTGAGGGAAATTTGGAGGCTTCTTGTCACAGCCAGGTTGCCCAACTCCTTGAGCAAAACACAAATTAATGCATAACGCTTTACCGCTCGGTTACTCGGCCCAACAATTAACTAGGTGTCTTGGGAAGCGATGCAGACTAATTACTTGCTACTGATGAAATGTTGCTTGAGTGGTCTGACCTTCCTGTAGCTCATAAACAAGCAGACAAGGTCTTCTAACTAATGCAACGCTTCATCTTGGCGAGCAACCTGGTTGCGGATATGAATTATTAACATGTTGTACTCCCGTACATCTAAAATGATCATCGGTGCGCTGCAGGAGCTATTATGGAAGTCGTCTTATCAGAAGAACACGAAGCAGTGCTTGAGGCAGTAGTAGGCTTATTTTTGGGATCTCGTAATATTCCTTGCGTAAGCTTCGGCGGCTAGCGTCCATTTTGTCTAGGCCTTCCGGGAAGGCTGCGTTTTACCTCACTTCGGCAGGGTTTGTCCTCTCTAAACAATAGTTGACAGGTGAAGTGAAACAAATAAGGTTCGATTCGCTTTGCATGCCCATCCTTTCGTAGGTAGGTTCCCGTTTGAGAAAAGTTACTTAGTGTAAAATTTAAACAAAGAATAAAAAACGGTCAACTGTACAAGAAAAACGCATACATCATCCTTTTTTGTGTAGTAAGTGTTTGTCTATCTCTTATGGTTTAACAGTTCTAAAAATTCTATCAGTTTCATCCAAAATAAAAAGTCTTCAGAGGCTGTTCCCAAAAACACAAAATATCTTTAATATAAGGAATTTTAATCTAAATCGTTAGCCATTTTTGAGAAAAAGGAAATATTAAAAAATTGTTCCATGTAAAGATTAGTTTGTGGTGGAGGTATTTTCTCGAAGATCTCCGTCTCATCCTTGGAAGATACTAAACGACCTTTTCGTTTCTGAGCTATGCTCTTTACAAACGTACACACACATGGACCCTTTTCAAAAAATGCTTTTTGAACTCGCGGCGAAATCTTGACAGTGAAATTTTGGTTGGAACACAATATCTTCTCTAGCTGCAATGTAACGACAATGTATTGTACCCAACCAGAAATTTGATACTAAGATTTCACTAGAAATATAAGTTTTAAGAATACCTGAATAAAAAAAAAAAATGTTAGATAAAGCTCTACTCGCGTGCGCTTATGTGTATGTGCGCGTGCGTGTGTGTTTTTGACTGTGAACAGCTTAACTCCAAAACGAAAGTCGGTTCAACACCAAACTTAGTGTTTAAGTTAATATCTTCCAAGAACATTTCACAAAGTTTTTCAGGGGAATCCCCCCACCTTACCAAACGTTCCTTTATATGGAAGACTTTCCATTTCTTTTTTTTTTTTGATTTTATCAAAAAATGTCTAACAATTTGTTGATAATGCCGTATATTACATTGACAAATAAATGACAAATAAAATGTATATCTTTAACCTTTCCTGAAGAATTCTTCTTTCTGATAGCTTCTGCATGACTCATAAACCGTCAAAAATAGACAAAAAACCGAGCAAACAAAAATAGAAAACTCATTAAAAACACAATTTATGCTGTATATATGTTTATATATATATAAATATAGTTTTGTTGTATAGTTAAATATTTACGATATATTCCCTGTAATTGGCTTCAATTTTGAAGCACTTAAAACTTCTCAAAAGGGAAGTTGCCATCGGTTTCATATGTATTTTGTTTTACTCCTGGGCATGGAAAGAGAACCGAATATCAATGACAATCACATATTGACTGCTTTTAAGAGATTTGACTGTCGTTTTTGCCTAGTATATTTCCCTGTGTTTTTAGTTACTAAGAGCATTTCTGCTAATATTTATGAAGATTAGCACGAAGTATATAGAAGATCAATCTTCCGAAAGAAAAGTTTGTTTGCACAACAGGTAGAGAAAGTAATGTAACATGTAAGAATTTCCCCCTTTCTTTTCAACGCAAAAGTATACCAAGTTGTGTTTCCACATCAAACTATTCTGCAATGTGTTTTTACTTTCTCTATAAGTATTATGTATATAGTGTATAGACAAGGTATTGCACTCCACCAAAAAATTCCATACCAAGATTTCACCGGAAATATATGCTTTAGGGTCCCCTGTATTCAAAAAAGTATTTTCAAAAAAAGGTCCGCGTGTGTCACCGTATGTCCCTGTGTCTGTGAACACGGTAACTCAAAAACGAAAAGTCCAAACTTGGTATTTAAGTTTAGTATCTTTCAGGGATGCGATACGAAGATTTTGAGAAAAATCCTCCCACCCGTAACTACCCTTTACATGGAACTTTTTTCGAAATGCTTGATTTTCTAAAAAATGGCTCTAACGACTTCGACTAAAGTGACACACATTAAAGATATTTACCTGATAAATAAAATGCATATTTTGAATTTTCTGGGAATAGCCTCTGAATACTACTTTATTCTGGGTCAATTTTACGGAATTTTGCATAACTGCTAAACCGCAAGAGATGGACAAAAATTTACCACACAACAAATGTAGAGCACTTTAAAACACACAATTTATATTGTATAGGTACTTTTTTTTCGTGGAGTTAGTTGTTTTTCAGATATTCCTTGTTTTTGATTTCAGCTATAAAAACATACTTTTCTCATACTGGACTTTGTGAACTCGTGTCCATACAAGCAAAGGAACTTCAGTCACATAGCAACCAGCTTTTGACTATCACTTTAACCTACGGTACTCCCGTATTTCGCTTCTACTTACAAAGAAGCAAGTAATAAGACTATTTCTGCTATTTTTTTCTCGATTAGCAGGAAGTAAATAGAAGGATAAGCTTTTTAACAATAATTTATTGCAGAGTTGTAGAGAAAGTCATGTGAACACATCAGATTTTTGGTTTAAGGTCCGTGTGTGTCTGTGGACAGTATAGCTCAAAAACGAAAAGACCATTAAATACAAAATTTGGTATTTAAGTTTGGTATCTTCCAAGGATGCGACACGAAGATTTTCAAGAAAATCCTCCCACCCCCAACTATCCTTTACATGAAGCTTTTTTTGAAAATGTTGATTTTCTTAAATATGGCTCTGATGATTTTGATTAAAATATCGTATATTAAAGATATTTACCTGACAAATAAAATGTATATCTTGAATTTTCTGGGAATAGCCTCTGAAGACTACTTTATTCTGGATGAATTTTACGGAATTTTACATAACTGCTAACCGTAAGAGATGGACAAAAACTTACCACACAAAATGCTCTTTTTTATTAGTTTCAATATTAAGATACTTCTTTTCTCCTCCTTTTTTTACTTTCTCTAGGCCCGTATGTACAATGTACATAGGTGATAGAGAAGGTATTCCACCCAAAAATTCGATGTCAAGATATGAAATATATGTTTTGAGACACAAAAAAAAAATTTTTTTTTACAAACATGTCCGTGTTCGTGTGTGCAATGCTCAAAAACGAAAAGTGAGTTAAATACCGAACTTTTGAGTTCACTATCTTCCAAGGATGAGAGACAAGGATTTTCAAGAAACCCGCCCCAACAACTACCCTTTACATGGAACATTTTCGAAAATGCCAAGTTTCCCAAACATGGTTGTAACGATTTTGATTAAAATGCCATATGTTTATGATATTTTCATAACAAACGAAATGTATATCTTCAATTTTCTAGGAATAGCTTCTGAAAACCACCTTATTGTGAATAACCTCCGTATAACGTTTGTACAATCGGTAAACCGTAAGAGATAGACAAAAACATATAACTCGTTAAAATATCCGACTTATATCATATATATGTATGTATATATTTGTTTTGTTGTTGATTTGTTTGTAGATTTAACCGTTTTCGAGGTATTCCGAGTAATTGGTTTCAGTTCAAGGTACTTCTCAAATAGGAAGTCATTCCTAGCAAGCAAAGAGTACCGAATTTCAATTGTTTCTCATAGCGACCGGCATCTAAAAGATTTGATTATCACTTTAGCCTGTGAATTCTGTTATTTTCATTCTACTTACAAAGAAGAAGGTAATAAGACTAATTCTAATAATGTTTATCTTGATTAGCATGAAGTAAATATAAGAATAATCTTTCGCAAGAAAAGTTTGTTTGTGGAACAGCTAGAAAAAACCATGTGAATGGAAAACATCCATCTTTTGCAAATGTTTATCTCGATCAACTTATATTATAAAGGTTTTCAATACAACTCGTTGATGAATGGATAGAGAAAGACATACTAATATAGCATATTACATATTTTAAAGAAGTATATGCAAAGCTTTGTAAGAAAGGTAATATTGCTATGCTGTGTTCGCTTTTGTTTGTGTTGAGAGGAAAGGAGATACTGACACAACGTCTGTCGAAATTGTATTAGGAATGTCCCTGTTATCTCTACATCATGCTACTCTCCAACAGCGTTTGTTTTCCAGCCATGTTGTAGCATGAACGATACTGATGTGTAATCCAATAACTCACATCAAAGCTATCTTTTTTCTTTTATTTCTTTCTCGCGTTTCCGTTTGCAAAGAGCGCATCTACACATTCCGAAAATGCATTATATTTCAGGTTGTTTATCAGTTGTTTTGTTACACTCTCTACTTCGTTCACCCAAAAATACGATACCAAGATTTCACTGGAAATGAAAACAACATAACTCGAAAATCAAAAAAAAGATAATTTTTTTATTTTAATTACATAAGATAATTTAAACATAGCCAACAGACGCCATTTTATAATTAGCCAACCAGACGCCATTTTAAATGCTTTAAGTTACTGGAGGTAGAACAAGGCATTAGATGTGAAACTGTACTGGAATTCATAACAACAAGTCTGACGTGTTCCATTCACATAACTTTCTCTACATCTCTAAAACAAATTATTGTTAAAAAGCTTAATCTTCTATTAACTTCATGCTAATCGAGAAAAAATGGTATTACTGCCTGCTTCCTTGTAAATACAAGGTAAATAACAGCGCACCATAGTCTAAAGTGAAAGTAAAATCTGTTAAACGTTAGTTGTTATGTGATTGAAGTTCCTTTGTTTGTATGGCCAGGAGGAACTCCCGAATTGGAAAAGTATAAGTATTTTAAAACTTTTTAAAACTGAAATAAATAACGAGAAATAACTCAAAAGCGGCCAAGTTCACGAAAAAAATATATATAACAAATTGTTCGCTTTAAAAAAATCTATATTGTTTGTTATGTAAGTTTTTGTCTATCCTTTACGGTTTACCAGTTATGCAAAATTTCGCAAAATTCATCCAGATTAAAGATGTCTTCAGAGACAATAACCAGAAAATTCAAGATATACATTTTATTTGTCATATAAATATCTTTAATATACGACATTTTAATCAAAATCGTTAAGAGCCATTTTGGAGAAAATCAAAATTTTAATTTTTTTTTCATGTAAAGGGTAGTTGGATATTTTCGTGTGGCATCCTTGGAAGATTATGCACTTAAATAACAAGTTGGTATTTAACAGTATTGAGCTATGCTGTCCACAGGTACTATGCTGCCCGCAGTTACAAACAGACACACACAGACCAATGGATACACACGGACTTTTTTCTGAAAATCCTTTTTTTTTATTCAGGTGGTCTCAAAACATATATCTCCAGTGAAATCTCGGTTTCGAGTTGTTGGATGCATTACAATACCTGCTCTACACACTATGTACATAGCACGTGTAGAGAAAGTAAAAAAAAATTAAAGTACCTGCATGTTTACAGCTTACTTCAGCTTCAATAATAGAACCGGCCTCATAGTTTCCTCAATACTTCCCAATATTGGTTGACCTACATACAAGCTTCTCTTATTATACTCCAATTATATTCTCATCGTTAGACTTAATTGCTTTGTAATGCCTATAGGTATCTTAAACGACTCGTTATAAAAGGTGTATTCCACAGCTGCTCCCAATTAACTTCACATTTTGGGGATTTAGATTGCTGGAAAATCTGTTTAGTAACGAAAAACTTCTCTGGAGATAATATTTTCATATTTTAAAGCCATTGTCGTCTGAAATCAGCAGAGGGAAATGTTGAAATGGAAAGAAGTAGTTTTTCACTGTCACTTCACTTTTTCTGTGGACGTAGCTGCGCAAATAAAACACGTGAGATGCAACCTCTTCTGCTTCTTCTTACCGCTTCAATCGCAAGGTCACCGAACACAAGACCTCTATAATCTCACGCAATAAGGAACACACTGTACTCACATCGTTGATCACAATCTCACTCGTAGAACGCACTATTAACCAACACTTTATGTTGCATCAGACAGTACTCAATAATAAGTTACCTACTCCCTGCACGCTCGCCTATATACACATATCAATGTGGAGTTTTCTGGAATTTTCGGGAGGTGGAGGGGAGAAACTTCATATCAGAATAACATCAATATATAAAGGACTCAGCATCTGTCAAAATAGCCTTCAATTAATATGTAATGATTTAGGGTCTGACCAACAGAACTTTAATCGACTATTCTCACATATATCCTGTATTTTCTGCAGCGCACAAAACCTTCCAATCTATTGGAGTTTTATCTTCAGAATTTGGTGAAAGGACATTATTTCTTTGGTTTCAATACACGCGGAAGTATTTAATCCACGCATCAGCACACTAACTCTCCAGAATTAAGTCAAGAGGCCTTAACAGAGATTGCATACTGGAACCAAGTGCAACAGGCCTTTAGTAGTTTCTCCAAGCTCGGATGTTAACATCAACACAACTATATTAGGTATCTGACACGAGCTTGCAATGGCATTCTCACATTATAATGTGCTATGATTATTTTTTGGCTAAATATGAAGATCGTTGCATCCGGTTTTATTATGAATAGCTAATATATCTAATAATTATCTATGGAACTTCCAATTCCAATGTTTTTCTGTGTTGAACCGCCATGACATTTATTATATATATACTTTTATTCCTAAAATGTCAATCTGGATTTGTTCCCAAACCTAGAGAAATTAATTAAAAATTACACAAGCTTTACAAAAATTAAGAGCATCTTAAAGACAGATGGGCATCCGTCTAAACAGAATGGTTTCTTCAGGAGTAAAAAATCTTCTATGTGGGCACGCTACATTGATAACTAAAACTTAAGTTTCAGCACTATAATATTTCATTGAAGCAGTTAAACAGTAGAGGACACACCTCACACATCGCAACTTACACAGATATATTGTTGCCAACACTTCTCAGAGGAATAGATAGTGAAGGAACCTCGGCAGACTCAGCGCCGCGGAGAAGTAATTTCCTAGCTCAAGGACTCGATACACCACTGGGGCCATCCAGAGAGGACGATAAGCAACGCTAGCAATCTGTTAGCCGCGGGGAACATCCTTTTCTTGGAGAATCATATAGGGGAGAGTTGAACAAAGCGGGTAGGCCAGTTAATTTTCCATTACTACGGAAAAAGGAAGAAAAATCCAAAAATCCAAATTTTTACGTCAATACTTTCGTAAGCCATTTAGATTGACATATATTACGTTTTATGATCATACATTAAGTCGTTTTCTTATGTAGTGTTTTCCTGAAAACTGTGACTTGCTGTCCATTCTATCCAACCAGTGTAAGAAAACGGGGATGATATTAAAAAAGAGAATTCACATACAAGTCAATCGCCATCTTCATCCATCCACTGCACAGTTTATGGGGCCATTGTTTACATGACAAGCATTAAATCCAGCTTTTGTTTTTGCATGTTTTGAAAAAAAAAAGTTTATTGCATCATAAACATGCAGTGTCTTCTGTTTCTTACTCTGAAGAAGATTCATCAACATTTGCTTCATATTTGTTTTTGCATTTTGATGAGTATGATTCATCAAAGGTTTTCTCAGTTATTGTCCGTGAGGCTCCTTTTGGATATTTTGTTGCGTTTTGTTTCTGCTTTGTTTTATTATTCTTTTGTTCCAGTTTTCTCTTTTTGGCTTCCCCTACAGCTTCTAATGCATTTTTATATGAGCTAGCAGTCAAAATAGCACTTTTCCTACATCTGCCTACGCATTTTGTTGGATCTTTGTGTTGAATTTTGGGTAACTTCACTATATCTGAACTATAACTGCAGTAGATGATGTAGACTGGAAGAATGTTCTCCTCTAGAGGAATTTGCAGCCTCGTCCACTTCCGCAGGATTATGCGCGTGTAGTCACTCTTCAGACATTGGGAATCTGAAACGTTCTCATTGGCACGACAGGGTCTGGTCTTTCTATTGTTTCAGATGGGTCAAACAGATGATCCGGAAAAACATCCAGATCTAGTGGAAATACCCCATACTTCGGAAACCATGAATGGCTGTCCGCATAGATGCAGTTTAACATAAAGTTTTTCATAGAGCTCTGCCTCTTGGCGGTCAGTCACCACGCATCCAGCATGTTGCTGTAAACATTTGTGGACTATCTTTTGTAGTAAGTGCTCAGTGGACCTATGAGAGCAACAACAAGGGGCTGCAGTCTATTTTTCTGTGGGTTGGGAAGCAGATAATGATCACATGGTGGGCACCAGATAGCAAAATAAGTTTGAGTCTTTTTTATTTTTTTTGTGGCATGACCGTCAAGCAAGAAGAGTAAAGAGCGCTCAGCAGTGTCACGGTGCCAAAAATCCGTATTTTGAAGTTAGTGTCCATTTTAAGTGCTTATTTCACTGTTTGACTTATTTTTCATGAGCAGCAGTGGTTTTGTACAGAGGGTCTGTGGTTCGATCCCCAGCTTGGGGTGACGATATCCACGTCTCCAATTCTGAGTAGCTCATGTGGAGTATCCCCAAGTCCCTCTCAGTCCACCACATTCTCTTCATCACCTTACCATCGCAGGTAACAGGCACCGCCGCTTGGGAGTCTCCACCTCAGAAATGGATCCAATCATACCTGGGTGGAATGGGGTAACCCAGAAGGTCACAGAGCGTTAGTAAATAGCTTATTTTTCCTTTATTACAGTCAGTGTCACCGCCTGCGGGGCCATAGTGTTAAAAGCGGGCCTTAACCACTATCAAAAAGAAAACTGGTATACCGTAAGAGATAGCTTGCTGCTAAAGTAAAAATTTGCATTTCTCGTTATAACAGACAGTTTATGTCATAAAAATGTCGTTTTTGTGGAGTTAACCGTTTTCAAGATATTCCTTATTATTGCTTTTAAAATTACCAATAATTAGACTTTTCTCACAAGGGAAACCGCAATTCGCTTTTCTCATCCATATCACACAAAGGGAACGAGATTTCAATTACTTCACACGCGGCCATTCTTTTAAAATATGTAGCAATTGCTAAAACCTAAAGTATTCCCTTATTTCTCTTTTAAACACAAGGAAATAAGTAACAAGAGCATTTCTGCTAATGTTTATCTCGATTAGCACAAAATACACAGAAGTAGATATAATGTTTTATAAAGAGAGTTTGTTTCAGAATAAGTAGATAAAGCCATTTGAAGTCATAAAGCCAATTGAATGTAACATCGGATGTTTTACTTTATAGAGACTAAATATAACAGTTAAAAGGAGCCCGTTTTAAGCCCTAAACATTATTTTTACTGCCTGAACTTCCACTGTCCGGTCATTATCCATATCGCGCACACTTCAAGCCATAGAGCGCTGATTGTTTTAATGGTGTGCAGATTTTGAGAACCATTAATTATTTCTTAGCATTTTATCTTTTACCAACGGTAGACGCATCATAACGCACGTATCAGCTATTGCAGCCTGAGGGACGATTATTGAGGAGAATCGTTATCTAGGAATACATGTACGTGACTTGCTGTCGCTGCAAAAAATAAATCCATAAAGCATTCACTTTTAGTTTACTTTGCAAATCGTTTCACAACTGTTGCACGCGTAGAAACACCGATCTTTATATTCAGACACTTTAGGTGTCTGTCATGTAGAATTGTAGAGGTTACAGAAAATATCTGATGTGTTACACTCACATAACTTTCTCTGGCTGCTCTTTAAACAAACTTCTTACAAAAATTATTGTTATTTTTACACATTAGCAGAATGTTTCTTATTACTTAGTTCCTTATAAGTAGAATGGAAGGAAAGGAATGCGCTATACTAAAGTGATAGTCAAATGTTTTAAGTTATCGTTATGCGACTGTCAATGTAAATCGCTTCTTTGCTTGGCCAGGAGTACAACAAAACAAAAACACTCTTTCTGTTTGAGAAAAGTATAAGTACTTTACAATTCAAACCACTAATAAGGAATATTTCGGAAACGGTTACCTCCAGAACATAAAAAGTAAAGGACATACTGTGTGTTTTGACGAGATCTACATTTTTGGGTGTAGTACGTTTTTGTCGATCTCTATCTCTTTTGTTTAGCACTTCATTCTGGATGACTTTGATATAACTGGAAAACCGTAAGAGATACACATAAACTTACCACACTAGAAATGTGGATATCATTAAAACACACAATTTGTGTCATATACATTTTTTTGTAATTTGCTTTAATTTTAAATTAACTTTTCTCAAAAGGGAAGCTATTTTCGTTTTAGCTCTCTTTTGTTTTTACTCCTGACCTATCGAATTTCAATTGTTTCACATAGTGATAGCTTTTAAAATATTTGGCTATCCTTTAATATTGCTATTGTTTCATTCTCATAGCTTATAAGTAACTAACTAATTTTGCCATTTATTGTAATATCCATCTTGATTAGCTGGAATTAGAAAAAGAATAAACATTTATGAATAGTATGCTTAGGTGAACATAACACAACAGATATTTTATTTTCTCTAGCACGAGTGGACATATAATGTACATAGTAGCTAGAGGAGGTATTGTATACCACTCAAAAACTCTTTGCCGAGGTTTCACCGGAAATATATGCTTTGAGGTCCCCTGAGTCCGAAAAAAAGAGTTTTTACAAAAAGGTCCGCATATGTGTGTGTATGTGTGTGTGAGTGGACAGCATTGCTCAAAAATGAAAAGATGTTACAAACCAAGCCTAGTATTTATGTTTAACATCTTCCAAGGTTGCAACATGAAGAATCTCAAAAAATACCCCCAACACAAACTAATTTCTACATGAAAAGATCTTATAAAGCTTGTTTTTAAAACAAATGGCTGTAAAGATTTTGATTAAATTACGGGTATTAAAGATGTTTACATCACACATAAATTACATAATTTTAATTTCCGGGAATAGGCTCAATACCTCTTTATTCTGGATGAGTTTTTCATAATTTGCATTACAGTTAAACCGTTAGAGAGAGACCAAAACTAATTACACAAACAATGTAGATCTTGTTAAAACATAATATGTCATTCACGTTTTTCTTGTAGAGTTGAGCGTCTTTTGAGATATTCTTTGTTATTGGTTTCAACAATTTTAAACTGCCAAATTTTTCTCAAACGGAACTATGTAAAACGAACCGCACCGCAATTGTTTAACTTACGGACCAGCTTTTAAAATATTTGACTATTGCTTTAGTCTAATGTACTCCCTTATTTCTCTTTTACTTATAAGGAAATAAATAATAATTCTGCTATTGTTTATCTTGATTACCATGATGTACATAAAAATATAAACTTTTGTAAGAATATTTTGTATTTGGAACAGTTAGAGAATGTAATGTGAATAAAACTCATTAGATTTTTTTTTACTTTCAATATGGTAAGTACTTAGTCTTCATAGTTTAACCAACTATTATGTCAATTAGTAATGTTTCTTCCACACCAGCCATGTATAAGACAAGAAGTGGAATGATAGAATCAAACTGAAAATTTCAAATCCGTGATTTTATCTTTCCTATTGTTGCTGTTGCTGTTATTATTACTATTAATATTACTATTATTTTATTGTTATTATTTTCATTATTATTATTATTATTATATAATTGATATTTGTGTGAACCTAATATAAAGTCTAGGCTTTTTCCACTTTGTATTTCCGCTTCTATCGCTACGCTCACGCTTAGAACGTCCGGTTTCTCTGGATAATTCATGAAATGAATTAATGATGATGCATGCGAGTCCGAATCAGCAGATACGTGGATTTACCTTGTATCCGACTGTTCAGGTTAAAATTGCAATTTGGAGCAAGGAAAAAAGGGGGAAAAAACTTACATGGCCAGCTCGAATAGGGAACGAATTATGCAGTCACCGCGTCAGTAAAACAGGAAATTACGACTCGCACCTCCGTGGTGTCGCTGTAATGACCTGAATGGTATTCCGGAGGAAGCGAGTTTGTATCTCGTTTGAAAAGTTTTTCTGTGCTTATTCTCTAGTCCTGGAAGCTAGAATATTGGGCAACTCTCAGCTTCATTTTTTACTTTCTTTGCAACATAAAATGTACATATAAAAGGTACTATATTTCAACCAAATTTTTGATACAAAGATTTCACTGCAAATCACTGTTTTAAGATTCCCTTAATTAAAGTATTTTTAACAAAAAATTCCATATGGGGGACTTCAAACAGCTTAAGTCAGAAAATAAAATCCAAATTTTAAGTTCAGCATTTTCCATGGGACACTAAGATTTTCAGAAAAGTACCCCACCCCTAATACACTTTACATAAAACATTTTTAAAAGAAATGATTTTCTCAAAACTGTACATAATGATATTAATGAAAATATCATATTGAAGATATGTTTTTGCCAAATGAAATACATTCATTGATTGATTTACTTTATTTATTTTTTTTTTCCAAATATCCTCGGACGAAGTTATCATAACTGGTAAGCGGTAAGAGACTAACAAAATCTTGCTACACAAAAAATATAAATCTCTTAAAATACCCAACTCATACCAAATACATATTCTGTGAAGCTGTTACCGAGATATTCCTTGTTATTGGTTTCAATTTTAAAACACTTAAGCGTTTCTCAAACGGAAATTCGTCATTCGTTTGTTCAACTTCTAGTCATGCAAATAGAACGAATTTTAATCACATAGAAGCCATTTTTTAAAAGATTTGACTTTTTCTAATGTTTAATATATATTCTGGATCTAATCATTTACAAAAATTTATTTGCAAAATTCAAAATCTGGTCTGATAGGCATTGTACCCAAATGTCATTATTTAAATCTGCATTCTTTAATACCTCTGTAATAAAAGTATTGATTAGAATTTTACTATAATACACAGTGTTTTATAAATAGTATATATCTGAAGGTGAAAAATACTGAGAAAAACCGTATGATTACGTTAATTGTTCTTAAAACTAAACTATGATCCATTTCAAAATTGCAAGAAATAATTTGATTGAAAACATTCCGAGGTATATTGAGGAACGTTTTCAGGCTTTTAGCAGCATTTGTGTGGAAAGATACAGCTTTTAAATATAGGAATATAGCGAAAAGTTTCAATTTGAGAAAAATCGAGATTGACAGTCCTTTAAAAACTCAGTGCTTTAAAATTGCGTCCATAACCTATGATACATCTATCTTAGGAGAAAGAATATAACATATATTCTATGCACTTTAAAGTATGGTGAATTACTTGCATCAAATTTCCAAAAATCGTCACTTTTTACCAAAATCCCTAGAAAAAATATTTCTGAGTCCTACTTAGTCCTACATCTTATTATTACAGGTCCTTAGCATGGATGTATGTGCGTGCGAGTGGGCAGCATAGCTTAACAACTAATACCTTTAAATAACAAACTTGGTAGGAAACGAAAATCCCCCCCCCCCAACCCACACTACCTTTTACATGGAAAAAATGATTTCACGAGTTTGATTAAAATACCGAATATTAAAGATACTCATGTATCTTTATTACAAATAAAATGCATATTGTGGCAGTACTGTCATTTTTGCTCTGGTGTATGGTGGTGGAACTGCAGTGTGGGACATCGTAGTTGGATACACCGCAGCATATCGACGTCATTATTTTTCTCAATATTCGAGGTTTTTCTCCAAGGTTTGGTTTCCAGTTTCTTGAACAAGTTTCTAGAAAGTTTGTGACGTAATTTTCTAACTATAAAAGGAGGAAGAGCTGTTTTGTGTTGTATGAATTGTACAAAAATGTGGGTGGCGTGTTAGTGCGCAGTAGAGCGCGAGCTATGGATGTTTATGCATCGAAACATCTAGAGAAGTATTTGCTCCAGTAAATCAAAGACTCTAATTGTAAAGCCTTTTTGTGCCAATAAAAACATTTTTTACAAACTTTGGAACGAGAAAGTGTTGTTCTGTGTTGTGTTGATTATACCAAGTCGTGAGTGACTGAAATGTTAGCTTGGAGAAACTTCTCGAATATCGAGAAGAATCATGATGTCTTATCTGTCACGATCCAATGGCCCATTACATCGTGCAGTTGTTTATGCATCCAATTACGATCTTCCACATTCCAGCTCCACTGCTGCATACCAGAGGGAACATGAGATCCATTGCATAAGAGGCACTGTCACAATATACTTTTTATTTGTGATGTAATTATCTTTAATATATGGTAATTTTTAATCAAACAATGAGACTCATTTGGGGTGAAAACAAAACTTTCAAAACATTTTTCATGTAAAAAGTAGTGTGGGGTGGGAAGATTTTCTTAAAAATCTTCCGTGTCGCATCCTTGAAAAATACTAAACTTAAATGCCAAATTTTGTATTTAAAGGGCTTTTCGTTTTCAAGCTTGTTGCCCACAAGCACACACATTCTAATACATAGACACTGACCTTTTTCTTTTTTTATTCAGGGGTCTAATAACATGTATTTTGGGTGAAATCCCAATATCGATTTTTGGGTGGATTACAATATCTTCTCTGTACACTAGGTACAGAGTAAATGTAGAGTAAGTAAAAATTAATCATCTAAATTGATGTTGCGGGAACATTCCAGATTTATTTATTGAATATACAAGTATACAAAACCCAATTTCACCCAAAGGTATAATAGAGTTATAGTTATCATACAAATGAATTTACAATAATATTAAGTAAATTAGCCATAATTAATTGGATCGTGACACAAGGACATCTTGATTCTTCTCGATATTCGAGATGTTTTTTTGAAGCCAACACTCCAGTCACGCACGACTCAGTCAATTAACACAACACAGAACAAACTCCTTCCAACCGGTATAACAAATGTTTTAATTGACTCAAAAATACTTTATAGCTACAATGTTTGATTCTTTAGTGCAAATACCTCAGTATTTATTCCGTAGACAGTTTACTGCTGCACGACATCCATGGCTCGCGCTCCACTACGCGCTAACACTCCAGTCATTCACGACTCAGTACAATTCACAACAAAGGACAACTCTTCCTCCTTTTTTAGTTAGAAAATGACGTCACAAACTTTCTAGAAACTTGTCGAAGAAACTAAAAACCAAAGCCTGAAGAAACCTCTCGAATATCGAGAAGAATCATGATGTCGATGCGACACGATCCGAAGTCCCTTGCTACGTCGCGCCGTTGTTCAGGCATCCAACTGCGATCTCTCACATTCCAGGACCACCGCCGCACTAGAGTGAAAATAAGAGGCAGTGTCACCATATCTTCATATTTCTGGACATAGACTTTTAAAACTTCTTTAGTCTGGATGAAGTTTGCATAACTACTAAACTGTAGGGGCAGTAGACAGTATTTACTATAACGCATGCATATCTTGCCAAAAACACAATTTATGTCATTTATTTTTGTAGGATTGACCGTTTCCGAGCATTTCCTTGTTAATGGTTTCAATTTTAAGTTACGCAACTTTCCTCTACAGAAGTCACCTTTTTTTCGTATGTATTTTGCCTTATTGCTGGCCATGCAAAGCGATCCAAATTTCATTTCTTCACGTAGTGACTAGCTTTTAAAGGAGTCGACTTTCGCTTTTAGTGTATTTCCTTTCTACTTAGAAGGAAGCAAGCAGTAAGACAACCTCTGCTAATATTTGTCTCTACTAATACCATTAAGAATAAAATAATAATCTTGTGTAAGAACAGTTTGTTTGCATTACAGTTAGAGAAATTCATGTAAATAAAACGCAACAGATTCCTTTTTGTCCGAAGAACCAATAAGGTAGTTAGTTTCCTGAGGAAAAAGTTAATCATTTCTGTGCATCTTGAAGTCGTTGCCGGATAGAGTTTGCGTTGGGAGCCAGAATGGACAGCATCAGTTAAATATACTAAGAATATATAATGGGGCACTTCCCTTCTCCACCTGCTAACTCTCCGCATATGTAGGACTTACACCCTCCCCCCTTCGACTTACAAGTGAACGCCTGGGGTCATATGCCTCTTGAGGAGTAGACTTTACAGGCATATAAATGTTTAAGCTCATGGAGGAGATGAATAATACATAAGCTAGGTTCTCCACCAGTAAATAACCTACTTTGGTTATCGTTTTTCACTGCAGTATCCAAAACTAAATAACTAACACCCAAGAAAACGCATTAAAACTCTAATGTGCTCCATTCACATTACCTTTTCTAGTTGTTCTATAAACATAGTTTGGTATTCTTACAAAAGATACTTCTTTTATCTACATTATGCTAATCGAAGATAAACATTACCAGAAATTCTCTTGGTATTTAGTTCTTAATAATTAAATGGAAAATAAAGAAATACACTAGATACAAGCGATAGTTAAATCACTTAAAAGTTGGTCAATATGTAAAACAATTGAAATTCCGTTCCCTTTGCAAGGCCATTAGTAAAACAACTGAGAGTTGAAAGGAAAGTTTACTCTCCGTTTAAGCATTTTAAAACTGAAACCAATAATAAAGAATATTTCAGAAACGAAACACAAAGATAATTATAATATTAAACTTAAAAAAGAACAATTGATTTTTATTTTTTAATCAAAAACTTTATTATTAAACTTGTCTTAATGAGATAAAGCATTAATTTTCTTTAAATCATATCCAAAATTAATAATGAGTGAAGAATGCTGTAATAGTTAAAAAAAAAAAATGTGTACGACATAAAGTGAATGCTTTAGTGTACAAGATTTACATTTTTGTGCAGTAAAAAATGTCTCTTACGGTTTACAGTTAGACAAAAGCCATCCAGATTGAAGAGGTTTTCAGATGCTACGCCCAGAAAATTCAAGCTATACATTTCGTTTGTAATGAAAATATCTTATATATGTATATATACATATATAAATATATATTTTAATAAAAATCGTTAGCCATTTTTGTTAAAATCAAAATTTTGGATAAATGTTCCATGTAGGTAGTTTGTGGTGGGGAGATTTTCCCGAAAATCTTCATTTCACAACCTTAGAAGATACCGAGCATAATTAACCGAGTTTTCGTTTTTGAATTATGCTCTGCACACACGGAACTTTTTCTAAAAATACGTTTTTGAATTCAGTTTTCCCTAAAACATATATTTCCAGTAAATATGGGTATCTAATTTTTGGGTGGAATGCAATAACTTCTCTAGCTGCTCTGCGTATTGTATGTAAAAATGTGCTAGAGAAAGAAGAAAGCTGTATCGGTTAGAAATTCCATATATGTTGCAGAATGTATTTTCTATGAAGCCCTATGCATTTTTGCTCGATATTTCCGATTTTTGAAAACTGTATTTTCCGGGCTGTTGAGCTGGGGTCGTAGGTTAAAAGCGACCATACGTTTCACTGACTTCTACCGTCAGCATCTTCAGTGGTGGACAGTGAAGGTGCCGGTCCCCATGGCCGCGCTCGCCAAAGCGTATCGCTTGGGTTTTTCGCAGCGCAGGGGATCGTGGGTTCGAGTCCCGCCTTGGGCATAGGTGTTATATGTTTATGTATGTGTGTGTAAAAAGTAAAACAGAAATTCAGTAACCATACAGTAATCAAAGTAAACAAATTAGGTAAATAAAAAAAAGTAAGGTATACAGCGCCGGAGTCCCGATCAGACTCCGGAACTATATTTTAAAAAGAAAAAGAAAAAAAAAACCAAGGAGGTAATGCAAAGCTGGAAAAGAATGCAGGCTATTTATTGTCACCATTTAGGAGCGTGAAGGGAGGGGTGACAGGTACGCACACTTGTGTCCAGCCGGCGAGTGAAGGTTAAACATCTGTTTACTTACTTTACAGGTTTCTAGGTTTTGCTTATTGTATCCACCGTCTTTGTTTAAGTTGTTCGGATGTTGTTTTATTTCAATAGCCTCTCTCCTGAGAAGATTGAAATATCCTTTTGTTTTTGCCAGGTCCTGAGTATCTTGAAATTTGATTTTATGGTCCTCTGTAAATACGTGTTCCGCAATTGCTGAATGTTCTGGCTGCATTAGGCGGACAAAACGTTGATTTTTTGTAGTGTTTAACGCCCGCTTTTACTACCATGGCACCGCAGGCGATGAAAATGGAGCGCTGGTGGTAGGTATGAGATGGCGGAGAAACCGGAGAACCCGCCCCAGCGCCACTTTGTCCACCACAAATCTCAATTGCGGTCGCTTGGGATCGAATGGTCTAACTACTCGGCTACGGCATGGCCCATGACGTTGATGTTCTGTTACACGCGCTTTAATAGACTTTGCCACACTAACCTGGTAATTTGTAGATTCCAGTGGTACTTTTAACCTACGACCACGGCACAACAGCCCGGAAAATACAGTTTTAAATATAACGACACCGACCCGTGAAAATAGCCTATGATAGTCTATTTCTGATTTTGATTTAATAATTTTGAAACTGCTGTAAGTGTTCACAGGAAAATTCAGATGGATGGACTTCTTTGCAAAGCTGGAGTATAGATCACATATGTCTGTGCAGACCATGTGTTTGCTGTGTAAGATGTTATGTAACTCGCACTACTGGAGCAGATAGACAAAGCACATCAAATCTGTCCTTTGTGCGTGAGACAATTAGCGGATGTCCCTTCAGTTCTCAGTTTGCGGTCAACGTTCACTAATTACACTGTGTATTGTGTGTTGCAGCGATCAAGGGGCTGCCCTGCACTGTGTACAACAGGACTTATGAGAATGGGGAGACGTTCCTCCTAGACTGCCGGACCCAGTGTGCCTGTCAGGTAAGTTATATTTCATTTCTGACCTACATATGTAGAAGTTTCTCTTTTCAGGGTTCCTCGGAAATTGGGTAACAGCAGTACTTAATTCAACATGGTTAGGTGTAAACATGCCGCTGATTTTGTGTTTAATGCAATATCACGTGATATTAGTGAAGTTCAAAATTTATGATGAATATGACGTTTTGCTTTAGTGTCGATATGTCTCCATAGGGTGGATGAATGAAGAAAATAGTGTGATCTTTTAAGGGATTCTGGAACATAAATTTCAAAATGTTGTGTGTGTATATAGACGTCATGGATGGGGTGCAGTATTGGAGGGTGAGACGTGGTCATTGCCTCGAACCCCTCCGGCCGATTAATACCGTCATCATGACCTGGAGCCGCTACTTCTCCATCAAGTAGCTCATCAATTGTCTCCCCCCCCTCCAGGGACCTCACGAGGCTGAGTGCACCCCGGACCAGGTCTCCCAGTGGGGGAAAAATCCCCACGCCGATACCGGAAATCGAACCCAGGTCTTCAGCTTGGCAAGCAGCTGTGCTACCTCCGCGAGAAGGAGTCGACCATATATATATCATAATATATTAACGCGATTGCATTGTTATGTTAATTCGAATACCAATTGTTTTTTCTCATTGGACGAGTTTATTTGCCTCCCAGACTAATTGGTCAGCTGTATTTGCAATTCTTGCAGAATGAGCTAAATCTAGAGCATCTTCTAGAGAACATCCCACTTCAGTTAGCTATGAGACACTGGTTACAGCAAGATGGTGCACCGTCTCATTATTGTAGAGGGGTTACAAAATATCTCAGCAGTGTGTACCCGAACAGTTAATAGGCTGTAGTGGTTGCTTTCGATCGACAGTGAGGTCTTCTGGACTGCTGAAAGAAAGAATACGTAATGAGTACAGCACCTGCGGAAATGTTAACAGGTATCCATGCTAATGAGGTGCTTACATCAATGCAGCCAACAAGGCAGACTTGCATTTGAAAATTTGTATTATGATTAATGGAATAATAAAATGTCAGTTTACAACATAGGTTTAAGGAACATAAATTAATTATTCTTTACTACAATGAAAAATATAATAGCATTTAATTAATATTGTTAATTGTGAGGCACAAATTATTGCATTATGTGTTGTTGATTAATTAGCTGTCAGAAATTGATATGCCTTGAAACAGATCATTAATGTATTTGGCCCGTGTGCGCATTACTTTGCTCAGGGACAATCATTCTTCCACACAGGAACCTTTCTCGAGGCCAAGCATTGAACCCGGTACCCCACCATATTGAGCAATTGCACTAGCGAGGAGTTATGGGCCTAGTTATAGCAGTTAAGTGTTAGTTTTCAAGCTCTGGTCTTGCGTTTAGCAAGGTTTCCTCTCTGTTGGTATCGCGTCCCCTTTACTGACATGCTAAGGCAAACCTTTCGGCGTCCGCATTATCCAGGAGTAACTAACTTTAGCGAAGGAAAGCTTGCGTGGGCCACTTATATGTATATATATATATATATATATATATATATATAACTAATCGATAATCTTTATGAATTTAAAGAAAATGTAGATTCTGGATGGCAAAATTTTAAAGTGCGAAAATGCAGCTTTGAAAAAAAACTGCTGATTTATAAAATATGTAAGGGTAAGGTGTAATGCATTCAAGGTGGGAGGACAGCTAAATGTCAATTATCTATGGACATCCAAAGATTCTAACAGCTGTATGTTATAGAAAAGCTATTTTTAATTTTTTGAGAGATTTTTCTCAAAATTTCACTGACAGTGACTTTTAATACTTCTAAAAATACCTGATTACTGGCTTCGAAACAACGAAAAAAAAACATTTAAATGAGTGAATACATTAGTACTATTCATTATCATTGTTAAAATGTTTTAATATGCATTGAAGGAAAGTTGTACAAAAGTGGTGCAGTTAACTAAAACTAGTTTCAGCGTCACATATATCACACTACTGCCGCGCTGTGGCTGAGTGGCTAGACCACTCGCTTCTCATCTAGACCCAGGTTCAATCCCAAGAGACCGCAGGTGAGATTTATGGTGGACAAAGCGGAACAGGGGGGGGTTCTCCAAATTTTCCGGTTTCCCCTCTCCATCGCATTCCATCTACCACCAGTATCATCGTATGAAGTGCCACATTAGTAAAAGCGTGCATTAAACACTACCCAAAAAATCTGATGTGTTCCATTCACATGACTTTCTCTACATCTCTGCAACAAATTATTGTTAAAAAGCTCTTGCTTCTATTTATTTCATGCTAATCGAGAAAAAATTAGCAGAAATAGTTTTGTTACTTGCTTCCTTGTAAGTAGAAGCGAAAAATGGGAGTACCATAAGTTAAAGTGATAATCAAAAGGTGGTTGCTATATGACTGAAGTTCCTTTGTTTGTATGGACAGGAGTTGACAACCTCCAGTATGAGAAAAGTATGTTTTTCAAAGCTGAAACCAAAAACAAGAAACATCTCAAAAACAATCAACTCCAAGAAAAAAAGGTACCTATATAGCATAAATTGTGAGTTTAACATGCTCTATATTTTTCGTGTGGTAAGTTTTTATCCATCCCTTACGGTTTAGCAGTTATGCAAAATTCCGTAAAATTCATTAAGAATAAAGAAGTCTTCAGAGGCTATTGCCAGAAATTTCAAGATATACATTTTATTTGCCAGGTAAATATATTTAATAATTGATATTTTAATCGAAATCGTTAGAGCCATTTTTAAGAAGATGAACATTTTCAAAAAAATGTTCCATGTAAAGGGTAGTTTGTGGTGGGGTATTTTTCTCAAAATCTTCGTGTTGTATCCCTGGAAGATACTTAGCTTGCTCAAATACCAAGTTTGGTATTTTACCGACTTTTCGTTTTTGAGTTATCGTGTTTACAGGCACACGGACACACACACTCGGACCTTTTTATGAAAATACATTTTTTGGATACAGGGGACCCTAAAACATGTATTTCCGGTGAAATCTCGGTATCGAATTTTTGGTGGAGTGCATACATACTATATACACTGTGTACATAGTACGTGAAGGGAAAGAAAAAAGAAAAGGTGTCACACACATTGTCGCTTCACTGTTTACATTTCCAGTTTACGCATAGTGAACTAGTCAAGTTTCCCTTCACTTTCTTCCGCGTTATCGTCACCGCGTGATGGAATACGCACTATGGATTCCTACGGATTCTTCGTTCTTAACGGAATTGAACACGATCTCAATCCTTGGGAGTAGCAATATTCATATAGTACTTCGTATTGTACACTTTGGTCGCTACAACCTGCTCGGAGAACGCACTATTGTCGCTACAGAAACCAACAAGCGAATCACTCATTCACTAACTCATAAAGCATTCCTTTATTAAGCAACTGATATCGTTTTAGAACGAGTGTGAAGTTGATGGCAAATCCATAGTAGATAGTCAGCAAAGTAAACCAAAAATCCTATTTCAATTCCTGGCGATGGCTATGGATATTTCAAACACGATAAAGTTTTTCAAATCATCAAATAATGCTGGTATTTGACGACTGAGTAAAATAACATTAAAGTAGACAGACTATTATCCTTTTGAGCTTCGGTACATGATTAACCAGTTTCTATGGCTACTAACCAGTCTGGTAATGTATATTTGTAGTATAATCTTTATAAGATGTGAAAAAATGTAATTTTTACTTTCTCTATACGCATTATGTACATAATGTATAGAGAAGGTATTGCACTCCACCCAAAAAATCGATACCGAGATTTCACCGGAAATATATGTTTTAGGGTCCCCAATATAAAAAAAAAAAGCATTTTCACAAAAAGGTCCGTGTGTGTGTCCGTGAACACGATAACTCAAAAACGAAAAGTCGATAAAATACCAAACTTGGTATTTAAGTTTA
Organism: Hymenopus coronatus; assembly: GCA_030762935.1. Lineage (NCBI taxonomy): Eukaryota > Metazoa > Arthropoda > Insecta > Mantodea > Hymenopodidae > Hymenopus > Hymenopus coronatus. Next base: position 87,397,239 of record CM060898.1, read on the forward strand.
GTATCTTCCAGGGTTGCGACACGAAGATTTTGAGAAAAATCCCACACCCTCAACTACCCTTTACATGGAACATTTTTCGAAAATTTTGATTTTCTCAAAAATGGCTCTTTTGATTAAAATTTCTTGTATTAAAGATATTTACCTAACAAATAAAATGTATATCTTGAATTTTCTGGGAATAGCCTCTGAAGAGAAGTTTATTCTGGATGAATTTTACTGAATTTTGAATAACTGCTAAACCGTAAGAAATGGACAAAAACTTGCTACACAAAAACTGTAGGGCATTAAAACACACAATTTATGTTATATACATTTTATTCGTGAAGTTCGTCGTTTTTGAGACATTTCTTATTTTTTTGTTTCTGCTATGAAAAATGTATGTTTTTCTCATACAGGAACTTGTCAACTCCTATCCATATAAACAAAGGAACTTCATTGACATAGCAACCAGCTTTTGACTATCACTTTAACCTGTGGTAGTCTCTTATTTCGCTTCTACTTACAAGGAAGTACGTAATAAGACTATTTCTACTAATTTTTTCTGATTAGCATAAAGTAAATAGAAGTATAAGCTTTTTAAGAATAATTTTTGTAGGGATATATAGAAAGTCATGTAACTGGTACACATCAGATTTTTATGCAGTAGTACTGAACCTTCCATTTCCAAAAGTTCTAGGTTCCAAACAAATGTTTCAAAATAAAATCCAAGCAACTTCACAAATGTTTACGCAAGACTGTGTCTTCAAGACATTATTGGTGCATGTCGTACATTTCCCCTGCTAGCTTTGGTAATTGCAAACACAATATTCAAATCTTCTAAACTTAAATCCAGCACAAAACTTTGGTTGACTTTTCATAAAATAAAAAATAAGTTTATAATCTTTATTGTATAGTTCCAAATGAATTCCACACCAATCTAAAACCTCAATGCACTACTGCTTGGACTAGATTGGACTAGAACACATTGACTACCAGCTTTAACGTCACCTTCAAGCGACGATGTTTATATACATGGCTAACTGAGTTGATATTTCAGAAATTTGTCTACAACTTTGATACTTTGTGGTTAAAAATGGCCGATAAATATAAGGCACCTCAGAAATTATCTTCGTTTCCACGGATTGAGACTCTCTTGAAGCAGTATAATGGGTAAATGCTCAAATTTTCTGACCACAAGTGCCCAAATCTGTTATCTATAATATTAAAAAGAAACGTTCTTTGATATATTCTCTTAGTAACTAAAGCATATTTGCCATATCCATTTACATGTATGCTCTGGGATGTTTGTGTGTTAATATTTAAAAAGTAATTATGCTTCACACAAATATTTAATTGAATTTGCGTTTTGCATCCTTGTGCAGAACTATTATAAGATGAATGCGTGATATAACACTACATTGAAGCGTTTCGGTGTGTTAATTCATTTCAAGGTCGAACTAATAGCTTTGGATTAGTAGACACACGGAATTAAGAATATACTTATATTTACCTATATGTTGCAATGAATGCAATTGCCTTTAAGTAAATCTATGATACCGGAGTTATTGTGGTATTAAATTAGGAATTATTTTATGAATATCAAATAGACAAATCATTCATATAAAGGATTTAATTTAGCAAAGTTATCATAGTATGATAAACTGCAAGCTGGAGATTTGTTACTATATAGCAGTCATTAGTAAAGACAAATGTTGGTGTGGAGCAATTAGGTAAAAAGGCAGTAATTAGCTTCCGGAAAACTCTGTAAGAAATAACGCCATTAAACTCATGGATCAATTTATGATACGTTAGCCTATATTCAAAAATTCTGAAGACGTTTGGAAGGCGCATATAAGTTAATTCTGGGAATCAGAGGCCTAACAGAATACTTACAATGTACCAAAGCAAAGAATAATATTCTAACCACTGAGCGATTATGGCAACATGCCGACATGACATTAAATTTATCAACTGATACATGTTTCCCATTAAACCACAAGGAGGTCTAAAATTATTTTAGTTTTAATATTCAGGAATTGGCTAAGTAGAACCACACTGAGAAATTTAACACCATAGCCGGGATTTGAACCACGTATCTCTCGGTCTTCCAGTTGTTCTACTATGGCATCATGTCCACACAACATAAAATGCATCAAATGGCTCGCATTGTTCCCGGTAATCCAATCCTGTATAACACGCAGCTTTTGTGATAAAAGAAACAAAAACAATTAATACTAATTGAACTAATAGTTCGTTAAGCTATGAAATCCGGAACTTAGATTTCAATCAGTTAAAAGCATGGTAATAGCTCCTGCTAGAACTAGAAGGGATAATAAAAGTAAAAGCGCAGTAATACCAACTGATAATGGTATTTGGACTTGATTTATATAAATTGCTTTTATATTGATTATAGTGGTAAAAAGTATACTGCTCCTATAATTCCTGCAAGGTGTAATGAGAAGATAGTTAAATCTACTACAAGTCCTGCATGGAACTTACAACAAAGTAAGTCGCTTTTGTGTCTGTCATCCTAGAATAATTTGAGATATACTTGTGGTTTACGGGAGCAATGCGATTCAAATGTGGAATTTAATATCATGTCGACACATTGCTATGTTAGCTCAGTGGTTAGAGCCACCGGACGGAGACTGGGAACACCGTGCTTCAAATCCCAGCTATGACAGTAAATTTCTCAGTCTGACTGTACCTATCTAATTCCTGTCCTACACACGGCATGTATGGAAAAAACGATTAACAAAAAGTATAATATTGTCTCAGATGCTAATATGAACTGAAAGATTTAACAACATAGAACCAAGGAACTTTGATAGGTTAGTGTGGTACTTACGTTAATAAAAGATTGTGTTTCAAAAGTATATTTACCTATTTCTAGAGGGCTTTCGGCTTCATCTAACAATGTCACAGTTAAAGCTTAATTACCGCGCAGCTCGTCACTGGTCTGTGATGATCGTCAGAGAATTCCTCGTAAAGATGTTTAGCCAAACACGCTGCCTTAAACTCGTTACGTAACTACGGAAACAAATTAAACCTACTTCTCAAATCACCCAATACTCTGGAAATTAGCAGATTTAATGAAACGCAGTTATAATTCTTCATTCTTAGGTTTACAAACAGTTAATTATTCATCTTAAAAAAATCTGATATAATCCATTCACATGACTTTCTCTGTATCTCTGCAACACATTTTTTTTAAAAAGTTTATGCTTCTATTTACTTCATACTAAGTTAGAAAAAAATAACAGAAATAGTCTTATTGCTTCCCTGTAAGTAGGAGCAAAATAAGGGATTACCAGAGTTTAAAGTGATAGCAAAAAAATGGTTGCTATGTGACTGAAGTTCCTTTGTTTGCATGGACAGGGGTTGACAAATTCCTGTATGAGAAATGTATAAGTGAAAAAAGCATGGAATATCTAAAAAGCGATCAACTCCACGAAAAAATGTATATAGCATAAATTGTGTGTTTTAATATGCTCTACATTTTTTGTGTGGTAAGTTTTTGTCTATCTCTTATGGTTAGGTTTAGTCTTTAGAGGCAATTCCTAGAAAATTCAAGATATACATATTATTTGTCAAGTATATATATATATATATATATCTTTAATATATGATATTTTTATCAAAATCGTTAGAGCCATTTTTTAGAAAATCAAAATTTTCGAAAATGTTTCCATGTGTAGGGTAGTTGGGTATGGGGGTATTTTCTTGAGAATCTTCGTGTCCCATCCTTGGAAGATATTAAACTTAAATACAAGTTTGGTATTTTACCGACTTTTCGTTTTTGAGTTATCGTGTTCACAGACACACGGACACACGGACACACGGACACAAGAACCTTTTTCTGAAAATACTTTTTTTGGATACAGTAGACCCTAAAGCATATATTTCCGGTGAAATCTGGGTATCGAATTTGTTGGTGGACTGCAATACCTTCTCTATACACTATGTACATAGTGCGTTTAGAGAAAGTAAAAATGGGAATTCGTTCCAAGTAGATCAGTTATTAGCCTCCATTAAACATTCTCAGTAAATTTAAATGATACTGTATTACCTGGGCACCCATCCACGCATACCCTGAGAGAAGGATCTCAAAATTGGAGCAGCTGTTTAGTTTGGGAATGTTGGCAACTCGCGGAGAGACGACAAAAGAAGCAATACTCTGATGTTCAGGGTGAGACTGCGACATTTTCGTATAATGTCCGTTGTGTTTAAGAAATAGAGGATACACAAGCGATACAAGTACATAGTTGAGGTTTTAAATGTATTAAAAGCTTAAATATATTACTGAAAAATGTATTAGTGTGTATTATCCACATTTTAATAAAAAGGACAACAATATTATGGATATGAAGCTTTCCAGTGGTTCCTGGAACGGGGAAGGCAGATAGATTAGATTATACATAAATAGATTAGATAGATGGATCGATGGATCGATGGATCGATGGATCGATGGATCCATAGATCGATAGATCGATAGATCGATAATCGATCGATAGATCTACAGATAGAATAGACAGACAGGCAGAGAGTAGGATAGATGGATGGATGGATGAGATGGGATGGATGAGATGGATGGATATAGATAGATTTGTACACGAGTTATCTCGAAATTATTTAGCAAAATCTTTTAGTACCTGAATTTTATTTGGAGTTTGCAGTTCACGTAACTATGTTCAATAAAAGAGAAAATAATTACTTAATAGCAATTTTGAGTGCATTAATATGCTTAACAGTATTTAGCAGAATCCAATAGCATTATAGGAATTTAAGAGCTATATTGTAATGTTCACCTATATTGCTTGTATATACACATTTCTTTCCCTATGGGTTTTTTTTTATTTGCCTCCCCCAACAGCACGCATGTAACTGCACCATTAACATCTGCTGTCCCTTTTTCCTCGTATACTATATTTGGAAGTCTATTGGAATCCATTGATATGTCAAACAAACGCAAAAAATATGCGCGCTCTCCATGCCTTCACACATTATGTATATTAATTCATAATTAACAAGTGCTGAAATCTACAACTCATTAAATTGATCCAGTCCGGGCCATGCACCATTATGTCAATTATTTATGATTCTATTGTGATCGGTGAATAGCGACCGACCTCACCGATATTAAAATCTGGCAAAGGCATTTGTCATTGAGGTATACAGGGTGATCATGAATATGAGCCTCATGCCTCGGAGAGGAAACCGGTGTGTTTTAAAGTAATCACACACACACGTTTTAAAAGTTATTTTACAAATTACATATAAATGAACAGCAAAAAATCTGATCTATTCCATTCACATATCTTTCTCTAAATCTCTGTAACTAATCATTGCTAAAAAGCTTATTCTTCTATGTAAACCATGCTGATCGAGATAAACATTATCAGAAATTGTCCTTATTTCTTGGTCCCTTGTAAGTAGTAGGGAAAAAATCTAATGTGTTCCATTCACATAATATCCTTTAGCAATTCGGTAAACAAACCTTTTAATCAAAACATTAATCTTTTAGCGCTGTGGTAGCGCAGCGACTTGCCAAACGGGAGACCTGGGTTCGATACCCAGTACCGGCGCGGGGATTTTTCCCCTGCTGGGAGACCTGGATCGGGGTGCATCAGGCTCATGAGATCCCTGGGGGGCAAATTGAGGAGCTACTTGATGGAGAGGTAGTGGCTCCAGATCGTAAAGACCGCATTAACTGGCCGGGGGGTTCGAAGCGCTGACCGTTCTTACCCTCCAATACCGTACCCCATTCATGACGTCTCTCGTGGACTGAGATAGGGGTCGCAGCGCTCGGGCGGTGGGCCAAGGCTCTCTGAGAGCTGAGCTATGGAGTTTACATCATTCTAATCAAGATAAACGTAAGCAGAATTAGTCTTATTACTAGCTTACTTATAAGTAGAACGGATAGTCTCTTACTTTAAAAGCCGGTTGCTATGTAAAACATTAATATTACAATTTCTGTGCTTGCCAGTATTAAACAAACGAGAAAATTAAGTGGCTAAAAGTGAAACCAATAATCCGGAATATCTCGAAAACGGTTAACTCTACAAAAAAAATGTTCATGATATAAATTGTGTTTTAAAGAGATCTCCATCTTTTGTGTGGTAAGTTTTTGTCTATCTCTTACGGTGTGCCTGTTATACAAAGGTCATCCAGAATGAAGAGGTCTTCAGAGGCTATTTCCGGAAAATCCAAGATGTACACTTCGTTTTTCAGAATCATTTTTGAGAAAATCAAAATTTTTGAAAAGTGTTCCATGTAAAGGATAGTTGGGGGGGGGGACTTTCTTGAAAATAATCTTGTCACATCCTTGGAAGAACTTAAACATTAAGTATAGTATTTAACAGTCTTTTTGTTTTTGAGCTGTGCTGCCCAGATACACGCATGCACACACACGAACATGTTTCTAAAAATGCTCTTTTTGGATTCAGGGGAACCCAAAATGTGTATTTCCGGTGAAATCTCGGTATCGAATTTTTTGGTGCAATGCAATACCTTGTCTATACACTGTGTACATGGTAGTGTAGAAAAAGTAATCGTCTTTGCTGAATAAACGTGTCTTTGCTAAAATGTACGCCAATGTTTATTGAATAAAAGCATGACGTGTTCCATTCACATTACTTTCTCTACCTGTTCAACAAACAAACTCCTGCAAATGATTATTCTTTTTCCTACACCATGCTATTTGAGATAAGCCTTAGCAGAAATGGTCTTATTACTTACTTCCTTATAAGTGAAAAGGAGCTAGGGGAGCACATTAAGCAAAAGCGGTGGACAAACGTCCTAAAAGCTGACGCTATTCGATTGTCATTGAAATTCACTTCTTTGCATGGCCAGGAGTTATACAAAAGAAACAAATACGACTTACTGTTTGGGAAAAGTATAATAATTTTAAATTTAAACCCACTTCAAAGAATATTTCGGAAATGATTATCTCCACTAAAATATGTAAAGCATCTAATTTCTTTGTTTTGACAAGATCTACTTTTTTGTATAATTTTTGCGTATCTCTACGGTTTATGCCAAACCCTTCAGAATGAAGAGGACTCCAAAGGCTATTCTCAGGAAATTTAAGACATATATTTTCTTATCTAAATAACTTTAATATGCAGTAATATAATAATATAGTTAAACTCATTTTTAGAAAAATTTAAAATTTTCAAAATTTCTTCCATGGAAAGGGTAGTTTGAAGTGGTACATTTTCCCGAAAATCTTTGTGACGCACCTTTGGGAAATACTAAACTGAAACACCAAATTTCGGTATTTAACGGATTTTTATTTTTGAGTTATGCTGTTTATGGACACAGTCACACACAGATAGAGATAGATAGACAGACAGACATACAGACACTGACCTTTTTCTAAAAATGCTTTTTTCTTTATTTTTGATTCAGGTGTCCCAAAACATATATTTCCTTGCCATCTTGGTGTCAAATTTTTGGAAGGAATACGGTAGCTCTTTGCCTACTATGTAGATACATTGTACATACGTACTTGAGAAAGTAAAAATTAAATAGGTAGTATGAATCAATAATTTACTTTCACATGCATGAAATTCAAGATATACATTTTATTTGTGGTTAAATGTCCTTAATATACGGCCTTTTAATCAAAATGGTTAGAACCATTTTTGATAGTATCAAAACTTTCGAAATTTGCCCATGTAAAGGTTACTTTTCGGATGGGATGATTTCATGAGGCACCCTTGGAAGCTATTGAACTTAAATATCAAGTTTGGTATTTCACGGCCTTTTCGTTTTTGAGCTATACTCCCCACAGACACAGACATAGAAACACACACACATATAGAGGACATTTTTATATTTTTTATATTTAGGGATCTGAAAACAAATTTCAGGTGACTCTCGGCATCGAATTTTTCGGTGGAATTCAATACCTTCTGTAGCCATTATGTACATGGCATGCACATACATGCTAGAGAAAGTAAAACTATTTAGATAAAATCAGTGAAAGCTTTAATTCTATAGGCGTGACATGTAATTTGTGTAGAAAGCTGAAAATATTGAACAAATTAATACAAAGGCCAAAAAGAGGACAGTATTAAACAAAATACCTTTGATATCAAATCGCATCAAGTAAAAACCAAGGTAAAATAGTTGCAAACCATTTTAAGTTTCATCCTTTTTATTAATATTGAGAAAGTGTTTACCTGGCGCCGTGGCTGGATGGATAACCGTTCGCCTCCCACCTAGAAGGCCCGGGTTTAATCTAAGGGAAATACATGTAAGATTTATGGTGATGGAAGAGCTGTCTGGGTGGGTATTCCTCGAGTCCTTCTGCTTCTTATTTATCACCTTTCCTGTCATCCATTTCGCCTACATATTATATAAGCATACGTTCATACCAGACATTGGACTGATCCCCCATCCTTGCATACTCTATCTGGTCCATAGTTCTTCTAGTCCTCAACTGGCTTATGATTCCAGGTGTTTGCTTTTAAGTCGTAGGGCTTGAGGAGCGTTAGCAGAGCAGTAGAGAAAAGGGATAATGGTGTTAGTTTGAGTTGTTCTCTGTTTACTTTCTCTAGCCCGCATGTACAATGTACATAGTGTACTGAGAAAGTATGGTATTCCACCCAAAAATTCGATATCGAGATTTCACTGGGAATATTGTTTCGGAGAATTCCGAGTCCAATCTAGAAAAAAGTCCGTGTGTCTGTGTGTGTGTGTCTGTAGACAGCACGGCTCAAAAACGAAAAGTCCGTTAAATACCAAACTCATTAAGTTTATTATCTTCCAATGACGCAACACGAAAATTTTCAAGAAAACTCCCCCCATCCCAAATTATCCTTTACATGAAAAAATGTTCGAACACTTTTATTTTCTCAAACGATTTTGACTTAAATATCGTATATTAAAGGTAGTTGTTAGTATATCTTGAATATTCTGGAAATAGCCTCTGAAGACATCTTTATTCTGAATGAATTTTGCGGAATTTTGCATAACTGGTAAAGCGTAAGAGATAGACAAAATTTTACTGCAGATGTTATTTGCATTTTTTTCCTGCAATTGATAATTTTAAGATACTCATAGTTATTAATGTCACCCTCCTTTGTGTAATGGTTATCATGCTAACTTCATATACCCAAGGTCACGGGTTCAAACCCGGCAGAGGACGATGCATTTTTTCGGGTGTAAAATCCTTAGCATGACTTCCTTTGGAAGGTAAGTAAAACCGTTGGTCCCGTGTCGTAGATTTACGACACGTTAAAGAATCTCAAGCCTGATAGAGAGACATCTGAGCAAAATTAAGCGGTCTTTCACGCCCAATTTAGAATGGGACGCTGAGAACCACAGTAGTTAAAGAGCGTTCATAAATAACACGCCATTTACATCTTTTTTGTTGATTTCAGTTTTAAATATTAAGTTCTTCTCTTACCCGACCAGCAAAGAATCGGATTTCTATATCTGGCAATCACATTTTAAAGCATTTGACTATCGGTTTAGCCTAGTGTATTCCCTTATTTGTCTTCTACCTATAAGAAATTAAGTGATTAAGTCATTTCTGCTAATGTTTATCTCGATTAGCATTAAATGCATAGCAGAATAAGTTTATTAACAATCATTTCTTACAGAGATGTAGAGAGTCATCTGAGTGAACCACATCAAATTTATTAAACGAAAAGCGCGTGTACAAGTTTGATTTTTATGCGTCGGCTTAGTTTCAGTGTAGAACAATCTGGACTCACGTGTAGAATTATGTAGAATCTCCTGTTCTTTATTTCCGATCACAGTGTCGCAGATAGAACATTTGTACTGTATTCTACTAATTAACAGCATGGTATTGAACCTGAAATGCCCTATTTATTAACTTGAAATCGATAAAGAGAAGCGGATGTTCACTTTTCTTGGTAACCAGACGTGCGTCCGACGTCTAACTTAGTCGAAACTCACATTATCATGGGGTTTCCCACCACTTACAATAACCTATAATGTTCAGCTTCTTAGACAAATTCACATTTATACAGCACATAAATAAATATTAAATATTAGTACAATTATTTAGACACTATTTCCCTTCCAAAATGTAAATATTTAGTTACAATTTTTTCTCTTTTCTCACAATATTGGCGTTGTATAAGTATCCTTCAGCGCACTCTCAAGAACTCGAGGTAATTTTTACTTTCTCTATACGCACTAGCCTCTGAAGAGTAGTTTATTCTGGTTAAATTTTACTGAATTTAGTATAACTTCTAAATCGTAAGAGATGGACAAAACCTTATTACACAAAATGTAGAGCACGTTAAAACACACAATTTATGTTATATACATTTTTTTCGTAAGTTCGTCGTTTTTGAGACATTCCTTATTTTTGGTTTCTGCTATGAAAAACATATACTTTTCTCATATAGGGACTTGTCAACTCCTATCCAAATAAACAAAGGAACTTCATTGACATAGAAACCAGCTTTTGATTATCATTTTAACCTATGGTAGTCCCTGTTTTCGCTTCTACTTACAAGGAAGCAAGTAATAAGGCTATTTCTGCTCACTTTTTCTGATTAAAATAAAGTAAATAGAAGTATAAGCTTTTTAAGAATAATTTGTTGCAGGGATATAGAGAAAGTCATGTGAATGGTACACATCAGATTTTTCTGCTTTCTTTACACACAAATATCATATACTCAAAAATTTACACATTTAAAAACCATGTTTAAAGTTTTCTTTTGCTATTGTTCACAATACTGTCCCAAATGACACTGCACTCAGTAACATATATGACAACGAAGTATCTGATAAACTAAGAAAACAGGCAACATAAGAAGACTGTAGACTAGAAATCTACAATAAAGTACTTAAAAGTGACATAACAGATACCGAAATGAAGAAAAACATAAAAAAATTGCGACGAAAGGGGCGATCATCACAAAATTCCTACCGTCGGTCATAGAAAAGAAGACAATCAAAATATCAATCTCACTAAACCTCACAACAATCTTAGAAAACAAAGAAAAAAATGTTCATAGATTCAGGATCACGGAAAACCCGACGGTGATGCAGATCAAACTGTGAAATATCTGATGTGGGAATGCTTTCTATTGAACCAGTAACGAAATAACTTCAAGCAGACAACAAAAAGTGCAGGAAATTGGCCAATTGAGTATACTGACCTCATAAAAAGCACTTGAAGTCTTTTATACAATATGTTAATCGCATAGATTTTAAAAAATTGTAAACAAGTACTCTGTAGGATGAAAATACACACAAACATACAATATATTAACAGCACAGATGCACTCCATTAATAGGATGAATAAACACAATATTACAGAATAAGCTTAACAATTCTAATGTAAATAGCGAATAGAAATAAAGACAATAAAAGTGACAGTGAAAAGTGAAAATGAAGGTTACAATACCACTCAAAGGAATAATAGAAAAATGACTTATACAACAGAGGCAAAAGTAAACCACACTCGATAAAAAAGGTTTTATAAACCATGTAGTATAGCTCTATGTTATGGTAAATGGTGATAGGATAAACATAATAAAAACATGGTACTAATTGAAGACTATATTCAATGGATTTCTTTGCATTACTAGTCACTCAATTATTTTCTGTAATAATTCGGTTTTCTTTTTCTCTGCATGGAAATAAATTTATAACAATTTAAATCTTCTGCGGACTTGGACTTTTCACACAACGTTCCCTTAACATTCATTTTAACAACTAAAATTGTTTAAATATTAACACATTGAAATTAACATTTAAAGTTAACTAGTATGTTTACAATGGTTTTATTACTTGTATTTGCTATTCCTGTGTAGTATCTTTTTCGGGTGAGTGTCACTAGTGTTTGTATCTTCCAGATTATTCTTGAATGGCCTCAAGCTGACCTGATGCCAAACATTTTGTTCCATTCTTATCTGATAGTTCTTACTTGTGCTCTCTGAATCTTTTGCATATTTTGTATGATCCTTCATATAAAAAATTCATCCTCCAGTGCACGAGATATGCTGTGTTCTTTTAATAAAACATCCTCTACTATCTTTGGAATCCATGTTATTTGCTCTCGAGATTCTCTTCATGCTTCTTTGGCTATTACCGATAATACTATTACAGATATCAAAGAACATGTAACTATTTACTGCACAAGGGAGAATCATATACTGTTAAAAAGCGATTCAGAAAGCATTACAACGCTATGTATTAATATAAAGCAATAGAAAATGAGTGGAATCAAGAGGAATTAACATCAAGGAAGAAAGGAATTGCCATAAAGCTCGCACAGGATATACAGGAGATTGGCTTTTCGAGAGAGCAAAGAAAGGCTTATGTTTAAATTTAGAAGCAAAGGAGCAAACTAATTCTTCATGCTATGTGAATTGTAACAAGGTTGCGGTATTTGTTAAAACCACAGGAATACATGTTGATAGGAATGTTTTTCTTTTCGAATCAGCGTTCAGAGTATCTGTGCCGACTTTAAGCGTACAGATTCATTCGTTCTCACCTCTGCTGAAGTAGGAGCGTCACAAAACGTGAAGCTCGGTCAAGCGTTAGTTTGGAATGTTACCGCCTGAACATTGCCAATCGATTTAGCTATAATTGGAATTAAACTCTTAAAGTGACTCAATGACTCAATTGATGGGATATATAATATTTATTTTTATGTTCTTACAGTCAACATGAAATTTATTGGATTGATAAAATAATGAAGCAATATATTCATGAAAATACCATCTAATTTAATAAAACCTATAATTGGTAGTATCATAGATATAAGAAATGCATTTAAATATTTATGTGCCTTCTAAAATTTCCAGCGCCTGAAACAAACTTTTTTGGTTGCCTAATTTATAGCCCAACTGCTAATGCCTTTGCCTTGTATCCAATTGTTAACATGCTCCGATGTTCCAGATCTAAAAAGATGAAATTATTGTGTGATTAATAACAATAGATATTTGAGTATTTATGTAATTTTTATGTTAATTGCTTATAGTTTTGTTTATCAAATATTAGCTATGAGTGTTTAGCGAGGCGAATATTGTTAATTAATAAGGTTTTATTTAATTTAATACCAAAATGACATTATGATGATTTTTGTTATTTACTCACCGTCATGTTTATTATTTTGTTGCAAAAGCCTTATTCATAGCCAGTTGCATATTATAGCATGCTGTTTCCGAGGTACACCAAGTAGAAGTGACTCATATCGCACTCCCAAATAACCATTTCTACTACCCTTTTAGAACTCATTAGTTTGCTTTTTCTTCAAGCCTAATTTAATTACCTTTCTTTTGTTTACTGGCTCGTTCAACAAGAACTGTCGTATTTCTTCATCAATTTATCTCTGATAAAAATGTTTGTAACTTATCTTACATTTTTGTACATAGCCAAGAGTTTAGAGGCTTTTATTCATAATTTCGCTTTCCTGATATCTTTCAAGCTACCGCCAATTTTCTATTCAATTTTAATTATAGACTTTCATCAATTTCCTCCCACGAAGATGAGTTCTATTTTATCGTAAAGGAATTTCTGGTATTATCAATGTATTTACTAGGGCGAGTGCTCTTTGAGCACCTTTTCTTGGGCGCTAGTTTTACGTGGAAAAAGAGAAATGTTGCCGCCTATTTTTCAGCAATGTTGTCAGCCAAAGAAAATGTCTTTCTTGAGTCCCTCGGCCATCATGGTGAATAGGTTATATATAATTTACCGCGGACTAGCCGAATATTAAACGAAACACAGCGCACATTAACGTGCGTAAACTCTGAGGTCTACAGACAAAATGAAACTTTAGCATTAAAGCCACTAGATCAGGCCTGGCGAAAATTACTCCAAAAGTATGAAGCGCTTCCCCTACTTTCCCTCCCTTAGTGACTTACAAAGCACAGCGATCGGTTTAGGTGTGGAGTTGCCTTAGCAACTTGACTAAATACCTAACCCGCCGCTGCTAGAGAAAACGTGTGTATGTATGTCTATCACTTTCCACTACAGGCAAGGAGGAGAGGGTGAACTCTGTTCTCACTTTGGGAGTAATTTTCGCCAGGCCTGCACTAGATGTCAATATGTATATCGTACAAATTTCTCGTTCTGCTCTGCTTCTGAAATTCTCCAATACTTAACAAATTAAAACTAGGGAGCAGAGCAGTCATGGTATGTTAAGGTGTGATATTTGCTTAGTCTTGTTGAATCAGTGATTCCATCCTTCAACAGCATTGTTAGTTCTGTAGCATTTACCGTGTCATGCAATCTTTTGGCTGAAGGGTTATCTAATCAATGTTCCACAAACTTAACTTCTCATCTGCTGGTGAGCTTTCTTTAATAACTATTAATTAATCAAGCATTATGAATTTATTAAGCGGAAGGTGAGCCAGTGCAGAACACATCCTTACGTGAAATCTAATTTTTTCATTTTTAATGTAGTAACGTGTCATTTCTAATTGTTGCATTTTTATCTAAACACACTGCCAAAAATGATAGCTGCAACCAGAAATTTATACATTTGGAAACACAGACTTCGAAGCTTAAACAGCTCCAGGCTTGGAATCTTAAATAACATCCTTAGGGGTAGAATCTGGAATCTTCCATATAAAACAGCTATCCGCAAGACTCCTGTTCACTTTCTCTGCATTTAATGGTACATAGCCAGAGAAGGTATTGCATTTTAAATAAGCATTTTTATAAAAACCTCAAAAACGAAAAGTCGATTCAAGACCAAACTAATATTTAAGTTTAACATGTTCCAGGCTGTGAAACTAAGATCTTCAATTAAATTAGCCCCTACAAAACTACCGTTTACATGGAACATTTTCCCTTAATTCTCTAAAAAACGCATCTAACGATTTTTATTAAAATAGAATATGTTAAAGATTCTTATATGAAAAATAAAATATATATCTTACATTTTCTGGGAATATCTTTGAAGACCATTCCACTCGGAATGACTAAAGCGTATGAGGTACTCAAAAATTTATTACACAAGCCAATGGATGTGTTTTTTTTTATTTGATTGACCTATTGCGTTTTGATTTTAAATACACATACACACATACATTACATACATACATTAACAAACACACTAAAGCCATGCCCAAGGCGGGACTCGAATCCATGATCCCTTGCGCTACGAAGCATCAAAGCGAGGCCCTTTAGCGGATTGTACCCTAAGGATGCGACTACAAAGAGGTCTAGGGAACTGGAATTGTTAAAACACTCAATTTATGTCACATAAATTATTTTTGTACAGTTGGTTGAGATATTCGTGATTATTTTCAATTAAAACATACTTAAACTTTTCAGAAACAGAATATCGTCATTCCTTTTAGTTTTGCTTTACTCCTGGTCATGCAAAGATAACCGAATTTCAAAGTCATTGCATAGCGACAGCGTTTAAAAGATTTGACTATCGCTTTAGCATAGATCTATTTTCTCTATTCAACAATGTACCTAGAGATGGTATTGCATTCAACCCAAAAATGTAATAATGAGCTTTTCTTGGAAATGCACACTTCAGAGACCCCTGTATGCAAAATAAATGCATTTTTGGAAGAAAAGAAAACCCTATCAGTGTGTCCTGTGTCAGTGAATAGCATAACTAAAGACCAAAAATAAGAAACTTGATAATTAAATTCAACCACTTCCAAGTAAGTGACACGAAGATTTTCAAGGAAATCCTCCATCCCTAAGTACCTTTACATGGACTTATTAAATTATAATGTTCTTAAAAATGGCCCTAACAATAAGACTAAGTTCATTCAGGTTAGTTCGTCGCTGGGGGTTTTAACTTGTAATAGCCACATTGAATTCGAAAATGTTATAACCAGAGCTAGGTTTTGGGTTCTGACGCGCATGTAGTTACGAACACACACAGCAGTCAGTGGTATAAAGAGAGGGTAGTGTGGAGGGGTTTGTAGCGTAAACATGCACACGTTAAGATGTAATCTGTTCCAAAAGTAAATCATTACATGTATTGATATATGCATCGTTGTATTTCATAAAGTAACACAATAAAACAATTATTTCACAATAAAAATGCCTTGTTCTTTTACAAATAAAGTTATAATTCAGAATGATAAATGTGCAGTAACTTTGAAAATACAATGGAGATAAATCAATCAAACTCACTCAGAATTCATTGTAGTGAATTCAAGACACATATTTACTGTATTGAAGGAAATGTATTTCATGTCACTCAACGTATGCTTAAATCAGCAAATATTTTCCATGTCGAACGCCCACCCTTTCGCATTTTCAATATTTTGGAATTTGCGGTCTCTTCCAGTGTTTGCTAGCTTATCTGCTGGCAGGAACTGAACGAGGTCTGGCAGTGACCAATGCTAGATAGTGCCGCTCGTTTCGAAACTAGCTGTAGAGAACACACCTACTCCATCACTCAAGTTGTGCTCTGTATGCACAGAATCTCAATCCTGCAATTTCGTGAGCTCTACCTTACGGAGGGATATCTGCACACGTCAAATAAGGGGCAGCTAGATATTGTTTGCCACAGCTTCTGAATGTTTCGTTTGTAACAATTGAGGTTTTTCTTTAATTGTTATTATTTACTGCTTGAAAATACAAGTGTCCTTTCTTGTGGTACAGAAGAACCTCAGCTAGAATAAACCAATAACGCCATTCATCTTTAACAGTTTTGGTTGAAAAGTGTTGGTTCATCAGCTACCTACCTAAACAAACCTTATTGCACATTACGGAAATTTCATCGAAAACAAGGTATTTGAGCAAATTTATAGTCTTAGTTACTTAGGTAGTGACATAAGCCTAGATCTAGAAAAATACAGATAAAAATAACACATTTCAATATTCAGGTGGCGCAAAAGTCGCTGGACAGTGGGTTATAAGAAAACGAAAGTATCACTAAGACGTAGAACAGTAGAAAGCTGTTAAGTTATTACTACCACTTCAAAGATGTATTAAAGCAGACGCAAAACAGTTTGAACATAAAAAATCTGATGTGTTCCATTCACATGACTTTCTCTACATCTGTGTAACAAATTATTGTTAATGAGCTTTTTCTTGTATTTCATGCTAATCAAGATTGCAGAAACGTTCTTATTACTCAGTTCCTTATAAGTGCAAGGGAAATGAGGGAGTATACTACGCTGAACCGACTGTCAAAAGTTTTAAAACAAGGTGGCCATGGGATTGAAATCGAGTATTTTCGTGGCCAAGAATTGAAAAGTTCCCGTATGAGAAAAGTATAAGTATTTAAAAACTGAAACCAATAACTGGAAATATCTTAACAACAGTGAACTCCACGAAAAAAATGTATATAACATAAATTGTGTCTTTTAACCAGATCTACATCTTTGTCTATCTCTTATGGTTCACCAGTTATCCAAAATTGTCTTCATAGGCTATTCCCAGAAAATTCAAGATATATATTTTACTTTTCATGTAAATATCTTTAATATACGATATTTCAATCAAAATCATTAGAGTAATTTTTGAGATAATCAAAATTTCCAAAACTTTTTCCATGGAAAGGGTATTTGGGGGTTGGGGGATATTCTTAGAAATCTTTGTGTCGTGTCCTTGGAAGATGTTGAACTTGAATACTAAGTTTGGTATTTAACGGACATTTTGAGCTATGCTAGCCACAGACATACACACAGACACACATAAACGAGCATTTTTCTAAAATTGTATTTCCGGTGAAATCTCGATATTGAATTTTTGGGTGCAGTACAAACCTTCTCTATATACACTATGTACATAATACGTGTAGAGAAAGTAAAAGTAATTGTAGGTATTGTTTGTATTCGTAATGAAACTTAATCTTTGCCCTGTATCCAGCGACCTTTGTGCCACTCTGTGTGTGGTATTGCAAACCAAACTTTAAAAAAATCCAATTGTTTTTTCACATGACTTCATGTAAATCTATGTAACAACTTATTTTTAAAAAGCGTATTCTTCTATTCATTTCATTCCAAATCAAAGCACTATTACTTGCTTCTTTGTAAGAAAAAAGGAAGTACTCTAAGCTAAAACGATAGCCAAATATTTTAAAATTTGGTTGCTATGTGATCGAAATTCCTTTATTTGTATGACCAGCCAAATACCCATATGAGAAAAGTAAAAGTATTTTGAAGTTTATAAAAAACAAGGAATATCTCAGAAATGTTCAGCTCTACAAAAAAGACACATTATGAGTTTTAACTTAAAGTCCATTTTTGTGTGAAATAAGTTTTTTTCTCTTACCGATTATCAGTTACGCAAAATTCACCAAAATTCACCCAGAATATTGAGCGCTTCTGAGGCTATTCCTATAAAATTGAAGATATATATTTTATTTGTCATGTAAATATTTTAATACCTAATATTTTCACCAAAATCAGCAGAGCCAGTTTTGATGAAATAAAAATGTTCGAAACTTTTCCCATGTAAAGGGAGTCTGGGGGTGGGGGATTTTTCTGAAAGTCTTCGTATTACACCCATGCTGAACTTAAATATCAAATTTGGTATTTAAGGAGTTTTCGTTTTTTATATATCCATTCACTGACACATACATATATACAGACAAACAGTCCTTATTCTAAAAATGCTTTGTTTGGATACAAGGGACCTTAAAACATATATTTTCAACGCACATCAGGTATTCCAAAACAAACAGTGGCGTTTTGTTTGTTACGTATTCTAAACTAGTCAACCGCATAGGCTGGTAAAACATTTACGTTACCCTCAAAGCACTTGTAGTTTATCAAGGATATTGTATTTTTATGAAACTCTCGATTACCAGGGTTAAGTATATCAACTCTGGAGGTGTGCCAGGGTTTTGTCCATCAAGAGCTATTTTGCTTGCCTGTATACCTAATGGCGGTGGAATATCACTTTTAAGTATACCTAAAAAAGAATCGGGTTGATCACGAGGGCTTGAGATCAAAAGACCATAGAAGATTTTGAGGTCACATAGTGACAGCTGTTAAAGCATCTGACTATCGCTTTAGCCTAATGTATTCCCTTATTTCCCTTCGTATTATAAGGAACTAATTAATAACTAGAGTTAGGCCCGGGGCCACAAAATTGCTGGATTGAGTTTGGGTGCACACGAACTATGACAAAACTGACCAATTTTGTGATGATTCAAACATATTTTGAGTGACAGGAGGAGAACCTTTTCTTTCCATACAATATAGATATAACTTATAATTCACTGCAAGATGACTGAGTTTGTTTGATTTATGTTCATTATCTTTTCAAAGCCCTGTGCATTATTATCCTGAACCTTTGTATGAAGCTTTATGCTTTTATTTGTGACAGTACTAGGTGTTTTTTATTTACCAATAATATTATGAAATAATTGTTTTATTGTGTCACATTGTGAATTAGAAGGATAAGTAAAAGATCAATACATGTAATGAGCTAATTTTAGAACAGATTATACCTCAACGTGTGCATGTTTACGCTAGAAAATCCGTTCCC
The DNA here is from genome assembly GCA_030762935.1 of Hymenopus coronatus. NCBI lineage: Eukaryota > Metazoa > Arthropoda > Insecta > Mantodea > Hymenopodidae > Hymenopus > Hymenopus coronatus. The sequence continues at coordinate 87,416,632 of CM060898.1, forward strand.
ACTACCCTCTCTGTATTAGCTGACTGTTATTTGTATGTCCGTAACTGTGGGCGTTTCCGAACCCAAAACCGAGCTGTAGCAATAAAACGATTCTGCTAACGTCTATCTCAATTAGCATAGAGTAAGAGGATGAACACATTAATTTTACTTTCTCTAGCCCCATATGTACAATGTATTCCACCCAAAAATTCGATATCGAGATTTCAACGGGCATATAAGTTTTGGGGTCCTCTGAGCCCGGAAAAAGCATTTTTTTAGAAAAAGGTCCGTGTGTGTATATATGGACAGCATAGCTCAAAAACGAAAAGACCGTTAAATATCAAACTTGGTATTTAGACTTGATATCATCCAAGGATGCGACATGAAGATTTTCAAGAAAATCCCCTCACCACAAACTATCATTTACATGGAAAACTTTTCGAAAAATTTTATTATCTAAAAAGCGGCTCTAACGATTTTGATTAAAATCCCGTATATTAAAGATATTTACACCCCAAATAACATGTATGTTTGAATTTTCTGGTATAGTCTCTGAAGACCTCTTTATTTTGGATGACTTTTACCGAATTTTGCTTAACTGCTAAACAGTAGGAGATAGACAAAAAATATAGATCTCGTCAAAACACACAATTTATGCCCTTTACTTTTTTATGGAGGTATCCGAAATATTCCTTGTTATTAGTTTAAATTGTGAAGTACTTATACTTTTCTCAGACAGGAAGCATTCATGTTTCTTTTGTTCTACTCCAGGCCAAGCAAAGAATCGATTTGCAATGACAATCGCATAACGACATTTTTAAAAAGAAATGTACTATCACCTTAGCATAGCGCATTCCCTTAGTTCCCTTCTACTTATAAGGAACTAAGTAATAAGAACATTCTGCTAATGTTTATCTCGATTAGCATTGTGAAACTTCTTTTGTAAGAAGTTTGTGGAGCAGCTAGAGAAAGACATGTGAGTGTAACACATCAGATTTTTTAAGAAGTGTGTTTGCAGGCTAAGAAGAGAAGGTCATGTGATGGAACGTATCAGATATTTTTGGTAACTTTTTTTATTTTCTGACTCCCTTTATGTTCGATCCCATTGCTGATACTTCAGTGATACTGCGGGATAATGGTTTGGTTACCTAAACCGCCATAACAACAAAATGTTGCTGAGCGAAGTTTCATGAATGACAGATTAACTTGAGAAGTTTTGGGTTGGGGCTCAAGAACTGACACCTCGAGGGCCTCTTCCCTTCAAACGATCTTCAATAATAAATCACTTCGGCGACTTCCCCAAGGCGTAAATGTTTGAAGCTAGTCTCCGCCGCACAAACTTGCTGGGTCAGGTCGCTCGAATTAACCTTGCTTTGCGACCCCTAAGCAACTTCGTAAAGAACATCAAAGATAGATGTCACGTCGCACGACTTCCAAACCCTCGCCATAAACAACTACTCTTCCGTTCTAATAGATACAAACTATTTGAACATCAGTTTTTTATTCTTAGGTACGTCACACTCTTTTCGATGTATCGATTTTAAAATGGTTGTGTATGTGGCCTAAAAGAACACTTAACATCAGACAGTAATAATAATAATAATAATAATAAATACCAGCTAAGATTTTTTCGGGGTTTTCCCTTACCCTGAGAACATGAATTCGAGAAATTATAAGTTCCATGGACCCCGAAATTATTTGAGTATCATTTCAGCGGTGTCACTTATCATAAAATATGGCCAAACAGGCTATAGGACGTTAATAGTAATAGGAATAATAAAAGTAACAATACTATCATTATTATAATAACGCATGCTTTTATTTATTATATTAGTGTTATAATATACGAGGATGCTCGAAAAGTAATGAGGAATACTTTTTATACCAAAACTTTAATGGGTACCATTAAAAACACGTGCACAAATAGCGGGACATCTTTGGTCTATTTTTCTACCTTGACAGCAATTTTCTTAACACATTTCTCCGATCTTAATAGCCGTTTCAAAATACCCTGTTCATAAAAGTCCGTTCGGTTGAAGAATAGCCGTCTCTGGATTCCTGTTTTCACTTCTGATCTTACGCAAAACGATCAACGGCCAGGAATTTCTTTATGGGACCAAAGATGTGAAAGTCCAACGGTACCAGATCTGGACTGTATGGAGGTTGCTGGAGCACTTCCAACCAAATTTGATTTTTTCATGAACAACTGCAGCAATATGGAGCCAGCATTGTCATAAACAAGTTTGTCACTACCAGCATGAATATTACGGAGTTTGTCTCGAAGAGCATGACGTAGCGTTGCCAATGTATAGGATTTACAGTGTCCTGTGTTCAGCAAAGTCCACCAATACCACTCTACATATCCCAGAACTTTTACGGTAATTTTACGGGCACTCTAAAAGCAGATAGACTCACCGTGAATTTTTTCTTTACCGGGGAAGCAACATGTTTCCACTTCATAGAAACCTGCTTTGTTTCGGACGTGTACGCCCAATAAGGTAAAGCTATGGTCAAATTTATTTAAAAAGTTGGTTGCTATGTAAACAATTGCAATTCGGTTTTCGCTTTTCACGGCCAGAAGTAAAACAAAAGAGAATTGAAACCAAAGATGACCTTCCGCTTGAGAAATGTTTAAGTTGCTTAAAATTGAAGCCAATACCAAGACATATTTTGCAAAAGGTTAGCTCTACAAAAATTATATGATATAAATTATATACCTTAACAAGATCTATTTGTCTGTGCTGTAAGTTTTGTCTATCTTTTACGGTGTCCAGTTATGCAAAATTCACACAGAATTAGAGATCTTCAGAGGCTACAGCTAAAAATTTCAAGATATACATTTTATTTTTCATGTAAACATCTTTAATACACAATAACTTAATCAAAATGGTAATACCCATTTTTGAGAAAATCGAAAACTTTTTATACAAGGGTAGCAAATGTTATGTTTCTTTTTGAGGTTTGCTGTTCACAGACACACATATACTTACCTTTTTTCCTAAAAATGTTTTTTTGGGGATTCAGGGGGCCTCTAATCACACATTCCCGGTGAAGTCTCGGTATCAAATTTTTGGGTGAAATACAATATCTTCGCTACCTACTGTAGCACTCAGCAAAGAAGATAAAAAATCCAGGGAGCAACCTTGCTGACCACTGAAATCAACTACCATGAACTATCCACTGTCCGGGATACACTTTGTTTGGATTTTCTTGCACTTCTTTAGAATAATGTAATGGGGCGGAACTTCTTGTACAAGGTGACTTAATATTTAGCCAATTCTAGAGAATTGCAAATAAAAACCGTCGAATATACCTAATCAGCTAAATAAAAGGCACAATTCATTGGTCTCTCCCAGGAAAAGTCATGAAGGAAGGCGTTCACAATACAGTCTTTGAGCTTCGCCGCATTTTGGTGTGTCTTCTCATTGTTTATAATCACATCCGTATATTCGTTGTTAGTAAGCATGTCTTACTCATTTGCCTGAATAACCTGGCTTGAACTGAGAGAGGATGCCACGTAACGGTTATAGATATAAACAAAAGCGCAAAGCAAACACTTGCTCAGCGATCTCTTCTTTGTACCTGCGCTGCCTCTTGAAAATAAGAAACGCGGCAAATTCTTTTGACCTTTTATGCGCAAAACACAAAACTGCAAAGAACCGCGGCACAACGTGGCTCGCTAATTATCAAGATATAAAAGTGTGTACCATGCCTTGAACGTCACTTGTAGGAACCAAAAGGGACGCCCACCGAAATATCAAAACACAAGAGAACCAAAAAATATTATTTAAATGAACAGGTCTACAACTTATTAGCCTATCACTTTCCAGATTCCAGTTCTTTAATTTACAAGGCAGAATGAAAAACGAATTTTTACTTTCTCTCCACGTACTATGAGCATTTTGTATAGAGAAGGTATTATATTTCACCGAAAATACATATTTTGGGACCACATGAACTAAAAAAAAAATAATTTTCAGAAAAATGCCCGTGTGTGTGTGAGTGGGCAGCATAGCACAAAACCGAAAAAGCCGTTATTTGGTATTTAAGTTTAGTATCTTCCAAGGATGGAACACGAAGATTTTCAAGAAAATCCCCGCCACCAACTATTCTTTCTATGGGAAAAAATCTAACATTTTGATTTTCTCAAAATGGCTCTAACGATTTTGATTAAAGTTACATGACAAATAAAATGTACATTTTGAATTTTTTGAGAATAGCCTTTAAGGACTTCTTTATTCTGGATGATTTTTTTCTGAATTTTATATAACCAGTAAACCGTAAGAGACAAACAAAAACTTGTTGAACAGAAAATGTAAATCTCCTTAAAACACACAATTTATGTCACATACATCTTTTTTTCCGTATAGTTGACCGTCTTCAAGATATTCCTTATTATTGGCTTCAGTTTTAAACTTTTCTCATGCGAGAACGTGTCAACTCCAAGCCAAGAAACGGATTTCAATCCCACAGCAAGAACATTTTAAAACATGTGCCTGTCGATTTAGCCTAGTGTATCCCCTCCTACTTGTAAGGAACTAAATAAGACCGTTTGTTACAGAGATGTAGAGAAAAGTCATGTGAATGGAACACATCAGAATTTTTATGTTCAAACTGTTTTGCGTCTGCTTTAATACATCTTTGTAGTGGTAGTAATGAATTAACAGCTTTCTACTGTACTACGTCTTGCTGATACTTTCGTTTTCTTATTACCTACTGCCCAGTGACTTTTGCACCACCTGAATATTGACATGTGTTATTTTTTATCTGTTTTTATCAAGCATATGCTGCATAAAATCATAAATAAGTATTTGAGGTACACCAAAATAACAATAACATTAATATTATGGGGATAATAATAGATTGTACTAATATTAGTAACACAGTAACAATGAGCTGAATTACAGGACAATTATAGTTTCATATTCACTGTAATCCTATAATATTAATATTTTAATTACTAAATATTGTTAACGCTAATAAGTTGGTCCAATTACCCCTACTTGACATGTACAAGTATTTGCTTACCAGCGGAGATAGTGAGCGAGTATTGCTCAATGACAGAGGTAAAAAATCTTTGCGCGCTTGCCAGTACTTCACTATCCGGCTTTAACTTGCAATATTCCCGTTGAGTTCTGCAACTCTTTTAAAGCAGGAAGGGATATTTGTTACGTCAAATACGGGACAATTGGCTGAGAGGGGCTAATAACCACTATTTGATTGAGTAGATTTCCTTTATGAGTAACATATATTATTATAGTATTTTAAGACACGCATTTTGATATATTTTTGTTAACATTATTAATTTCAAGTCCCGCCAACTGATACATCTATATTTGACATTTTCTAGTCGTACTAACTTTTATGTGCTTTATTTGTAAATAAAAAATATAAATAGCGTGTTACTTTTGGACGCTCTTTAACTGTTGTGGTTCTTAGGGTCCCATTCTAAATTGGGCGTGTAAGACCGCTTAATTTTGCTCAGAGGCCTCTCTATCAGGCTTGAGGTTCTTTTACATGCCGTGAATCTACGACACGGGACCAACGACTTTACTTCCCTTCCGAAGGAAGCCATGCTAAGGATTTTTACACCCGAAAAAATGCATCGTCCTCCGCCGGGGTTGAACCCGCGCCCTTGGGTGTATTTGTAACTCTGTCCCACTTATTACGAAATTTTTATTTGGTTTGCAATCCTTATATACATACAATAGGCACACACAATTATATATAAGTCTTCAAATATAGTTGTATATTTTGGGATTAAATATGCAAAAATATCATAGTAATCGACAAAGATATATATATATCTTAGAGATAAACAAATACCGCTCACTGTCTAAAAAAGTAAAACCTCTAGAAATATCTTGCTTCATTCTAGTCCTGTAGTAGATGTCATGGCTTCTCGAAGCTTACCTTTATCAATAATGTTAAACAATATTTTTCGTAGAAAAGAGAAAGTATGAGGAAAATGTTCTCTTTTAGTTTTCTGCTGCTTTCTATCATAATACGATAAAAATATTGTAATTACCTTCTCTAGACAATGCGAATAATGCGCATAGTGAATAGAGAAAGTGTTGTATTCCACCCAAATATTCAATATCGAGATTTTACCGGAAATACATGTTTTGAGAACCCCTGAAAACATAAGGCATTTTTAGGAACATGTCCGTGTGTGTAGGTAGTTATGTGGGTGGGTAGGCAGGTAAGTAGGTGTATATATATATATATATATATATATATATATATATATATATATATATATGTCTGTCTGTATGTGCAACATAGCTCAGAAATGAAAAGTTTGTAAAATACTAAACTTGGTATTGAAGTTCTGTATTTTTCAAGAATGATACAATAAGATTTGTAATAAGATTTCCCTCACCCCAATTACTCTTTATGACGAATATTTTTCAAGAATTTTGGTTTTCTTAAAAATGGCCCTAACGATTTTAATTAAAATGTCACTTGTAAGATATTTTCATGACAAATGAAACATTTATTTTGAATTTTCTGGTAAATAGCCTTTGAAGACCGCTTCATACTGAATTAGTTTTGTATTACTGGTAAACCGTAAACGATAGACATAAACTTACCACGCAAAAAACATAGACTTTATGTTGTATAATTTTTTGTAGAGATAACGGTTTTGGAAATATTTCAAGTTATTGATTTCAACAACTTAGCAACGGAACTTTAAAAGATCTGGCTATGGCTTTAGACCAGAGTATTCTCTTATTTTCCTTATACTTGCATAGAAGCAAGTAATAAGACCAATTCTGGCAATATTTATCTTGATTAACATGATATAGATAAAAGAATAATATTTTGTAAAGAAAGTATTATGTGGAAGAGCTAGAGAAAGTCTGAATAGAACACATCAGAGTTTTGCATAAGCTTTACATTAAGTTATTGTTTATTATTCTGATATTACCGATATTACAATACACATTTTGAGATTAAATATATAGTTTTTGGGAGGGAGTTTAATTTTTTTTAATTGTTTTTCTTAAGGTCATATGGGGGCTTTGCATTAGAAACAACTCGTTTTCTGTAGGCTCTTTTACGTTGAGTTTAAAATGTTTTCCCCCCCTCAAACACACACATATTCACTCTTACATATATACTTCCAGATTCTGGGAGCACAGGGAATAATTCTGGTCAAAGAAAAATTTCTCACCGCAGCCGAGAATCGAACCCGCGACCTCCGAGTGAGAGGTCAGCTGACTTCTCAACCACGGGTGCAGCTATAATTTTAAAATATTTTAATTCCCCGTCTTTTACAGCGAGACTACAAAACTGTAACAAGAAATTTATGTGTGAGAATATACACGTTATGCGAAAATGACTAACTTACATTTCCTACGTTTTATAGACACTAATTTCAATTAATATTCCATGAAATTATGAAATTAGGGCACTGTCTTTTTAGAGTACCCTGTGCTCTTGAATGCCAAATTGCAGGGTAAATTTGTACAATATTCATGTCAACCTTTGTACCCTGAACTCAAGAAAAATGTGCTGCATAAGAAAGAAAGCAAGCAGCTGCTATTGAAAAGGGAACAGAATCGATACGCGGGGAACCATATGCCACTATAAGAGATTTATATCTAAGCCGCAGTTCTATGATTTACATAAAAAGAACCTTTGTAGCCAACTTTCAGGATAATTGCAAAGCAAAACACAGCTGGAAACGAAAAGAATTCACTTCTAGTTTTGCACAGAATGATTTCATGTAGCAAGAACAGTAAATCAGTCAACTACCTTTAAAATGAAGTAGTTGAAATACACAACTTGGTGTCAGCGTTTTAGTACAAGTGTCATTAAGGCGAAGGCGAAACATTTTTGATTTTTTAATTGTATAATACAAATATTCTAGAGACAGACACCTGTAAACTATTTTGCTGAAACTTTTTTTATGAATTGCCATTTGAAAAGCGTGAAGTATTTAAATAAACCATTTTTGTTTCTGTATTTATTTTTTATTCTCGATTTATATTTTTGGTACACATCAGAAGTGTACTTTCTTTACTTAGTACATAGGTAGATAAGGTATTGTACTCCACCCAAAAATTCTAAACTGAGACTTTACTGGAATACACGTATTAGGGAGCAAGGGATCCTAAAACAAACCAAAAATAAAGAAAACATTTTTAGAAAAAATACGTAGGTGTCCATGAACAACTTAACTCAAAATGAAAAGTCAATTAAATACCAAGCTACCGCTATATGGGAAAAATGTCGAAATGTTTGCTTTTCTCAAAAATGACTAACCAATTTTATTAAATACCGTAGATTAAAGATATTTACACGACAAATGACATTTATATCATGAATTTTCTATAAATAGCTTCTGAAGACATCTTTATTCTGGATGACTGGTAAAATATAAGAGGTAGAGAGAATCTTAACCTACAAAAATGTTGATCTCCTTAAACTCACAATTTATGTCCTGTACATATTTGTGGAGTTCGCCATTTGTGACATATTCCTAGTTATTGCTTTCAATTTTAAAATACTTCAACTTTTCCCAAACAGAAACGCAACAAAAGTTTCATATTTCTTTTGTTTTACTTCTGGCCATGCAAAGAGGATCGCATACCAAAAGCTTTTAAGATATTTGGCTATCGCTTTAAACTATGTGTTACTTATTTCACTTCCACTCATAGGCAAGTAACTAATAAGACTATTATTATTGATAATGTTTATCTTGATTATTAGGAATTAAATATAAGAATGTTTGGTAAAAATAGTTTGATGACAGTACAGGCAGAGAAAGTCATGTGAATGGTATATTTCAGATTTATTTTAATAGATACCGTTTTAAGGTGAGCTCATGCAGAATTATTTAATTAAAACGCTTTGTTCTAAAGAAAAATTTCCCCTATTATTGGTTACTTCGGGAGCAAAAGCTGTAAGTGATTCCTCAACCAATGGACCATAAATTCAGACACAAGTTATTATAGGTGTATCCATAATTATCCCTAGATGTCACTCGTGTCACGAGTAATGGCTTGTAACGGAGCAGACTTCAATTTCCTCGGAGATGACATCGGACATTTCCCAATGATAACGCAGCCATCAGTCGAAATGCACACCTAAAATACCAGATACAACAGCACAATAAATCTACGTACACTACACACGGTGAGAAAATTCGCTTGCTTCTACGTAATATTACAGAAGCTGTTGCTACTTTCAACAGGTCTTTATTTGTTGAAAAACTTATTTATTCTCAAAAAAAGCTGATATACAACACTCACCTGACTTTCTTTAGCTGTTCTACAAACTTCTTACAAAATATTCTTTTTCTTTCTGCACCTTTCTAATTGACATAATCATTAGCAGAATGTTCTTATTATTTAGTTCCTTAAAAGTAGGACGAAAATAAGGAAATATACTAGGCTAGACCGATAGTCAAATAGCTGTCGATGTGCGATTGTCATTGCAATTCTCTTCTTTGCTTGACCAGGAGTAGAACAAAAGAAAAACGGACACTTACTGTCTGAGAAAAGTGTAAATACTTCACAACTGAAGCCAATAACAAGGAATATCTCGGAAACGGTTACCTCCAGAACAAAAACTTAGAGAACATAAATTGTGTGTTTTGACGAGATCTATATTTTCTGTGCAGTAAATTTTTGTATATCCCTTACAGTTTAGCAGTTAGGAAAAATTCATCTGTAATAAGGAGGTATTCAGAGGCTATTCCTAGAAAATTCGAGACATACATTTTATTTGGGATGTCATCATCATCAACTCTTCATGGATTAGGAGGATTCTCCTGTTCCGGCCTCATATTTCTTCCCATCTTTTAACTGGTCTTCCTATTGTTCTGTAGCCTAGAGGTTTATATTTGTTTATCCGGCTATTATTTTGAGGCTGTTCAGTATGTAAAAGTTTCACTCTGGCCGCGGTACGAACGCTGCGCAGAGCTAGTTCAGTGGTGGGGCTGCCACCTCTCTGCTCCTGAGCTCGCAGATGCTTTTCGGGCATTTACCCTAGATGTGTTGTCTTCACCTCGACTTTCGAGTCACATCCACCCGTTGTGCCAGTTTTGGTCCACCCCGAGTATTTTATTTCCTCGGTACCACCTATATCTAGGAGGCATTCCCCGATCCGCCACCTGGGGAGGCGCCCGATGGGGGATTGGCACTAAACCCCTCACGGGTATTTGGGATGTAATATCTTTAATATACGGAATTTGAATCAAAATCCTTAGAGCCATTTTTTGGAAAATCAAAATTTTCGAAAATTTTTCCAGGTAAAGGGTAGCTAGAATTGGTGGGATTTTCTTGAAAACCTTCCTGTCAGATCCTTGGAAGATACCAAACCTAAATACCAAGCTTGGTATTTAACGGTCTTTTCGTTTTTGAGCTATGCCGTCCTAAGCAACACACGCACACACAAACACTCATCGTCCTTTTACTGAAAATGCTTTTTTTTTAATTCAGAAGATCCTAAAACCTGTATTTCGGGCGAATTCCCAGTATTGAATTTTTTGGTGGAATACAATATTCCCTCTATTCTGTACACTATTTACATAGTACGTGTAGAGAAAGTAAAAAGAAAAAATCTGACGTGTTCCATTCACAAGACTTTCTCTACGTCTCTGAAACAAGCTATTGTTAGAAAGCTTAAGCTTCTATTTACTTGATGGTAATCGAGAAAAAATTAGCAGAAATTATTACTAGCTTCCTTCTTAGTAGAAGTGAACTAAGGGAGTTCCATAGTTAAAATGATAGTCAAAGGGTGGTTGCTATGTGACTGAAGTTCCTTTGTTTGTATGGACAGGAGCTGAGAAACTCCTGTATGAGAAAAGCACAAGTATTTTAAAGCTGAAACCAATAACAAGAAATATCTAAACGGTCAGCTCCACGACAAAAACTTCGAGGTACTTGTATGAATCTGTAATGTAAATGCTCCATTCACATGACTTTCTTTACATTGTTAAAAAGCATGTTCTTCTATTTACTTTATGATAATTGAGATAAACATTAGCATAAATTGTCTTAATTACTTGTTTAATTGTAAGCAGAAAGAAAATAAGGAAATACAGTAAGCTAAAACGATATTCAAATCTTTGAAAAGCTGGTTGCCATGTGCTTGAAATCGCCTTTTATACCAGGAGTTTACAAATTTCCGGGTGAGAAATGTTTTAAGTATTTTAAATTTGAAACAAAAAACAAAAAAATGCTGGATTCAAAAAAAAGTATAACGTAAATTGTGTATTTTAACGTGATCTACATTTTTGTGCAGCAAGTTTTTGTCTATCTCTTACGCTTTACCATTACGTAAAATTGAGAGAAATTCATTCAAAATAAAGAGGTCTTCAGCGCTATTCCCAGAAAATTCAATATACACATTTTATTTGGCATATAAATAGCTTTAATATATGGCATTTTAAGCAAAATCGTAGCAGCCATTTTTGAGGAAATAAAAAATTAGGGAATTTTTTCCATGTAAAGAGTAATTTGGGGTGGGGGGAGTTTTCTCAAAAATCTTCGTGTTTGCATTCCTGGAAGATAACTAAACTTAAATACCAAGTTTAGTATTTTACCGACTTTTCATTTTTGAGTTTTGGACACACACACGGACGTTTTCTAAAAATACTTTTTTTGTTTACGGAGGACCCTAAAATATGTATTTCGCGTGAAATCTTGGTATCGAATATTTGGGTGGAACGCAATATCTTTTCTATATACTATGTACATAGTACGTGTAGAGAAAGTAAAACGGTATTTAGTTATGTTATGTCGTGAAGAGCTTGCCTACCCGCATCTTGGATTATACTCTACCATCTCATTTCCTTTGGTGTTTGTCAGAACTCTGAGTGCACTCAAGAGCAAAATCATTGGCGATACAGTTGCTTTCAGTTGACATTGAAGTGTTAAACAATCCCTCCGCCTTCCCTGACAGCCTTTTCCGCCTCCTTGGCATTCAGCTTACTGAAGTAGGCATGACATCAGACAAACACATCCTCAACGTTGCAAGACAGAACATGCTGTTCCCTATCTCTCCTTTATATGATCTAAGCAAACATTTCATGCCTTCTTCCCTCCTTGATATTTGTTCATTGACTAGTGTTCGCGTTTATATAAGATCGATTAGAATAACAACTACAAATATTTGCCATAGTGAAATATTAGTTATCACATTTTTTCTTTTTCTACATGTACTATGTACATAGTGTATAGAGAAGCTATTCCATCCCACCCAAAAATTGGTAGCGAGGTTTAACCGGAAGTATGAATGAATGAATAAGTGTATTTATTGACATAGCAATATCATACATAGTATTTCAACAATCGCACGGGTCCACAGACCGTACGTGCTTTTGTAATACACATTACAAGCAATATTAAAACAACAACAACAACAAAGAATTAAAAGAGTAAACACGAAAATAAAAAGACAAAGATATTCAAATATAGCAATTTAAATTTACAGCACAGAGTCCACCTTCATAAATGCACCCTCTTATAATAGATAATTACACTTAAAAGACATTAAGCGGAAGTAAACGTTTTGAGACCCCCTGAATCCATAAAAAATAACATTTTAAGAAGAAGATCAGTGTGAGTATGTGTGTGTGTGCGCGTGTGTGAGAAAAGCATAGCTCAAAAAGGAAAAGTCAGTATAATATCATACTTGGTATTTGAAAATTATACAAAAAATATATATCAACATTGTAATAAACCAAATGAATTAAAATAATCATTGTTATATTGACTGACAGCAAATAATTGCGCAATGCACAGAGAAGGTGTCATTAGAAGTACAGTCTGGGCTGAAATCGGAGTGGGGTATGGAGCAATACATCAAAACAGGTACTCAACTCATTAGAGAGGGGCTCGCGTGGATTAAACTAGGAGCATGGAGGAGCACGAAAATTTCTGACGAGAATGGTACGAGAATCTGTCCCATTTGGGAGGAGGAAGAGTCGTGGACTCACATCTTGGCAAGATGTAGGGATACGGAGGAATGGCGGGAAAAATATTTGCCGCGATTTTTTACCACTGCGAATGTAGGGCTAGAAGCATGTTGGACGCTACTGGCAGGCACGGAAAACATGGACGGGCTAGATAGCTGAGATCTGAGAAGGCTGCCAATAGAGAAGGGGGGGGGGAGGAAAAAGATCAACTAAACAAAAGTGACTACAATGTTCTACATACATATATATTATTTATGAATGAATGTATGTATACGTGTAATTATGACATAACAATATCATACATTGAACTTCAACAATCGCACGGGTCCACAGACCGTACGTGCTTTTGTAATACACACTAAAAAGCAATATTAAAACAACAAAAAGGAATTAAGTTTAGTACTCGAGCGATTTTATCAACATCACACGGTTGGTAACCCGAGAAGCTCTAATCAATAATTATCGCCGTGAAAGCTTCAAATCATACATAATGTTCTAGTTGTTCAAATTATAATTATCCTGAAGAAAGACAAAGTCAACATGGCCGAAAGCTCAAGTGATTTTATCAACATCACATGGCTCGTAACCCGAGAAGCTCTAATCAATAATCATCATTGTGAAAACTTCAAATCTTACTTCACTTTATTAGATCAAATTATTATAATCGTGCCATAAAGTCAGCATCGAAAGCTCGAGTGGTTTTACCAACAACAAATTGCTGGCAACTCGAGAAGCTCTAATCAATAATCATAGTCAAATCTTACATCATTTTAGTTGATCAAACTGTTCTTATCTTGAAGAAGACCATAGAGTCAGCATGGTCGAAAGCTCGAGTGGTTTTACCAACATCAAATTGCTGGCAACCCGAGAAGCTCTAATCAATAATCATAGTCAAATCTTACATCATTTTAGTTGATCAAACTGTTCTTATCTTGAAGAAGACCATAGAGTCAGCATGGTCGAAAGCTCGAGTGGTTTTATCATCACATTACTGGTAGCCAAAGTAGCTCTGATTATCGCCGTGAAATCTTCAAATCCAACATCATTTCAGCTGTTCAAATTATTACTAGTGATTTATTTTCTGGAGGAGGAACAAAACTGGCTTTATTAGAGTGGAATGGACTGATTTAGCTGCATTGTGATACCGTAAGTTGATATGGTAGGTGATATGAGATCGTCGCTCTTCCTCGTGTATCATAAGAGCAGCTGTGTAACTTGTAGCGTTGTGACAGATCACCTTCATATCCTGTGACAGGAAACCTTTGGCATGGTAACAGGAGCATTTGATACTCTGCAGCAATAACGAGCATGTTAAAACCACTCAGTTGTACAGAACAGAGCCTTGGGTCTACACTTAAGGTACCATGATGCATTTTAAGTTATTTCAATCATAAGTATGTGCATATTTTAAACTTTTAAGGAAACTTTTGAAAAAAAAAATATCTTATGTGTTACATTCACATGACTTTCTCTACAACATTATATACTTCTTGTTGGAAAGCTTATTGTTCTATCTACTTCATGCTAATTGAGATGAAATTAGCAGAATTTGTCTTATTAGTTGTTTCTTTGAAAGCATAAGGGAAATAAGGAAATACACTAGGCTAAAGCGATAGTCAAATCTTTTAAAAGGTCGTTAATATGTGATATAAATTCCTTTGTTTGTATGGACTGGATTTGAAGCATTCCCGTATCAGAAAAATAAAGGCATTTTAAAGCTGAATCCAAACACAAGCAATATCTCAGGAGCAATCAGCACTGCAAAAATGCATGACTTAAAAGTACGTGTTTTAACGAGATATACATTTTTGTGTACTAATTTTTCGTATATCTCTTACGGTTTATTACTGAGGAAAATTCAGCAAAATTCATCAAAATAAAGAAATCTTCAGAAGCTATTCCCAAAAAATGCAAGATATACATATGATTTGTCATTTGTATGTGATATTTTAATTAAAATTGTTAATGCCATTTTTGAAAAAATCAAGCTTTCGAACATTTTTCCATTTATACGGTAGTTTGGTGCAGGAGGATTGGAATGAAAATCTTTGTGTCACATCGTTGGGAGATAATAAATTTACAAAGTTTAATGTGCAACGAATTTTTCGTTTTTGAGCTATGCTGTCCACAGACGTACACAAGAAAATGTATTTTTTGGACTCAGGGGAGCTCAAAACCTGTACATCCGGTTAAATCTCAGTATAGAATTTTTTGGGTGAATATAATACTTCTTCTATACATTATGTATATAGTACGTGTAGAGAAAGTAAAAAATGTTGTGTCTATTTACATGACTTTCTTTACATATCTGTAACAAACTATTGTTAAAAATCATATTCTCTTATGCACTTCATGCTAATCGAGATAACATTAGCAGAAATTATATGTTTTCGTAAACTTCCACGGCCAATATTAAAATTATCTTGGTCCAGAGTTTCCGGTGTAGACCGCGTCTTAAGGCTAAAATCTGCCTTAAGACGCGGTCTACACCGGAAACTCTGGACCAAGATAATTTTAGCAGAAATTGTTTTACTTTTTCTAACGCACTATGCGCATAGTGTACAGAGAAGGTATTGCATTGCACCCAAAAAATTCGATACCGGGATTTAAAAGGAAATACCTTTTAGGCTTCACTGTATCAAATAAAGCATTTTCTGAAAAAGGCCCGTGTCGGTATTTGTGTGTCCACGATAACTCAAAAACGAAAACATGGCAAAATACCATACTTAGTATTTAAGTTTAATACCTTTCAAGGCCATGACACAAATATTTTAAGGAATATCCCCCACCGCAAACTAAAGCTTACATGAAAAACATTCCCAAATGTTTGATTTGTTAGAAGTTAACCAACGATTTTAATTAAAATACCGTATATTAGAGATACTTACATAAAAAGTAAAATGCATATTTAGAATTGTGTGGGCTATATTGCCTGAACTTTGCATAACTGGTAAATCTTAAGAAAGAGACAGAAACTTACTATAAAAAGTCTGACGTGTTCCACTCACATGACTTTCTCTTCATTGTATATTGTTAAAAAAGTTTTTCTTCAATCTACTTCATGCTATTTGAAATAAAACTAGCAGAAATTGTCTTATTACTTGCTTCCTTGTATACACAGTAACACGACAAAAATATGCACGTTAATTAACAGTTAAAACTGACTTTATTACTGAAAATCGCCATAAATATATAGCAAGAGGTTATACAACAAAAGAAAATAAAAGCTGTGTTTTATTTTTCGTTTTATTTTATTTGTTTTATTTCCCTGAACTCAATCAATAATTAATGTGTTGATTATGCATTTTTCTGTCTAATTCATAGAAGTAATTCCTAATTTGAGCTTTGGCTTCAATTCTACAGATACATTTACCCGGGCATGGGGGTATATTCGTTGGACTAGCTAGGTCAGCTGCGAAGCGTATAATTTTGCGAGGAAAATGTTATTAAATGTGTATAAATAACGAATAATTTATTCCTAATGTTTTGTTAGTTTTCATTCTAGCCTATTTTTACGCCTTGGAATGAGCTGCTTGTGGTAAAACTACATTTTAGTCTTCTCAGACGGTAGTAGCATTACTGACCGACGTGGTAGAATGGGCATATATCCGAAGGACGAGATATGAAGGGGAAGATCACTATTATAGATATTCTCTCTCTCTCTCTCGTGCTATGTGAAGCCTGGCAGGTGAGTCTCGAAAACAACCGAAGGTGCTCCCGATGCATGTTCAGTATGGCCAGTCCTATGATTTTATTACCGAAGATAGGAATTCTTAATTACCTTATTGGATCTAAAATCAGAATTTATCCAATTAAAAGACTCTAATGTATTCCATTCACATTACTTTCTCTAGCTGTTCCGAAGCAAACTTTTCTTACGAAAGATTACCCATTTATCTACATCATGAAAACATTAGCGGAACTGTCTTATTGTTTGCTTCTTTATAAGTAGATGGAAAATAAAGCGATTGTCAAATCTTTTAAAAGCTTGCCACTGTATGAAACAATTGAAATTCAACAATTCCCGTTTGAGAAAAGTTTAACTACCTCTAAGCTGAAACCAATAACTCTGCATATCTCGAAAACAATTAACTTATTAAAAATATGTATATCAAATGACATGTGTGTTAACGAGATGTCAATTTTTCGTGTAGTAAGTTTTTGTCTATCTCTTACGGTTTACCAGAGATACAAAAATTACACAGATATCGTTTAGAATGAAGAAGTCTTCAGAGACTATTCCCACATAATTCATACTATATATTTCGTTTGTCACGAAAATAACTTGAACACAGGGTACTTTAATCAAAATCATTTCAGTCATTTTTGAAAAAATCAGAATTTTCAAAAAAGCCCCATGTAAAGCGTAGTTGGGGTGTGGCGATTTTCCTGAAAATCTTCATGTGGCATCCTTGGTAAATAATGAACTAAATACCAAATTTGGTATAAATTAACTTTCGTTTTTGAACTCTGTTGCCCACACAAATACACATATTTGTTTAAAATGTGTATTTTTACTTAATTTGTTTGTTTTAATTCTGGGTATATCAAAAGATGTATTTTCCGTGAAATCTCGCTATCGAATCTTTGAGTGAAACACCTTCACTATGCACTATGTACATTACACATACGTGTTGAGAAATTAATAGATGGAAGTGCTTATTTTAATTATGTTTTTAGTTTACAGGATAGTTTATTGTATAGTTTCTTATTATTATTATTATTATTATTATTATTATTATTATTATTATTATTATTGTTATTATAATTAGTATATTACTTGTAAATATGTAAAATGTTGCCCAAAATATTTAAGAGATATAGATATCTTACGTTTAGTCCAAAATAAAAATGTTAAATGGTCCGCTACTAAAGTGTGGGCTTAGCATCTTTACTGCATAATCCAGAGGTTGCGAGTTCGAATCTTGTTTAGAGTGAGTTACCGTATAAGGTTTTTTCGGGCTTTTCCTTCATCCTAAGAAGACAAATATGGATTAACTTAAGCTCCATTGGCCCCGAAATCATGTGAGCATCATTTCACCATTTTCATTTAGCCCGATATCACCAACCAGCTTGAAACACCTTAACTAAACAAAAAAAATCTTATGTGGTCCAGTTACTTGAATTTCTCTACATCTCTATAACAAAGTATTGTTAAAAACCTTATCCTTCTATCTGCTTCATTATAATCGAGATAAAAATTAGCAGAAATGTTCCTCATTACTGGGTTCCTAGTAAGTAGAAGGGAAAAAATCTGAAGTGTGCCATTAATATGATGTCCTGTACGTGTTTGGTAATCAAATGTATTTTTAATTAAAGAATTACCCTGGTATCTACACCATACTTATCAACAAAAACATAAGCAGAATTAGCCTTTTTACTAGCTTTCTTGTAAATAGAAGGGAAATAAGAAAATACACAGGCTAAAGCGATAGTCTCATCCTTTAAAAGTCAGTCGCCAAGTGAAACAATTGAAATTCTAATCTCTTGACGAAAGAATAAGAAAGATGTTTTCTCCTTTGTAAAAATTTAAGTGGCTTAAAATTGAAACTAATAATCCGGAATACCTCGAAAATGGTTAACTTAACAAAAAAAAAAAAAAAATGTATACGTCATAAATTGTGTGTTTTAATGGTATCTATATTTTTGTGTAGTAACGGTTTGCCAATTATATAAAACTCATCCAGAATGAAGAGATCTTCAGAAGATATTCTTGGAAAATTCAAGATATATATTTCGTTTGTCATAAAAATAAATTAAACACAAGGTAATTCAATCAAAATCATTAGAAGCATTTTTGATAAGATCAAAACTTCCTAAAAATTTTCCATATAAAGGGTAGTTGGGGGTGGTGTTGTATCCTTGTAAGATACTCAAATTAAATACCAAATTGCATTTAATACCATTATCAAATTAAATACCTAAACGACTTTTAGTTTTCCGGCTAGACTGCCCACAGACACTCTCCCTCTGCCACACGCTTGCGCACGCGCGCACACACGCACACACGCGCGCACACACACTCACAGGTCTTTTTCTAGAAGTGCCTTTTTGGATACAGGGGGTCCCAAAACATATATTGCTACCAAATTGTAGGCTAGCTCCTTGTTTATTTGTTTGTTTATTTCAAACTTGCTTTCATTTTCACTTTCTCTGTATGTACATAGTGTACAGAGAATGTATTGTAATGCACCCCAAAAATTCGATACCGCGGTTTAACGGAAAATCAGATTTTAAGGTTCCCTTGATCTAGATAAAAGCATTTTAGAAAGAGGTCCAAGTATGAGTGCGTATGTATGTGTCCGTGTGATCGTGAACACGATAACTGAAAAACGAAAATTCGGTAAAACACCAAACTTTGTTTTTAAGTTTAGTATCTTCCAAGGATGCGGCACGAAGATTTTGAAGAAAAAAATCCTCACCCCAATGGGAATAGCCTACTTTATTCGGAGTCTATTTTACGGAATTTTGCATAAGTGCTAAACCGTAAGAGATGGACAAAAACTTACCGCACAACAAATGTAGAGCACTTTAAAACACACACTTTATGTGATATACATTTTTTTCGTGGAGTTGATTTTTTAGATATTCCTTGTTTTTGGTTTCAGCTGTAAAAATATACTTTTCTCATACTGGACTTTGTGAACACCTGTCCATACAAACAAAGGAACTTCAGTCACATAGCAACCAGCTTTTAACTGTCAATTTAACCTATGGTACTCCGCTTTTACTTACAACGAAGCAAGTAATAAGACTATTTCTGCTATTTTTTCTCTATTTGCACGAAGTAAATATAAACATAATATTTTTAATGATAACTTGTTGTAGAGATGTACAGAAAGTCATGTGAATGGATTACATCAGATTTTTTTTTCTTTCTTTCTTCACTGGCTCCTAAATTATGATAAGATCGACCGTGTCTACACCCAATGTATGAATATCGATAGAAACAATACAAACAGGGAACAATTATTTTATTTCAGTTTTTGATAAGTAATACGTGAATGGAAACAAACGTTATTTTATTTGAGGTTATTGCACTCAGACATAAGAAATACAAAAAATATTATTTTCACTCCTTTTTTTAATTAAATACATAATAAATGGATAAAACTTTAAATATACATTGTAACTGAATTAATTTAAAGTACAGTTGCGGAACTGACAGTTATTAAAGTGAAGGTTGGCTTGCTGAAGTTGACGCTGTCGCTGTTGTTTTAGGAAGATTTCTAAGCTTTTTACTTTGTCTATACGCACTGTGTACATAGTGTATAGAGAAGGTATTGCATTGCACCCAAATTCGATACACCGGAAATACATGTTTTGAGTTCACCTGAATCCAAAAAAAAATTTTTTAAAAAATATCCGCGTGTGCGTCTGCCTGTCTGTCTGTGTGTGTGTGCGCGTGTGTGTGTGTGTGTGTGTGTGTGTGTGTGTGTGTGTGTGTGTGTCTTTGGGCAACATAGCTCAAAAACGAAAAGACCGCTAAATATCAAAGCTGGTATTTAAGTTTAGCATCTTCCAGGGATGTGACACGAAGATTTTGAGAAAAATTCCCCACACCAAACTACCGTTTACGTGGAAAAAAATTTGAAAATTTTTTATTTTCTAAAAAATGGCTCTAAAGATTTTGATTAAAATTTCGTATATTAAAGCTATTTACCTGAGAAATAAAATGTACATCTTAAATTTCCTGGGAATAGTCTCTGAAGAGTACCTTATTCTTGTTGAATTTTACGTAATTTTGAATAACTGCTAAATTTTAAGAGATAGACAAAAGCTTACTACACAAAAAATGTAGGGCACGTTAAAACACACAATTTATGTTATATGTTTTTTTTTCGTGGAGTTTATTCCTTGTTTTTGGTTTCTGCTTTGAAAAACTTATACCTTTCTCATACAGGAATTTGTTAACTGATGTCCATACAAACAAAGGAACTTCAGTGACATAGCAACCAGCTTTTGTCTATCACTTTAATCTATGGTACTTCTTTTTTTTCCTTCTGCTTACAAGAAAGCAAGTAATAAGTCTATTTCTGCTATTTTTTTCTGACTTTGCATGAAGTAAATAGAAGCATAAGATTTTTAACAATAATTTGTTGCAGCGATGTAGAGAAATTCATGTGAATAGAACACATCAGATTTTTTATTGTTAGGTTATGGTACTACTAATTGATTTGTAAATACGGCTTTAGAGTTTACGAGTTTGCATGCCCAGTTATTTGGAACAATTCCTGCTCTTATACTCCAGCATAACTAGTTCGTGAAATCATACTTAAACGGCTTGAATGGTGGAATTTGTGTCCAAGCCATCTTTTTACTTTCCTCATACGCACTATGTACATAGTGTACAGAGAAAGTATTGCACTCCACCAAAAATTCGATACCGAGATTTCACCGGAAATATATGTTTTAGGGTCCCCAATATCCAAAAAAAGCATTTTCACAAAAAGATCCCTGTGTGTGTGTGTGTGTGTGTGTGTGTGTGTGTGTGTGTGTCCGTGTGTGTGTGCCTGTGAACACGATAACTCAAAAACGAAAAGTCGATAAAATACCAAACTTGGTATTTAAGTTTAGTATCTTCCAGGGATGCGACACGAAGATTTTGAGAAAAATCCCCCCACCCCCAACTACCCTTTACTTGGAGCTTTTTTCGAAAATTTTGATTTTCTCAAAAATGGCTAACGATTTTGATTAAAATTTCGGATATTAAACATATTTATCTGACAAATGAAATGTATATCTTGAATTTTCTGGAAATAGCCTCTGAAGAGTAGTTTATTCTGGATGAATTTTACTATATTTTGAATAACTGCTAAACCGTAAGAGATGGACAAAAACTGATCACACAAAAAATGTAGAGCGCATTAAAACACACAATTTATGTTATATACATTTTTTCATGGTGTTAGTCGTTTTTGTGACATTCCTTATTTTTGGTTTCTGCTATGAAAAACGTATACTTTTCTCATACTGGAATTTGTCAACTCCTATCCATATAAACAAAGGAACTTCATTCACATAGCAACCAGCTATTGACTATCACTTTAACCTACGGTTGTCCCTTATTTCGCTTCTACTTACAAGGAAGCAGAGTAATAAGACTATTTCTGCTAATTTTTTCTGATTAGCATAAAGTAAATAGAAGTATAAGCTTTTTAAGAATTATTTGTTGCAGGGATATGGAGAAAGTCATGTGAATGGTACACATCAGATTTTTGTATAGAACGTTTTTGTCTATTTCGATTACTAGTTATGCATAAATTATTCTGAATGAAGAGGTCTTGAGAGGCTGTTCCTAGAAAACTCAGGATATATTTTTTCATACAAATATCTTTGATATGTGGTATTTTTATTAAAAATCATTAGCCACTTTTTGGAATATATATATATATATATTTGACAATTTTCTTGGCAATTTAGCTCAACTATTAAGGCGCCAACGCAATGGTCAAGTTTAGAAAATTTCAACCAATCAAGGTCATCTCACTGGAGTGATATGGACCAATTATCTTATCGCAGCCAATGTTCATTTCTTTAAAATCTTGTCGCACCTGACGTTCGTTTGTTTAATCTCCTGTCTTGGTTATTGGTAATAAGGTGACAATGCAGTCAGCCGTGACATTGCATAATGACGGAAAGTTTGAAATGGTTTGGTCAGGCGACCGCACAAGAAATAAAACACATCATTAATGAAATTAATGCGGATAAAACCCGCGCCAATGCATTGTTCATGCAGTTTTGCTTAGAAAAAGTTCACACGCTTTTATGTAACACTTCAACGGAAGAAATGCATAGCATTTTACAAGATTGGGCAAGAAATATGGGGAAATGGAGATGACCTCAAAAATACTTAGTTAAGACGATGCGGAATACTACAGCTAAAATCCTTCAGTAAAAATATTACATAAAATAAGATACTAAACTCAATCCATTTTCAGATATACAATTCAAAAGCTCAACAGATGTAAGAAGTACCAAAAGGAAGCAACTACAACGTATACTAGAAGTTCTTTCATATTGCTTCACTCGAATTGCCACGACGTGGGGAGAGGCCGAAACATGTCAAACATACTATTTTCAAGAGGAAATAAGAAATGATGGGGCCCTATCTGACAGAATTGCCTACAACACAGTATCCAGCAAAGCTTATCAAAAAGCCAATGCAAAACCTTACGGACACTAAATGATTAATAAACATAATCCACATAAATGTCCCGTAAGATTGTATAAACTATTCGTAGGGAAAATAAAACAATCCATTATACCAACTCGTTTCTTTGCGACTCTCAACTTCACCTTTCATAGATTCGGCCCTTGCTGCAGAAAGTGCCCTATTGTCGCAAACCAGCTGTTAAAGTGGACAAGAATGTAAGTACAAAACTCTGATGTGTACCATTCACATGACTTTCTCCATATCCCTGCAACAAGTAATTCTTAAAAAACTTATACTTCTATTTACTTTATGCTAACCAGAAAAAATTAGCAGAAATAGTCTTATTACTCGCTTTCTTGTAAGTAGAAGCGAAATAAGGGACAACCGTAGGTTAAAGTGATAGTCAAAAGCTGATTGCTATGTCAATGAAGTTCCTTTGTTTATATGGATAGGAGTTGACAAGTTCCTGTATGAGAAAAGTATACGTTTTTCATAGCAGAAACCAAAAGTAAGGAATGTCACAAAAACGACGAACTCCACGAAACAAATGTATATAACATAAATTGTGTGTTTTAAAGTGCTCTACATTTTTTGTGTAATAAGTTTTTGTCCATCTCTTACGGTTTAGCAGTCATTCAAAATTTAGTAAAATTCATCCAGAATAAACTACTCTTCAGAGGCTATTCCCAGAATATTCAAGATGTACATTTCATTTGTCAGGTAAATATGTTTAATACCCGAAATTTTAATCAAAATCGTTAAGAGCCATTTTTGAGAAAATCAAAATTTTCGAAAAAAGGTCCATGTAAAGGGTAGTTGGGGGTGGGGGGATTTTTCTCAAATCTTCATGTCGCATCCTTGGAAGATATTAAACTATTTTACCGACTTTTCGTTTTTGAGTTATCGTGTTCACAGACACACACACACACACACACACACGGACCTTTTTGTGAAAATGTTTTTTTTGGATATTGGGGACCCTAAAACATATTTCCGGTGAAATCTCGGTATCGAATTTATGGTGGAGTACAATAATTTCTTTATACAATATGTACATAGTGCGTATGGAGAAAGTAAAAATGTAGATCTTGTCAAAACATAGTTTATATACATTACATTTTGGTTGTGGAATTAACCATTTCCGATATTTTTCTTCTTTGATTTCAATTTTAAAATACTTATATTTCCACTGTAAATACAATTTTTGAGGCTTTGTGAATGCAAAAAAAAAAAGTGTTTTCGAAAAAGGTATATGCGAGTGTATGTATACGTCAGTGTGCTTGTGAACAGCATAAATCAAAACAACAAATGCGATTAAATATCGAACTTACCATTTAGTTCTCTATCTAAAACCGCGACACAAAAGTCCAGTCATTTCAAACTACCCACTGCAAAGGAGACTTCTTTGAAATTTTCAATTTTCCCAAAACATGTTACCATGTTGTTTATATATTTATGAAAAATCTTGAATTTCCTAGGAAGAGCCTGTAAACAACTTTGCATTATGATGTATAGCTGATAAATATCGAGCGCTAGAAGTAAAAGCACTGCAAAAATCTCTTGCAAAACACAACTTATTTTAATTCATTTTTATGCCGTAAACTATTTCCAAGATATCCATTGTTATTGGATCGAATCGTTAAATACTTGTTCCTCCCTCAAAGTCCTTTTAATGTACAGCCATTTCTCACGATAGCATGGGAGTTTGGAATTTTAAGGAACACTGGAACTAACTTTGTGGATGAAAATGACAAAATTTCGATATCCAGATTTCGCCGGAAATATGTTAAATGGTCCCCTGATAAAGGCATTAATAGAAAAAGGTCCAAGTCTGTGTGTGTGTATTCAAGTTTAATATCTTCCAAGAATGTGACACAAAGAGTTGAGAAAAATTCTTCTAACAAAAATTACCGTTTACATAGAAAAAAATTAGAACATTTGGACTTTCTCAAAAATAGCTCTAAAGATTTTGACTAAAGTACTATATATTGCAGATATTTACATGAAATATAAAATTTACAGCTTGAATTTTCTGGGAATAGCCTTTGAAGCTCATTATGCTGAATGAATTTTGCTGCATTTTGCATAAATGGTAAACCGTAAGAGAGACAAAAGTTTGCTACACAGAAAATATAGACCTCGCTGAAACATAATTTGTGTCATATACCTACATTTTTTGTGTATTTGATCATTATAATCGGTTTCAATTTTAAAATGAGTAACTTTTCTCATGCGGGAATCAACTCCTGATCATGCAACGAAACAAATTATAGTAACATAGTAACCAGCTATTAAAACATTTGATAATCGCTTTTAGCTCAGTGTACTCCCTTATTTTTCTTTCCACTTACAAGAAAGCAAGTGATAAGACCATTTCTGTTATTTTTTATCTCGATTAACATAAAATAGAAGAATAATCTTTCTAACCATAATTTGTTACAGAGATGTAGAGAAAGTCATGTGAATGGGATACTTCCGATTCTTTAATTATATCTATGGACAGCTGTAGAACATTTTGGGCGAACAGTTTTCACGACACGCCATTGTTAAAAGTCTAGTAAAATTTTTAAATGACCTATGGAGTACCCCTAGTCATATATCTCTTTTCTGTATGTGCTGTTCTCTCACTTTTATATTTTTGTAAATGAAATTTATTCCTTACGTTACAGTTTTGCTCTAATTTGTGTGAAATTTGCATACAATCTCAAGTGTTCTACTTAAAGATTCAAGAGTGCATTTCATGATTAATTTATTCATTGCTTCCGAAAAGTTAATTTACATTTAAAATAAAGAACATTTTAGGACCAATACTTCATAAAAATATAGGTTTCTGTAACTAAGAGCATGGACTTAATTAAAATCCTTCATGTCTGGTCTCACAATTTTGATAGCGCAGGTTATTTTAGCAAGTTGGAATTTTTTCGTTAGGTAATAAATTTAAGTGTATTATGTGTTGAACTATGTGATTTTGCAGCCATTTTCATATTTACTAATATTAAGTCTCTGCTAAGCAGGAACCTTGGTTTGATTCATTGTACAGGCATGGAGATTTTTCCCCTGGTGGGACACCTTGGGCAGGGGTGCATTCAGTCTCGTGAGGTCCGTGGGGAGCCAATTGATTGCCGATCCCGGTGGCCGCGCTCGCTAAAGTATCTCGCTTTGGCGCTTCGTGGTGCACAGGATCGTGGGTTCGAGTCCCGCCTTGGGCATGGGTGTTTCTGTGTTTGTAAGTGTGCCTATGTTTGTGTATGTATATGTAAAACGAAAACGTTAAGAATAATAAGGTCTACTAAGGAAATATAGGAAACTGGAAAAAATGGAGAAAAAAGGAATACAGCGCCGGAGTTCTGACAAGCCTCCGGAACTGTATTTAAAAAAAAAATTGAGAAGATACTTGGTGCAGAAGTAGCGGCTGCAGGTCATGATGAGCGCATTAACGGGCTGGGGGTGTTCCAGGCGCTGTCCACGTGTGCACCCCATTCATGGCATCAGTCATAAACCGAGATGGGGGACGCAGCGGTCGGGCGGTAGGTCAAGTTACTTGTGAACTGTCGTACCATGGAGTTCATAATATTAAGTCTTCTAATTTTCAGTTGAAAAACTTTAAAATTAAAAAGATAATCAATTTCCTTAAAGCTAATATAAACATCATCCGTCGTTAAACATTTAATTAGTCATTATGCTCTTTGAGTTTATAACTGTGTAATGTGGCTATTTATTTAAAGGTTGGCTTAACAAGTAAAACATAAAGAAGCAAATGTTTGAAGAAAATGCTTGGACATTACTCTAATAAACAAATGGAGAAAGTAGTTACTAAGTTATTAATTTATTTGGAGTGAATTGAAGGTAGCAACGGCAGGCAGTTTCATTGTTCTCAAACTAGAGTAATTAAGTTATGATGAGAATAACATGAAGATGCATTTGTGAAGCCATCAACTTCCATATTTTGTAGTCTGATGAAAATGATATACATATTTTATGTTACTCGTCATTTTGTGCTCGTCATCGTGATGTTCCTACGTATAAGGAGGTAAAAATATGAGATGAAAGAAGAAAATGTGGTTGGTATAGGACTGTAATCTTTTTTCTTTGTGTGGCCAAATGTTTTAGTAGCACCTTATTTCCCTTCTGCTTATAAAGGAAATAAGTAATAAGAGCGTTTCTGCTAACGTTTTAGCATGAAATAGACAAAAATCTGGTGTTCCATTCACATGACTTTCTCTACATCTTTGCAACAAATTTTTGTTAAAAATCTTAAGCTTTTATTTACTTCAAACTAATTGAGAAAAAATTTAGCAGGAATTGTCTTACTACTTGCTTCCTTGTAAGTAGAAGCGAAATAAGGGAGTACCATAGGTTAAAGAGATGGTCAAAAGCTGGTTGCTACGTGACTGAAGTTCCTTTGTCTGTATGGACACAGGTTCACAAAGTCCTGCATGAGAAAGGCATGTTTTTTATACCTGAAACCAAAACAAGGAATATCTCAAAAACAATCAACTCCACGAAAAAAATGTATACAACATAAATTGTGTGTTTTAAAGTGCTCTATATTGTTGTGTGGTAAGACTTTGTTCATCTCTTACGGTTTAGCAGTTACGCAAAATTCCGTAAAATTGACCCAGAATAAAGTAGTCTTCAGAGGCTATTCCCAGAAAATTTAAAATATACATTTTATTTGTCAGGTAAATATCTTTAATATAATATTTTAATCAAAATCGTATGAGCATTTTTGAGAAAATCAAAATTTTTGAAAAAAGTTCCATGTAAAAGTTAGTTTGGAGTGGAGGGATTTCTCTCAAAATCTTCGTGTCGCATGACTGGAAGATACTAAACTTAAATACAAAGTTTGATACTTTACCGACTTTTCGTTTTTGAGTTATCGTGTTCAAAGGCACATGGACACACGCACACACGGGCCTTTTTCTGAAAATGCTTTTTATGGATAAAGAGACTCTAAAACCTACATTTCCGGTGAAATCTCGGTATCGAGTTTTTGGTACGTGTAGAGAAAGTAGTAATACATACTCTTGGGTGGAGAAAGTCATGCGAGTATAACGCAACATATTATATTTAAACTGTTTGTCATTTTTCACTGATTACTTGCCAAAAACAACTACCTCTCTGCTGAGAGTATATTTTCCAAGACTTTCAGCAAAAAGAAACAAAGCTAGAGACATTCTTGTGTGCAACAAGCCAGAACTGAGCATTATAAAGACAACCTAGTTTAGAAAGAGCTGTGATAGAGGTTCTAAATGTCGTTTTGGAAACGCTAAAGCCAGCCAACTCGCATGGAAATATTGCCTCACGTCACTGAGCAACCATAGTCTGCTGAAAAATATAGAGTTAGGCTTACGACTGAAGAGAATCAAATTGCAAGCTGCCACATCATTAAACACAATGCTGGCTACACAAAGCCCTCTGGGTTTTTCACTGTCGCATTGTGTAGCATTGTAAATCTTCAGTGTGACGGAACAAATTGCGGCTACTTTACAAGAGAGCTGCACACAATGTCCATCACATATTTTATGTTTTTATCTTGTTCATATTTTGACAAAACATTGTATGTTTCGCTAGTCCTACGAAACTCCCTAAATGTACCATATTCTGTAGTATTTTTACTTTCTCTATACGCACTTAGTACATAGTATATAGAGAAGGTATTGCACTTCACCAATTATTTCAATACCGAGATTTCACCCGAAATATATGTTTTAGGGTTCCCTGTATCTAAAGAAAGTATTTTCAGAAAAAGGCCCGTGTGTGTGTGTGTGTATGTGTGTGTGTGTGTCCGTGTGTCTCTGAACACGGTAACTCAAACACGAAAAGTCGGTAAAATACCAAACTTGGTATTTAAGTTTAGTATCTTCCAGGGATGCCACACGAAGATTTTGAGAAAAATCCCCCCACCCCAAACTACCCATTACATGGAACTTTTTAGAAAATTTTGATTTTCTAAAAAATGGCTCGTACGATTTTCATTAAAATATCGTATATTAAAGATATTTACCTGAAAAATGAAATGTATATATTGAATTTTCTGGGAATAGCATCTGAAGACTACTTTATTTCGGGTCAATTTTACGGAATTTTGCATAACTGCTAAACCGTAAGAGATGGACAAAAACTTACTAGAAAACAAATGTAGAGCACTTTAAAACACACAGTTTATGTTATATAGATTTTTTCGTGGAGCTGATTGTTTTTGAGATATTCCTTGTTTTGGTTTCAGGTATAAAAAACACGCCTTTCTCATGCAGGACTTTGTGAACTTGTGTCCATACAGACAAAGGAACTTCAGTCACATAGCAACAAGCTTTCGACCATCTCTTTAGCCTATGGTACCCCTTATTTCGCTTCTACTTACAAGGAGACAAGTAATAAGAATATATCTGCTAATTTTTTCTCGATTAGTAGGAAGTAAATAGAAACATAAGCTTTTTAACAATAATGTTTGCAGAGTTGCAGGGAAAGTCATGTGAATGGACACATCAGATTTTTATATCTTCTTTTCTCGAAGATATTTTAAAAATGTAATTACTTTTTCATTCTCCTTTAGGTAAACGTTCATTTTAACTACAGAAAAGATTCATTGCTTTTGTAATGGGAAGATTTACTTTTAATTAGTTTTGAGCTATAATTCTATTTGGCCTCTCTTTTGGAAATGCTTCGTTCTTGAGTAATTAATATTTGAAGTGTTCAATTTATAGAACTTGGCTCATTTTCATGTCCTACGAGGTAATTCGGAAGGTATGATCTCTGCCAAATGGTATGAGCCGATGTTATGGCCAATGGCAATCCAGAATTTGATCACTTGATAGTTCATTCCATATTTTGAGTTGGTTAGAAGCTGTTAAATGGGACAGAGATCAGTAATGATCATCTGTTAGTTGATTTGAATGTATTGAGTTTTCTTCAGAGCAATTTAAGATTTTTATAAAATACGGATATATAAGCGGATACTTGCCAGAGTAAATGTCCAAGTGGAAATATCAACCTAACGAAAGTATCTCTGGGTTTTTAAAGCTATTAATGTGTTATATCAGTCGAAATATTAAGGTAGACTATACTTGAATGAACCTTGTTTCTAGATGTTTTTGAAAAACGAGTAGACAAAAACTTACTCCACAAAAAATGTAGAGCACTTTAAAATACACAGTTTATGTTATATACGTTTTTTCGTTGAACTGGCCATTTATGAGATATTCCTTGTTATTTGTCTCAGATGCAAAATACTTCAACTTTTTTTTTACACGGAAAGTCGTAAAATCCTGGCCCTACATAGAAACGGATTTCATCCACATGGTAACCGGCTTTAAAAGATTAGACTATCGTTTTAGCCTAGTGTATTCTCTTATTTTCCTTCTACTTACAAGAAAGCAGGTAATAAGACCAATTTACTAATGTTTATCTCGATGTCATAAATTAGACAAAAGAATACGCTTTTTAACAATAATTTGTTATAGCGAGGTAGAGAAAGTCATGTGAATGAAACACATAATATTTTTTATTTTATACTTCATTCAATATGAAATGTAATGAATTATGATTTTGACATAATAGGGGATCCAAAATTGAAGAAATCTCATGTTACTTTCTCTACGAACTATGGACATAGTGTACAGAGAAGGTAGGTATTGTAATGCACCCAAAAACTCGATACCGAGATTTCACCAGAATTACATATTTTGAGACCCCCTGATTCCATAAAAAGCATTTTTATAAACATTTCCTTGTGTGTGCAGCATAGCTCAAAAACGAAAAGACTGTTTAAGACTCGGTATTAAAGTTTGGTATCTTCCAGGGATGCGACACGAAGATTTTCAAGAAAATCGCCCACCCCCAGCTACCCTTTATATGGAACTTTTTTCGAAAATGTTGCTAATCTTAAAATTTGCTTTAACAATTTTGATGAAAATGTAATATTAAATACACGACAAATAAAATGTATATCTTGAATTTTCTAGGAATAGCCTCTGAAGACTATTTATTCTGATGAACTTTACGGAATTTTACATAATTGCTAAACCGTAAGAGATGGACAAAACTTACCACAAAGAAAATGTAGAGCACATTAGAACACACAATTTATGTTATATACATTTTTGTGGAGTTGCTCGGTTTTTAGATATTCCCTGTTTTAGTTTCAGCTTTCAAAAACTTATACTTTTCTCAAACAGGAATTTTTCAACTCGTGTCCATACAAATAAAGGAACTTCAGTCATATAGCAACCAGCTTTGGACTGTCACTTTTTCCTCTGGTACGCCCTTATTTTGCTTCTACTTACAAGGAAGGAAGATATTTCTGCTATTTTTTTCTCAATTAGCATGAAGTAAATAAAAGCTTATGCTTTTTAACAATAATTTGTCGTAGAGATGTAGAGAAAGTCATGTGAATGGGACACTTCAGATTTTTTTTAATTAAGAATGGTATGCAGCTGTCATTATCTCAATATTTATAGTTTTCACCAAATTTTAAGCTCTTCTATTAAAATATAACAGCAAAAATTCCTATTTTCACATTGGACACAATACAAATAGATAGTACATTTATAAAATAGTGTATTTTCTAAATTTGGGCTAAAGTAATCCATTGTCAAATTATATTCAGCTCATAGGTAAAATGTTCAATACTGTATTATGGTAACATTTGTTGGATCTAATTCATCAGCTAAGAATGAGATTTGAATGCACTATTCAAATTTGAAAGTTAGTTTAACAAACAAAGTGTCCAAAATTAATATATATATATATATATACACCTTCAGAGGACACAATACCAATATGTATCAAGAACTACAAATTTTATCAAAATTGTAATTCGTCACTGCAAATACCGCGACGAAACTCTATGCATATAGGTTAAATTCAGTTAAACTATTAGTGAATTATCTGCAGCACAGACACCTATCAAGTTCTAACACAAAAGAGCTCGTGCGTAGATAGCTGAAAATAGTTCACACTGTGTAGGGTGAAGCGATGAATACATATCTGTTTTTTATTCAAATAACACATCCTAAGTGAAGCAGAAACTTCGTCGATAACAAAAACAAAGGTTTCTAAATTGTTAACCCCTTGTGTCTGGGTTTTCCCCCTCTGGAAACCATTAGCAAAACTCACAATGTTGTGTTAGTAGGGAATTTTAAAGGCAGAGGGAGGAATGACTTCACTACAAACGAAGCTGAAGGACTTTATATTGATCGCACAGGCTCGTATCTAACAGTATCTTGCCTCAGTTTCCTCCCCTCTTTCTCGATATCTCGAGAGGTCGCTTGTTTATGTGCAAATGCGTTCTTATAACACGCCACAAGCAGTTTTCCAGAATGTTGGCTCCCTTTTACATTTTTCACTGCACTGCGAGACCAAGTATATATTTTTCATCAAGCTCGAGAGACACGACGCAGTCTGCATACAATGTGTAAATGTCACGTGGAAATCTTACAGCTAGATTAAAATTTCGGAACTAAAATAGCAGAAAAAATTAGACAAGCATTTTAAAAACTGGCGAGGTTTCCAAGTATCCAAAATAGTAACGTTTCCTGAATTTTTATGTCTCATATAGTACAGTAATACCCAAAAGATATGGAGCCTAAATCCAGATATTGTATATATGCATATTTTACAGAAGAAAACTCTGACGTGTTGTATTTACAAGACTTTATCTATCTACATTTACAAACGCTTATTATTTTATCTATTGTTTTAAGGGGCCCAAGGGTTTTTAATATACCTTCTAAAACTTATAAGCCAGGTACTTAAATGTTATTACACTTGTAGTCATGAAGCTGCAATTCTTTAACTTTAATAGCTTTTCACTTTTTCTATTTAGTACACAATACATATCTAGAGAAAGTATTGCACTCCACACAAAAATTTAATACCAAGATTTCACTGTAAATACAAGTTTTAGGATCCCTTATATAAAAAAAGAGTTTTTAGTGTCTTTCTGTGAATTAGATAAGTCAAAAAGGAAATGTTAGTAAAATATCAAACTTTAAGTTCAGCATCTTCCAAGAATCCCCAACACCAAGTACTCTTTACACGAGGAAAATCTCGAAAACTTTGATTTCTTTCAAAAACGGCACCAAAGGTTTTGATTAAATTGCCGTATATTAATGATATTCAGGAGACAAATAAAGTGTATATCTTGAATTTCCTGAGGACCTCTTCAGTCTGGATGACATTTGCGTAACTGTTAAACCGTAAGAGATAGATAAGAGCTTAACACACAAAATATGTAGCTCTTGTTAAAATTCTCTCTGTTTAATGGTTTTTTTTCAGTAAATCATTTTCGAGATATTTTCTATCATTGATTTTAAAATACTTCAACTTTTCTCATACGGGAATTGGTCAACTTCTGAACATGTAAAGAAGGGAACTTCAATCACATAACTAGCAGCTTTTAAAAGATGTTATTATCGCTTTAGCCTAGTATAATCCCTTATTTATCTCCTACTTACAAGAAAGCAAATAACAAGACCATTTCTGCTAATGTTTATCTGTTTGAAGTAGACAAAATAATATGTGTTTTTAACAATAATTTTATGTAGAGATGTAGAGAAATTCATGTGAGTGGAACATATTTTTAATTATTATAGTTTTATGTCAAAACGTCTGTTGAAATTTTAATAATGCGATCAAAAGTTTTACTGAATTCTAGAAAATATGAACGATGAGACTTAGTATTAGATTGTTGACATGATATTCTTATGGAGAGAAATTGAATTAATTCATTAGAAAGTTTATGTTTTTGGTTACATTTCATGTGTTTCGTTTTTATTTCATGCACTATTCAATATATAGAAGAATCCAATACATAGTTTCATTATTGAGATCTGCTTTAACATTCGATGGATTTTAAGTCTCTTTGCATAGAAGTTGTAGACGAAGGGAAATTAAAAATGAAACTAAGATAAAATCTGATGTGTTTCATTCACATGACTTTCTCTTCAACTCTGTAACAAATATGGTCTTATTATTTGCTTCCTTGTAGGAAAAGAGAAATAAGGCAGTATCCTGTGCTAAAACTATAGTCAAATTGTTTAAAATGTGACTGTCATGTGGTTGAAATCTGTTTCTATTTATAGCCAGGAGTTAACAAATTTCCGTGTGAGAAAAGTTTAGGTACTTTAAGTCTGAAACAAATAATGAGTATATCGAAATGATCAACTCCAGGTAAAAAAACTTATGTGTACCATTCACATGACTTTCTCTACATCTCCGCAACAAATTATTCTTAAAAGCTTATACTTCTATTTACTTCATGCTAATCACTAAAAAAATAGCAGAAATAGCCATATTACTTGCTTCCTTGTAAGTAGAAGCGAAATAAGGGAGTACCATAGGTTAAAGTGATAATCAAAAGCTGGTTGCTATGTCACTGAAGTCCCTTTGTTTGTATGGACCGCAGTTGACAAATTCCTGAATGAGAAAGGTATAAGTTTTTCATAGCAGAAAACAAAATTGAGGAATGTCTCAAAAACGACGAACTCCACGAAAAAATGTATGTAACATAAACTGTGTTTTAACGTGTTCTACATGTTTTGTATAATAATTTTTGTCCATCTCTTACGGTTAAGCAGTTATTCAAAATTCAGTAAAATTCATCCAGAATAAACTACTCTTCAGAGGCTTTTTCCAGAAAATTCAAGATGACTACATTTTATATGTCAGTTTGTTTGTTATTTATCTTTAATATACGAAATTTTAATAAAATAGAGCTATTTTTGAGAAAATTGAAACTTTCGAAAAAAGTTCCATGTAAAGGGTAGTTTGGGGTGGGGGATTTTTCTCAAAATCTTCCTGTCACATCCCTGGAAGATACTAAACATAAATACCAAGTTTGAAATTTTACCGAATTTTCGTTTTTGAGTTATCGTGTTTTCAGATACACGGACACACACGCACACACATACAGACGGACTTTTTTGTAAAAATGATTTTTTTAGATAAACGGGACCCTAAAACATATTTCCGGTGAAATCTCGATATCGAATTTTTGGGTGGAGTGCAATACCTTCTCTATACACTATGTAAATAGTGCGTATAGAGAAAGTAAAAAGTATATGATATAAAATGTTTGTTTTAATTAGATTTACATTTTTTGTGTAATAAGTTTTTGTCTATTTCTTACAGTCTTCTACCAGTTACGCAAAATTCATCAGAATAAAGAGGCCTTCAGAAGCTATTCCCAGAAAATTCAATATATAAGGTTTACTTGCCATACAAATATCTCTAATATATAGAATTTTAATCAAAGTCTTTAGAGTCATCATTGTCAAAATCAACATTTTTGAAATTTTTTCCATGTAAAGGTAATTTGGGGTGGGGGAATTTTTTTCAAAACCTTGGAGTCGCATCGACTTTTCGTTTTTGAGTTATTGTGTTCACAGACACACAGACACACACGAACACACACGGACTTTTTTCTAATTTTTTTAAATACAGAGGACCCTAAAACATCTATTTCCTTTGAAATCTCGATATCGAATTTTTGGATAGAATGCATACCTTTTCTACACTATATACATCGTACCTATAGAGAAAGGAAAAAAAAACAATGTTTAAACTTTACATGCGTAGAGAATTTAAAGAGTTCAGGCTTTCGAAATGGCATAGTTTATTAAAGTTACAAAACCTGCAGGGTCACGAAGCTTTGACAATGTTTAAAGTAAGAGTCAGGCTTTATTTTAGCTGAAAAATGCTTTGAAGTGCCATGACCAGGGCAAGAAACAAGCAGCAACTCTGCCAGTTTATGCAACATGGCCAAAATTTTATCCTGACTTGTCTTTCTCAACCTCCCCTCCCGACAGAGCCTGTCGGAACTAAACAGTTAATGGTATGCCTATAGTACCTGAAGACTTGCTCACGTAAGCGTTGAATAAATCAATATTCATTTGTATACTAAAAATCTAATGTGTTTCATTCTCATGATTTTCTCTACATCTCTGCTATACATTTTTGTTAAAAAGATTATTCTTCTATTTACTTCATGCTAATCGAGATAAATTTAGCATAAATAGTCTTATTACTTGCTTCCTTGAAAGTATAAGCGAAATAAGGGAGTAACATAGGTTAAAGGGATAGTAAAAAGCTGGTTGCTATGTGACTGAAGTTCCTTTGTTAGTATGCACAGGAGTTGACAAATTGCTGTATCAGAAAAGTATAAGTTTTTCAAAGCTGAAACCCAAAAGAAGGAATAACTCAAACGATCAACGCCACGATAAAAAAGTATATGACATAATTTGTGTGTTTAAACGTACTTTACATTTTTTTGTGAATAAAGTAGTTTTCAGAGGCTATTTCCAGAAAATTCAAGATATACATTTTATTTGGCATGTAAGTATCTTAAATATAAGAGATTTTAATCTAAATCCTTACAGCCATTTTTGGGAAAATTAACATTTTCGAAAAAAGTTCCATGTAAAGGTTGGTTGGGAGTGGGGGGATTTTCTTGAAAATCTTCGTGTCGTATCCTTGGAAGATATCAAATTTAAATACCAAGTTTGGTATTCAACTGTCTTTTCGTTTTTGAGCTATGCTGTCCATAGACACACACACAAACACACAGTCACACCCTGAGACTCACTCACACATACACACATACACACACATATGGACCCGTTTATAATTTTTTTTTTTTTTTTGGATTCAAGGGGCCCCAAACATGAATTTCCGGTGAAATTTCGGTATATAATTTTTGGGTGGAATACAGTGCCTTCTCTATACACTATGTACATAGTACGTGTAGAGAAAGTAAAAACATTACTAAAGAAGAATTAGTGTAGTTCAAATGTTCCTTGCATACTTTCATTCTATATTAATAAACTTTGTGTTTTGTAAACTCTTTAATGGAGAGAATGATTTCTTTCTTAATATTTGTGAAGGCATTTTCGATGTGTTTGAATAATTTTCCAGAATTTTATAGCGATTAATGTTTTACACTTCTCCCTGATTCCAAAATCCTGTACATGTGTTTTTTGCATATTTTTAACAGTGCTGCCTATTTAACCTTACCTAAATATAAATGTTTACATTTTAAAACAATTACATACTAACACTTTTGTAACCTATTTATTAGAATTCATGTTATTTCAAAGGAATTATTTGGACCACGGAGATCAAAAAAAAAGTTCTATGGGAGTGCACATTATTAAATGAACTTCAATTAATGATGGAAGCAATTGAGCAATAAATTATTATGGGTTATAAAGAAAAGCACCAGGAATAGTTTGTGCGCTTAGGACAGTTGGAATCCCAGGGTTTTATAATAGTAATAATAATAATAATAATTGTTATTGTTATTGTTACTATTATAATTATTATAATTTTATTGCTTTTATAATTATAAGAATCGTATGTACCCCATTAACATTATATTCTCTTTATCTCTGTTACAAATTACTCTTAAGAGTTTATTTTTCCATCTACTTCATGCTTATCCAGATAAACAATACCATAAATAGTCTTATTACTTAACTCCTCCTACGTGAAAAGGAAATATGGAACACACAAGGCTAAATTGACAGTGAAATCCTTTAAAAGCTGGTTGCTATGTAATTGAAATCGTTCTCTTTGCATGACCAAGAGTTACAAATTTCTGTATGAGAAAAATTTAAGTATTTTAAAATTGGAACCAATAACAAGGAACATCTCGATAGTAGTTAGCTTCAGAAAACGTTGTGTATGACATAAAGTGTGTATTTTAACAAGGTCTAAATTTTGGTGCACTAACTTTTTCTGTAACGTTTACCATTTATTCAAACGTCAGAGTAATTAAGAGGCTAATCTCAGACAATTCAACACATACAATTTATCCTATCATTTAATATCTTAAATATACAGCATTTTAATCAAAATGGCAGAGGCATTTTTTAGAATCTCAAAAGTTTTCGAAATTTTGACATACAAAGAACAGTTTGGGGTGTGGGATTTTGCGTTGTATGCTTGTAAGATGCTCAACTAAAATTTAAGGTGTGATAATTAATCAATCTTTCCTCTTCTTTTTTTTTTTTGGTTTTGTTTTATGTTGTTTGTTAGCTCACTTAAACTGAAATTTTTTTTAAAAATAGTTTTCTTGGATAAACGCGTATTTGCGTGTAAATCTTGGTGCAAGTCGAACTTTTGTTGCATTGAAATACCTTTTTTTACCTTTGTATTATGTGCTAAGTGGAAATTAAAATTAAATATAATAACAGTATAATAAAAATAATAACAAAAATAATAATAAAAATGACAAAACTACATAAAATAATAAAATATTGTATAACATAATATAATAAATTAATATTAATAACAATTAACATTTGCAATAAATAACAGTAATACCTAACAACATAACTTGCAAAGTTGAAAACGTTTGCAAATATCTCAAAGTATTTTTAAAATTTTTTCATCACAAAGGTAGAAGTAATCTCAAAAAATTCTTCCTAACATTGCTAAAGTAGTGAT
Organism: Hymenopus coronatus; assembly: GCA_030762935.1. Lineage (NCBI taxonomy): Eukaryota > Metazoa > Arthropoda > Insecta > Mantodea > Hymenopodidae > Hymenopus > Hymenopus coronatus. Next base: position 87,455,145 of record CM060898.1, read on the forward strand.
ATACTATTACTTCATTATCAGGTTGGAGCACACAATTTAGGTAAACAGCCTAAGTCTAACAAAAGTAAGCATTGGGTTGCTACATCGGAAGGTCATGCATGAAATAATGCTAGCGTGTTTACTATTGGCAGTGTACATTATGAGAAACAGGCTTCCCAGTCCCACCACTCTAAAACCTTTGCTTCTGCTGTGAAGTAGACGAATTGTGCCTGACCTTTCCAGCTCTGCGAAAGTTGTCCCGGGAAAACTTACCTACCGGGATAGGTAGGTGCAAGGAAAATCATCTCAGAATGGTTTACCCCAATTCTTGAGAAAAATAGTACCAGTTTTCAGCTTGGTAACACTGTATATTAACGCTGCACAGTTTGAAACATTAAAATAATTATCCTGTTTTCCCTTTGTCCGTGTAGGTCTTTGATAGTGACAAAGTACTAAGTAATTAAATGCTGTAAGACCTGCTTTAGCACTAATGAAAAAACGCATAAATTGATGATTATATAGCTGAAAGCAGCTTTCTTCAGAGGATTTAAGATTAGACATATAAAAAAATCAACAATGTTCTATTATTTTAGCTTTTGTGAGAAGCTGTTTTGCTTGAATGTACTCTGTCAATTCACACGTGTACATAACAGTGATTATAAGCTCGGAAAACCAATGATAATGAATAATTCTGTAGCAGCTGTAAGTACTTCATAAATTAAAATGTTTTAAGACCATTTTCATCAATTCCAAAAAATTAAACTGAAATACAGGGTTACTACAAAAGAAATAGACAACTTCAACTGCCTGTAAAACAAAAACTATTAGAGATAGCAACCTAATTATTTTGGAGGTATGTTAAGGAACTCTCAAAGTTTTGTTTGCTACTATTGGTAACGCTGTAGTGTTTTGTTTGTTGTTGCAGAAGCTGAAATGGCGGAAAATCCTGTGGAAAAGGCATATTGCGTGCTGGAATTTGCTAGAACGCAATCAGCAACTGTTGTCCAACGCCATTTTAGAACACGTTACCACAAAACGCCACCGACTTGACCGTCAATATACGACTGGTATAGAAAATTCGAGACAACGGGATGTTTGTGCAAAGCGAAGAGCTCGGGAAGACCAAGAGTTTCGGAAGAAAACGTTGAACGCGTTCGTTCTGCCTACATAAGAAGCCCACAGAAATCGACATCTAGGGCAAGATGCAATTACAAATTCCACAGCAAACTGTATGGAAAATCTTGCGGAAGCGACTGCACATGATGCCTTACAGATTAAAGATGTTACAGTTTCTGAGTGAAGAAGATAAGGTCATACGGCGTGACTTTTGCATCGACATATTGCGACATGATGAAGACGATGCTGGTTTTTGTGAGCACATCATTTCATTTTTGTGGTAACGTGTTCTAAAATGTCGTTGGACAACAGTTGCTGATTGCGTTCTAGCAAATTCCAACACGCAATATGCTTTTTCCACAGGATTTTCCGCCATTTCAGCTTCTGCAACAACAAACAAAACACTACAGCGTTACCAATAGTAACAAACGAAACTTTGAGAGTTTCTCAACATACCTCCAAAATAATTAGGTTGCTATCTCTAATAGTTTTTGTTTTACAGGCAGTTGAATTTGTCTATTTCTTTTGTAGTAATCCTGTATACTTACAATCATATCACCTTGTCTACCCATTATATAAGCTGAAATGAATCTGTTAATCCACAGGTAAGCTAAATTGCTTTTGCAGTAGCCGAAGGACGCCGGTCCTCCTTGGTCGCGCTCGCCAAGGCGTCTGGCTTTGGTGCTTCGTAGCGCAGGGGATCGTCGGTTTGAGTCCCGGCTTGGACAAGGGTGTTATATGTTTGTACATATGTGTGTGTGTAAAAGAAAAAAAAAAACTTTGCAATTCAGTAATCATACAGAAAACAAAGCTAAAACATTTCGGAAAATAAAAGTAGGGTATACAGCTCCGGAACTGTATTTTTTTGAAAAGAAAAAAAAAGAAGAGAGGAAAAGAGGGGGAGAGACGCACACACACTTCTAGATAAAGAATAAATAGTAAAGAATAGTTCTGTAGCTGTAAGTATATAATAAATGAAAATATTCGAAACCATTTTCAGCAATTCCAGCCAAAGAAAAAGTATATTCTCAATTTGTCGCACCAACTATGAATAGATCAAAGATGATAGGGATTTTTAGGGACTTTCACCTTTAAAATATTAAGTATAAGATCCTGTTGTTGCACCTTAATAATTAGTTGATACGTAATTTCGGGGGTTTCCCCAAGGCAACAAGTGAATACTGGGGAAGTTTCTTTCAACCCCCGAATTTCCTCAATCCGGTCTTTCCAGGCAGACGTGTCGGCGATTGTGCTGTGGCCCAAATGATGACACTTGGCTTTGTAACCGCTGTTCTCTCCGTTGGAGTTCCATTGCGCGGTCTGTCCGCGCGGGCGGGGGGGGGGGCTAGTATCGAAACCGTGTAGACTGGCGGCTGCCTAGAGATACCTCGTGGGTAAATGAAGAACTATATGCAGCATATAGCACCCACTTCGACCGCTTGCTTGGCACACGTGATGTCTCCCTCCTCTCGCGTTACCACCCAAGGGTCTGACTTACAATAGCGACATAGTTTCAGTGTGGAATCTTTTCCGCTCAGAAGCCCAGTAGTTTATATAACTAGTCAATTCCACGAACAAAAATGTACATGCCATCAATTCCGTTTTAAAAGCATCTACATTTCTTGTTCAGTAAGTTTTTGTCTGTCTGTTACGGTTTACCAGTTTTGGAAAGTTTAGTAGAACTCTTTCAGAATGAAGAAGTGTTCAGAGGCTATTCCCAGAAAATTCAAAATAAACTATTAGGCATGTAAATACCTATAATATAACGTATTTTAATCAAAACCTTTAGAGTCATTTTTGAGAAAATCAAAAACTCAAATTTTTCCTGTAAAGCATAGTTTGGGGTGGGCAGATTTTCTTGAAAAATCTTCGTGTTGCATCACTGGAAGATACTAAACTTAAATGCCACGTTTGGTATTTTACCGAATTTTCGTTTTAGAGTAATCGTGATCATGGACATACACATACGATCTTTTTCTAAAATTGCTTTTTTGGATACAGGGCACCCTAAAACGTGTATATACCCTGAAAACTTGACATCTAATGTTTGGGTGGAATACAATTACCTTCTCTATTTACTATATGCATAGTACGTGCAGAGAAAGTAAACATTTTTGAAAGTTAAATGTAACCAAGTATAAATAGAAGTAAGTGAGTGTGACTTTCCGCAGTGCTAATATATACTACTAATGGGTGTATTTATGCTACGATTACCACAGTATTCATTTACCTTGTACAAATAGCATGCTACCGTTACTGGTGATAATCACAACTACTGATCCTAGCTAGTTAACAGCCAAAAAGCTGTTTGTGTTTTAAAATCTAGAAGCAGGTTAGCTATCTCTTATATTCTATTCAACCCAAAATATCAATTCCATGGGAAATACTCAATTTAATTACCAAATTTGTACTAAACGAACTTTTCGTTTTTGAGCTATGCTGTCCACACACTTATTGACCTTTTTCTAAAAATAAGTATTTTACTCAGGGGCTCTCAAAGCATGTTGAAAACTCGGTATCGAATTTTTGGGTGGAATACAATATACTATGCACACAGTGCTTGTAGAGAAAGTATAAAGGGAAATTTGAAGACGAGCTTGGTTTGTAGATAAATGGATTGTTGATTTCAGAAGCTTCAGAGGCTTCTCTATTTCGCGCTGATGGATGAAGAGCTATTTCCACACCATGATCACATTTTTGTAGTCACGCATTTAGCGAGATAACCAATGTGGCGAATGTATAAAGCTGGTAATCTCTATTGGGATGGTTAATGTTTGCATAGATAAGGTTTGGTTTATTTGGCGTTAAAGACAAATTCCCAATTCAGTAACGGCAAGTTTCAAGAGGACGGCAAAATACTGGGACGCTTGTTCAGAGAGTAATTAATTAGCCAGGAATGGCCAGGTAGTTCACAAATTTGGAGTTCGCTCGATGGATGGATACTTACGCAAAAGTTTGTAATGCAAGCCGTATAATCATATCGAGAGTGTTCGATCTCTTGATTCCGAGCAGTAAAGCTCCTCTAGTTGCGAACGAACAAAAAACCGGTTTGATTTACTCTTCCGTTTACAAATTAACTGCATTGTGATCTACTGTGAGATTAAAAAGGAATAATAAACAATTAAAGCGCAAATTTACTTTCTCCACACTTAGCAGTGGTATTATTTATTATTAAGTTTACAATAATACAGCATTTGCGTCACATAGTCGCACGGGTGACCGTACATGCTGTCTAAAAATATTTGAATTTAAAATATGACCTACATAATGTTTTACGTATCTTTACAACATTGGAAATACACACACACACACACACACACACACACACACACACACACACACACACACACATGGGCACGCTCGCGCGATACGGCAACTGAACCAAAGAAAGAACACACACACACACACATACACACACCCACACACTTGCACTCACAACTACACCCACGTATTCACACATATAGAATACACAAAAAACAAATAAGTCTATACAATATTTACACAAATATTTTATCCCTTAGTGCAAGAATTTCCATTAAGTATGTGACCAGACTTGGCCAGTTTTGAGTGTTTAGAATGCTATTCTTTTTCCGTTAGAAGCTAAAAACATTTCCGGCTGTAATTTTTACTAACATCCTCCATCTGCATGCAATATGCCAAAAAAATGCGTCCAGTCTTCCTGATATCTGCATAACGGGCAAATCCTCCTACCTTACGTGTTGCCACCCTCCAAACCTGAGACACGATATTGCGCCCTCGGACTATGTACATAGTGGAAAGAGAAAGTATTGTATTGCACCCAAAAACTCAATACCTATATTTTACCGGAAATACATGTTTTGGGACTCCTGAATCTAAAACAAAGTTTTTTTTTATAAAAATAGCCGCAAGTGTGTGTGTCAGTTTGTGTGTGTCTGAGGGCAGCATATCTCAAAAACGAAAATTGTGTTAAACATCAAATTTATAATGAACCTCAGTATCTTCCAAGGATAGGACACAAAGATGTTCTAGAAAATCCCCTCTTCCCTATCTATCCCTTACAGGAAAAGAGCTTCCAAAATCTTGATTTTCTCAAAAATGGCTGTACGATTTTGATTAAAATGCCCTTGTATTTAAGCTATTTACATTACAAATAAAATGTACATCTTGAATTTTCTGGAAATGGTCTCTAAAATGCTCTTTATTCTGTATGAGTTTTTCTGAATTCTGCATAACTGGTAAACCTTAAGAGATAGACAAAAACTTACTACACAAAAAATGTAGATCTCATTAAAGCACATACTTTATGCCATGTACCTTTTTATTTCGTGGAATTGGTCATTTTTTAAATATTCTTTCTATCTGACCTTGCAAAGAAGCGGATTTCAATTGCATAACAACCAAATTTTAGAACATTTGACTGTCGGTTTAGCCCAGTGTCTTCCCTTATTTCCGCTTTACTTATAAGCAACCAAGTAATAAGATCGTCTCTGCTAATGTTTGTCTCGATTAACATGAATTAGAAGAATAAGCTTACTAACAATAATTTGTTACAGGGATGTAGAGAAAGACCTGTGAATGGAGCACATTAGATTTGTATTACAAGGCCTATAAGAGAGTGATTTAAAATAATTACAGCAAAATTAACAAGATAAAAGTCGGATTAATAGAAAGCATTAAACGCACTTAAAATCACACACATTTTAAGATGAGCACAGCTATTCTTACTCACTTCAATAGAAATACTATTTTAAATTCCTTTGATTCCAAATAGACATTTAGAAAAGAGGTCCATTTGTGGATGCGTGTGTGTATGTGTGTACGCATGTGCGCGCAGGACTGTCATAAAAAAGCTTAACTTAAAAAGCCTATGAGCTACATTCACATGGCTTTCTCTAGCTGTTCCACAAACAACCCTTCACTATGCTAAAGGAGTTAAACGTTATCAGAATTGTTATTACTTGCTTCTTCAAGAAGAAGGGATTTAAGGGAATGCATTAATCTAAAGCGATAGTGAAATCCTTTGAAAGTCGGTCGCTATGAGAAACAATTGAAATTCCGTTCTCTTGCCAGAACTAAACAAAAGAGACAAAAAGAAAAACTTCGCAATTGAAAAAAAAAGTATGTAGCTTGATATTGAAACAAATAACGCGGGATATCTCGGAAACGGTTCATTCTATAAAAAAAGTAAATGAGATAAATTGTGTGTTTTAAGGAGATATATTTTTCTGTGAAGCAAAGTTTTATCTGTCCTAACGAAAAGAGTTTTATTTGGCATGTAAATATCTTACAGTGTTTTAATAAAAATCATTTAGGCCACTTTTTATATGTTGAAAATCTAGCCATGTAAAGGATAGTTTGGGAGACATTTTCTTAAAAATCTTCGTGTCGTATTCTTGAATGATGCTTCACTTGATCATCAAATTTGCTATTTTTTGGTTTTTCAGTTATCATATTCCAGACACAAGGACAGACACGCATAAACGCGCGCGGACCTTTTTCTAATCTTATATTATACAATGTAACCTAAAACGTTTATTTACATTGAAATCCCGTGCTACGTGTTAAGTAGAGGGAAAAGAGAAAAATTATAATGAAGTAAACAAGAAGTTGAAGCAAGGGAAACTAGAAGGAAGTAAAGAAACCGACAAGTGTAAAAAAGGAAATAAACAGAAAAGAAGAAGAGAAAGTTTTAATAGTAATGAAGTTGTTGCAGAGCCAGCAAGGAGCAGTGCACCGCATCTCCGTGTCTAATTACTGGAATGTTTAACGGGAACATGTGTGTCCTTAATGGCTGTGCAGAAAAACGGAAATGCAGCTAAGTGCTCCAGGGAGAAAAAGGAACAAGGTTTTTAAACATTTTGATGATGCGACGTGTCATTAACCTAGCTGTTAATGCTTACCTTGCGGTTATGCCTGCCAGCTGTCATTCTACCAAATTTCTGCAGCTCAGAGCATTTTTAACTAATTCGTTTTGTAAACCCTCCGGAGCACTATTAAAACGTTTTTTTACAGCTAGCTTACGCAACGTTTAATGACTGACTTCTAAATCTGAAATGCGATTTAATTACCTTTATGCACAGATTTCCTACTTTATTGTTATGAAATACTTTTTACTCTCTCTATACTACGATGTACATAGTGCATAGAGAAGGTATTGTATTGCACCCAAAAATTCAATACCGAGATTTCACCGGAAAGATATGTATTTGGGTCCTCTATATCTATAAAAAGCATTTTCAGAGAAAGGTACGTATGTGTGTCTGTAATTCTATGAACATGGTAACTCAAAAACGAAAAGGCGGTAAAATACCAAACGTGGTATGTAAGATTAGTATCTTCCAGGGATTCAACACGAAGATTTTGAGAAAAATCCCTCACCTCAAACTACCCTTTACATGATACTTTTATCAAAAGTTTTTATATTCTCAAAAATGGCTCTAACGATTTTGATTAAAATATCGTATATTAAAGATATTTACCTCACAAATAAAATGCATCTCTTGAATTTTCTGAGATAGCCTCTAAAGACTACTTTGTCCTGGATGAACGTTACGGCATTTTGCAGAACTGCTAAACCGTAAGGAATGGAGAAAAACTTACCACTCAAAAGAATGTAGAGAACGTTAAAACACACAAATTATACTATATACATTTTTTTCGTGGAGTTGATCGTTTTTGAGTTATTCCTTGATTTTAGTATCACCTTTAAAAACAAACTTTTCTCATACAGGAATTTGTCAACTCCTGTCCTTACAAACAAAGGAACTTTAGTCACATAACAACCAACTTTTGATTATCATTTTAAGCTATGGTACTCTCTTACTTCGCGTCTACTTATAAGGAAGCAAGAAATAAGACTATTTCATGCTAAATTTTTCTCAATTAGCATGAAGTAAATACACGCATAAGCTTTTTAACAATACTTTTTTGCAGAGATGTAGAGAAAGTCATGAGAGTGTAACACGTCAGGTTTTTACTTGTTGGATCATGAAAAGAAGGCCACCTGGATCCGAAGTAAGAGAGGGGGCTTGCTGCTTAGATAGTCGATTTGTTTGCTACGAGTTTGTGTGTATGTGAGCTACCCATGATGCCAAATCTGTGACAATCTAGATGACTCAATTGATTAGGCGCAATTCCAATGTTGTGGGTTTAAAACAGGCCTAGACCGAAGTCTTTAAGGCGCTTAAAAGCGATAGCCCCATGTCAGTATATTTGTTTATCCTGATGGAGTTAAGGCCATAAAGCCTTTTCTTCTACTCAACCAGGCAATACATTAAATTCAATACAGCAATGACACAATGAATAAAGGAATAAATAACAGAAATACAATTCTATACAACTTAATAAAAGCCTATATAAAAAGGTGCAACAAGTATACTAAATGAAAAGAAAAAAAGACTAAACATTATTTTAAGTGAAATATCCATGTAGGTTGAAACGCATATTAGTCATATTAACAATTGAAATGCATATTACTTTCCAGCACATAAAATATTAATAACAGTCAATGAAGGTAGTGATGTATTTACTTTGTTAATTTATACAGCAGCAGATTAGGTTTGGCATGTTAAATCCTGTGGAATGAAATTTCGCCACATCAGAGGCACTGATGATCTTACCATTTTACAGCGTTGTTAACAAATAAACATTTAAAAAATCTAACTTCTGTGATAGGTGCATATGTACAAGGGTTAGCACGTTAATAATGACCACTACTTATTTGCAAGTGATACAAAAACCAGATTCAGTACAGTCTCGGTATTTCGAGGCTCCTTGTACTTCGAGCAGGTCTTAAGAAAATTAAGAGTTTACATAAAACTAGAGTAAACTCCCGTTTTATACGTTGTCCTCGTGTACGTTTTACGCACTTCCGAATGTGTTACATTTTTAACTTTCTTTCAATTTTCCTGTACAGTAGACAATTTTTTGTCTCCCACTTACGTTTTCGTACATAATGAACCGAAATAACACTGACCTCAGACTGCTAATGAATTTCAATTACAGCTTGTTAGGTGCCGTTAACTTTGGAGTGCGCTTGCTATCTCTTTGTCAACCCTTCACTAATTGGGACCACTTGTCAATCAATTGCACAGTGTATACCATCTTTTTGCAAAAAAATACTGTAATTGTAAAAAAAATCCCTACTCAATGGCAGTGGTCATTAAAAAACGCTTAAGTAACATTTCGTGCATTTTGCAGCGGTAACAGACTGATTGTTGTAGATGGCGCCTGTACATATAGTACTATAGTGAGCCCACCTGTGAAACGTTAATTTTAGAGGACTCCCATTTTCTTTAAAATATAACTTATGTTTTTGTAACTTGGAAATGTTTGCCTATATATTATGAACATGTAACACTGTGCTATATTGATTCTTATTTATTTTTGATCATTTATTCATGGTTTACACAACAATTTAGCGATATTTCAGTAAAATTCAAGTTTTTTTTTGTAATTCGAGAAATAGTTCGAATTATCGATTCTACTGTACATAATACACGCTTTCTTCAGAGTAGTTACCAACACTGTGTATAACCTGTTGCCAGAATGTGAAAGTCGTAGGATACATTTAGCAGTGTGTTCCATACTGTGTTTATACTTCGAGGTGTACTGCCTAACGAATCTCTAGAGCAGTTCTGAACCGAATGCAATGAAGTGCTTCCTTCGTCTTCGGAATTTAGAGTAACAAGGGCTTAAGTCGGGGATAGATGGTGGATAGTGCAGCAATTACCAGTTCCACTGACAAAAAAATCACGCTGTAAGCAGCCGAGCCTTTTTGTGAAAATGATAAGTGCTTTTAGCAACAAACTATTCTTACAAAATATTATTCTTCTATATAATTCATGCTAATGGAGATCAAAATTAGTATAACTGTCTTATTACTTAGTTCCTTGTAAGTAGAAGGGAAATAAGGGAACAAACTATTTTAAAGTGATAGTCCAATCTTTTAAAAGTTAGTTTGTATGTGATTAAAATTCCCGTACGAGAAAAGTTTTAAGTATTTTAAAACTGTAACCGATAGCAAGAAATATCTGGAAAAGGTCAATTAGACGAAACGAAATTACTTGACATAAATTGTGTGTTCTAACGAGACCTACGTATTTTGCATGCATAATTGGTAAACCATAAAAGATAGAGAAAAACCTATTACACAAAAATGTAGATCTCGCTAAAACACACAGTTTATGTCATTTACGGTTTTTTTCATCGAGTTGACCGTTTTACTGATATTTCTTGTCATTGATTTAATACTAAAGCTTTTTTCATACGGGAACTGTGAATTCCTGACCATGCATAGAAATGCATTTCAATCACGTAGCAACCGGCTTTCAAAAGATTTGACTAGCCTAATGTATTCCCCTTGTTTTCCTTCTAACTTACAAGGAAGCAAATAAACAGATAATTTCTGCTAATTTTATCTAGATTAGTATGAAACAAATATATGAATAAGCTTTTTAAGAATAATTTGTTATAGATATATAGATAAAGTCATGTGAATGGAACAGATAAAATTTTTAGAAAAAGGTTAGTGTATGTATGTTTGTGGATAGAATAACTCAAAAACGAAAAGTTTGCTAAACATTAAACTTGCTATTTAAGTTTAGTTATCTCCCAAGAATGCAACATAAACATTTCCATGAAAAGTCTTCCAATCCAAACTACCCTTTGCATAGAAAACTTTTCGAAAATTGCTATTTTTTTAATGGCTCTAAAGATATTGATTAAAAGGTTCAGTATTACACATATTAACTAGCGAATAAAATGTGTATCTTGACTTTCAAGGGAATAACCTCTAATATCCTCTTTATTTTGAATGACTGTTGCATTACCGGTAAATAGACAAACACTTGCTACACAAAATATTTAGATCTTGACTAAATACACAATTTATGTCCTTTATATCCTTGTTGTGAAGCTAACCTATTCTGAAATATTCCTTGTTATTGTTTTCAATTTTAAAATATAAGCCAGCCAAAGCGAGTACAGTCCGTACCGGGGAGCGCCACTTGTACATGTAATAGCTTCCCCGCCTGCCTGTACATTCCAGTTGGGGATTGTATTTCCCCCGTTAGTGTTAAAATCGTGTATGAATTCATATCATAAGCAATCAAATATATTCTCAAATCCACTACAGTAAAATAAATGTGGGCATCTCATTCACTTTGTCGCGTGTTTGGCATTATTCCGTGATATCTCCCTCACTTGCCGTGTTGGTTCCGATCCAGTATCCGCTTTTTCTCCTAATTCAGCTTTGCTGTCGAATCTTGTATTGATTATTATACTTTCTATTTCTTCTTCCATTAGTGTGTATCTATTTTAATGAGTTTCTTGAATATTTTTCACCTTCTGAACCAAGTTTTCTTAGTCATCTTTTACTATTGACCCATATCATTCTAAGAAATTATTCTCTTTGAGCCACTACGTAGGAGAATTCTCTCAATAAATTCTGTTTATCTTTACATTTTTTAAATTTCAACATTTTCCTAAGAGTTTCTTTACACTCAAATAAATTAATCTCCTTCTTTCAAACGTTCAATAACTTTTGCAGCATATTTATTATAACCTCGTAATACTCCTGATATTTTCTTCCAATAACATACTCGTCCATATCGTCCAAAACGACTTTCTTTCCAAGAGGTTTATGGTAATGTAATTTTGTTCGTCCCACCTTCTTCAAGCCTTTCTGACCTTGCATATCGCTGTCTATTCTAACCGGTAGAAACACAACAAGTCCAGTAGCACTTCTAATAGGTATTTTCTGGGCAATTTCTTCGTCACAAAACTTAAGATCATTATAAATAACACGATTTGCGTTCCATCACTGTCACTGAATACTACTCGGCATGCTAGTGAAGTAAACCAGACTGTTCAGCATTTCCTGACGCATGAGTGAAGGCTTATTGCGTCATCGCGTTAGTTCGCCTGCTCTCCGCTACCTGTGTAGGACTGCACTCACCTTAGCCGACTTATACTTTTCTAAAATAGAAAGTCGTTGCTGCGGTCACATCTACTTCTCGTTATCTCTGATTATTTTTATTATTATGTTTTTAATATTGTACTCATATTTGCTCCAGCTAGTTTTGTTTTTTGGTCGAGCTGTAGCTATGAACATGGCGTGAGCGGTAAAAGGAACTATTTCAGTGATAACACATCTGTAACTTTTAGTTTGAATATTTTATTTATACTGTAAACTGAATATTCAAGTTTATATAAACGTTATAATTCTTCGAGATCCTAGCTGAAACTGTACTATACGCGTTCACTTACAAGTGAATCACAAGATTTCGCGTTTTACAGTTTTTATGTAAATGAGGACGAACTTGCATTTCTGTAGAATATATATCGAGCACCTTTATTCTGTCTAAGCATTAAAACTGTGCTCTAATTGACTTGTTTCTTCCCCACTCCCAGTAGCGTCTTTTATCATGAGCCAATAGAAGCTATCCTACTATTTCACTTAGGCTGCTAACTCTCAGTAACTTTCCCAATCTCACCATCCCCTCAAGCTTACGTTGTCTACTTTAGCTCAACGACATTCTTTTATACGTTTCACCCCTGCTCCTTCGCTATTATTCACAAAAACCTAGCAAAAGGTTTCCCTTTTTATGGCCTGTTTACAGTTTCAACTATCTCATCTCTTATAATTCAGCTTAAGCTAACAGACTAATAATATAATCGTATTTCTATTTTACATATACGTATTTACATTATCTTGTTTATTATTTATTTACTTCTTCATACATGCATTAATACTGCTTCTTCGTCGGTGTTTCTCTGTTTTACTCCTGACCATGCAAAGAAGCTAATTTCAATGACAATCGTATAGCGACAACTTTTAAAACATTTGACTACCGCTTTAGTCTACTTCCTTCATAGTTACAAGGAAGTAAGTAATAAGTTAATTTTGCTACTGCTTATGCCGATTGACATGGAGTGGAAAAAAGTATTTTATAAGAGGTTTGTAGAACAGTCTTGTGAATGGGACACATCAATTACTTTTGGGGCAATTTTCGACATTTAACTTTCTCTTTAAAAATCGTAGCTGCAACGTATTTCACCCAGATAGACAGGAAACATTTGTCAAAACCTGAAACACCGGGATTGAATATATAACATTTATTCTGCTTAAGATTTGACTTCAGTATGCCCGTTGCCAAGTATTTGCCTTAGAATTCAGATAATGTTTGCTGTTCTGTTTTAATAACGTTGGAAAGTGAACTGTGAAGGAGGAAAGCTAAACGACACTCGTCCTTTTCGATTACATTTTATGCATGCAGAGTTGGTCTAGAGCTTCAGCTCTTTCATTTGGTAGAGAAAATGAAACGGCTTTCCGCAGTTTTCCTTCCGCATGAGCAAAAAATGATGGGAGAGGAGAATTTGTTCTTGTGTTCCCTGTATTACGCTCACACGATATTGAGCAAAGAGGGACATCCATTTCCAGAGTAATTTTCTCTGTCCACTGCATATATTTGACAAGCATTTCTTCCGTGAAGCATTTCCTATTCCAAACGTAACCTACTATGCGGTCAGTTTCATTATTAATAGCAAACATCATAGTTGTAGTCTTTTTTTTTAATTTCTCTAGCGTGTATGTATTTGTTCATACTAGGTAGAAAAGGTATTGAATTTCACTAAAGAAACCTATTTTGAAGACACTTGCATAAATAAAAAAGCTATGCTGTGTTACACTCACACGACTTTCTCTCGCTCCTCTACAAACTTCTTACAAAAGATTGTTCTTCCTTCCACACAATGCTAATTGAGATAAACATTAGCAGAATGTTCTTATTCTTGCTTCCTTATAAGTAGAAGGGAACTAAGGGAATACACTAGGCTAAAGTGATAGTCAAATGTTTAAAAAACTGTCGTTATGCGATTGTCATTGCACATAGCTTCTTTGCTTGGCCAGTAGTAGAACAAAAGAAAAAGGGACACATTCTGTCTGAGAAAAGTATAAGTATTTTACAATGAAACCAATAACAAGGAATATCTCGGAAACTGTCACCTCCACAATAAAAACGTAAATGACATAAATTGTGTGTTTTTGACGATATCTATATTTTTTGTGAAATAAGTTTTTGTGTATCTCTTACGATTTAGCAGTTGAGCAAACTTCGGCAAAATTCATCCAGAATGAAGAGGTCTTCAGGGGTTATTCCCAGAAAATTCAAGATATACATTTTATTTTGGATGTAAATATCTTAAATATAAGCGATTTTAATTACAGCCATTTTCGAGAAAATCAAAATTATCAATTTTTTTTCCACGTAAAGGTAGTTTAGGGTGGTAGGGTTTTCTTCAAGATATTTGGGTCGCATCTTAGGAAGATACTATACCTAAATACAGGTTTGGTGTTTAACGGTCTTTTGGTTTATGAGCTATGCCGTCCACAGACACACACAGATACAGACACAGACGGACCTTTTTCTAAAAATAGTTTCGAACTCAGGAGACCCTAAAACGTACATTTTCGGTGAAATGTCGACATCGAATTTTTGGGTGGAGTACAGTACCTTCTCTATCCATTTGTAAATGCGGGCTAGAGTAAGTAAAAGAGCTTTCGAAAAGTCCATGTGTGAAAACAGCATAACTCAAAACCGGAAAGTCCGTTTAAATACGAAACTGGGTATTTAAGTTCAATAACTTACAATGCTGCAACACGAAGATTTTCAGGAAAATTCCCTTACCCAAGCTATCCTTTACATAGAGTACGTTTTACTTTTGAAAAAAAGGCTAAAGATTTTCATTAAAATGCCTTACATTAAAGATACTTACATGAAAATGTGTATATCCTGAATGTTTTGAAAATGCACCGAGAAGTTTTCTTCATTATGAACCACATTAGAATAAAATATGGTCAACCGTAAGGGATAAACAAAAGTTTATTAAACAAAAAATGAAGATCTCGTTAAAAAATAATTAATATCGTATATTAATAATAATAATAATAATGTAGTTTGTTGAAAAACCTTTTTTCAACATCTGTTTAGTCTTTTCATATACATATTCATTTACTTTCCTAAAGGATTTACACGTGAACGAATGAGTCACATACAGGTGCAATAGGAAAAAAGGTGATGAAATAGTTGGTGAATTTAATTAAAAGTTATTGCTAAACAGTCATGGTGACAAGATGACACATAGAAATAGTCAAAACTTAATTAATATCATACAATTAAATAGGATGTATAAAACTCTCTTAGCTCATAAAAAGGGTCATTAGTTAAGCAATCTTTGATCCTTTTCTTGAAAACACCAGGATTTAAAATATTGCATCTCATACGGCAATTTGCTGCACAAAGAAACAAATCCAGAATAATACCAACGTTGGGATTTAGTAGGTAATTGCGTCTTGTGGATATCAATATTTTAATTAAACTATTACAATTACATTTACCATTCATTAAACATTAAATATATACAAATTAAAGACCGTCAAGGTGAGCATCATAAATTGATCCTTATAGAGTGTGTATGGTCTTTTCACTTTATCTATACGTACTGAATACATACTTTATTGAGAAGGTATTGTATTGCGCACAAAAATTCGACACCAATATTTCACCGGAAATACATATTTTGGGTCCCCCTGAATCCAAAAAAATCATTTTTGGAAAAAGGTTACTGTATGTCTGTGTGTTTCTGCCTGGCTGTGGACAACATAGCTTAAAAGTGAAGAGATCGTTAAATACTAAACTTGGTATTTAAAATTTGTATCTTCCAAGGATGCGACACGAAGATTTTCAAAACCCCCCTACACATATTACCCTTTACATGGAAAAATGTTTGAAAAGTTTGATTTTCTCAAAAATGGCTCTTAAGGTTTTGATTATAATCTCTTATATTTAAGATATTTACATGCCAAATAAAGCATAAATCTTGAATTTTCTGGGAATATCCTCTTAAGACCTCTTTATTCTGAATGCTTTTTATTGAATTTTGTATAACTGGTAAGCCGTAAGACAAAAACTTACAGCACAAAAACTGTAGATCACGATAAAACACACAAGTTATGTCCTATACAAATTTTTCGTAGAATTGGCTGTTTTCGAGCTATTCCTTGTTATTGATTTCAGTTTTAAAATACTTAAAATTTTCTCATATGGGAACTTGTCAACGTTTGGCCACGCAAACAAACGGATTTCAATCCCATAGCAACCAGATTTTAAAACAATGTGAAGCAATTGAAATTCGGTTTTCGTCTTGCACGGCCAGGAGTAAAACAACACAGATGATTCGAAAGATGACCTCCCGTTTGAGAAAAGTTTAAGTAGCTTAAAATTGAAACCAATTACAAGGAATATCTTGGCAATGGTTAACTCGACAAAAAAGCGAGACAAACTGTGTATATTAAGGATATCTATATTATTGGTGTAGTAGTTTTTGTTTATTTATTATGCTTTAATGGTGAGGTCTTCAGACGTTATTCCCAGAAAATTCAAGATACACATTTTAATTTTCATGTAAATGCCTTTAATATACGTTATTTTAGCCTAAATTGTTAACAGCCATTATTGAGAAAAACAAATTTTCAATAAAAATCTCCCTGTAAATTATAGTTTGGGGGGGAAGTATTTAATAAAACATCTTCCTCTCACATCCTTGCTACATACAAAACCTAAATGCCTAATTTGATATTTAACGCCAAAGATGCACACACACACACTCACTGACTTTTTCCTAAAAACATTTTTTTCCTTTTTGTTTGTGATTCAAGGGAATTCATAAATATTTCTCATACCTGTATTTAAATTTTGGGTGGAATACAATAACTTGTCTACCTAATATATGTAGAAAATGAATATACTGGGCAATTTATTTTTAACGTGGGAATCAGCTTATATCAGAAATACAAAAGTCATCCGTAATGAAGAGGCCTTTAGAGGCTATTCCCAGAAAAGTAAATATTTGAATATTATTTTTCATGCAAATATATTTAATATACGGATTTTCATCAAATCGAAATATTTGAAAATGTCTCCATGAAAAAAGTAGTTTGGTATAGTGGAATCTTCCTAGTAATATTCGTGTCGCATCCTTGGACGATACTAAATTTAAATACCAAAGATGATATTTACCGAGTTTTCGTTTTTGAATTATGCCACCCACAAGCACTAACACAAACACATACGGACCTTTTTCTAAAAATCTTACATTCAATTTTTATAATTTTGATTACGTGTTCCGCGAACAATTTTCTTGTAAAAGTTTTTTCCCTTCTATTTACTTCAAGCTAGATAAGATAAACATAATTAAATTGTCTCAATGCTTGATTCTTCTTATGGAGAAGGGAAATAAAGCGTATACACTAGGCTAAAACGATAGACTACTTCTTTAAAAGCTGGTCGCTAAGCGAAACAATTGATATTTAGTTCCCTTTACGTAGCAGGAGTAAAACAAAAGGGACGAAACAAAATATCCCTTCCCGTTTGAGAAACGTTTAAGTAGTTTTAAGTCTAAAAAAAGCTATATATTATATACATTTTATGTTTTAAGGATATCTATATTTTTGTAGTAAGTTTCTATCTCTTACTGTTTGCTAGTTACGCTAGTCATTCACAATTAATATTTATTTAGAGTTTATTTCCAACAACTTCAAGACATCCATTTTATTGCCATGTAAACATCTTTTATATACGGAATTTTAATCAAAATCGATAGAGCCATTTTATAAAATTGAACACTTCGGAAAACGTTTCATGTAAAGGGTAGTTTGGGGTGAAGAGATTTTTCTAAAGATCTTGGTGTTGCATCCCTGGAAGTTTGGTATTTAACTGACTTTTCGTTTTACAGCTATACTGAACACAGCACACACACACACACACACACAGACCTCTTTCTAAAAATACTGGTTAGGATTCACGAGTCGTCAAAATAAATTTTCAGTGAATTTCGACATCGAGCTTTTTGGTAGAATTCAATACCTTCTGCACTTATTATGTACATAGTACGCGATAGAGAAAGTAAGAATACCTTCTTTTTTGGATTTTGGGTGCCTTAAAATATATTTCCGGTGAAATTTCAATATAAGATTTTTAGGTAGAATGTAATTCCTTTTCTGTCTAGTATGTAAATTGTACATACGCACTAAATATACGCTAAACATTATCTATAGTATTTTTGCTGTAGAAGAAGGCTCTTAGAATAATATAAAATTGTGATTCTTGCCAAAAATGTGGACCCATTTTTAAATAATTTGGAATTTTTAGTGTGGCATCTTTGTATGTGTTTGCATGCTTGAATTATGCTCATCTCCATAAGACAGATGAGTTACTTTCTCTGACATACATACCTGTGATACAGGGGTAGAAATAACAAGGTACCTCCTAAATTTCGAATATAGAAATCTCTTAACACTCATCTTTATCTTCGAGGGAAATTATATAATGAACTAGCTTTAAATGTAAGACAAATTGTAAATGCAAAGTTCTTTACAATTAATGTCAAAAACAACATACAAGAATATTTGATTTAACATTTTAATGACTTGCTGACGAAATCTATTGCATTGTATGTATGGCAAATAGTGAAATAAATTATCATTATAATTGTTATTATACATGGATCTTTACGTTCTGCACATTTCTGAGTATATAGTTTCCTCTTTTTTGCTTTCTTTCTTTCTTTCGCTATTTACAATCCTCGTATTATCCCCATGACTGGGTTTAGGTGCCCATAGGTGCCAGCAACTGGGTTTAGGTACCCATGGACTCTAGATCAGAGAAAGTTGTTAGAATGTGTGATCAAGCCGATTCTGTTGATGGGTGTGATATGAGATATGAAATACTGTGAATGGATAAAAGGGTTATTATGGATCAAGTTTTGGAGTGAATGGTGGGGGAAACGCAGAAAACACACTCAGACGCCGCTTTGTCCACCAAAAATCCCACATACGGTCCCTGGGATCAAACCCGGGCCACTTTGGCCAGATGTAAAAGGTCTAACCACGCAGCTACGGAGGAAAACATCGGCTTTAATACGCGCAGTAGCATCTCTTCCAAAACACACACGCCCTCGTGGTTAAAAATATTCTATTGTGAAGGTTTCGAATTTGTATAGGGAGTCACGGACAATAGCTTGTGGAAAATAAAACTAGCATTAGGAATATTATACAGAAGCGCATTAATCCAGCTCAGTGCACGAATCGAGAAGATTGGGTCCCTTAACAATGGAGTTACTCTGAAATTAAAAACAGTATATTAATGTAAGAGGAACTTTATGTGAAATATATGTATGCAAATTCTATACGCTGTCGCAGTTTCCAGAAAGCTATGTACTACAGGCTCCGTGAGTAATTAGGGGATTAGAGGGGTTTCCAAACATTTTAGAAGTAATTATTTTACTCGCTTTCAGAGCTTATTTCTTTCTGCAGCGCTACTTGTTGATTACAACAATGTGCTGTCAAATAAACGTATTTTTGCTGATTAGTTCTTAATTATAAGCGATAATTTCTCATTTCCTGATAAATAAAATTAATATATCATGTTATTAAACCTTCTCTCACATAAAACGCCATTGCTTATTAATTCCACATTCTACATTTTAATATTCTACATAATTTACAGTTGTTTATATCATATAAACAAATAAAAAGTATAACTTCTCGTTGAGTATATATTATAACGAATAATTATAACTTTTAATAACAAACACTTGTTTATATCCTATTACAACACCTGCTCTCAAACAACATGTGTAAGTGCCCATTACGTATATTTTGCAGAATAATTCTCATTTTCCACACAACACAATCGTTATATCATGGGTAATATAACGGGAGCTAATCCAAAATTAATGTTAGCCAAATAAGTTGTCACCTCACCACTGTAATGCTCTTTTTTTCACACAATCACACGCGCATCAGGGTATGTACACGTATGAAAGTTTTGCTATTGCTCAGTCTTTCATAAATTACACCTATGGCCCCTTTATGTAAAAATTCGATTTTTCTATTCTTTAAATTAATGAACTTCTCAATTTCTGTTTCATCAAACTCCAGCATTTCACTGATAGCATCCATATTTAATGACAATACTTATTGTTAGAGTCAGTTATTGGTCACTAGAGAAAAGTGACTTAACTAGAGAAAAGTTGTAGCTCGAGTTGAATTTAATAGGACCATTTCGTGAATAAAATAACAATGATTGGTCTATATGGACACGAAAATCCCATTTATCTTGTATATTTGCACCGAAATCACTGCAACTTTATGTCCACATCATACATTCCAGATCTCTTTGTATTGCTACATTATATTATTTTGGCTTAGTAAAGCAAGATTGCAATTAAAATGTCTATTGCAAATTCCATCATTATGTACCGGAATATCACATGAAAAACAATTGCACATGGGTGTGATAAAAAACATGATTACAATGCGGAGATAATGAGTTCCGATTGGTGGGATTTTACGCGCCAATATGCTGGATTGGCACCCTCCTATGATCATGTGACAAGAACGAAATAGTCGTATTAAAAACTCTGCCCTGAAATAAACCAATTGTTAATTGATTCTGTATATTAATGTATAATTTCATTTTTTACATAATGTAAAACCTCTTCTAGTAAAAGGTATAAATAATTATTCATTGATTCTATAATAAATAATTTTCATTTATTCGTACGTAACATACAGGTGTAAATATGATATTACAAAACATGCTCTGAAATAAAACGTACCACTGTTCATTTACTATTCTAAATTACATATAATGAATGATGTCCATTTTCTACATAATATACAATTACGTCTTATTACAAAACCTCTCTTAAATGTTTTGTTTACTATAAAAAGGTAAAGTAATGCATCGGAAGTTTTGAAAATTTAAGATGCTGTAATTGAATATGTTTTTTTTTTTTTTTTTTTTACTTTCCCTATACATACTATGTATATAGTGCATAGAGAAAGTATTGCACTCCACCAAAACATTTGATACCGTGATTTCACCGGAAATATATGTTTTAGGGTCCCGTGTATCCAAAAAAAGTATTTTCAGAAAAAGGTATGTGTGTGTATGTCCGTGTGTCAGTGTGTCCGTGTATCTATGAACACGATAACTCAAAAACGAAAAGTCGGTATAAAGCAAACTTGGTATTTAAGTTTAAAAGTTTAGTATCTTCCAGGGATGCGACACGAAGGTTTTGGGAAAAATCCCCCACCCCAAACTACACTTTACATGGAACCTTTCTCGAAAATATTTATTTTCTAAAAATGGCTCTAACGATTTTGATTGAAATAGCGTATATTGAAGATATTTACCCGACAAATAAAATGTATATTTTGAATTTTCTGGGAATAGCCTCTGAAGACTACTTTATTCTGGGTCAATTATACGTACTTTTTTATAACTGCTAAACCGTAAGAAATGGACAAGAACTTGCCGCACAACAAATGCACAGCACTTTAAAACACAGAATTTATGTTATATAATTTTTTTTTGTGGAGTTGATTGGTTTTTAGTTTCAGCTGTAAAAACATACTTTTCTCATGCTGGACTTGGTGAACTCCTGTCCATACAAACAAAGGAGCTTCAGTCACATAGCAACCAGCTTTTGATTGTCAATTTAACTTATGGTACTCCCTTATTTTGCTCCTACTTACAAGGAGGCAAGTAATAAGACTATTTCTGCTATGTTTTTCTCGATTAGCATGAAGTAAATATAAGCATAAGATTTTTAATGATAATTTGTTTCAGAGATATAGAGAAAGTCTGTGAATAGAACACATTAGATTTTTTACTTTCTCTACACGTACTATGTACATAGTGTATAGAGAAAATATTACACTCCATAAAAAATTTCGATACCGAGATTTCACCGGAAATATATGTTTTAAGGTCCCCTGTATCCAAAAAAAGTATTTTCAGAAAAAGGTCCGTGTGTGTATCCGTGTGTCAGTGCGTCCGTATGTCCGTGTGTCTGTGAACACGATTACTCAAAAAAAAGTCGGTAAAATACCAAACTTGGTATTTAAGTTTAGTATCTTCCAGGGATGCGACACGAAGATTTTGAGAAAAATCCCCTTACCCCAAACTACCCTTTACATGGAACTTTTTTCGAAAATTTTCATTTTCAAAAATGGCTCTAAAGATTTTGATTAAAATATCGTATATTTCAGTTATTTACCTGACAAATAAAATGTATATTTTGAATTTTATGGGAACAGCCTCTGAAGACTACTTTATTCTGAGTGAATTTTACGAAGTTTTGCATAACTGCTAAACCGTAAGAGATGGACAAAAAATTACCACCTAAAAATGTTGAACACGTTAAAGCAGATAAATTATGTTGTATACATTTTTTTCGTGTAGTTTATCGTTTTTTTTCGATATTCCTTGTTTTTGGTTTCAGCGGTCAAAAAATTATACTTTTTTCATACAGGAATTTGTCAAATCCTGTCCATAAAAACAACGGAAGTTCAGTCACATATCAACCAGCTTTTGACTATGAGTTTTACCTATGGTACTCCCTTAATTCGCTTCTATTTACAAGGAAGCAAGTAGTAAGACAATTTCTGCTATTTTTTTTTTTTTTCTCGTTTAGCATGAAGTAAATAGAAGCATAAGCTTTTTAATAATAATTTGTTACAGAGATGTAGAGAAAGTCATGTGAATGGAACACATCCGATTTCTTTTCTTTATGCTGGAGGATACTCGAGTTTAAAACAAACTGTATTTGGATATTCGAGGGGGGTGGAAATGTTTATTATAAATGTTTTTTGTTTATTGCTGATTTTGGGTCCATTTTTTTGGGATGAACTTGTTATCAATATTTGGGGATTTCATGTGTTCATGTTGTGAGCGCTTTTATGTTTCACATATTTTCATGTATATAAAATAAAAATATATACATTTATTGGTGTTTGCTGAACACACTATCAAATATAAGGGTTTTATATTGGTGTGGTGGGGCAAATGGTTGCCATTAGTAGTCAGGGTTATGTTCTAGTCCCTCACCAAAATCAAATGTAAGGGTTCTATATTGGTGTGGTGGGGCACATGATAGCCATTAGTAGTCAGAGTTATGATCTAGTTCCCTCACCAAAATCAAATGTAAGGGCTTTATATTGGTGTGGTGGGGCACATGATAGCCATTGGTAGTCAAGAGTTATGATCTAGTTCCCTCACCAAAATCAAATGTAAGGGGTCTATATTGGTGTGGTGAGGCACATGATAGCCATTAGTTGTCAGGGTTATGATCTAGTTCCGTCACCAAAATCAAATGTAAGGGTTTTATATTGCTGTGGTGGGGCACATGATAGCCATTAGTAGTCAAGAGTTATGATCTAGTTCCGTCACCAAAATCAAATGTAAGGGTTTTATATTGGTGTGGTGGGGCACATGATAGCCATTAGTAGTCAGAGTTATGATCTAGTTCCCTCACCAAAATCAAATGTAAGGGGTCTATATTGGTGTGGTGAGGCACATGATAGCCATTAGTTGTCAGGGTTATGATCTAGTTCCCTCACCAAAATCAAATGTAAGGGGTGTGTATTGTTGTGGTGAGGCACATGATAGCCATTAGTTGTCAGGGTTATGATCTAGTTCCCTCACCAAAATCAAACGTAAGGGTTTTATATTGGTGTGGTGGGGCACATGATAGCCATTAGTAGTCAGAGTTATGATCTAGTTCCCTCACCAAAATCAAATGTAAGGGCTTTATATTGGTGTGGTGGGGCACATGATAGCCATTGGTAGTCAAGAGTTATGATCTAGTTCCCTCACCAAAATCAAATGTAAGGGGTCTATATTGGTGTGGTGAGGCACATGATAGCCATTAGTTGTCAGGGTTATGATCTAGTTCCGTCACCAAAATCAAATGTAAGGGTTTTATATTGCTGTGGTGGGGCACATGATAGCCATTAGTAGTCAAGAGTTATGATCTAGTTCCGTCACCAAAATCAAATGTAAGGGGTGTGTATATTGGTGTGGTGAGGCACATGATAGCCATTAGTTGTCAGGGTTATGATCTAGTTCCCTCACCAAAATCAAATGTAAGGGGTGTGTATTGTTGTGGTGAGGCACATGATAGCCATTAGTTGTCAGGGTTATGATCTAGTTCCCTCACCAAAATCAAACGTAAGGGTTTTATATTGGTGTGGTGGGGCACATGATAGCCATTAGTAGTCAGAGTTATGATCTAGTTCCCTCACCAAAATCAAATGTAAGGGGTGTGTATATTGGTGTGGTGAGGCACATGATAGCCATTAGTTGTCAGGGTTATGATCTAGTTCCCTCACCAAAATCAAATGTAAGGGGTGTGTACTGTTGTGGTGAGGCACATGGTAGCCATTGGTAGTTAGGTTTATGATCTAGTCCCATCACCAAAATCAAATGCAAGGGTTTTATATAGGTGTGGTGGGGCACATGGTAGCCATTAGTAGTCAGGGATACGATCTAGTCCCATCACCAAAATCAAATGTAAGGGCTTCATATTGTTGTGGTGGTGCACATGGTAGCCATTAGTAGTCAGCGTTATGATCTAGTTCCCTCACCAAAATCAAATGTAAGGGCTTCATGGTGTTGTGGTGGGGCACATGATAGCCATTAGTTGTCAGGGTTATGATTTAGTTCCCTCACCAAAATCAAATGTAAGGGTTTTATATTGTTGTGGTGAGGCACATAATAGCCATTAGTAGTCAGAGCTATGATCTAGTTCCCTCACCAAAATAAAATGTAAGGGGTCTATATTGGTGTGGTGAGGCACAGGATAGCCATTAGTAGTCAAGAGCTATGATCTAGTTCCCTCACCAAAATCAAATGTAAGGGATCTATATTGGTGTGGTGAGGCATGTGATAGCTATTGGTAGTCAGAGTTATGATCTAGTTCCCTCACCAAAATCAAATGTAAGGGATCTATATTGGTGTGGTGGGGCACATGATAGCCATTAGTAGTCAGAGTTATGATCTAGTTCCCACACCAAAATCAAATGTAAGGGTTTTATGTTGTTGTGGTGAGGCACATAATAGCCATTAGTAGTCAGAGTTATGATCTAGTTCCCTCACCAAAATCAAATGTAAGGGGTCTATATTGGTGTGTTGAGGCACATGGTAGCCATTAGCAGTCAGGGATATGATCTAGTTCCCTTACCAAAATCAAATGTAAGGGCTTTATATTGGTGTGGTGAGGCACATGGTGGCCAATAGTAGTCAGGGATACGATCTAGTTCCCTCATACAACCTCAAGTATTAGTCTTCTGATTGTTTGGTATGGTATATTATATTATATTTATCACGAAATAGTAAGAATTGTTGATTTGCTTCAAACTCATTTCAGCATTGCAGACATACGAGTGTTAATACGTTATACCAAATAAACCCATTTAATTGGCTCCAATTTTTTTTTGGGGGGGGCATTGCTTTTCACTTAGGTTTGCCCCTTTCCTCGACCAGAGCCTCTGTTTAGCATTTTCTTTACAGACGACCAGATAGTTTTACTGATTCAGAAGTAATTACGAATTCTTGACTTGCACAAATGTGTCAAATGAATTTTTTAGTGTTTAGCAATGACACAAAATCTGTAAACCCTGATGCGTTAATATTTTACACTCTAGTATGTAATTATTAATTTTGCATTGCAAATTCTGTAAGATATGTGTAAATATGTATTGTAATTTGACATTTATGAAGAGTACATAATACAATAATCATATTTTAGTTTTAGATAATTACTAGTAGTAACTATAATGTAGATAATTAAAAAATGTCATCTGACATTACATCAGCGTTACATATAGTGAAATTATATTTATTTATACATTTTAGCACTAAAAACAAAAAGTACATATGCTTTTATAGAGCACATTATGTATAGTGCAGTGGCGTACAGGCCTCAGAAGCAAATGGTAGATTATATTTTGAGCAAATCATAAGCAAGTTTAACCTAAAATATCATTCAATGAAGCAAAGGTTCTTGTTTTTGAGGGTTAAAAACTGTAAGAACTAAATTTGTAATAAAGACAGAA
The DNA here is from genome assembly GCA_030762935.1 of Hymenopus coronatus. NCBI lineage: Eukaryota > Metazoa > Arthropoda > Insecta > Mantodea > Hymenopodidae > Hymenopus > Hymenopus coronatus. Next base: position 87,481,186 of record CM060898.1, read on the forward strand.
GCAGCATAAGTAAATCATATACGTAGGACATAACTTGACATGTACTAGGAATAAAAATATAAGTATTAGAATTAAAATTAGCCCGTGGAATCCCTGAAGAGCAACTTTCTCATATCATGTGGCTGTTCCAGCAATCATTTCGGGAAAGCTCCTCATTCTTGTGGTTGTCCTCCTGTCAATATTCTCCACTCACGACGGCCCTCGACTTTTGTGGCCCATTTGGCTCTAAAGGTTTAAATTTTCTGTCATTTTATTTTCTGACGACCGGCGTACATTTGGCATATTCTAATGCTGCAAGACGAAGATTTTCAGGAAAATCCCCCACTCCAAATTACCCTTTACCTTCGGCGTTTTTCGAAATTTTTGGCTTTGTCAAAATTTGGCTCCAATGATTTTGATTCAAGCACCGTATATTGAAGATATTTATGAAAAATAAAATTTAAATCCTGAAATTCCCTACAGCAGCCTCTGAAGAGTTCTTAATTATGGATAACTTTTGCATAAGTAGTAAACTTAAGAGATAGACTAAATCTTACCAATGAAAAAATATAGATCTCGTTCAAATACACGATTTACATCATATTTAGAATTAACCAGAGATATTCTTTTTTATGGTATTAAAATGTTTAATACTTGAACTTTAATTAAATAGTAAGTTTTATTCACCTTTTCATTTTGGTGATTATAAAAGGAAGGAGTTTCAATTGCCTGACATAGCGATCGCGTTGTAAGCTATGTAAATATGGCTTTAGCCTACTGTTCCCTTATGAACATTTCTGCTGTTTCTTGATTAGCATAAAGTAGAGAGAATAATAAGCTATTGCAAGTATACTTTGTTGCAGAATTGGTAGAATCATCAAATATTTCCAGTAGATATAAAACTAGTCAAACTCCAGCAATTATTGGGCGCAATAATAATAAGAAGATTTAGACCAGAGAGTCCTTAAATTTTATAAGGCAATGGAACTTCCAATATTACTCTGTGGATTGAAACGTGAACAATGACGAGCAACAATAACGGAGAATGGAGGTTGCAGAAATGAGATTGCCAAGATCATTGGCAGGATGCCTTCTCTTTATTGGACTATCAGAGAAATGAAAATACAGAGATCAGTTGTAAAACAAAGTGTAATGCAAGTTATAAATAATTAGACCCTATGCCCTATACCCTTTAAAGTATTTCAACAAAACCCACAAGGTTGAAAAAGGGAGACCTAGGAAAAGGAGAGATCAATTTCGATCTGGAGACGGTACAGAAACATAGTTCTAGTCCCTGTTGGTAAAGGAGAAGACTGAAGACACTTATGTATAGTTGAACACTCGCAATTGTCAAGTTTCCGTTAACCCCTTTCCTCGATATAAGCTTCTGCAGTAAAATATTTTCATTAACAGCACGTCGTAATGTAATCTTGTAAGTATGTAGTCCAGTACAATGCTAGTGTAGTTAGTTTTTGCTACTACAGACTTTGACATTTACATGGATTTAATGACCAGCATATGAAGTTAGTTCATTTTGCATTTTCGCTTAATGTTTTTCTAAGTCCTTCTGTATTCGAGGTAGTATTCACAGCCAACCAAAAAATAAAATATTTAATGTATTTTAAAATATTTCTTGAATTGTTTCATTTATATAACCCCTTTAACATTGATATAGGAAGAGCTCTGGGATAGTGCATGTATATTTCTCCGTGTATAAAGTGGCGGTTCCAGCTTGCGGTATTCTCCTTGGTAGTTAACAGACTGCACGAAAAGTGTGCGAAAAAGTCACTTGCCCCGATGGTGACGATCAGCAAGATTAAAGTCAGTTATCGCTGGAACCTTGGGCAAGAAGAAGTCAGCTAGGAGATGCCGGGTGTTGATCGACAAGAGGTCGTCGAGTTGAGCCAAGGCACATTTCAAAATTTATGGGGGGATATTTCGGCTTAAGTTGCAAACTAAGAGGTTTAATGCCTGCTCCTTTATATCAAAGACTTAATTTCGGGTGAATATTCTATGGGGGGAAGTAGTTAGAGAAGTAAACTAAAGCTTCCATATACAAAAGTTATATTGAAGCATGTCTGTAATGTTTATTTCACTATTACTTCCCTAGTGGAATCTTGTTATTGAGATCAATATAATTAAGAATTCTTTATGATAATAACTCCATGGCACGACAGCTCACGGGGAGCCTTGGCCTACCGCCCGGCCGCTGCGTCCCCCATCTCGGTCCACTACAGACGTCATGGATGGGGTGCAGTATTGGAGGGTGAGACGTGGTCAGCGCCTCGAGCCCCTCCCGGCCGGTTAATGCGGTCCTCACGACCTGGAGCCGCTACTTCTCCATCAAGTAGCTTCTCAATTGGCCCCCCAGGGACCTCACGAGGCTGAGTGCACCCCGGTCCAGGTCTCCCAGCGGGGGAAAAATCCCCACGCCGGTACTGGGGATCGAACCCAGGTCTCCCGCTTCTTTATGATATATATATGAAATACTTGCTTCACATTCTTTATATTGAAGTTAAAATAATTCCTTCCAGTTTTCCAGTAACGCATGAAGTCTGCTTTCCTAATGGTATTCATTTAATGATTGGGATAGTACTAGAGAAATGTAATGAATTCCAAACTAAAATCACAACTTTTATGTTCTTATCTTGAGCTTTAACTTGAGAAACAATTCTGTTGTTCTTCTCGCTGAACTAGGGTTTCTTAAGTTGGCTTTTTCAATAGTTGTACTGTTAAACACATACAAACACTTCCACATTCATACTTCCAGACTCCATGAGGAATAGGAGGTGATTCTAGTTAAAAAAAATTCTCTGGCGCAGCGGAAAATTGAACTCAGGAGCTTTGAATGAGAAACCAGAATGCTGACCACTCGAATGCAGAGGCAGTCTTGCGTTGTATAAATGTGTGAAGAAGGGAAATGTGGACAAAGATATTGAAGTGACGCCACACAAGGACAGGTGCCAAATATGAGTAAATACAACGCATCGATAATTTAATAAATAAGAAAATGATGTGAATGAACACAACATATTCGTAAATGTAAATTAATTGTGTATCAAAATATTGAAAGTATTAACAATTGTTCATAAAATGTAAGAGTATTATGTTTAAATATGTTGAATTTTTGTCATGAAGTAATGGGTAATAACTAGAATAGCAATATTGGAGTAGCAAGGTGAGGAAAGCCCAGTACTTGCTTTCTTTTTAGGAAAATTGTTATTCTTTGGAATAAATTGTTATAAGGTGAATTTAGTTAGCTAGATTTAAGTAAAAAATGCGCTCATAGATTTTATTAAATGTTTAGATTGTTTGGGTTAATAAGTAATTTAAATTATTGAAAATTTTATTTAATTGGGTATAGAATAGGGCGGGTCAGGGTGTAGCAATGCGCACAGCTCCCAAATGACTATACAAGAAGAATTCACATGTCTCGCGAATATCTACTATTTCTACAATACTGTTCCTAGAATTTCTGCTAACTTATTTAACTGAAACATCTGAATTAAATAATTAATCAAACATTAGTTCACAAAGTGTACATGGATTAACTTCCATGTTTATTTGTAGCAATGAATTACATCCCTTGTTTTCAGGTTTTATGGCGGCGTCGTTGCTTTCCGAACGAAAATTATGTACTTTCTAATAATACTGACTTATAGACAGAAATGCGTATTCCGTATCTGCTGAAACCATAGGTGCATATGTAAAATCTGTTACAGACTTTCTGTCTATATCTTAAAGCACTGTTTTCGTTTGTAATTACGTCGGCAATGCTACATAGTTTATGGTATCCATTATTTTTCTGTAAAATATTTTGCAGTCACGCAACTATTCTTTTTCCCAGGCTATCTAAAGCTGGAATTGCAGAGGGAAGAAATTCAAAATTCTAGGTAATGTACGTCAATTGACGTTTAATATCAGGGTAACATAAATGGGTTTGTGCTATGTTTTTTGCAATTGTAGATTTACTCTCAAACATGTTCCCCATATTGCGATATATATTTTTTGTAATCTTGTGAAGATTTGAAGGCTTTCCTTAGGCATTGTGTCTACGTGAACTCTGTTCCACGATATACTGCGACAACCATGCTCTCGTTGTAAACAGTCAACTACCGGGCGCCTCTCCACAAACACAACGTTGCTGCCATTATACGAGAGCCATCCAGAAAGTGACAGACGATTTGTCATAACTAAATAATAACGAAAGTTATCAACACAAAACTTTATTTACGGAGTTCTATTTTTCAACGTAATCGTCATTTCTATTAAGGTATTTACTGTCACGTGGTAACGGTTTTTAACACAGATGTTGTACCCTTTCACCGCTAAAGACCTGAGCCAAGATGTCACTGCCACTTTGAGGTCTTCATAGCTGGGAAATCTTTTCCATCCAAAAGGTCATGTACGGTGTCGAAAGGAAAACACCGGTTTCTCATAATTCTTTTGTCAACATTTTCTTTCAACTGCTATATAACGATTGATGAATTTCCACTCCGTTCTTTTTCGCACATATAGGTTCATCCTTGATTACTTGTAAATTATGCGCCATATCCTCACTGAAGACTCGTTCATTCATTATCACCATACATTTGCGTTATTTGCCTATAAAATTTGATTGGCCGAACATTTTATGCATTCAAATAAAGGAATAAGTCCTTTGGGACAGAAAAGTATAACATCAACATTGAAAAACTGGTGTCACGTGTCAATAACTGCCTTGATAGAATGAAGATTGCTTTGAGAAACAGAGGGAGGTACTGTAACATTGTAAATAAGGTTTTGTTTTGATAACTTTCGTTCTAATTTAGTTATGCCAAATCATCTGTCACTTTCTTGAGGGACCTCGTAATAACTAACATAAAAGAGGGAGACTAGTCTTAGCGTGGTTACAGGCTAAACCCGACGTGTTAAACACGTTCGACAACAAAGCGTCGCAAGACGCAATGAAATATTACAGAGTATATTGTGACAGTACTTTTAAGGTTGCTCTCACGTTCGACTTGGCATATGCGACGGCGAGGCTGTAGGCCTGAAACTCGCTAAACCAGGAACCGATGCACCAACAATACCACATAAGAAAATTCACTCATTTTTTTACAGATAAATAGGTTATAAAATTACATACTAACAACTGATGCTCGCAGCAGTGACGTCACAATAATTGCTCAACAAAATTATTGAAAATGGTACAAGCATAGACACTTCAGAAAGTGATAAAGCTATACATTTAATGAACTAATAATTATCTCTCTGTGTCTTCGATTTATGAGAACTAAGACTGTCATAGTCTCTTGAGGGAAATTAGAACGGCGCGGCACTGCACGGCCAAATAGAGGGGCATGTATGTACAGCAGGCCCTGAAAAATCTTGCAGTGCGAGTGTTTATTATTGAATTCATTGGCAATGCATAGAGAAAATAAGCAGAAATCCTCCTCTTTGCATGCAACGTAAGGATAAAGTTTAGAGTTTGCAAACCCTTGCGCAACGCGTGTTTCTATGTGAATGCTTGCATTAAATAATATGAGTCCAAACTCTTGCGCTTATGTGCGCTTGCATTTCATTGTGAATGCAGCATTAGTCTGAGTCAGTCTTTGACTAGCGTATTAACACGCAGTGATGTGAGAAAGCCATCAACCATCAACAGGGGGGCTTTTCTTCGGGTTCTTCGGTTTCCCCCGCCATTCGCATTTCACCGGCATATTCGTTCCATGTATCATCAGTGTCATCGCCTGCGTGCCATATATAGTTAAAGGGGGCGTTAAACACTATAAAAAACAAAAAACAAAATGCTCTTACAAAAGATATTCCTTTATACACATATTGCTAAGTGAGATAACATTAGCAAAATTTTGTCTTATTACTTGCTTCCTTGTAAGTAAAAGTAGGTATATAAGGAAATACTAGATTAAAGTGATGTCAATCACTTACAAAGCTGATCACTATGCATCTATTTAAATTTCGTTCTCTTTGCTTGCCAGGAGTAAACAAAAAACAGGCGTAAAAAAAGGATAGCATACCGTTTGAGTAAGTAGCTTAAAATTGAAACCAATAATACGAATATCTTGGAAATAGTCAACTCTGTAATAAACAGGTATATGATATAATTTGTGTGTTTTAATGTATGTACATTATTTTCCAATCCTTGTCTATTTCTTACGGTTTACTAGTTACGCAAATTTCAGCAAAAACCACCCAGAATGAACAGGTCTTAAGAAACTATTCGCAGAAAATTCAAGATGTTCATCTTATTGCTATGTAAATATCTTTAATATTCGGTAATTTAATGCAAATTGTTAGATATTTTAAAAAAAAAACAGAACTTTCAAAAATTGTTCCATATAAAGGATGGATTCTTGAAAATCTTCGTGCATCTTTGAAAGATACTTAACTTAAATATCAAGTTTGGTATTTAACGATATTTTAGTTTTTGAACTATGTTGTACATATACACACAAACTGATCTATTTGTAAATATGTTTTTAGGGATTTCAAATCATTTATTTCCAGTAAAATATTAAAAAGTCTAATTTTGGGTGGAATACAATACCTTCCCTATATACAAAGAAGGTAAAAATACATTCTTGAAGGATAAGGAAATTAATTATTCTAAAGAGAAAATATGGACCAATATACACTGCAGGACAAGCAGAATAATGAAATAGGGAAGAAGCGCGATAATTACTGATGGCCGTGGAAGTCTGTTTTCAAAATGAGCAATTCTCCCGAAAAAGCAAGAAAGATAATTACGCGGATACTACAATATATCACACACACAGAAAATGGGATATTTGCGCCTGCACGTGTCATGTGGAAAGAGGAAGATAAATGTGAAGAGGGAAGAGGAAGAAAAATAAGAAATTAAATTCTAGAAGGGCCGAGGAAGCGTTCGAGGATAGCCGTTGGTTATTTTTTCCTCTCTCTACTTAGAGAAACAAAGAATGCTCTAACGAAGCATCTGAGAAACTAAGAATGATAGTATACATAACAATAAATGAGTATTATAGTTGCAGAGGAACACAGTTTTAAATTTATATATTTTAAATTACTGACAAGAAGTAACTGTAAAATACTTTTGTGTTTATTTCAGTACTTAGCGAATCTTTCTTGGAATAAACACGAGCTCTGAAATAATAGCTACGTCAAATCAATGAATTTTAAAGTGTCGCTGATGAAGATTTACAAGCTCAAAGATATTATTCTAATATTTATAATTTACAAAAAATAACCCTATTTGCGCTACTCAGTTCTAATGAAAACTGTAAGTTACAAAATAAGTAAAATATTCGGTTGGTTCTCCCTACTCATAATCATTTATTTTCATAGTCTTTTGGCATACTAACATTACAAAAGTTACCTTTATGTCAATTCTGTTCAAGTAATGCGAAATTGTGATATTTTTTAACTACCTATTTGTTTTTCGTCGTTCATATTTCTATAAATTAAATTTTGCCAATAGTTTTACTTTTATTTGTATGACTAAACTCTCCCAGGAACACCGTTCGTGGCATCTTTTCCACCAGTTTTGCCGTGGAGCTGTAGAATACATATGTTTTTCCTTAGGTTTCTATATTTTGTAAGGAAATTTAATCAACCGCTCCACAAAATATTTGTCTTGCACCTCCCTTTCCTTCGCTTCTGACCTTCAAAATACGCCTGTTCTTTGGCTAGAGTTTCAGTGCCAAGCTTTTATAACCAAACCAATACCTGATAGACACATCTAGCGAGTATCTTCCCGCCACTCAGTAAAAGGCTCCGTTTCGTAGCTCACTTTGTTGAAACCAATAATAGGTAGCGGAGGTATGGAACATAAACAAGGATGACAACAAAGTCAAACAAAACATTAAAGGGAACCAAAAGCATCGACTGAAACTTGGTATTTAGATTTAGTATCTTCCAAGGATGCGACACGAAGCTTTTCAAGAAAATTCCCCCACCACAAAGTACGCTTTAAATGGAAACATTTGTGAAAATTTCAGTTTTTTTTAAAAATGGCGCTAACTGTTTTGTTTAGAATCTCGTATATTATTATTCTGGAATGAATTTTGCCTAATTTTACTTAACTGCTAAAGCGTAAGATATAGAGAAAACCTTTATATTCAAGAAATGTAGATCTCGTCAAAACACACAAGTAATAACCTTTACGTTTTTGTTGTGGATTTAACCGTTTCTTAGATATTCTTGGTTATTGGCTTCAATTGTAACGTACTTATACATTTCTCAGACAGAAAGTGTTTTTCTTTTGTTCTACCCCTGGCCAAGCAAAGAAGCGATTTGCAATGTGAATCGCATAACGACAGTTTTTAAAATATTTGACTTCAGTTTAGCCTAGTGTATTCTCTTCGTTCCTTTATGTTTATAAGGAACCAAGTAATAAGAGCAACCTCGATAGCATGGTGTGGAAAGAAGAAGAATCTTTTTCAAGAAGTTTGTAGAGCAGCTAGAGAAAGTCATGTAAGTGTACCACATCAGATTTTTTTTCTCTCTCTCGACTGTATCCCTCTGCCCCAAAGATTGTAAGAACATTTCATTTTGTTTACTTTCTCTAGCACGTATGTACACAGAGAAAATATTTTATCTCATTAAAAATTCTATACCGATATTTCAGCATCGGAACTACATGCTTTGAGGACCCATGAAAAAACCTGTAGTTTTAGATAAAAAGTTCGCGCGCGCCGGAGAGCAGCATACCTTAAAAACCAAAAGACGTCTAAATACAAAATTTGGTATATAAATATCTTCCAAGGATACAACCGAAAGCGTTTCAGGAAAATTCCCCACCCCTAACTACCCTTTACATGGGAAAATTTTTGCAAATTTTGAGTTAAACAACAATGGCTAACGATTTGTATAAACATATATAAATCTTAAGATACTTTTAGCACAAATGAGATGCATATCTTGAAAAATTTGGAAATATCCACTCAAGACCTCTTCATTCTGGATTACATTTATATAACTGGTAAAACGCAACAGATATAAATTCTTATTACAGAACATGTAAATCATGTGAAAGCACACAATTTATCTCGTATAAATACATTTTTAAGAAAATTATCATTTTCGAGATATTCCTTGTTATTGGTTTCAACTTTAAAGTACTTATTTTCTCAAACAAAGTCTTAATCCGTATTTTACGTCTGAACATGCATAGAGAACCGAATTTCAAATATTTCACTTAGCGTTCAGCTTTAGCCTTATTTTCTTCTTCTTACAAAGAAGCAAATAATACAATTTCTGCTGAAGTTTATCTCAATTAGCATTATGTAGAGCAAAGTATAGTAGGACAGCGCCGTGGCCGAGTGGTTAGACTATTTGGCTCTTACCTAGACGGCCCGGATTTGATCCCAAGCAACAGAATGTGAGATTTGTGGTGGACAAACCGTGTCTCCCTTGGGCGCGTCCTGGTTGCCAGTTCACAATCTTGGAAAGGAAATGTGTCATCGACCATTCCCGTAACTGTTAAAGGAAATTTTAAGGTTAAGTTTTTACGAGGCTCTTGCTTGTTTCATAATGCATCAAAAGAATTCCCTGGAGTAACTATTGCCGCAGTGCGGACACATGCCATGCTTGCATACAGTCACGCGATATCTCTGCATTGGCCACGACTTCTCTTATTTATAAGTTCCATCTTGTTGGTTTACCCCAAACTGCACGACACCCTTCCTTCATTCCTTAGATTCCTTAATGGGACCCGCCTGAAGCGAGCGCCTTGGGATTTCTGTCTGGCGCAATATTAACACAAACTGCGTATACCTACAAAGCGGTGTTCTAGAAAACAAACCTGAAGGGGTTAATCACACGACTTTCTCTCCTATTCTGCAACAAAGTATTCCTACAAAACCATATCCTTCTTTCTACTTCAGGTTAAAGATATATACACACTTTTAAAGAAATGATCGCTATGTGATGATGTTTAATGCAGTTCTCTTTTCATAAGAAGGAGTAAAAAAAAATGAAAAAATAATTTTACTTCTCATTTTGAGAAAAGTATAAGCACTGGAAAATAAAAAAGAGCATCTCGGAAATAGCTAGCTTAACAAGAAAATTAAGAGAAGGTCGCTAGGTGATGAGGTTTAATACAGTTCTCTTTTCATAAGACGGAGTAAAAAAAATGAAAAAAATAATTTTACTTTCCATTTTGAGAAAAGTATAAGCACTGGAAAATAACAAACAGCATCTCGGAAATGGCCAATTTCTCAAGAAAATTGGACATAGCTTGTTTGTTTTAACAAGGACTTTAATTTTTACTTTCTCTGCACGTACTATGTATATAGTGTATAGAACAGTTGTTTTAAAACACCCACAAATTCGATACTGAAATTTTACCTTAAATATATATTTTCGGTCCCGCTAAATCAAAAAAAAAAGCATTTTAGAAAAAGGTCCATGTGTATGGACAGCATAAATCAAAAAAGAAAACACCATTACATACCAAACTTATTTAAGTTTCGTGTTTTTCATGGATGCGATACGAAGATTTTCGAGGAAATCCCCCCATCCCCAATCACCCTTCACATGGAACTTTTTCGAAAATTTTGAATTTTTCAAAAATGGTTCTAACGATTTTGATTAAAATATTGTATATTAAAGATATTTACCTGACAAATAAAATACATATCTATTCTAAATTCTATTTTCCTGGAAGTTAGAAAGATTTTACATACCACACATTTAGAAGTATTGGTCTGTATCAGCGTTTGGCACAAATATACAACATGAAAACTGGTTAAAGATTATTTAGCCCCTAACTCGACCTGTCTCTGCTGAAAACTGATTCACACTGACAGATGATCTGGATTATGGAAATAAATATACTGTCTCTCTTCCGAGTTCCGAGTGTGTAGCACTCCGGTCTCCTCTACTTAGTCCGGCCAAAGCAGCACCTACAAACACATATGGAGTCTTTCAAAACTCACTTCAAAGTTTAAATCGTTATAAATATTATAATATTTGAGCTAGAAAAACATAAAAAGAAGTATCTTGCAGGGAAAACAATGGAGTTTCAAAAAACAATGGGAAAATGTTTTTATTTCTGTTGTTTACCGTACACCATTCTTTCTGCGACTCCATGCATAGCATTTTGTAGATATTTGCTTGGAATATTAGCAGTTTTTTTTGCGAAGTAGCATATTTCAGTGTGGTATTGGTTATGTCAGGAAAACTCATTTTTTAAGGTAACCCCACAACCAAAAGTCGATCGGATTGAGATCTGGAGATCGCGGGGGCCAGTTTGTTGGAACTTAATGAATGAAACATGTGAATGCTCTTAAATGGTTAAAAACTACTAAATTTTCTCAGACCTTTAGAAAAACTCCTCGTGGTTTCATAATATCATTGAATCAGTAGTATTCTATTGTTTAGTGAGAAAGCCATGATTTGTGACTTACAAATGTTTATAAAACTGTGAATAAAATTACTAAAGCCTTATACTATACCCATTGTAACGGTGCATTGAAAAGAAAAAGAAATCCAAAGCCCACTACTTCCCCTATATATGATTTCTCTAATTTTTATCCTATCTTAAATATTATAATATTATAGCGGTTTAAAGCTTCAAGTGGCTTTTGAAACACCCTAGATTTGAAATACCTGGAAAAAATAATCATGAATAGGAACATTAAATTAAGGTATATGAGCAAGTGCAGTCTTTTCTTTCAATATTTATGTTCACATTGCTAGAAAATATAACGCCAAGTTTAATTTTATTCTACGAATTTTAATAGATGATATTTTCTGAGGCGTATGCTTGTAACGATAAGGTTATTCTTTCTAATTCTTAAAATAAATTAAGAAAATAGCATTAATTTATCAGCGACTAAACATAAAGTATTTGTAAATCCACATGGAAAAAAACATAAAATCTTTACATTACTAAAAAGGAAATATGAATGAAGGTATATGGAGAGCCCATGGATAAAAATTACTAAGGAATTCAAAAAATAGAAATATTGGCAAATTTTCGAAAGAAGCGAAATCAACAGAACACAGGATACAGAAATACAAACATACAGGAAAGTTTAGAAAATGAGAAATCATTAAACCTATGCACACACATACAGGATGTTCCAAAATGAAGGAGCAGATTTTAATTTTATATTCCAGAAAACTATCAAAGAACCACATTGCGCATGTCACTAGAAAGTTCAAAGTTTGGTGCAAAGTTTTGTCGCAGCTGTGCTGTTGTTTGATTACAGCAACATGGCAGCTACGTCACAGGAAAAAGCATTTTGTGCCTCGAAATTTTCAACATCTCAGCCCAGTATTAAAGTTCTATGTGTTTTATGCCATTAATTAAAATTCAAAATCAATTCAACAAACAGCCGCCTCGACTGGCATAAAACATTAATGGAAGTTGGTTGCGTTCGTAAGCAGAAAAATATCGGTCGCCCACACATCTGTGATCTCAATGTTGGGAGTATCCGAGAGATGTTATCTCGGTGTATGAAAATTCAAACGATTTTATTTTCATGCAAGATGGTACCCCGCCTCATTTTTACCTTGAGGTGCGGAGTTACCTGAACGACACCATTCCACACCGTTGGATGGAAGCGGTAATCAACAAAATATGGTACATTGCTTTTGTTCTCTAAGATCACCATACCTTACTCTCTGGGATTTTTATCTGTGGAGATACAGATTTTCCCCCCACACATGGCAGCTATCTTCAAGAAATGAGAAATCGAATTGTTGCAGCAGGGACCAGTTAGTACGTGTATAGAATGGAATAGAGTAGTGTCTTGATGTTTCTCTTGCAAAAATTGTCGCTCGTGTTGAGTGTATATAACTTTGAAATGCACACCCAGTGACAAGTGTAATGATAGCTTTTCCGCAATACAAAATTTAAATCAGCTCTTTCATTTTGAAACGCACTGTATAACGGAATGGGGGAGGGAAAAGTAAGTGCACTGTAGAGGTAAAGAGAGAATATTGCGTTATCTAACTGAATGTATAGAAATGGCAAGTTGTAGGGAAGACTATGGGGGAATGGGTAAAAAATGCGCAAAAGCACAGTACCAATAAAAATCCGATGTGTTCCATTCATATGACTTCTTCTATCAGTTCTACAAACGAATTATTCTTACAAAAATGTATTCTTTGAACTACATCATGCTAGTCAAGGTAAACACTACCATAAATTGTTTTATTTCTTAGTTCCCTGTAACTAAGAGGGAAATAAGGGAATAAACTAGGCTAAAGCGCTGTTCAAATCTTTTAAAAACTGTCGCCATGCAATTTACATTGCAAATTAGCTCTCTTTCCATGACCAGGTGTGTAACAAAATAGATATGAAATGATTCGAAAAATGTATTTTAAAATTGAAACCAGAACCAGGATACCTCGGAAATGGTTGAAAATGTATTAATAGTAATTTAAAATTGAAAACTGAGATATCAAGCAGTTTCTCTGCCTAGAACTGGAATAGTTCGGAAGTTATACTGAAATTATCTGCGTACAGTCAATATGATTCTGTTTTACGTTTATATCGCACATCATAATTCTTTCTTCAAACTGAATTTTTTGGGGTATTTCAGTGTACTAATATGAATGTTCTATTGTAATTCTCATACAAAAAAGGCACTGTATGCAGTTTTACTTTTTCTACAATGTACATAGTATAGAAAAGGTATTGTATTGCATCCAAAACTTCGATACCGATATTTCACGGCAAATAGATGTTTTAGAACCAGCTGAATCCAGAAAAAGCATTTTAGAAAAGCATCCGTTGTGCTCAAAAACGAAAGTCTGTTAAATACCAGACTTGATATTTAAGTTCAGTATCTTCCAAGGATGCATCTTGCAAATGTTCAATAAAATTCCCCCACCCCCAACTACCCTTCAAATGGAACACTTTGATTTTCTCAAAAATGTTGATTAAAATCTCCTATATTTCAGGTATTTACATGATAAGTAATATGTATATTTTGAATTTTGGGGGGAAGAGCCTCTAAAGAGCTCTTTATTCAGGATATTTTACCTTCTCTACACGTACTATGTACATAATGTATAGAGAAGGTATTGGTAATGCACCCAAAAATTCGATAGCGAGATTTCCCTGGAAATATATGTTTTGAAACCCGTTGTCCCTAAAAAAATAATTTTAGAAAATGGTCATTGTATGTGCGTCTGTGGACAGTATTATTCACTAACGAATAGATCCTTTAATACCCAATTTGGTATTTATGTTTAATGTCTCCAAAGATATGACACGAAGATTTTAAGAAAAATTTCCCTCCTGAAATTACCCTTTACTTGGATTTTTTTTAATTATGATTTTCTCAAAATTGGTTGTAAAGATTTTGATGCATATACCGTAGTAGATGACAAAATGCATATCTTGAGCTTCCTAGGAGTAAACTCTGGAGAACTTTTCATTCTGAATAGACTATATGTAACTGTTTAGGTAAAGTCAAATTTAAACATTCATTGCCATAGCCGAGATTTGAACCACAGATCTACCAACCTCTAGCAGGTTGTTCTACCACTGAGCTACCGTGGCAATATGCCGGCGTAGCATTGAGATGTCGGCTAGATTCCGGGAGATCTGTGGTTCAAATCCCGGTTATGGCATTAAATTTTTCAATCTGACTCTACCTATCCAACTCCTGTCTTACACACGGCTTGTTTGAAAAAACAATTAAACCTATATATATAATTGGTTACCTACCACAGAAAAAATATAGATCTCGTTGAAATACACAATTTATGTAACATAATATATATTGTAAAATTAATCGTTTCCGAGATATTCCTTCTTATGCTTTCAATTTCTGCTCTCAAACGGGAGGTCATCGTTAGTTTCATCTCTCGTTTGTTTTACTCTGTATTGGAAATAGAAATCCGAATAACAATTGTTTCACATTGCGACCGGAACAATACAACCATTTCTGCTAATGTTTATCTCGTTTATACGGTGTAGCAATAGTTTATAAAAAAAATCATGGATTTTTTTCTTTTATGGAACATTTTTGTTTGCCATATAGCAGAATATACATCTTTCTAGTACACTCGTTCTTAGGCTCAATTTCAATGTGTCATCGGTTAGGATAATATAGTCTATGCTCCAAAATTTTAATTGTAAAAAATTTGCGATTTATGATCCGGCTATTAATAGAAGTCACGATACGTTCATAGTGTTTACCCGTAATCATAATGGGAAAATGTGTTTGGTACACTAGTTACCCGACAGACTCGGGTTCTTTTGCAGTAAGTCGTGTTTATTGGTTCCACTTCAGCTACTGCAAAACTATGCCCCTATTTCTTCTTCTGCCCTGCTTTCGGGTACGAACTCGTATCGTACTGCTTACAACAATGCATATTATGTTTTAGGACTAATACGTATTACTGCTCACATAAACTACACAGCAGAAATCTCATCCAGCATTACCACAATTTTAGTATTCACATTTTAACGGATCCATGGTGCTAAAAATATGTGTTCCAAAATGGCACCTTCAGTTTTTTTTTTTTTTTTTTTGGTAGTGTTTAACGCCCGCTTTAACTACTAATGGCACCGCAGGCGGGCACCTTCAGTAATTTTCATTCCTAGGCGTATCGGAAGACAATAACTTACATGGGTCTGATTGACCCCATCATAGTGCGAATTATATTTAGGAAAATGGAATCACTAAAACAATGTCGATTCTAAAGTGTATGTAATAAAATAATAATATTGGATGTTAATGAATTACCGAAATATTTAAGAGATTATAGACGTTTCTGAATAAGTAATTTAAGATAGGAAAGACATGGTCCACGGCTAAACATAAAGGTGTTAAGTTAGTTGCAAATGCAGATAAAACGATGACTTAGGGTGTCTTTAAAATGAGTTAGAAATATCAATTTTCAGCAACTCGTTTTTCGTATTCTCAAGATATACTGTCATACACTCAAATCTCGAACGGATCACTTGACAGTGCGACACTCTTCATGGATTAACTTTCTTCTTGCGTCATGTAGCCTATTTAAGATGCGCTAATTTGATTGCTCCTGTGGCTTAGTGTTAAATGCTAAAAGCTTATTACCTATAGGTCACAGGTTCGTTTCTTACTACGGATTTAACTTTTTTTCGATTTTCTTTGAAGTCCATACTAATGAGTGGTGCTTGGGGAAGAGATTCGAACTCTAAAAGAAATAAATGGTATCATCAAGCAGTGGCGGACTGGTACTTTAGAAACGTGTATCCACAACTTCAAATTTTCAACACAGAAACCTCCTCTTCTGCAAATATTTAAGTACAGTTTATTAACACGCTGTATAATGTAACGGAGTCTCCAGGACCATATTCTTATTTTTGTTACCAGTTATAAAAATATTCGATTGGAGGACTATTTTGGAACCGATAACTGGACATAAGTATGATGGAGACCAAGCTTAAGGAAAGTTAACAAGCACTGTAAAAGTTAAAATCAAGCCGGAATCCTGTTATTTATCAATGCATCTATTATGCTCACTGGCGCGAGGCAGAAAGCAGATAATGTTCAGCGGCAAATGTTAACATATATTCAGTGTTACTAAAAAGGATCCTTCCGATTAAAAACATGAATAACTACCGTTAAAAGATCTTAGAAACATGATAGTGGTGTCAATGGAAAGGGAAACTCAAACACTTTGTTATGTTGCATATGTTTTAATTTCGTTGTTAGGAGACATATAATAAAAAAATGGCTACAGTCAAAGTCAGCAGGGCATTTTATGTGCTAGATTTTTACAAATCTCAATCTGTTATCACAGTGCAAAGCAATTTTAGAAGAAAATTTGGTGTTGAACCACCGAGTGGGCCCAGTATTCCTAGGTAAGTGGTATGCTGAGTTCAAAACCAGGGGATGCATCTGTAAGCAGAAATGAACCGGTGTCCATCAGTAAGCGAGGCAAATGTGGAGCCTGAGAGAGAGAGTGTGTCACACGAAGTTCACAGAAATCCTACTTAAAAGCCAGTAGAAAAGTAAACATCCCCCAACAAACTTAGTGTAAAATTTTATGGAAACGATTCGCGTGTATTTTCCAACTAAATGTTAGGCTTTTTTCCAGTTATTGTGGTTCTCCACTTTTCTTGACAGATGTCAAGTGGCTTCATCACTAAAAACCAATGATTCGATGAAACTACAAGGTTCCATTCCGAGTTGCACCTCCTCCGAGGAAGACTATGGCTTGGCTTTGTCGTCTGGTTTTCAGAGCCTGCAAACTGAGCGCCAAAGTTCGGCTGCACGTATAGATAGTGCAGGATGGTGCACGAAAATGTGATCTGAGGAACTGCTGTTTTTGGTAGGTGAATGCTATCGTGAATCTGCCATGCCCCCAGTTCAATCTCCTGTCAGAAAGGCGTGATGGGTACATGCGCTTGCCCTTTCTTTCGCGATGGCGGAGGTAAACAAGAAGCCTAGACAGTTTTAGTTGCATTGAAACATATACTTCAAAATTGGTCTTATCCTAATTGGTCATATTATTAGCTGCTATTGAGGACAGTGGCAAAAGTCAGATTGGCAATCCTTGTCGAATAATGAAAAATGCGTGATTTATCGGAGGTAGGGGATGAGGGATGAAGTAAATGTATCTATTTTATTATATGGATATTGTTGAGAACTCCACATTACACATATTTATTTAAACTCCAGTCATTTCATTACAAATTAAGTCGCTGTAAATTAAAGCACAATATAACACAACATTCCGAGCATACAAATGCATTCTTAAATCATGTTTCCGTCAAGTAGAAGAAAATAAGATGGGAAACACAAAGCCAATCATGAAACTAAGCAAGCTCATGCTTATTTAATTAATCTATGATCCCCTCCCCCCTCATTTCTTATTACAACATCTATTCTGCCAGGTGGTGGTGTTGACAATCATTCCACTCGAGTTACATGTCTTCCTCATCCCCTCCCTTGTATTATTCATCCTAGCGACGCTTTTTGTTCATCGGTCTTTGATTATTTGTCGGACT
This sequence comes from Hymenopus coronatus, assembly GCA_030762935.1. Taxonomy (NCBI): domain Eukaryota; kingdom Metazoa; phylum Arthropoda; class Insecta; order Mantodea; family Hymenopodidae; genus Hymenopus; species Hymenopus coronatus. The sequence continues at coordinate 87,499,109 of CM060898.1, forward strand.
TGAATACAAACCAATATTGTCAAACCAAGGACTGAGTGAAACACAAATGGTGCGAAGTTCCACCAACATTAGAGCAACACATCAAAAGACACGAACAACACGGGTACAGTTCCATGCACCGGACTGTAATGTGGTTCCATTTAAGCTGTATCGTCTGCGTGTGTGTGTGTGTGTGTGTGTGTGACTTTGGACAGCACAGCTTAAAAACTAAAAGACCGTTAAATACCAAACTTGGAATTTATTTTTGGTATCTTCCAAGGATGAGACACGAAATTATTTTTAAAAAATCGCCCCACCCTCTGGGAATAGATTTTGTAAACCTGATCATTCTGGATCAATTTTCTTGAATTTTGAATTACTGGTAAACCAAAAGAAATAAACAAAAGCTAATTATACTAAAAATTTAAATCTCGTTTAGACACGTAACTTATGTATATCAAATTTTATTGTAAAGTCGAATGTTTCAATATATTCCTTGTTATTGGTTTCAGTTTTAAACTACATCTCCAAAGGGATAGATCACCTTCGTCTCCATATCTTTTTTGTTTTACTGACAATGCAAAGCAAACCGAACTTCAATTGTTCACATATAGATCTGCTTTTAAAATATTTGACAATAGCTTTAGCCTACTGTATTCTCTATTTCCATTCTGCTTACAAAGAAGCAAGTAATAAGGAAATTTCTGCTAAAGTTTATCTTGTATAGCATCATGTAAGTTACAGAATAATAACACAGAATTTTTTTAATATTTGCATCAAAACAATTACTGGCAATCGTTTTATTTGCGTTTCTGCTATATACCTTCCTCTCTGTCAGCTTTTTCTTCAATTCATTTTTGTGGCAGGTTCTATACACCTAGCAATATATTGCCCCTTCCTTCGATTGCTTTGTGTCTACACCAGATTTTTATAAAACCTCTTTGAAAAATATATTCTCACATTTATGTAACAGAGGGGTAGGACTTTTGTGTTTCTCCGCATGGTTTGCTTACCTATGTTTGGGCTCAGTAAAGTCAGAGGGACAAGGCATTTGAATATTTTGTACACTGTTTGCCATTCTGTTTCGTGCCATTCCGTTCTTGAAACACAACACAAAATAACTAATCGAATACTTTTACTTTCTCTACCAAATACTACAAACGTGCGTAGTAGGTAGAGTAGGCATTATGTTTCATTCATAAATTTGATACCAAAATTTCACCAGAAATACAAGATTTGAAAATTTTGAATCAAAAAGGCATTATAACCTTCTCTAGAATGCATACGAAGGTCATATATTTCACCCAAATATTTTACACCGAGATTTTACTGTAAACATGTCCAGAGAATCCCTGACTCCAAAACAAACGCTTTTTATAAAAAGCTCAGCGAGTGTGTGAGTGTGTTGGTATTTAAGTTTGGTATCTCCAAGGATGCGACTAAAAGATGTTTTAAAAAATCCCCCCATCACAAACTTCCTTTTACGTGATACAATATTCGAACATTTTAATTTCCTCTAAAATGGATGTAAAGATATTTATTAATATAAAGTATATTAAAGATATTATATAACAAAATATATATCATGAATTTTCCAGGAATGTCCTCTGAAGTACTTTCATTCTGAATCACTTTATCATAAGCGGAAAATGGTGAGAGATAGACAAAACCTTACCGCACAAAAAATATAGATCTTGTCAAAACACTCGATTTATGTCGTATACATTTTTGTGTTTAACTAAGCGTTTACGAGATATTCCTTGTCATTAGTTTCAATTTTAAAATACTTATGCTTCTCTCAAGCAGGAAGTCGTCCGTGTTGCTTTTGTTTTACTCTTGGCCATGCAAAGAAGCCATTTTCAATGACATTCGCGTTTAAAACTTTTGAATATCGCTTTAACATAGTGTATTCCGTTATTTCCCTTCTACTCATAAGCAACTAAGTAATAAGATAATTGTTGCTAATGTATGCCTTGATTAACAAGATGTATATGAAAGAATAATCTTGTGTAAGGAAAGTTTGTGGAACAGTTAGAGAGAGCCATGTCAATTGAACACATCAGATTTTTATAAAGAAGTTCGTTTGTGTGTTTGTGTGTGTGTGTGGATAGCATATCAGTTAAATACAAAACTTACATATGTTTGAAAATTGTGATATTCTAAAAAATACTCAAAACGATTTGTATTAAAACACAAATATTAAATATATTTACACAAAAATAAAATGGCACCTTGAATTTTCTGAAAACAACTTCTGAAATCCTTTTAATTCTGGATGACTTTTGCACAACTTATATTTCGTAACCACACACAGTTTATGATATATGCGTTTATTTATTTACAAATATTTCCGAGATATCCCTTATCATTGTTTTTTAAAACACTTCCAATACTGAGTTTTTTCTCAAATGGGAAATCGTTACTTATTTTATTGTGGTCATTTAAAAAGAAGGCAATTGCAATTGCTTCACATTGCGACCTGCTTTTAAAATATTTGACAACAATTTTTAAGTAATGAATTTCTTTACATCCCTTTTTCTTAGAAAGAACCATGAATTAAAACAGTTATGCTAATGCCTGACTTGATTAGCATAGAGTACATTGAAGAATAATCTTTTTTATATGCCGCCTTTAACAACTATATTGGCGGTCCCCCCCCCCCTTTAGAACAGTTGCTCATGGCAATTTTGTTCGCTCGTTTACTGAGTGTATTGCTATTTGGTTTATTCTCTTTATATTTACATGCCCTACATTTGTAGTTCCAAACACTGGGGAGGATAAATAATAATTTGGGGTAGAAAAACATCTCTACCCTCAACCGAAATCGATCCCTGTACTCTCGTACAACAGGTATGTTCTCTACCAACTGAGCTACAGAGTAATATCACGAAGAATAAGCTTTTCTCAGAATAGCTTGCTGCAGAATAGGTAGAGAAAAGCACATGAATGGTATATAGGTTGTTAAAAGTATCTTCAAACTTTAAAACGCTATAAATACTATAATATTCCAGATATGATAAAAACAAAAGTCAAATACTGGGCAATCAATGGAGTTTGGTTTACTTTTGTTTTTATGGTTCTTCTCTACCATGGGCTCAGTTTTATTCAATACAACATTAGTAATTGTATACGTACTGCTACATGACTTTGTAAGTTACAAAAACACTAAATTACAGAATACAGCTGATCCAATGCCATTACTGAAAGCAATAGGATTTTTTCTCAAGAACTGAGGAAATTTATAATCTATTATAATGTATGATGACAATCTTCATGTCATCAAGAGACACTTTCCAACAAAGTGGCCGCCACGATCTCCAGATATCAATCCGACCGACTTTTGACTGTAGGCTTGGTTACCTTAAATACCTTTACTTTTTTTATTTTTTCCATTTATATAGTTCCCTTTAACATCTAAGGTCATATGGGGGCTTTGCACTTGAAACAACTCGTTGTCAGTAGGTTTAAATTATTTTGTTTTCTTAAAGCGCACACACATTCACTCTCACATACATACTTCCAGACTCTGTGGGGGGATAGGGAATAATTCTGGCTAAAGAAAACTTCCCCGCCGCAGCCGGGAATCTAACCCGGGACCTCCGGGTGAGAAAGAGATTTTCTGACCCATCCAACAACTGAAAGATGCTATCTTGTAAAATATTACATCATCTGCAGAATGCTGTGCATGGAATCGCAGGAAGAAAGGCGTACTTTGAACAAGAGAATGGAGGACATCTTCCTAATGTTTTATAAAAAAAAAAACATTGTTTCCTTAGTATGTGATACATTTTGATTTATTCCCTATCTAGTATATTGGAATATTTATAACGGTTTAAAAATTGAACATATTTTTGAAAGACATCAGATTTGTCTACCTGTCTTTAGCCTGTAATGAATAACATTAAAGTAGTTATTAAAATGTACTTTATTCAGCTAAATAAGAGTGATTTTAATTAATTTCAAATTGTATTGTTGTGACTAAATAACATCAATACATTTCTTGTGAGAAGTATCGGAATTTCCCTGGTTATAATAGGTAGTTTTAATGGAGACTGGGTATTACTCTACCAACACCACAACAAAGTAACTGTTAGTAATCAGTTTATTAACATTACCGAATAATGGCAACTACATCCTGTATTGATGACTTTGATAATGGCTTTCCGACGACATGTATATCCCTCCCTATATGTTCGCTAACAGAAACGGAGCAAGGACTTGCTTGCCCGACACCTGAACGGTTTCTGTCCAGCGCAGTTAGGTTCCTCATATGCCTGCAGGAACTTCAAACAGGTCTGTGATTGGACGCCCAATCTGGTTTGTAATGTTTGAACCGAACTAACGGTTATCAACTTCCTTTAACGAACTCCGTTATAATGAATAAATGTAAATGGAGTTTTATTTATGGACGCTCTTTAACTGCTGTGGTTCTCAACGTCCCATTTTATACTGGGTGTGAAAGACCGCTTAATTTTGCTCAGAGGTCTCTTTCATCACGCTTGAGGTTCTTTTACGTGCCATAAATCTACTAGCTTTACTTCCTTTCCGAAGGAAGCCATGCTAAGGATTTTTACGCCTGAAAAAAATCCATCGTCCTGCGCCGGGTTTGAACCCGCAACCTTGTGTATATGAAGGCAAATGTTATGAAAAATGCTTATCCATTAACCCCGTATAATAAATATATTTGTACTAGCTCACCCATATGCCACAGTATTATTGCCGACCCTGACATAATGTCTAAGAACGAAATATGGAAATGGAAAACGAAATGAATGAACATTTCATTTTTAACGCTGAATTGAATGCAACAATTGTACAGACATTTTTAATATCCTTCAATACAGGTAAAAGCAAAACACTTTGTAGTACATTATTATATGTATTCTCATACCAGGGGCTTTCAATAATACCGTAGAGAATCCAAGAAATTCCACTCGGAGCATCGAGAAAAGTTTCTGTTTAGTAACTATCGTCTCTTACTGGATGGTAGTTAAAGTTTCAGTTATATCCATCACGTGGTTTCGTTGGCATATGAGATTGAATCAACAATCTTGTGCTTATTTAGAAAGATGAGAAAATAGTTTTCTGCGGTGTAAAACACTTCTATTTAAAAGGCTAAATACCGAAAGAGCTAAAAGATGATTTAGATGAAGTTTATGGCACAACCACTCTTGCATTTGCAACAATTTACTATTGGATATATGAATTTCAACGTACATCCGCAAATGATGAACATCGTTCTGAACGTCGGCTAGCAGTGACTTCCTCCGAAAAGATTGCCAAAATCCAGGATATGGTTTTGAGTGATAGACAAATCAAAGTACAAGAAATAGTAGAGGCCTCCTGTACATCATAAAATACAGTGTTTTGAATTTTGTTACAAAAATTAGGTCTGACAAAAATGTATTCACAAGATGGGAGCAGCGTGCGAACCATTCGGAAGCTAGTTTGGAACTTTTCCGTCGCAATCCTGACGAATTTCTGCGTCGATACATAACAGTTGGTGAAACATGGATACACTATTACACTCTAGAGATAAAAGTACAGTCAAAACAGTCGGTTTTTAAGAAGAAGGTAAAGATGCTCTGGTTTTTTGGGATGCTCGTGGAATCATCTACATTGTTTACTTGCAGAAAGGAAGAACGATAAATAGAGAGTATTGTGCATCTAAAATAGTGAATTAATATTTCACTGTATTCGCTAGATTTAGCCCCCAGCGACTTCTTTTATTTCGAAACTTGAAAAAGTAACTCGACGAAAAACGATTCACTTCTAACGCTAAGGTCATCTCCCAAACAAATGCCTATTTTGAGGAACTTCCGAAACCCTACTTTTTGCAAGGCTTAAAAAAAGCTGGGAAACGCTAGAAACGTGTATCAAGCTAAAAGGAGAAAGTTGAGAAAAAATTTCTATCTTTTTCTAAGAACTTATTGAATATCCCTCATATAACTATATTTATATAATTCTGAAAACGTTTCCTCTCTCCTCATAAGGATATCATCAGACCTTCAGTCACTGTCAGAGCACCGCACATGACCCATTGTAATATAGGTGAACTCCTAGAAGGGACAGACTGAAGAACGATAAAATCTGTGTCGCTAACTGGGGAGACCGATCCATTTAGCGCCGCTTGGGCACGGGCCCGTCTCACAGAACACCCACCCTCCGGGGGTTTCCGAAAAGGGCCCTAATCCAAAAGCATATCCTAGCCAGGAGGTCACCTCAAAATAGTCAGAATAAAAACGTTAACCCTTAAATTTGCTGCTTTGAATATGTGATTTTTAGGCAAAGTATTAACAGTTTTTAATTACACTGACCTTAAGCAATAAATACAAGCATTTTCAGCCATAACATTTATTTCAACCATATTAATTTACTTCAATACTATTGCTGTGTGTGTTTTTTTTTCATAAAAAAACGTAAAATCTGTGCAACATTACATCAAGTGAGACCTCTTCATGCTTTATCATAGGCATATTTGACTGCAGTTGCCGGGGTTCGAACTCCTGATGTTCGGCCAGTCAATTACGTATCGCCCTAACGACTACGGCTATTCGAAACTCTTCTGTACCAGGTAAAAATGAAAGAGATATGAAATCGAATTACGAAATACAGGAAGAACGGCATATGTAGGAAATGAATTTGCGCTTTAAGGGTAAACAGAGGCCACCGCCCAAAAGCTACCCGTCGAACATCATAGTCTGATACTGCAACTCTGAAAAAAGCAATAGATAGTAACGTTTGGTAGAAGATGAACAACCCCATTTGCTTACCGACCCGGAAACCACGAAAAACTTATCGTAAGTGTGAGAGCTCGCCGGGGATCAAATTCGGGTCCTCCCGAATTCGGACCACAGGCGTTGTTGTATGAGCTACCCTTCTCGGTAATCTATTCTCATACTTGTTTGGATAACAATGACAATATGTGTTATAACTAACAAATCGGATGTGCTCCATTCAATTACTTTCTCTACATCTCTGTACCAAATTATTATTAATAATCTTTTTCTTCTCTCTACTGCATGCTGATTGGGATAAGCATTAGTAGACATAGTCTCATTACTTGCATCCTTGTAAGTAGAAGGTAAACAAGGGAATACCTAGGCTGAAGCGATATTCAAATCTTCTAAAAGCTGGTAGCAATGTATTGAAACCTTTTTCTTTCCATGGCCAGGAGCTGATAATAAATTTACGTATGAGAAAAGTTAAAGTATTTCTAAACTGAAACAAATACTAAGGAATAACTTGGAAATTGTCAGCTCCACGAAAAACATTGTGTTTTAACGAGATCTACATTTTTTTGTGTAGTAAACTGTTGTTTATCTCTAACGGTTTACCAATTATGCAAAAGTCATCCAGAATGAAAAGTCTTCAGAGGCTATTCCCAAAAAGTTCAAGATATACATTTCATTTGCCATGGAAGTATATTAGTATACTATATTTTAATCAATACCGTTCGAGCCAGTTTTGAGAAAATCAAAATGTTCTTATTTTTTCCATGTGAAGTGTAGTTTACTTGGGGGGAATGCCCTTGAAAATCTTTGTGATCTGTCTTTGTAAAATACCAACTTTTCGATTTTGAGTTATTTTGGGGATCTTAAAACGTGCATTTCCGGTGAAATCTCGGTAGCAAATTTTTGCCTATTTACTATGTACTAAGTGGAGAAAGTAAACATATGTCAAAAGATGTTAATATTATACGAAGGTTACTACAAAAGAAATAGACAATTTCAACTGTCTGTAAAACAAAAACTATTAGAGATAGCAACCTAATTATTTTGCAGGTATGTTGAGAAACTCTCAAAGTTTCGTTTGATACTATTGCTAACGCTGTAGTGTTTTGTTTGTTGTTGCAGAAGCTGAAATGGCGGAAAATCCTATGGAAAAGGCATATTGCGTGTTGGAATTTGCTAGGACGCAATCAGCAACTGTTGTCCAACGACATTTTAGAACACGTTACCACAAAACGCCACCGACTACACAGTCAATCTGCGACTGGTATAGAAAATTCGAAACAACGGGATGTTTGTGCAAAGGGAAGAGCTCGGGAAGACCAAGAGTTTCGGAAGAAAACGTTGAACGTGTTCGTTCTGCCTACATAAGAAGCCCACAGAAATCGACATCTAGGGCAAGCATGCAATTACAAATTCCACAGCATACTGTATGGAAAATCTTGAGGAAGCGACTGCACATGATGCCTTACAGATTACAGATGTTGCAGTTTCTGAGTGAAGAAGATAAGGTCATACGGCGTGACTTTTGCATCGACATGTTGCGACATGATGAAGACGATGTTGGTTTTTTGTGAGCGCATCATTTCATTTTTGTGGTAACGTGTTCTAAAATGTCGTTGGACAACAGTTGCTGAATGCGTTCTAGCAAATTCCAACACGCAATATGCCTTTTCCACAGGATTTTCCGCCATTTAAGCTTCTTCAACAACAAACAAAACACTACAGCATTACCAATAGTAACAAACGAAACTTTGAGATTTTTTCAACATACCTCCAAAATAATTAGGTTGCTATCTCTAATAGTTTTTGTTTTACAGGTAGTTGAAGTTGTCTATTTCTTTTGTAGTAACCCTGTATATCATCAAAGCCGATACTTTTGTATGGAAGTGAAATATGAGCTTTTAGAGCCCGAGTTAAAAAGCAAATTGAACTAGCATAAATGAGGTTTCTCAGATCTATTGGAGGTGTTAGCTTTCTAGACAAAATTACAACAGTGAAGCACGAGACAAATTCAAAGTTGAAAGTATAATGGAGGAAATTGATAACTATAAGTGAAGATTGTACCAATGTGGAAAGGATGACTCGACAGACTGTGAAGGCAAGCTTTTATTTCTTTGGATAGTGTTTATCGCCCGCTTTTACTACTTGTGAATAAAGATGGATCACCGGTGGAATGCGATGGCTGGAGAAACGCCACCCCTGCACCACTATTTCCACATGCGGTCGCTTGGAATCGAACCCCGGCCGTCTAAGTGAGAGGCGATTGGTCTAACCACTCGGCCACGGCCCAAGCTTCATTTTACCATACTGTTGGAAAGCACAACTTGGGCCAACTAAGAACGGGGTGGAAAGAAAACATTACACTCGTAAGGGGATAGCAATGCCCTAATCCATGACGAGAGGAAGACAAAGATGGAATAATTATTAGTAATTTTCAATTGAAATCAGAAGAAAATTGCAAAGCATTTGCGCTTCATGTTAGAAATTTGAAATATAATTCATCAGAGAATTTAGTTTGTAACTAATATTGCAATTCATTTTATTTTATTTGATTGAAACTATAATTATCTACCATTAGCTGAAAAAGAGCAATGTATTAATAGTATATTTTGATATCAGTTAGCAGTAGCCAGATGGAGGGGTCTTCAATGAATATAACACATTCTTAACGCGAGACTTTTGTACTTCCACATGCTTTTGGGAAGAATGGATGATAGGGGGATGAAGGCTGATCGAAAATGGACGACGATGTGCTTCAGCAAGGATTGTGTACCTACAAATTCTAACCTGACACTAATCCTAACACTGGACATTACCTATCTGAAAATATGGGGCTACCGGAAATAGACAAGACAGATGCCAGAAAGGAAGAAGGCCAACCGATGGTTAGTGGACTGAATATTGGTGGTTTGGACCCGAGTATCACAGAGACTTTTTATTCCGGTTCTACCTTTCCAAAATCACTTCGGAATTTTAATACATTTTATTTTCAGAGTTTAAAAAAATTATATAAACTAGGTTGTTAACCAATGTAAGTAATGTAGGACAGCGACATTTTCTAAATTTGTCTTTGTATATAACGTGGTTCATTTGTGTATAACTCGCCTCCTTAGCATGACTTTCTATTTTTGTTTATAATACAAAACTAGTCCAGCAACCTCTTTAGTAGTACTTTTCCACCAGTTAAGCGCTGAACTTCCTTCATTTAGCCCCGCAGCCCTATACTCTTGCTCAGTAAAATCAATAGTTTTCGGTTTGTTGTTAATGTTCTTTGTCCTTCCCAAATGACAAAGAATGCAATTGTTTAATAAGATTTATGCAACCACTCTACGCCCTTCTTTCCTTAACTCCTGAGTTGGAATCGCCAATTGTTTATTATAAGATTTTGAATGCTAGAGATTTGGCGTATAGCCAATAGTAGACGGACATCTAGCAAGCATCTTCCTGCCACTAAGGTAAATTGCTTCCCTTTTCACGCTTTTCGCGGTTATTTTTGTTTACAAAATTTACAATAAAAGCTCGATTAGACGTGTTACACAATCCTAAGAGGATTCTGTATAAATTAAATAAAGACAAATACCAAAGGTTATGTAATGCTTATTTGATCTCGAGTTTACGTCATAATTACGCTAAGATGAAATAAAAAGTTGTAGCCAGCAGCAACAAGAATTTAAAATGAAACGAGTGCGAATATCCACCCTCCATGAAATTCATCTGAATTCTCGTACTGTGGCTTTCCCTTCATTCCTTTTATAATCCACTAGTTTGGCCTTACTAATGCTATGCATATCTTTCCTCTCATTTTATCTCGCTGAGCTCCTCATATATCAGCAGACAAAAACCATCGTGACCAGGCAAAGCCCTGTGTACCATTGTACGCATGGATGGAGCTGGAAATCAACAATAGATTCATGCAAAGACCAATGCATGTTGCCCTTTTGTAGCCGGGGGAATGTGTCGGAGCCAGGAAATGCTTGCTTGCCAGCATCTCTTTTTGTCCACAGTTAGCCCCGTAATGAGCGTGTAAGAGCACCATTTCTTTCTCTAGTCTATGTTATCTGTTCCCTCTTTGCTTTTCGTATGAACAGATACCCACCCACACAACCATTTGCAGCAAAATGGCCACGCTCCCACGATAAAGCATAAAAAGAACAAAAAGAAAAAAAAAACTCTGATTATCGAACTTCGGAATGCCTGTATCTCATCCCATTTTGTTCGCTCTCTCATTATTGTTTCCTTTTTCCGCTTTTTTTTTGACGAAATTCCAGTGTTCCAAATGATAATTATTCCGCTACAGTGATTATCAGAAATGGTAACTGTATTTGCTCTATTATAAATATTGGATTCGTTATATTCTGAGAGATACAAAAGCTCTTCCTTTTTAAGCATTTAGTGTTTTACAATCGAAAAATTTTGAATAATGACAAGTGGATGTAGGCTTTTCATAGTAAAAATATCTGATGTACTCCATTCACACAGCTTTCTCTACCTCTCTGTAACAAATTACTGTTAATAAACCTATTTTTATATCAACTTCATGCTAATTAAGATAAAAATTAGCAGAAACTATTTTATTACTTAGTTCTTTATAGGTAGAAGGGAAATAAGTGGAAACACTAAGCTAGATCGACTGTCAAATGTTTTAAAATGTGATTGATCTATAGAAATCCGATGCTTTGCATGGTCTATGTTCACAAGTTCCCGTATGAGAAAAGTATCAAGTATTTTACAACTGAAATGAATAACAAGAAGTATCTTAAAAATAATCTACTCCAGGAAAAAATACATGCCACATAAATTGGGTTTTAACGAGCTCTAACATTTTTGTATAGTAAGTTTTTGACCATTTCTTATGGTAAGTTATATAAAATTCCGCAAAATTCATTCTGAATAAACATATCTTCAGAGCATATTCCCAGAAAATTCAAGATATACATTTTATTTGTCATGAATATCTTTAATATTCGATAATTAATTAAAATCGTTAGAGCCATGTTTGAAAAACTCAACATTTGCGAAAAATTTTCCGCGTAAAGGGTAGATGGGGTGGGGGGATTTTCCTGAAAAGTTTCGTGTCGCATTCTTGGAAGATACTGAACTTCATTACCTGGTTTGGTATTTAACGGACGTTTCATTTTTGAGTTGTGTATCCACAGACCCGAACACACACACACACACACACACACTCAACTTTTTCTAGATCTTTTTACTCAGGAAGTCCCAAAACATGTATTTCCGGTGAAGTCTCGGTATTGAATTTTTGGTGCAATACAATACTACTCTATAATGTAGAGGTAGTATGTGTAGAGAAAGTAATAAAATGCGTGTCTTTGTTAACCACGTCAGGTATTACATTGTTTTCCTGAAAGCAATATTTATTATAGATGCCAGTATCGCTATAATAATAGTTTACTTTAAATTATAGTTTTCATATCTCTGACGTCGGAGATAGCTCAATCATGTCGTTCATGGTTTTATGCTAAAGTCTGTGGTTCGATCTCCACTGATGTGGCAATTTTAAGTAGCCCGCCTTGGTAGTGTGGGGTAGCTGGTGTGCCTTACATTCAAGAGGTCGCGAGTTTTAAACTAGCTTAGAGGAAGTTACCCGGATAAGGCTTTATTCGGGTAACTTCCTGAAAAGACGGCATTTAATTAATTAATTAATTTTAAGCTGCATGATCCCTAAGATCAGTTGAGCATTTTACCGATTTCATTGGGTGGCGCCGTGATTGAGTGGTTAGACCGCTCACCTTCTATCCAGGCGGCCCGGTTTTTATCCCAATCATCCGCATGAGGGATTTATGGTGGAAGAAGCGGAGTCTGGGTTGGATTTTTCCGGGTCCTCCGGTTTCCCCCGCCACTCATTCTTCCAATTGCTTCATTGTCACACTTTCTATAATCAATTTCGCTTACATTTCATATTATCCACTTCCTTGTGTTCATGCCTGGCTACGGCCGACCCCTCGTACTAGATTCTCCATTCTGTGGTTTCGTGCCGTTGGCTATCCGACAGCTTTTGACTCCCAGAAATTTGTTTGTAAGTTCTAGGAGGGTGCTAGTCTTACAAATTTGAGGAAGGTAAGCCGATTACCATACGAAACCAATTTCATTCATCGTCCGATATGAATAACCAGGTTAAAGGACGTTGAGCTAGAAAAAGAAAGAAAAAAAAAAAAAGGTCAGCCCTATCCAAATCATCACCTCTATCTCATTTCTTAAGGCTAAGTTTGGTTACGAGTACATGCTAAAAGGTGTAGGTCCTCTCATTGCGCTTCCATCCTCATTATTGTGCCTTCAGACGTAACCATTCCACTTCAGAAAAGGGTCAAAACATCGCTTGCGAGAGATGAAAACATTCCGTTTGAGAAAAGTTGAAGAACATGGAAATTGAAACCAAAAACAGGGAATATCTTTGAAATGGTTAGCCTAAAAAAGGTCGTGTGACATAAATTGTGTGTTTTAACGAGATATATATCTTTGATGTAGTAAGTTTTTGTCTAGCTCTTGCAGTTTACCAGTTACGAAAGAGTCATTCAGAATAAAGAGGAATTTAATAGGTATTCCCAAGAAATTCAGGATTTTATTTGCCTTGTGAGATGGCATTTTAATCAATATCGTTGAATTTTCTTACAGAAAAATTTAAAATTTCGAAAAATGCTCCATGTAAAGGTAGTTTGGCCATTTTTCTGGAAATTTACTATTATACTCTTGGAATATCAGGGAATTAAATACCAAGTTTTTTATTTAACAGATTTTTCGTTTTAGACTTATGCGCTCCCCCATAACACACACAACTACATGCATGGACGATTTTCTAAAAATGCTTTTTATTGAGAGATCCTTAATATATATTTTGTGAAATCTCGGTACTGAATGCTTACAATTTACAATACCTTCTCTGCCTAGTATGTATAGCTATGCTCGCCCCCATACACACACGCACCATGCAACTATACACATGGACGTTTTTCTAAAATCCTTTTCTTATTCAGAAGTGTTTTAAACGTGTATATTTTGTAAAATCTCGGTATTGAATGTTTGGGAGAAGTAAAATATCTCCTCTACCTGCTATGTAGAGTTCTCCCATATACACACAAGCATCATACACGCAACTATACACACGGACGTTTTTATAAAAATGTTTTCTTTATTTAGAGGTCCTTAAAACATGTATATTTTGTGAAACTTCGGTATTGAGTATTTGGGTGAAATAAAAACTCTTCTCTGTCTACTATGTACATTATAAACACGTGCTAGAGAAAGTAATATATGGTGGGATCGACACCAATTATCTTTCCTGTGATGCAACCCAGAAATTCAACATAGCTCATTATCCCAACTACCAATGTGAAATGGAATAGTTTTCCTTTCTTATAAGTTGTTTAATTTTGTGGTTAAAACAAAATTATTAAAATAATTATTGTACCTATTTACAAAAACAAATTGAGGTATTATCTTCCCACTAAATGAAGAAGCAAAGACTTTAGATTGTACAATAAATAAAAGTGAATTATATTTAATTTCATTTTAGTTGTTTTAACTGGAATAACTAAACGTGCTTCCTCAAATAATACCCCTAAATTGATTTTTATTATTTTCTTTCTTCTCAATTATATTAGTTTTATTTAATGTAATAAATTATTATGCATCTTGTAATAAAATAGCTTCTCTATATCCAGTTTAAGTTATAACATGAATAGTTTTCTTGAAAACGGTTGTTTTCAAGATAATTAGCTGACATTTTAAAAATAAAATGCAGTGTAGATGCCTTCCTTAAAACAAATATATGCGAACTTGAAGTATGCAAATACAAAACGCAGTGACCGTTAAGAACGAAATAATAGCAGCTGTTCAATCTAACTGCAAGTAACACACAGAAGTTTAGGGCTTGAATGTAACAGAACAGGATATTACGATGATGCGATGCTAATGTATTTCGTGGAATTACAGTTTTATGTTACTGCCTCCATTATGCCTACAGCAGAGGCACGACAGCAGGCGTGGTATTCATGAGCTGCCTATTCAAATTTAAAGCAAGCCTCCAGCACACGTTTCTTTGGAAAGGCGGTATTCTACAATGGAATATGCGTTGCTGAATTATTGATCGAGGTAGCAAATTGATTTACATCCGGTTTTTCTCTGTCCTGGAGCGGACGTAAGTCAGTACCCACCCTTGGCCGATATGTTAGTCATGGTGGACATTGTAGCCGAAACATGAAGCTTTCCTGACAGGTGGTTCCACTATCAACAGAATAGCGATGGAGAAGTATTGAAATAATAAACCTCATGTGATAATATTCACCGGAATTTTTCTAGCAATGACAAATTTACTTATACATAGTGGGAGGTAGCACGTTCAAATATTTGTATGTGTTTGAGTACCATGCAACGCTCCAGTACTTGCAGCCTTCTTCATTAACTTCTTCATAAGGAAGACTTCGCAATATTTCTATGACATCTGTCTATCTATCTCAGACGTTTGGTCATTTTATATAACCTTTTATTGCATGGTGTTCCATTTTGCAACATAGATAATTAATCAAAGGTATTTTTAGTGTTATTTTCTAACCTTCAACAACAAAATTACCTTATTTTATTTGTTTTATATTGTAAAAAGTTAATATTTTTGCAATAAAACCAAAGTGGTTTAACAATACACTGTGTGATTTGGTTAGCAACATGAACACTCCATTGGATCCTGACAAAGCATATTGGAACTGTGGCAAGGAGGTGAGACTGATTTGGCTTCCTGAGACCAGAATGCTGGAAGTTTATGAAGACCGGATTTATTGGTGATATGCAGCAATTTATCACCCGGTTTGAGGTTACCAATCCTGTTGATCACTCTGTTGGCTATCACCTCAAGGGTAAGACTCACTGACAATGTTGTTAGTTTAAGCTTCCCGTTGCTGTGAGGACGACTCATTCTAAAAAAAATATAAACCCAACCAAAGAAAAGAAGAAAATTCCTCAAAACGTGAAACAGCAACGATAAGAATGTCGACATAAAGGAAATAAACATAAAAAGGGGGATACAAGAGCGATAAAGTGCTTTTCTAAGGCCTATATTAAACAAAAAATATTTATCTGATATAATAAAGTGCAAAATCCATACAACTCAGTTCAAAGTACCCCTGCCAGCATTCAAGCGTGCCACATAGGTTATTTTACTTGGGTCCTCCCCATCATTAACCAAAGTACCACCTGACTGCATATATGCGCAGAGGCGAGTTTTCTCCTGGTTCTCCGGTCCCCCCCCCCATAGGTACTCCATCTTCATTCCGTGTATCATCACTTCATCGTCTGCAGTGCTATGGTAGTAAAAGCGGGCGTTAAACACTATAAAAAACAATTGACTGCAGTCGCTGGGACTCGAACTCACGACTTTCGGCTTGTAATGGATGGCCAGTCCACCCCGTATCGCCCTAACGATTTAAATCGCTTTAGTTGTGGTACCCGTGAAAGGGATATAAATACCGGTTTGCAAATTAGAGGAAAAACGCCATATGTAACAAAAAAATCCATGCAATAAAGGGTTTACACGTCGTACGATTAAGCTTCCCCTGCCCTTTGGCCTGCCCAATATAGGCGGCGTGATGTGAGGAAATAGCATCAAACGTACTGAAACTTCAATCCTACGTAACCATACGCCTTTGTTTTCATAGCTTACCTGATTAGAATTCACAATGTATTCAGGGTTGAACACAATGATATGTGCTTTATTTAAATTTGGTTTTATTGAATAAATACAAGGCTCAACTTGCAAGCAGACATTTGCACTTCCGTTCTTTAAACTACAAAATCATATTCATTGCTCTTACTATTGTGAAACATTAAAATTAAACTTCAACATTTAAAAAACTTAAAACCAGAAATTTAGAGAACCTGTTTCACATCGATATTGAAAAACTGAAAAATCGTACCAAGTTGCAATATATGCCTTCATAGTAATGACGATTACATTGAGAAATGGAGGAAGATTCTGTAACTTTGTAATTAAAGTATTTTAATACATTTCGTTATTATTGTTATTCCAAATCGTTCTTAGCTTTCTGAACCTCCATCATATATTATACCATTTACATAACAAGCGCAACACTTAAGATATTTTATTACCAAGCATATTTTAATTTTAATAAAGTGGTGATTGGTGACAACGTACGAAAGCATTGCTGAATATTAATCTATTTGAAGTGACAAGCTTTTGAGTCAGAAACAAACAAACAAAGCGTAATTACGAAATTTGAAGCATGCCCTTTAGATAGCGACAACGAAAGCCCAAATTACGATATTAAATATTTCTAAAAGGGTTAAAGTACGAAAGGAATTTTATGTATTTAATTCACATGACTCTCTACCTATTCTACAGTCGCCCTTCGTGATGTAATGGTTACCATGCTAACTTCATATACCCAAGGTCGCGGGTTCAAACCCGGCAGAGGACGATGGATCTTTTCGGGCGTAAAAATCCTTAGCATGGCTTCCTTCGGAAGTGGGTCCCGTGTCGTAGAATTACGGCACCTAAAAGAACCTCAAGCCTGACAAAGGCTTCTGAGCAAAATTAAGCGGTCTTTCACGCCCAATTTAGAATGGGATGCCGAGAACCAAAGCAGTTAAAGAGCGTCCATAAATAACAGGCCATTTTCATCTATTCTGCAAAAAAGTATTCTTACAAAACCTTGTACTTCTCTCTATTTTATGCTAATCAAGATAAAAATTAGAAGAAAAGGGTTTATTGCTTAGTTCTTTATAATTAGAGGGAAAAAGGATAACATTAATTTAAAGCGATAATCTTAGTGGCCTGAAATTGAAATCCCTTTTGTTAAAATGATCAGGATTAAAAAAGTCTAAATTTAAATGGTACGTCCTATTAAGGATTTAGTATGTGTTCACTTTGGTGTGTTACTTGCATTCTCTCTTCTTTAAATAGTTTTCCCATAAACTACCCACATAATTTACTACCCAACTTTTCCTTTCTCTACAAGTTCTATGTAAATTTTGTATAGAGAAGGTATTCCACCCCACTCAAAAATTCGATACGAGATTTTAACTAAAATACATGTTTTGAGAACCCCTGGATCCAAAAAAGAAAAGCATTTTCAAAAAAATGGCCGTGTGTGTTTAGGAAGCATAATTCAAAACCGAAAACTCGGTTAAACACCAAGCTTGGCATTTAAATGTAGTGCCCTTCAACAATCCAATACGAAGGTCTTCAGGAAAAAATCCCCGATTCCCAAATACCCTTTACATGGAAAACATTTAAAATGTTTAATTTTCTCAAAAATGGCTAAGATTTTGATCAAAACACTGTGTATTAAAGATATTTATACAGCCAATAAACTATATATCTAATCCTGAATTTTTTGGGAATGGTCTATTAAGACCTCTTCATTCTGGAAGGCTTTTGCAAAACTTTTAAACCACAAAAGATAGCCAAAAACTTACTTTACAAAAAATGTAGATCATGTATTTTTTCATGAAGTTAACCATGTCCAATACATCCCTTGCTATTGGTCTAAGTTTTCAAACAAACTTTGCCATACGAGAATTTATCAACACCTGGCCATGCTAATAAACGAATTTCAGTCGCACAGCATCTAGCTTTTAGGTTGACTATCGCTTTATTGCCATATTTCCACTCCATTTCTGCTAATGTTTATCTCGATTAACATGAAGCAGATAGAAGAATGAGATTTTTCATAATAATTTGTTACAGAGCTGTAGAAAGTAATGGGAATGGACCATCAGTGTTTTTTTTTTTTTTTTTTTTTTTTGGCATGGTGGTAATTGCGTCGAGAAAATAAACAACGTCTGTCAGCATAGAATATTATCCGTTTTGCTTCCAGTTTTCACACCTCATTACATGAGCTGCTAGTCTAGGTAGTGCGAGATCATTGGCCTTATAGAAAGAAATCGAACTCAGTTCTGATACAACATTCGAGGCCTGCGCAGTCAACCTTATGCCCGTGGCCTCGCGCTCTTGGAGAAAATAATCAGCATGTCTTGTTGTGCCTCGCCTACTTAGAAGCACTGACCAACCTGAAACATACCACTTTTAATAACTAAAAGTTTAAGTCCGCAAATGAAGCTAATATTGGTGTAATTGTTCATTACAACGTCTAGTGTTTTATTCATTTGTTTACATAAAACTTGGTGTATTTAAACTAATTACCTATCAAATGGATGTGAGCATATTTATTAATAGACAAGTCCAGCATTAAACTTTTCTCGTAAACATTTTTCAGCGACATCATACTTGAAACGTCTCATATTTGATGCAGTTTTTTTAAATAATGTTTTACTCCAATTCAAAAATACGTTAAAAAGCATATACCTTTAAAATTAATTCTACAGTTTTTAGAAATAAGTTATTACGTTTTAAAAAATTAATATTTTGGAGAGTACCAAAGTAAATTTTTGTACAATAACCAGAGGTTAAGAGAAAAACTCTCCGAGTTCATAGAACTTTTATTGAACTATTTTAATGCAAATACTGAATTTTTAGGCCAATATTGTTCAAAATGCTTTATGTAGTGCCTTTGTATTAGTACAATGAATGTACTAAGAAAAAAATTAATATTTATATTATCTCTAAATTAAAATTTCAAAATTAGCAAAAGCATTATGTAGAGTAATAACTTAAAATTACAACAAGATATTTAGGTACTTCACTTAGAATTGACTTAATTAGGGTTTAAAGAGAGCCTAAAAGAATTAAGATAAAAAAGTATAGATATATATTGTAGGTATACTTGTTCTTTTAGAAATCTCATGTTGATAGCTTAACAATAATTCACTATTCTCTGGGTTCAATTTTGAAGCCGATTCTGTTAAATAGGGAAAACTAACTAGTGTATAGACTGGTAGAGACAATGACTACACATTGGAGGTTGTGCATTCCTTTAATACGCTCCTGAGAGGAAGGTTTCAGCACTTTTTGCTCTGCTTTACCATAAATTCTCTTGAGATTATCTGACTTGCGCTTCGTCACAAGCCATTTCCTCTTTCACGCTGGAATCTGCCAATCCAATATTACATAGCGTGTTCTGACTGCATGGTGATATCCGAAATGGGATGCCTGCAATTTCCACAATCCCACAATACGTCCCCGATAAGTATATGACATAGCTGATGGCTGTGATAACAGCCTCCTTTATTATAAGGCCTCCTTTATGGAATGTAATAAAGGAAATGATCCTTCCTTGTTTTATTCATTGCGTCGTTTAGAAACTCTTTAATATTTTTCAGCACAAGAGCTATCTTTATTTTATAGCCTTCTGTAGGAAACAGAACAGCAATTCTGCAACTTGTGTAAACAATGTGTTTGACTTATCATTTGATAAGTTTCACTCAAGACCCTGCACTCACTATTATACAAACTATTCTTATAAAATCTTATGTTCATATTCTTTTATATATTGTATAATATTTTATTTTCTTTTTATATTATGTTTATAGTTCTTACAAAGCTTATGTTTACAAGGAAAGCTATCTAAGAACTCTACATTATATTTATTTTGCCCCTCTTCGCAACCTTTCCCTCGCTGGAGCCAGAAACCAACTTTGTTCATTGGTTGTGGTTTGATTGCCAGAACTGTGACAAAAACCAATAGGATACGGACACTCTAGCAGTGTTTAAACCAATAAGACATCAATGCAAATGGGTAGCTGTGTAACACAACTAATAAGGAATTCTGCCAACGTTAAATAAAAATATAGAAAACCAAATGCATCAGCGGTATTTTGGTGGGGGGCGTCCCTAATCTACCTACATTAAAATGCTTAATATCCTCAAAACTTCGGAATCGAAATTTTCCCGTAAATAATTGTTCTGAGGTCCCTAAATTCAAAAGCTTTCACTTTTAGGGATACTTCTACGCGAGAGGGAGAGATAATAGTCTATGAATAGCGTAACTTAAAATTGAAACGTCGAATAACTATAGTTTGTGCAAAAGGCTCCTTAAATTATCAGATCAAAACCATAGGAAACTTAACTCTTTAATTATGATTCCACACATAAGCTTATTCATTAAGTTTGTAACTATTAATTAAGTTTATTTTTGATAAAGAATATTATCTTAAATTGTAATAATTAGATAAATTCTAAAAAATATGTGAATTTTATTTCTGGAAATTAAATCCACTGCACTAAACTTATTGACTAGTTGCCTATACCCCCGTCTTGGAAGTCGCTTCTGTCCTGAGAGGGTAGGAAGTGCTATCAGCGACTTCATTTAATACTTTTCTATGGCGTTCCCCTTTAACCAATGGTAGCGTACCTACTATACGGAGACTTCACATGGCGCGATTGCCTGTTCAACCGCTACTACTATCCCGACACCAGTCATCAAACGAAACTGCACTTTACACAGATAATGTACCATACCTACAAAGTAGAAATGAATAAACATTCTTGAATGGGAAACCAAATAAAAAAGTCTTATATGTTGCCTTCATTTGACTTTATGTACATATTCTGCAACAAACTAATCTTACAAAGATTTATTCTTCTCTCTACTTCATACTAATCATGGTAAATGTTAACAACAATGGTATTACTATTTACTTTTTACAGGTAGAAATGCATAAGAGAATACAACAGGCTAAAGCTACATTCAAATATTTTAAAATCTATCGCTTTGTGATTGTCAAGGCCAGGAGAAAAACAAGAGAGACATGAAACGGAAGAGAACCTCCCGTTTAAGAACAGATTACCTATTTTAAAATTTAAAACAATAACAAGGAATAGCTCTGAAATGTCTAGCTCTACAAAAACTGTATATGACGAACTTTATGTTTTAATGAAATCTACATTTCTGAGTAGTAATTTTTTTTCATTTCTCGGCTTACCATTTACGCAATATTCTTGCAGAATAAAGAGACCATCAGAAGCTATTCAAGATATACATATTTCATCTTTAATTAAAACCGTTACAGAAATTTTTAAGAAAATAAAATCTTCAAAGACTGTTCCATGTAGGTAGTTTAGGCTGGGGCATTCTTAAATATGTTCGTGTCGCATTGAGTTATGATGTCCACAAACACACTGAGGTATTTCTAAAAGTGTTTTTTCTTTCTTTCTTTCTTTTAGATTCAGGGGGTCTCAAAAATGTTTTTCCGGTGAAATCTTGGTATCGAATTGGATTGCAATTCCTTGTGTGAAATACAATACATTCTCTACACACTGTACGTGTTAAGTGTAGAGAAAGTAAAAACTTATACAGAAATATAAATATTTTGAACTTTTACCCTTAATATTCCAGCAGAAGATACGTTTTTCGGAAGCATTTTCCACCAGTTTCACTGAATGAGTCTGTGTTATAACTAGGAATTTGTATTTACGAATTTATGTTGTGTTTGCAGCAAGGTAGGTATTTCTGTGGATGAAAGCCACCTATAATTTCTTCTCTCTCTTTTATGACCACACAACATGTGTGACAGCAGAACAGTAGTTACAACTACCTGTAGCGGATCAATTTTGCTTTCAATGTAATAAAACTGTTTTTGTGGTGGTCCATTACCGTAAAACAGGTAAATGCACAAATTCTGCTCATTGCGACAACAGCGATGTTTCCCGAGCCCCAGGAGGTCTCTGCATTGTACACACAATATTAACACGAGTTTTGCTTTTGTTGCAGAACGGAACCTACGCATGCGCGTCGCTGTGCCCTCAGGAGTACATCTCGCCGCAGGGATCGTGTAGACACCCGCGACTGGTGGAAGTTCCGGGTCAGTGTTGCAGAGAGTGGATGTGTGATAGTGCTTCAGGTATGTGCACCTGCATGTTAAAACAACTCAATCAATGGCATTTTACGAGCAATAAATTCTGCTCTCTAGAGAAGAGAAACACAAATATTCCTCACAGAGGGCCAGACTGCTATTATTCAGTTAAGGTTATGTAGTTGTAGATACAGAAAAGAGGCTTTGTTTCCAATAAAAATATGTATTCAATTCACATGGCTTACTCCAAATGTTCTGCGGATAAGCTATTCTTACAATTTTTTTTCACACAAGCAGTGTGTAGGACAGCAGTTGAATAGGTTCAAGCTGAATATTTTTTTCTTGTTTTAATTGAAAAATACAGTTCCGGAGGATTGTCAGGACTCCGGCGCTGTATACCTATTTCCACTGTTTTTTCCAGTTTCCTACATTTCCTTAGTTGACCTGTTCATTTTTAACGTTTTACTTTTACAAGTACATACACAGATATATACACATTCACAAACACAAAAACACCCATACCCAAGCCGTGACTCAAACCCACGATCCCGTGCGCCACGAAGCACCAAAGCGCTTTAGCGAGCGCGGCCACCGGGACCGGCACTTTTCAAAACCATAGCCGGAATTTGAACTACGGATCTCCCGGTCTCTATTCGGTTCTCCTAACTACTTAGCCTACATAGGAACATGCCGATTCAGCATTAATTTCTCAAATGACTCGCATGTTTCGCGGTAAATTACAAGGTGTTAAAAGCCGCTTTTATACCATGGCACCGCAGGCGGCGACACTGATGATACATGGAAATGGAAATGGAGTTTTATTTATGGACGCTCTTTAACTATTGTGGTTCTCAGCGTCCCTTTCTAGACTAGACGTGTAAAACCGCTTAATTTTGCCCAGACGTCTCTCTATCAGGCTTGAGGTTCTTTTACAACCCGTAAATATACGACGCGGGACCAACGGCTTTACTTCTCTTCCAAAGTAAACCATGCTAAGGATTTTTACGCCCGAAAAAATCCATGTCCTCCACTGGGTTTGAATCCAAGACCTTGGGTATATGAAGTTAGAATGGTAACCATTACACCATAGAGGGCGACATGAAGATGGAACACCGATGGAATGCGATGGGGGGCCGGAGAATCTGGTGAAAACCTGCCCCTGCGCCGCTCTGTCACCACAAATCCCATATGCGGTCTCCTGAGATCAAACTACCTTAGTGAGAGGTGAGTGATCTAAACACTCGATCATGGTACGAACTATTTTGAGATGACAATGTCGTTAACACTAAGTCTCGGGGTTCATAGTTTAACCGACTATTAGGTTAATTAGTGTTATTTTTTCTCTCTATTTTTTCACAATAAATATGTATAGTACAGGATCTGAAAAAATTAGTAAAATTAGAAGACAGATGAATTTAATGCCGTGTTGACATGTTGTCATGTCAGCTCAATAGAGCACCCGGCTGCAAACTAGGAGAGCCAAGGTTCAAATCCAGGCTATGGTTTTGGGAATTATTTTTATTGGAAAACGGTGAAGTATCACTGGTGTCTACCACGCAAGCTTGCAAGCTTGCAAGCTTGCAAGCTTACAAGCTTACTGCAACCTTTGAGTGATGAGATAAAAAAAAATCTGATGTGTACCATTCATATGACTTTCTCCATATCTCTGCAACAAATTATTCTTAAAAAGCTTATACTTTTATTTACTTTATGCTAATCAGAAAAAAAAATAGTAGAAATAGTCTAATTACTCGCTTCCTTGTAAGTTGAAGCGAAATAAAGGACAACTGTAGGTTAAAGTGATAGTCAAAAGCTAGTTGATATGTCAATGAAGTTCCTTTGTCTATATGGATAGGAGTTTACAAGTTCCTGTATGAGAAAGGTATACTTTTTTCATAGCAGAAACCAAATATAAGGAATGTCACAAAAACGACGAACTCCACGAAAAAACTGTATGTAACATAAATTGTGTGTTTTAATGTGCTCTACATTTTTTGTAGTAAGTTTTTGTCCATCCCTTACGGTTTAGCAGTTATTGAAAATTTAGCAAAATTCATTCAGAATAAACTACTCTTCAGAGGCTATTCCCAGAAAATTCAAGATATACATTTTATTTGTCAGGTGAATATGTTTAATATGCGGAATTTTAATCAAAATCGTTAGAGCCATTTTTGAGAAATCAAAATTTTCGAAAAAAGTTCCACGTAAAGGGTAGTTGGGAGTGGGGGGATTTTTCTCAAAATCTTCGTGTTGCATCCCTGGAAGATACGAAACTTAAATACCAAGTTTGGTATTTTACCGACTTTTCGTTTTTGAGTTATCCTGTTCAAAGACACACGGACACACACACACGCGGACCTTTTTGTGAAAATGCTTTTTTTGGATATTGGGGACCCTAAAACATATATTTCCGGTGAAATCTCGGTATCGAATTTTTTGGTGGGGTGCAATACTTTCTCTATACACTATGTACATAGTGCGTATGGAGAAAGTAAAAATTACTCATTTGACAAAAAAAAAAGTTTGTTTCATCCCGACAATGCTCCGGCCAATCTTGCAGTCATTTCAATGGGAAAAATGTGCGAATTAAAATTGCAATTGCTTGAACATCCACCCTATTCGCCAGATTTAGCACCCAGTGGCACCTGTTCCCAAACCTCAAAACATTTTTGGAGGACGAAGATTTCACAGCAACGAGGAGGTAAGCAGCTGTTTTGTTGACTTCATAAATCGCAATACAGCGATGGTTTAATTAATTAAAACACCGATATGACAAATATATTAGCCTTTCTAGAGATAATGTTGAGAAATAAAGCTGTTTTCATTGAGAGGCCTGGGACTTATCAGCCGAACCTAGTAGAACCAGACTTTTGACTTCAAACCCATAGGAGACAAACGCCTGGGAGTGTCTTCCAGCCCCTTAAATGATTATGTTTCCCACAAATTTCACTGTTCAGTGTTTTTTTCAAACTAAGAAGAGTATGTTTAGGTGCTCAACGCAACTGAAAAGAGGACTTACCTATCATTAAATAAATAGACGTACTATAGGAAACTAAAACATCGGCACACTTCTTTTGTCTCTCAACTGTATGCATCGCGTAGTCAAAAATAATTGTAATGAAGTGAATATGACTATTTTAGCAGGTATTCTATCTATCGCAGTAATACATTTTTTCAAATATTATAAATGGCATAACATTCTGTTCAAGAACATTACTGACTGATCACATATTTTCAACATCAATGGAAATTATGTTGAACGCCTGGTTGCCTGAACATCCGAGTGACATAGTTCTCAACCAGCTGCGACACACACAGTGCAATTAATACTGCACATGTGTGCACGGGTGACCTTGGTTACGCCAGCTTGGATTTGTCATCGGAGGTTGCACATTAGAAAGATAATATGGAACAGATTCAATGTAAACATAAAATATCTCGAATGAAAGCATCAAACCGATATAGTGAAAAGGATATCCCCTGATTACTGAAGTAAAAAAAAAAAAAAAATCTGATGTGTTCCATTCACATGATTTTCTCCACATCTCTGCAACAAATTATTGTTATAAAATTTATGCTTCTATTTACTTCATGCTAATCGAGAAAAAATTAGCAGAAAGTCTTCTTACTTGCTTCCTTGTAAGTAGAAGCGAAATAAAGGAATACTATAGATTAAAGTGATAGTCAAAAGCTGGTTGCTATGTGACTGAAGTTCCTTTGTTTGTATGCATAGGAGTTGACAAATTCTTATATGAAAATATTTTGAATCTGAAACCAATAACAGGGAATATCTCAAAAACAAACAACTCCACGACAAAAATGAATATTACATAAATTGTGTGCTATACCGTGATCTACATTTTTGTGCAGTAAGTTTTTGTCTTTCTCTTACGGTTTACCAGTTATGCAAAATTCAATAAAAGTCATCGAAAATAAAGAGCTCTTTAGAGGCTATTCCAAGAAATTCCAAGATATACACTTCATTTGGCATGCTTAAACAATATAAGAGACTTTAATCAAAATTTTTAGAGCCATTTTTGAGACATTTTCAAAAATTTTTCCATGTAAAGTGTAGTTGGTTTGTGGGGGATTTTCTTGAAAATCTTCGTGTTGCATCGTTAGAAGATACCAAACTTAACTTACACTACAAATAAAATGTATATCTTGAGTGTTATTTAAATAACCTCTGAAGACCTCTTCATTCTGGATGAATTTTGTTCAATTATGCATAACTGGGAAACCAGTATCTCGGACTATATCGAAAACGGTTAACTTTACAAAAAAGAATGTATATTACTGAACTTGTGTGCTTTAATAAGATTTACATATTTTATGTTGTAAGCTTATGTCTTTCACTTAAGGTTTTCCAGCTGTACAAAATGTATACAAAAGTAATCCAGAATAAAGAGGTCTTCAGAGGCTATTCCAAGAAATTTCAAGATATGCGTTTCGTTTAACATGAAAATATCTTAAACATAACACATTTTAATTAAAATCGTTAGCCATTTTTGCGAAAACCAAGTGTTTGGAAAATTTTATATGTGAAGGGTAGTTGGGATTGGGGGAATTTTATTTAAAATTTTAGTGTCGCATTATTGGAAGATATTGAACTTAAATACCAAGTTTGGTATTTAACCGAATTATCGTTTTTGAGCTATGCTGCCCACAGACAGACAGACAGACAGACAGACAGACACACACATAAGGAAATGTTTTTAAAAATTAATTTTTTTTAATTCAGGTGTCCTCAAAACATGCATTTAGGTAATATCTTGGTAACTAATTTTTGGCTGGAGTAAAATACCTTCTATATTCACTTTGTATAATGCACTTACGGGCTGGAGAAAGTAAAAATGGTGAATGTAGCTTGATCTCTGTATAATAAAATATTCCTTAATTTTATTTAAGAATAACCGAATAGATTAAAATGTATCCAGATTTAAAACATACATTTGCATGACACTTGGCACAGATACTTTTTTATTTCCAGTAATTCGTATAAAGAAATTAAAATTGGCTTAAATTATAAAGTCAGTCTACTTTCTCCTAACCTTAACCAGACATCCGCTTTCCTATTGTTATGATGCCAAAAACATATTTTTTGAAACACTTGATATGTAAGTTAATCATTCTGAACACTTATATGGCAAATAATTTATTCATTTACATGTCAACAAGCACTGAGTAGTTACAGTAAGAGTTTAAGAAGTCATTAATACTTACAGTGCAATTAGGAAATGACGTAACAATCAAGACATATATTACTTAGAGTAAAGAATCTATTGCAAAATTCCTTAGCAAAAGAGTATATAAGATGCCTTTGTGCATATCATTTAGATGTAGTCTTTCATTTGTTCATATCCAGGAATTCATTTTTCCTTTCTACGTACATGTACATAGTGTATAGAGAAGGTATTGTGATGCACCCAAAAATTTGATACCGAGATTTCACCGGAAATACATGTTTTCAGACCTTCTGAATAAAAAAAAAAAAAGCATTTTAGAAAAATATCGGTGTGTGTATCTGTGGGCAGCATAGCTGAAATTTGTGTTTCAGTTTCGTATCTTTCAAGGCTGCAACCAAAGATTTTAAAGAATATCCCCCCATTCCAAACTACCCTCTACATGGAACATTTTTCGAAAATTATGATTTTTTCAAAAATGGCACTAACGATTTTGATCAAAGTACCATATATTTAAGATCTTTTTATGACAAACAAAATGTATATTTTGAAATTTCTGAGAATAGCTTCTGAAGACCTCATCATTCTGGATAACTTTTGTATAACTGGAAAACCCTAAGAAGTATAAAAAAACTTACTACACAAAAAATGTATATTTCATTAGTACAGAGAAGCTATACTTTATATATACACAAAGCAAAGTTAACCATTTTCGAGATATTCCGGATTATTAGTTTCAATTTTAGTCACTGAAATTTCTCTCAAACGGGAAGACCTCTTTCTGCTCGTTTCTCTTTGTTTACTCCTGGAAAGCAATGATACTGCAATTTCAATTGTTTCACATAGTGACCGGCTTTAAAGGACGAGACTTAAGCATTTTCTTAGTTCCCTCTACTTACAGGGAGCTAGTAATAAGACTATCCTGCTTATGTTTATCTTGATTAGCATGATATAGATAGATTAATGTTTTGAATAAAAGGTTTGTTTGCCGAACAGCTAGAGAATATCATGTGAATGCAATACTTAAATCTGCACCCTTCTACTTTAAAGCGACCAAGTAATAAGGATAATTTCTGCTAATGTTTGTCTTGATTAGTACGATATAGATATAAGAACAAGCATTTTAACAATAATTTATTACTGAGATGTAGAAAAAGATTTTAAAACTGCATAATTTTTCTTAATGTCCAGTAAAATATTAAAAAGCAATTATGATATATTATTTTTACTTTCTCCATACGTATTATTTGCATAGTGTATAGAGAAAGTATTGCACTCCACCCAAAAATTCGATACCGAGATTTCACCGGAAATATGTTTTAGGGTCCTCTGTGTCCAAAAACAGTATTTTCACAAGAAGCACCGTGTGTGGATCCGTGTGTCCGTGTGTCTGTGAACAGGATAACTCTAAAACGAAACGTTGGGAAAATACCAAACTTGGTATTTAAATTATCTTCCAAGGATGCGACACAAAGATTTTCAAGAAAATTCCCCAACCCAACTACCCTCTTTATGCAACATTTTACGAAAATTTTTATTTTCTTAAAAATGGGTTTAACGGTTTTGATTAAAATATCGTATATTAAATATATTTACCTGACAAATAATATGTATATCTTGAATTTTCTGTGAATAGCCTCTGAAGACTACTTTATTCTGGATCAATTGTTCGGAATTTTGCATAACTGCTAAACCGTAAATTTAGACAAAAACTTACCACACAAGAAAATGTAGATCACTTTAAAACACGCAATTTATGTTATATACATTTTTTTCGTGGAGTTGGTCGTGTTCTACTTACAAGGAAGCAAGTAATAAGACTAAGTTTTCTTAATTAGCATTATTAACTAGAGGCATAATCTTTTTAACAATAATTTATTACAGAGATGTAGAGAAAGTCATGTGAATGGATCATCAGGTTTTTTCCCCTTCTGTTTACAGGAAAGCAAGCAATAGTGTCCTTTCTGTTAATTTTTCCACATTTAGCAATAAATAAACAGAAGAATAAGCTTTTTAACAATAATTATTCCGGAGGTTTAGAGAAAGTCAGTGAAAGGAACACATCAGACATTTTTTACAGTTTTTTTTCAAAGAGTAATTGGCTAACCACGTAATGCTTGGAAAAACTCTGCCCAATATATATCCTCGACCTGATAGGTATAACTTACAGTTCTTAGTACGCAATATACTACTAGCTCAATACTAATATAGCGTGTTCTATTATGGATCAAACTTTATAGATGGCAGCATACGTAAAACTCCCACAGTGAAATGTCATATGACTACACATGAACCCTTTACAAAACGCACAGCTGAGAGACATTCTCTTCGCTCTGCAGCCTGAAGACAAGTGATTACGGACACACTAAGTCGTTCTTAACGCTAGAGCGGTGATTATACCGGCTTGCCTTTATGTCGAAGGTTAAGGCTATAAAACGACGTGACCGTAATACAAGAAGGGGTGTCTTTACACCCATAGCATAGAGGATTCAGCTAAAGCGAACAGCTTCAGACACTTTTCAAACACTGTACATACCGGCTAGAGAAAGTAAAACTCTGGTGTGTTCCATTCACATGACTTTCTCTACAGCTCTGCAACAAATTATTGTTAAAACGCTTAAGCATCTATTTACTGCATGCTAATCGAGAAAAAAAAATAGCAGAAATAGTCTTATTACTTGCTTCCTTGTAAGTGGATACGAAATAAGGGAGTACCATAGGTTAAAGTGGTAGTCGAAAGCTTCTATGTACTAAAGTTCCTTTGTTTGTATGGACAGAAGTTGTTAAATTCCTGTATGAAAAAAGTGTAAGATTCCTAAAGCTTAAATGTGCCGCGCCGTGGCCGAATGGTCAGACCATTCGCATCTCACTTAGACGGGTTCGATCCCAAGTGACCGCATGTGCGGGTTTTCTCCGGGTTCTCCGATTTCCCCCGTCATCTCATTCCACCGGGGCTCCATCTTCATGTATCATCCGTGTCATCACCTGCGGTGCAAAAGCAGTAAAAGCCGGCATTAAACATTACAAAAAAAAAAAGCTGAAATCAACAAGAAGGAATATCTTTAAAACGGTAAAATCCACGAAAAGAATGTACATAACAAATTGTGTGTTTCAACGTGCTCTACATTTTTTGTGTGGTAAGTTTTTGTCTTTCTGTTTAGCAGTTATGCAAAAGTCCTTAAAATTCATCCACAATAAATAATCAAGTAGTCTTCAGAGGCTATTCCCAGAAAATTCGAGATATAAATTTTATTTGTCAGGTAAGTATCTTTAATATACAATGCTTAAATCAAAATCGTTATGAGCCATTTTTGAGAAAATGATAATTATTGAAAAAAGTTCCATGTAAAGAGTAGTTTAGGGCAGGGGGATTTTTTTCAAAATTTTCGTGTTACATGCCTGGAAAATACTGAACTTAAATACAAAATTTAGTATTTTACCGACTTTTCGTTTTTGAGTTATCGTGTTTACAGACACAAGGACACACACGGACCTTTTTCTGAAAATGCCTTTTTGGATACAGGGGACCCTAAAACATGTATTTCCGATGAAATCTCGGTATTGAATTTTGGATGGGTGCGATACCTTCTCTATACACTATGTACGTAGTAGTTGTAGAGAAAGTAAAAATGAATTCTCGATGCGAACAAATGAAAGGCTACATCTAAATTGTATGGACAAAGCTTTCTTATACATTCTTTTGTTAATGAATTTTGCAATCGATTCTTTACTTAAATTAGTACATGTCTTGAGCGTTATATCATTTCGTAATTCTACTATTTGTATTAATGACCTCTTAAACTCTTACTTTAAGTACTTATAGTGCTTGTTGGCATGGAAATTAATAAATGAATTGTAAATTTAGCTTGCATTACCATATGTTTGTTCAGAATGATTAACTTACATATCAAGTATTTCATAAAATATATTTACAGCACCATAACAATAAGAAAGCGGGTGTTTGTTTAAGGTTAAGAGGAAGTGGAGTGACTTTAAATTGAAGCCAAAATGTTTATTTCTGTATAAGAATTGCTGTAAAAAAGGTATTCGTGCCAAGTTCCATTCAAATCTGGGGTTTAATTCTGGATACATATTAATTTATTCGGTTTAAATACTTTTACATTCCCTTTTACTTTCTCTACATAGCACATGTTACTTAGGTATTGCACTCTAGCGAAAAATTCCACCCATATTTCACCAGAAATACACATTTTAGGATCCCCAGTGCTCAAAACACGTATTTTTACTTTCTCTATATGCACTATATACATAGTGAATAGAGAAGGTATTGCACTCCACCCAAAAATTCGATACCGAGATTTCACCGGAAATATATGCATTTTCACAAAAAGGTCCGTGTGTGTGTCCGTGTGCCCGTGAACACAATAACTTAAAAACGAAAAGTCGGTAATATACCGAACTTGGTATTTAAGTTTAGTATTTTTCAAGGATACTACACGAAGATTTTGAGAAAAATCCCCCCACCCCAAACTACCCTTTACATGGCTCTAACGATTTTGATTAAAATATCTCATATTTAAGTCATTTACCTGATAAATAAAATTTAAATCTTGAATTTTCTGAGAATACCTTCTGAAGAGTAGTTTATTCTGGATGCATTTTACGGAATTTTGAATAACTGCTAACCCTTAAAAGATAGACAAAAACTTACTACACAAAAAATGTAGAGCACGCTAAAACATACAGTTTATGCTGTATACATTTTTTTTCGTGGAGTTCATCGTTTTTGAGACATTGCTTGTTTTTGGTTTCTGCTATGAAAACTTATACATTTTACATACAGTAATTTGTCAACTCCTGTCCATACGAACAAAGGAACTTTAGTGGCATAGCATCCAGCTTTTAAGCGTCCATTTAACCTATGGTAGTCCCTTATTTCGCTTCCACATACAAGGAAGCAATTAATAAGACTATTTCTGCTAAATTTTACTGACTAGCATGAAGTTAATGGAAGTATAAGATTTTTAAGAATAATTTGTTGCAGAGATGTAGAGGAAGTCATGTGAAGGGTACACATCAGATTTTTATAAAACAGTCCGAGTGTTTATGAACCGATAACTCAAACCGAAATGTCAGTAAAATATTAAACTTGGTATTTAAGTCAAGTATCTCCCAATAATACGACACAAAGATTTTGAGAAAAATCCCCCACTCTAAACTAACCTTTACATGGAAACATTCCGAAAAGTTAGATTTTCTCAAAACTAACACCGTTTATTAAAGATATTTACATGAAAAAAGTACGAAATGTTCCATTATCATGACTTTCTCTAAAGCACTACAATAATGTATTGCTAAAAAGCTTATTCTTCTATTTGCTTAATGCTAATCGAGAACAAATTAGCATAAAGAGACTTATTACTTGCTTCCTTGTAAGTAGAAGGGAAACAGGCTAAATTGATAGTCAATTCTTTTAAAAGCTGGTTGTTATGTGACTGAAGCACCTTTGTTTGTATGGACGCTTTTTCCACCACAAATTTCACATGTGGTTGCTTGTAATCGAACCAGGGTCATCTAGGTGAAAGGCGAGTTTTTGCGGCCACGAAGCGGTCCCTTCCTCTTGTTTATAGTTATTCCGCCAAAGACAACATGAAATCACAATCGGCCACTTGCCGTGATAGTACTGTAGGAACGTTTCCTTGTAGACGTTGACAGTACCCGTTACATTTCGGCAACTTCTCTGACAATGCTGTTATCCGGGTTTGCAGCAACCTCAGGCGATATGAAAAAGACTGAAAGACGACATGAAATGTCAAGCTCAGGGAGATAAGTCGCTGTATGGAAAGTGTAACTCACTACCGTAAATGCCCGATATATTAAATTAACATAAAGTTATAACCACTCTTGTTCTATATAACTCAGTTTAACGTCCTTTTGCTTGGTTGTTAATGTCGGACGATGAATTAAATTGCTGAAATTATGCTCATATGATTTCCGGGTCCATGGAACTTGTACTTAATCTTCTCAGAATAAGGAAAAACCTAGAATAAAACCTTATCTGGGTAACTCACCCTAAGGGAGATTAGACCTCTAGACCTCTTGAATTTGAGGCTACCCCGACACTACAGAGGCAAGCAAAGCATTTCTATAATAGCTTATTTACTAGCTACCCCTTAGTTAATAACGATAAACCTTTGAAAAATAATTTTATTATATATTTCGTTACAGATAAAAGTGGGATGCCCCGCCATGGAGTGGGATGGATGGGCAGTTGAATGCTTAAAGACGGACCCATCTCTGTTGGTCTTGAAATGCCGCTCTCTGTACATGACATTACGAAAAACAGTTGGATAGTGACACTGCTTTAAAATTATTATCTATTAAAATACTAAAACTTATAGAAATAGATATCCCGGAAGTGATTTAAGTCACAAGCATTGTATTTGAAATAAACTTTGTGTTTCTTGTAGATATATATTTTTGTGCAATAAATATTTTGTTATCCTGTATGGCTCATCCACTATAATACTCCAATGGAATGAATTGATTACTCCAAGAAAAACTGTTTATTATGTAAAAGTATTTAATCCTGAATCAGGAATTTTGGTAAAATATTTAGAATAATAATAAAAGAATACGAAACGTTTAGATGCTCGAGTATTTTCCTTAAAAACTGTCCTTGTAACACATATGAGTCTGGGCTTATGTGCCAGTTTAGTAATTATCAAACACTTTGTCTTTTATTTATGCCGTTTCTCTCTCTCTCTCTCTCTCTCTCTCTCTCTCTCTCTCTCTCTCACACACACACACACAAACACACACACGTTTAGTAACACACTTTTTATTATTCAGGGAACTTAAAAGTATTTTTGACTAAATGTCTATATTTAATTTTCTGCGTACAAAGCAACACTACTTGATATAGTAAAATTTTTGTTTCATTTAGACACTATATTTTATGAGATATTTAATAGCGCTATGTTTTGGATTACATGGTATTTCCGAAAACAGAAACCTAGTTTATTTAAACAATTACTCGACTATCCACTATATCAGATTGCTCCAAACAATATCTAACCAAAAATACATTTATACGGTTTAATCACATGATTTATTTCGTATAAAGAATCCAATATGTGTGCTAGTAACATAACTTACAGTTGCTCATGACTTTTTATAACGTAAAGAATAGTGATATTATTTCTATGGTCACATAGTTGATTCACTATGTGACCATGTTGCGATGTAAAAATTAAATTAAATGAGTACGGGAATAGTAATAATAATTAATAATAAAATAAATACATTAAAATGCCAGTTTGAGAAAATTGGGTTTTCAATTTCCTGTAATGAAGGAATGTCACACACAGTAGGCGAAGGCAGTACAGGGCAAATCTCACGTAAAACGGATATTGAATCTAACGGGTCAGTAAAAACGAAATATGTTTTCGAGACTTCACGGAGTAGGGAATGAACTACAGAAGTGACATAATTTAGAAGAAAGATAAGGAGAGGGATATATTCTTGGGGGGAGAAAAAAAAATGTTAGGTGTTCCATTCAAATAGCTTTCCCTAGCTGTTTCATATACAAACTGTTTTTAAAAAATTATTTTATCCACTAAATTTGACCGAAAGAGAACTCAAAAATAAGGAAATCGAGACGTTCAGTTCCATAGGCGACGGCACCCATGACAATAAAATAAATGTGCGACTAAATTAACGGGGGGCAAGGGCAGAGCTGATATTAAGGTGACCGCCACATGTGAACATCGAAGCTGAAATGAAAATAAAATGAATGTCATCAAAGAAACCGTTGCTTCATCTATTCAAATCCTAGAACCTGCAAGAGATATCCCCACAAATATCCTGAGAAATCCTCACACAACGTGCTCATCTCTACTGATGATGTCAGGCTATCTACAGTAATAACAGCCAGAACTGGAAGTCAGCCACAATAATTGCTAGTTTCACTATAAAAATCTGATTTGTCCATTCACATGACTTTCTCTACATCTCTGCAACAAATTATTGTTAAAAAGCTTATGCTTCTAATTACTTTATGCTAATCGAGAAAAAATTAGCAGAAATAGTCTTGCTACTTGCTTCCTTGTAAGTAGAAGCAAAATAAGGGAGTATCATATGTAAAAGTAATAGTCAAAAGCTGTTTGCTATGTGACTGAAGTTCCTTTGTTTGTATGGACAGGAGTTGACAAATTCCTGTATGAGAAAAGCATACGTCTTTTAAAGCTGAAACCAAAAACAAGGAATGTCTCAAAAACGATAAAATCCACGAAAAAAACATAAGTTTTGTGTTTTAATGAGCTCTACATTTTTTGTGTGGTACGTTTTTGTGCATCTCTTAAGGTTTAGCAGTTGTGAAAAATTCTGTAAAATTCATCCAGAATTAAGTCAGAGAGTATTCCCATAAAATTTAAGATTAACATATTATTTTTCAGGTAAATACCTTTAATATACGATATTTTGATAAAAATCGTTACAGCCATTTTTGAGAAAATCAAAAATTTCGAAAAACGTTCCATGTAAAGGGAGGTTGGGGTGGAAGGATTTTCTTGAAAAAATTTGGGGTCGCATCCTTGCAAGATACCAAAATTAAATACCAAGTTTGGTATTTAATTGTCTTTAATTTATGAGCTATGCTGTCCACAAACACTCACACGCACACACACACACACCCTCACACTTGGACCTTTTATCATCATTTTTTTTTTTTTTGGATTCAGGAGGACCCACAAAATGTTAGTCTGGTGAAATCTCGTATCGAATTTTTGGGTGCAATACAATACCTTCTCTATACACTAAGTACATCTGAGTACGTGCAGGGTTCTCCGGTTTCCCGCGCCATCGCATTCCACTGGTGCTTTATCTTCATTCATGTATCATCAGTGTCACCGCCTGCGGTGCCAAAAGTACTTTAAAGTGGGCGTTAAACGCTACCAAAAGAAGTACATGTATAAAAAGTAATAATCACGACGCAAAAGTACTATGGGCCACTTTCAACGGTCTACATCAGGTATGAGTTATCGACGGGTCGTTCTAGAGGGGAGGAGATGGGAAAAGAGGAAATTCTGTAACGCAACGTTGATACCGTATTATGAAAACTAGGAATTTGTTTATAAAACTTAATGTGATCTATTCACATAGTTTTATCTTTCTGCTCTGCATATAACCTTCTTACAAGAGCTTCTTCTTCCTTCTATGTCTTTCTTCTTCTTTCTAATCGAGATTAACGTTAACAGAATGGACTTTAATCAGAAAAGGACTAAGGGAATGTAGCAGGCTAAGACGATAATCCAATGTTTTAAAAAGTTGTCGCCATGGAATTGCTATTGAAGTTGAATCTTTACATGACCTAGAGTAAAACATAAGAAATATGGCCGACTTAAAAACGTATAGATATTTTAAAATATGAACAAATAACAAGGGAAATCTTGGAAATGGTTAGCTGTACAACAAAAATATATAGAAAACCAAGTGTATGCTTTGAGAAGATGTATATTTTCTTTCGATTTATGCAAAAGTATAAGCATGAACAGCACTTCCAAAGAAATTTAAGATATACATTTTATTTATCATATAAATATCTTTGTGTATGTCATTATTGAAAAAACAAAATTTTCTAAATATTTTCCATGTAAACGGTAGTTTGGGTTCACGGACTATCTTAAAAAGCTTCGTGTTGCATTCTAGAGAGATAAAAAACTTGAATACCATAGTTCGTGTTAAACGGAATTTTCCTTTTTTATTTATACTGTCCATACACACACATATACCCTGGCGTTTTTTTAAAAATAGTACATTTGGATTCAGATGTCCCAAAACATGTATTTCCGGTGAAACCTCGGTATCATACTTTTGGGTGGAGAAAGTAAAAATGCAAGATATTTATTACTTACAAAACACTATCAACGCTTATATTCATCATTGTTCATATAATACAGATAGGAAACTCATAAGTCATTATTGAAGAAATAGATTCTTTCAGCAAAAATGAACAAGGTTTGTAAACTTCCAGTCTTTACAGTAAATATCATTTGGCTTCAATTATTTTTGACTTACTATTTGGAAGCTGGGTAATTACCCCATTATGTTTGTAACATTTTGTAGAAAATATAAATTAATTCATTTGTTATAGCTGTGAGTTTCAGTGCTCTCAGATGGTAAACGTTTCTATAAATAATTTTAATGGTACGTAGTTAAATTTATACAACATTGCTTTAGATAACCACAACTTATATTAATGTTTGTGGATTGTAAATATTTTCAAGTTCCGATTTATATAACTGTAACTCTACATTTTTTTATATTATTTACGATCTCAATTATGTAGTTATGTCCTTTTGTTTAGAATTATTTGTTTATGACAAGCTTAACTTGCTAGAAGCTAGAAATGCTAATAAATCATGTGGGAGAGAGAAAGATATTGCGGTATATTTGTATACTGCACAATATTAAATGGTCTATTGTGAAATCCATCTCACGTATCACACCTCTGTAAGTTGAATGTGTGTGTTGTAAATAGCAAAATATGGAAAGGGCATCTTGACACACGGCATCAAGAATGCCAATACCTGAATTTCACTGTACCCCTGATACTCCGGCAACTTCTCTGACGTATTAACTCTTTTGTACTGCAGTATGTTCAGGCGATGTGACACAACGGAGATATTGATAGCATAGCCTAAATAAACCAGTGAGCTTAACAATGATAGGTAATACTTTAGTGGCTTTGACCTCACAAGTAACTCAATAAATACGAAAATGTGATGCATGGCTACAGGAAGCAAGCAGACAGACTACAACGACGCGTGGACGTCCTTCAACCAAGAAGTTTTTCAGGGAGTATTGTTTCTTTGAGTAAGCATTCGTATGCTGTCATAGACGACAAAACCTAGAATCACACAGAAAAATGAGCAGGAAAAGTAATGAAAGCGAAATTATGGAAAGAAAATTGTGCATACGACTATTGACCAGAGAAAATCTCGAAAAACCCAAGGTCACGTTGGGTGATCGAAGGAAATAGATCCGTGGACCTGCCCAATAGAAGCATCATATGGTAACGCAGAAATATTTCCCTCCTCCTCCTTCCATTCCCGAGCGTGCTTTCAATTGTCAAATTGTAAAGTACCAAAACATATAGGCTTGAATTTAAAAAGTTTTAGTGCGTGGTTCGTGGTTCTCTACATGTACTATGAAGTTAGAGAAGGTATTGTAATTCCACTCAAAAATTTCATGTTGACATTTCATCGGAAATAAATGTTTTGAAGACCCTTTGTAAATAGGGGAAAAAAGCCTTTAAACAAAAGCTCCCTGTGTGTATCTCTCTCTCTCTCTCTCTCTCTCTCTCTCTGTGTATGTGAGGACAGCATAACTCAAAAACTAAAAGTTACTCAAATACCAAACTTGATATTTAAGTCTGGTATTTCATAAGGATGGAACACAATGTGTTTAGGAAAATCTCCCTCCCCAACTACCCTTTATAAGAAAGGTTTTTCTAAAATTTTAATTTTCTCAAAAACAGCTCAAACGATTTTGATTAAAATGCCACACGTTTAAGATATGTTCATGACAAACGAAGCGTATAGGCTCATTTTCCGAGGAGAGTATTTAAAGACCTTTTCATTCCGAATGAATTTAATAAAACTGGTACATCGAAGGAGATAAAACAAACATGCTACACAATAAATGTGGATTTGTTAAAACACACAATATAGTATGCCATGAATATTACTGTAGAGTTAAGCGTTGCGAAGATATTTCTTTTTATATCTTTTAATATTAAACTAGAGAAGATGTTTTTCAGAGAAGAAATGATAGTTTGTTTCATCTTTTGCTTTGTTGCTGTTGACTATAAAGACAACCGAATTTCAATTGTTTCACACAGCATGCAACTTTTAAAATATTTGATTATCGCTTTAGTCTAGTGGATTTGCTTAACTTCCTTCTACTTACTAGAAGCAAACAATACGACAATTTCTGCTAATGTTTATCTCGATTAGAGTGATACAGATAAAAGAATAATCTTTTGTAAGAATAGTTTGTAGAGAAAGTTATACAAATGGAGTAGTAGAATTTTTTAAAATTATAGAGCATATTTTAAAGTTCTGGGCAATATAAAGCATTATATTTTATATCTTTTAGCGCTTACACATTCGATGTAATAACAAATCCGATGTGTACCATTGACATGACTTTCTCTATATCCCTGCAACAAATTATTCTGAAAAAAGCTTATACTTCTCTTTACTTTATGCTAATCGGAAAAAAATTAGCAGAAATATTCTTATTACTCACGTCCTTGTAAGTAGAAGCAAAATAAAAGACAACCATATGTTAAAGTGATAGTCAAACGCTGGTTGCTATGTCAATGAAATTCCTTTGTTTATATGGATACGAGTTGACAAATTCCTGTATGAGAAAAGTATACGTTTTTCATAACAGAAACAAAAAGTAAGGAATGTCTTTTAAAACGACAAACTCCACGAAAAAAATGTATATAACATAAATTGAGTGTTTTAATGTGCTCTACATTTTTGTGTAGTAAGTTTTTGTCCATCTCTTACGGTTTAGCAGTTATTCAAAGTTCAGTAAAATTCATCCAGAATAAACTACTCTTCAGAGGCTATTCCCAAAAAATTCAAGATATACATTTTATTTGTCAGGAAAATATCTTTAGTATACGAAATTTTAATCAAAATCGTTAAAGCCATTTTTGAGAAAATAAAAATTCTTGAAAAAAAATCCATATAAAAGGTAGTTGGGAGTGGGGTAATTTTTCTCAAAATCTTCGTGTCACATCCCTGGAAGATACTAAACTTAAATACCAAGTTTGGTATTTTACCGACTTTTCGTTTTTGAGTTATCGTGTTCACAGACACACAGACACACTGACACATGGACACACAGACACACACGGACCTTTTTGTGAAAATGCTTTTTTTGGATATTGGAGACCCTAAAACATATATTTCCGGTGAAATCTCGGTATCAAATTTTTGAGTGGAGTGCAATACCTTTTCTATACACTATGTACATAGTGGGTATAGAGAAAGTAAAAATGGTAAACTACCTCAAAACTTCATTAATGACCAAGCCTTAAGAAACTCAATAATAAGAAATATATGAATCATTTAAAGGCTTCAAGGTACCTAGGGACGTATTTCGAAACACACTGCTTTTGGAGCGGTAGGTGCAGTAAGAGAGAAATGAGAGTGGCAAAACAAGAGCAGTTAAAGCGAAACTGATCCGCCCTTTATGTCATAATCCGTGACGTTAAACTTAAAGCAGAAAGGCTGAGCTGAATGACGTAAACTGACACAACAAATACGATATGACGCGAGGATAATGCCCTCATATCACGCGGGCGGGGTTAGGCCGCATGTCGGTTTGACCATATTAACCATACATCCATAAATCCTGGGAATTTTAATATATATAGCAGAAAATTCCAGAAAATTTAGATTTTATGCTTCTTTCAAGGGTAGCGAGGAAATGTATTAAAACGAACCACTGCAGTACGTGCTCCGTAGGTGCGAGAACCTACGCGGTATTTATGCTACACTATTTACATCACAATATGAATGCTTTCATAACATAACATGGGTGCAAAGTTTTAGTCTTGCGCTGCGTATAGCTTACTTTTTATGTGAATGGGGCATTACTGCCATGACATCATTTCCGCCAACGGTTGAACGAATGCAAAATATAACAATTTTAATCTAAATAATGCTATTAACAATAACTTTCAGGAGTGTTAGGAATGCTTGTAATATGAATCTTTTAAGAGTGTAACGGTGTATTAACAGACATTTTTGTCACTATAGCAAACACTTGCTTTCCAATTTATGTTACACTTCATTTTAGAATTCTTAAAATCAAAAATGATGTACTCCATTCACAGACTCTCACTTTCTGCCCTACAATTTAATCTTACGAGTACAAAGGATCTACTTCATCCTAATAGAGATAAAGATTAGTAGAAATAGCCTTATTACTCAATCCTGTATAAGTAGAAATGAAATAACACAACACATTATGCTAAAAGGCATAGTTAAGACTTTTAAAAGCTGTTGGTATGCGATTATGCTGAAATTTCTCTCTCTTCGAGTGGTCAGGAATAAAATAAAACAAAATTTTACAGCGCTTAGCGTCCGTTTGTACTACATATTGAACCACAGGCGATGATACATGGAATGAAAATGGAGCACCGGTGGAGTGCAATAGTGGGTGAAACTGGAAAACCCGGAGAATTCCGCCCTTGTGCATCTTTGTCCATCACCAATCCTATATGCGGTCGCCTGGGATACAACCCGGGCCGCCTTGGTGGGAGGCAAGTGGTCTAACCACTTGGTCTCGGCGCAGCCGAAAAGAGAGATGAAACGAATGACCACCTCCCATTTAAGAAAAGTATAAGTGTTTTAAAACTAAAACCAATAGCAAGAAATATCTCGTAAATGAATAGCTCAACAAAAAATGTATATGAAAATTTGTGTATTTTAGCGATACCTATATTGTTTTTATAATAAGTTTCTGGCTATATTTTATGGTTCACCAGATATGAAAAATTCATTCAATATGAGGAGTATTCAGAGGCTATTTCAACAAGTGCAAAATATACATTTTATATTGTAGGTATATTTAATATACAGTATTTAATGAACTTTTGCACTCCGTGGCGTAGTGGTTACCCTGCTAGTCTCTAAGACCCAAGATTGATAGTTCAAATATGGATACGGGTGATGGATTTTTTTCGGTACGCAAAACTCCCAGCTATGGCTTCCTTCGGAAGGGAATTAGAGCCGATGGTTCTGTGTAATGTTTATTTTTCACATGAAAGAACTCCATACCTTGAAAGAAGAAGCAAAATTTTCCGTCGTACAGTGTCGGATACTAACTACAATCATTGAAACAACACAATGTCCTTTACTGCACTTGGGATATACACGTACCACCACTGCTCTATTTCATGAACTCGTTAAGAGGCATTTTTAGGAAAATCAAAAATATAAAAAAATCTTCAATGTAAAGAGTAGTTTGGGATAGATGAGATTTCCTAA
Organism: Hymenopus coronatus; assembly: GCA_030762935.1. NCBI lineage: Eukaryota > Metazoa > Arthropoda > Insecta > Mantodea > Hymenopodidae > Hymenopus > Hymenopus coronatus. The sequence continues at coordinate 87,541,760 of CM060898.1, forward strand.
AAAGTTCGTGTCACATCCTTAGAACATTCTCAATTCAAATGCCAATGTTTTTAGTCAGGGATCCTCAAAAATGCATTTTAGATTAAATATCGCAATTGAATTTTTGAGTGGAATACAATATACCTGCTCGGTATGTACATATGAGCAATTCTTATAGAAAGTAAAAGTTCAGCTTTACTGCAACTTATTCAGGGTTATTTAAAAAGAAAGAACAGATTTCAAATATTTATTGCTTCCAAACTACAAAAGATATAAGCATGATTCCAACGTTCATGGAGATAGAAAAGTGTACATTTTAATATGCATTCAATATGAGCACCGTGTGTTACACGACATATGTCAAAACGGTGACACATTTCTTGCCATACACGAATTAGCTGGTCTCCAGTTATCGAATTTACAGCTTCAACAATTCGATGTCGTAGATCTTCAAGAGTGCCAGGCATAGGAGGAATAAAAACACGGTCTTTTACGTAACCCAATAGATAAAAATCACATGGCGTGAGATCTGGAGACCTGGGAGGTCACCGGAGATAAAGCTGATATGCTCCTCCTCTCGCAATCCAACGTCCTGCAGACGTGTTATTCAAGTAAGGTCAGACGCGGTAGGAGAAATGAGGCGGGGCATCATCTTGCATGAAAAAAATTCATCGGAAAACATTAATCGTTGAGTAAAATTGTCTTCTTCCACATCTAACATGCCAATGTACAATTTGTACCGTTTGTTGTGGTCGTCAGGATTCAATGCAGTTTGTATGTCTTTAGGTGCAGACGATGTTTTAGAACTCGTCATACCGTTGGTTGCTTGCTCGTGATGTGGATTTCTTTGGGATCCTTTCGTTGAACTGCAACAATGGACTCTAGCTTTGCTAATTGCAGCACACAAAATGATTTCTCTTGAGGTGTCGCCGCCATTTCACTACAGACATGCAACAAAAAACAACAGCGCCAATGCGGCCGTGATTGGAACTTCTACCCCCCGCGCTATTTCAACTGTACACTTTTCTCTGTCCATGAACGTTGGAGTCATACGTTTATATTTTGTAGTTTGGAAGCAATAAAAGTTCGAAATGTGTTCTTTCTTTTTGAATAATCCTGTATTAAAGTAATAAAACATAGGTATTTGTTATCCAATAGTTTGTTGCAGAAACCAAATTCCATGCTCCGTTTTGGTACGAAGGTTTACCCAAAGCTCTGAAAAAAGGACAAATATAGCCGCAGTTGAAATTGCATGTGAATATATGAGCAAATAATTTCAGTAATAAATGATTCAATAGAGGCATCTCCGGTCGGCGGAAATGAAATTAATAACGCTGAAATGTAATAAGCTGATTAGGATTCGTGCACATACAGGTAATTTTAAAAGTGGTTTACTCTATTGAAAATATACAAATCCAAAATCACTGGTTCCTAAGTTTAGAGCAGAGAAGCTCGAAACTTTAATGGAAATGCTGGAATAGATTTGTAATGGATAGAATCCTGGTTGACGATTTATCTGAATAAGGTTTTGCGTATTTTTCTTTATGCAAAAATGAAAGGTAATTAAGCTCTTTTGACTCCCAGCACGTTTGTGAACATTATTTCACCAACTTCATTCACTGACCTTTGATATGAACTACTCTAGGGGATCTTATAGGAGTATGATCCGACATGTTATTCACATAACTTTCTCTAGGACTACCATTTGATTTTACATATCTTGCAAAGGTATTGCATTACACGAAAATCACATATAAAAAAATGTGATGTGTTTCATTCACATAACTTTCTCTACATCTCTGTAACAGATTATTGTTAAAAAGTTTATACTCCTATTTACTTTACGCTAATCGAGAAAAAATTAGCAGAAATAGTCTTATTACTTAGTTCCTTGTAAGTAGAAGCGAAATAAGGGAGCACCACAGGTTTAAGTGATAGTCAAAATATGTTTCCTATGTGACAGAAGTTCCTTTGTTTGTATGGACAGGAGTTTACAAATTCTTGTATGAGAAAAGTAAGTTTTTCAAAGCGGAAACCAAAAACACGAAATATCTAAAAAAAAAAAAAAACGATCAACTCTACGAAAAAAAAGTATGTAACATAAATTGTGGGTTTTAACATGCTATGAATTTTGTGTGTTAAGTTTTTGTACATCTCTTACGGTTGCAGTTATGCAAAATTCCGTAAAACTGATCCAGAATAAAGTAGTCTACAGAGGCTATTCCCAGAAAATTCAAGATATACATTTTATTTTCCAGGTAAATATCTTTAATATACGATATTTTAATCAAAATCGTTAGAGCCATTTTTAAGAGAACCAAAATTTTCGAAAAAAAATTCCATGTAAAAGGTAATTAGGGGAGGTAGAATTTTCTTGAAAATCTTCGTATCCATCCTTGAAAGATACCAAACTTAAATATCAAGTTCGGTATTCAATAGTCTTTTCGTTTTTGACCTATGCTGTCCACAGACACACAGACATACGCACATCCACGGACTTTTTTTTCGAAAATGCTTTTTTTTGGATTCAGGGGGACCCAAAACATGTATTTCCGTTGAAATCTCGGTATCGAATTTTTGGATGGAATGCAATACCTTCTCAATACTCTATGTACATAGTACGTGTAGAGAAACTAATGATGCTTTGAAAAACATCCAGACATGTCCAACATAAAGAAAAGGAAAAGAAAAATTTAATCTGTAAAACACTTGTGTCCATTCGCATGACTTTCTCAACATTTCTGTAACAAATTCATTTTGAAAATGTTATTCTTATATCTACTTTGTGCTAATTGAGATAAAAATTAGCAGAATTGATTTTATCGGTTTCTTACTTTTAAGTAGAAGGGATATAAGGAAACACACTAGGCTAACCTGACAGTCGAATCTTTTAAAAGGTGGTTGCTATGTGGTGGAACTCCGTTTATTTTCATGACCAGAAATTGACAAATTTCTATATGAAAAGGTTCAAGTATTTTAAGATTGAAACCAATAACGAGGAATATGTCGGAAGCTGTCAATTCCCCGAAAAATTTATGATATAAACTACGTTTTCAACGAAATATACACATTTTGTGTAATACTTTCTTGTACATCTCTTAAGATTTACCAGTTATGCAAAATAGAGCCAACTTCATATAGAAGAAAGAGCTTTTCAGAGACTATTCCAATAAAATTAAACATATACGTTATATTTGCCATGTATATATCTTTAATATACGATATTTTAATAAAAAACTTTAGAGAGAATCAATTTGTTTATTCTTTCCATACAAAGGGGAGTGGGGGATGGGGATTTTCCTGTCGAATCCCTGGAAAAAACTGAACCTAAATAACAAGTTTGGTATTTGACCGACTTTTCGTTTTTGAGTTATCTTGCTGATGGACACACAATAACACTAAACCACGTATTTGCGATGCAATATCGGTATCGAGTATTTTGATAGAATCAGTATTTTCTTTATATCATATGTATAAGAAAAAGAAAAAAACAAATTAAAGAAGAGGAATAGGTGGTATAAAAATGCAATGCCACAACTGGGTTCTGTAAGGCGAATGCCCCAGTCACCTTCGGTTGCTGAACAATTGAAGAAGCAGGGTAACATGCCAATGTAATTTTACTTTTACCAGCCGAATCGCTTTTTTCCCAATAAACCACAACGATAACGCAAATTACTTCGAACGACATACAATCTGGTTAGTATTTTGTTCTGGAATTTATAGTTGAGCAACTAGTATGCAAATACGTTAATCTTTACTTCCTCTTCACCGGAATTACACAAGTTGTAACCCCCTGAATAAAAAAAAGCATTTTTAGAAAATGGTATGTGTGTGCGCCTGTGAAACGAAAAGTCCATTAAAGATCAAGCTACGAATTTAAGTTTAATGTCTCTCAAGGATGCGACACAAAGATTTCAAAGAAACGTTCCACCACATAACAGCCTTTACATGGAAATTTTTCGAAAAAATTCAACTTCACAAAATTGACTTTGATATATTGATTAAAATATTCTATATCAAAAATATTTACATGACACATAAATGTGTATTTTAAATTTCCTGGAAAAAGCTTCTGAATACTTCTTCATTCTGGATGACCTCTGTGTAACTGTAAGCTGTAAAAGGCAGACAAAAACATACTACAGAAAAAATGTGGATATCATCAAGATAGTCAATGTATGTCCCCTACATTTCTGTTGTATTAGTAACTGTACTGAGGTATTCTTTGTTATTAGTTTCAATTTTAAAATACCTACACCTTTTCTCAAACAGGAAATCGTCAATGTTTCTCTTGTTTTATTCCAGGTCGTGCAAATTAGCGAATTCCGATTACAATCGCATAGCGACAGCTGTTAAAACATTTTGCTAACACTTTATCATAGGTATTCCCTTGTTTCCCTTCTTCTTACAAAGACTGATGTGCTGAAGTTTTATCTCTATTGGCATTGAGAGAAAGAACAATAATCTTTTGTAAGAAGTTTGTATGTGGAACTGGTAGAAAATGTAATATTAATGAAACACACCGTGTTTTCTAAACAGTTTATTGAAATAATCTGAGACTTTTTGTGAGACAAAATGCGTGTCAGTGAATCACTTAATGTCAGGTTGGCATGTTGCCATGTCAGCTCAGGTTTGGGACAACCTGACGAAGACCGGGACTTCCGTGCTCAAAATTCCGGCGGTGATATTAAGTTTTTCAGTCTGACTCATCTTACACACGAATAGTGTGGGAAGAAAATTAATTGGCTTAAATGTTTACGTAATTGTAAAAAGTGCAACAAAGTACTTACGATTCCCCATTGATGTGTGTATTCTCGAAATAATTTTAGATCTACTTTGGTATACTAGAACAAAATGCAAGTAAACTGGGTAATTTAATGTCGTGTCGGCACCTTGCAGTGCTAGCTCAGTAACTAGAGCAACCGGACAGAGACCGGATATCAATGGTTCAAATTCTGGTTTTGATATAGAACTTTTCAACTTTACACTCCTATCCAACTCTTGTCTTATACATTGATTGTATGAAAGAAACAGTTGACACAAAGCAAATAAGCTTTAGCTTGGTTTGGAAACTGATGTGAGTGACTCCATGGCACGACAGCTCACAAGGATCATTGGCCTACCGCCCGGCCGCTGCGTCCCGCATCTCGTCTGTGACAGGCATCATGGATTGTGTGTAGTATTGGAGGGTGAGACGTGGCCAGCGCCTCGAACACTCCCGGCCGCTTAATACAGTCCTCATCCATTACAAGCTCATCAATTGGTCCCCAGGGACCTCACGAGGCTGAGTGCACCCCTGTCCATTTCTCCCGGCGGGGGAAAAATCCCCATGCCGGCACTGGGAATCGAACCCAGGTCTCCCCTAAGCAACCGCGCTACCACCGCGCTAAGGAGAAGACCAATTGATGTGAGTTCGAGGAAATTTCAATTAAGGGTTTGACAGTACATTATAAATCGCTACTGAAGAATGAGGAAATTGCATATGGATTTTGTTTTTAAACCCCAAAGCAGATATCTAAATAAGAGGTGTGTTTGGAAGGTAAGGATGAAGTGTAAAGGATCAATTGAAAATGCGGCACTTAAATTAACTTTTGATTTAAGGTGTTAGGTTCTTCAGTTTCTACAGCTAATCATTCCACTGCCGATTTCGCAATTATTTTCCTATCATCTATTACGCTATTATTTCATATCTTCTTCCTCACTTTGATACCAGGCATCGAGCCGATCATCTAGCTGACTTCTTTATAATCCAGAACCTCTGCATTTGACCCCAGATGATCACTTGTTAGTCCTACATACGAGGGGGAGGGGTAAACAGAAAAATATAACATCTGACGTCTACCATTCAGAAAACTTTTTGTAGCCATTCCATTACAAACTTTTCCCACAAAAATTATTCTTTTATTTGCAACATACTAATCGAGATACACAAATAATTAATTTAATTTTATTATTTGCTTCCTTATAAAAAGAAAGGAAATAAGAAAATACACTACGCTAAAGCAATAGTCAATTTTTATAAAAGCTATTGCTATGTGAAACAGTCGAAACTCCTTTCCTTTTCCTTTGCCGGTCGTAAAGCAAGAGATGAAACTGAAGTTTACTTCCTGTTTGAGAAAAGTTTAAGTAGTTAAAATTGAAATTAATTTCAAGGAATATCTCTGAAAAGGTTTAACTCTACAAAAAATATATGTGAAATAAATTGTGTTTTAATTATATCTATTTTCCTGTCTCATCAGTTTTTGTATCTCTTACTGTTATCGAGATATACTAAATCGTTAGAGGCATTTCTGAGAAAATCAAATTTTTCGGAAAATGTTCAATGTAAAGCACAATAAGTTGCTGGAATTTTCTTTAAAAATCTTCCTGTCGTTTGCTTTGTAGATATAAAATAAAATATCAAGTTTGGTATTTAGCCGACTTTTTATATTTTAGCTATGTTGCCCACAGATACTCACACATATTCAGATACAGACACATATATATGGACATTTTTCTAAAAATTATTTTTATTCAGGGGGTCCCAAAACGTGTATTTCTGGTGAACTCTTGGTATTGAATTTATGGATAGCTTCTCTATCTACTATGCACAGTGTACATAAGTGCTAGAGAAAGCAAAAGCTAGCTTTATCTGTTGTACCACATCGCCTGAAACTGCTACAAACCCGCTAAACAAATTTACCAGAGAAGTTGCCGAAGTATCAGGGGTACTGTGATAATCACAAAAGTGACCGCAGTTCATTTGCTTCCTGAAAATTGTTATGCATCTGAGCTTGTAAGCTCTAGCGTGCTGTAGCCCTTGCATATGGACATGTAAAACAACGAAAGAGTAGAAAAGTATATTAAATTATTTATGAGGTTTAGCGCACTTGCCATAAAATAATAAATAAAAACGAAAGTTTGTTCAAATGTAAACAGCTCTAAATTGCTCTGAATTAAAGGAAATATAATCGTTTAGATCTGAGGTTTTTAGACAGCGTTTTTCACTTTGAAACGAAACAACTATATGGATTCCTCCTTTTTCTCCTTTTATAACTCCCTTGGTGCTTTCTGTTTCATTTTTTTCCATCTCTTTCTGCAGCTGGCGAATTTCCCCAGGGATTCGGGTTCCAGATGTTAAGACATATTAAAATCCGCGGCATTGAGCAGCTGTATCACAAATGTAAATTTTCCAAGAGAATGCACTTGAAGGCCGCCAAGTATCAATATATTGCTCGAGGAATTGGAGCATCACCGCACACCTAGTTCCTGACGTCTGACTGAGCAAGAGCAAAGGGCTAGGAATGTGTGTACAACTCAAGTAGAGGGCAACATCACAAGTGAGAAGAGCTTCCTTTTCTCTTCGCCTTCTCTGCTAACATCCGCTTGCCGTGCACGCTGAGAACGTTATGCAAATAATTCAATGCCTCGTGTTTTATCACTTTTTACTTTCTCTTCTACCTACCTACACTAGGCAGAGAAAGGATTAAACTCAACCCACGGATAATACAAAATATAAGAAATTTTTAAAAATAAAATCAATTGTATTCCATTCACAAAACTTTCTCTAACTCTCTGTAACAAATTATTGTTAAAAAGCTGATTCTTCTTTCTAATCGTGCCAATAAGAGACAAACATTAGTAGAAGTGGTCTTATTATTTGTTTGCTTGAAACAGAAGGGAGTTAAAAGAATACACTATGCTAAAGCAATTGTCAAATCTCTTAAAAACTGGTTCTTATGTGATTAAAATTCCTGTCTAGCCAGGAGTCGAAAACATGCGGTATGAGAAAAGCTTTTTTAGTATTTAAAAACAAATCAATAAAGAGGAATATCTCGGAAGTGATAAAATCTACAAAAAATGTGAATGAGATAAATTGTGTGTTTTAACAAGCTCTAAATTTTTTGTGTGTTATCTTTTTATCTATCTCTTATGGTTTACCAGCTATGCAAACATTTTTGAATATTGTTCTCACTTTTGTAGTAACGTAACGCGGTAGGGCTTCTTTCACTTTTTTTAGTAATTTATCTTCTATGCGAAATGTTTTGGATTTTCTAAATTGGGAGATTCAAGCATTGTCATTACTTTAAATAGATTTATAAATTATTATTTCCTGGCACGTACAGTACACATACTAGCTAGAGAAGGTATTGTATTCCACCCAAAAATTCGATGTAAAAATTTCACCGGAAATATGTTCTGAGGTTCTCTGAGTCCCAAAAAATCATTTTTAGAAAACGATCCGTACATTTAAGCATGGCTCAAACAAGGATGTCACATAAAGATTTCCAAGAAAAATCCTCCTCCCCAAACTACCCTTTACATTTGACATTTTTTTAACATTTTCTGTTTCTCAAAAATACCTCTAACGAGTCTGATTAAAATACTGTATATTAAAGATATTTACATTAAGAATTATTTACATTAAAGATAAAATATCATAAATATTCTGGGACTTGTCTTTGAAGACCATTTTTTTCTGGATTAATTTTGTAGAATTTTGCATGTCTGATAAACCATAAGAGATAGACAAAAATTTACAGCACATTAATGTAGAGCTCACTAAAACAAAAATTTATGTCGTATACGTTTCTCTTGTAGCGTTGGCAGTTTTCGCGATATTCCGTGTTAATAATTTTAATTTTAAATGAACAGGAAGCCTCCTTTGGTTTTGTCTCTCTAGTTCCATTGCAGGACATCAAATTGAACCGGACTTCTATTGTTTTACATAGCGATCAGCCTTTAAAATATATGACTACCGCTTTATTCTAGTATGTTCCCTATTTTCCGTATACCTACAAATAATTAAGTAATAAGATTAATCCTGATAATGCTTATCTCGATTAGCATAAATTAGATAAAAGAATAATCTTTTGTAAGGATAATTTACATGTGGAACAGCTAGAGAACACACCAGGTTTTTTTTAATTTATACTAGACATTTCTTTTGTTCAGCTCTCATTTGTAATTTTGATATGTCCATTGCAGAAAAAGCCTCTGACTAACGAATATAGTACCAACTATTTCATCATAGTGGCTTGCATAATATATTGCTCACACTCAATGAATACTACTGAAGGCTCTGTCAATGTAAACACAAGTAACGCAACGTTCCCTTAATAGCAACCGGTTTTCAATGCGACACGACAGTACCAACCCGACGTGTGCCACATCACAAAACTCATGCAAACATTATTTAATTTCCAACCACATGCAACCACCACTGAAGTCTATTCAATACAAATTAACTCTCTATGTTAACGATACAATGATATTAACCAAGTTAATGAGGTGTTTGTATTATGCTGATATTATAATTACCATTTTTTTAAATTAATTATATTACCACCATACCTATGAAAATAAGTGTATATTTACATCCACAGTTTAAATACTATGCAAAAGACATAATAGAGTAATTCTTTCTACAAATACCGAATCTACAACAGGAATATTAGATTATGAAAACTTAAATATGCATTTAAAACGTAAAATGTTGAATACTGTCATTGTACTATGATAGTACTGTCAGGGTGCCGCCGCTCTCACATTCGCCTTGGTATGTGACCCTGGAATGCTAGCAACACAGGAAGTTCGGCACGCTACACGTCTCGATTCTTCGGCTTCCACAAGTTTTCAGAAAGTTGTGATGTCATTTTCTAGCTATAAAAGGAGGAAATATTGATTGGAAACTGTGTGCTGTGAACTGTAGCGGGTCATGAGTGACTGAAGTACTAGCGCGCAGAGGCGCCGAAGGGTCGTGTGAATTATTTGTAGCAGTCTATTAAATACTTCAATACTACAATAATCGAATTGTGTATTTTTGTTTTCCGTGGAGTTTGTCAAAATGTTTATGCAGACAATTTGCAGCGGCATTGAGTAAATGTTCTGTCTTAGTTTTACCCAAAGGGAAACTTCTTGGTAACCGCTCTTAAAAAGGGTAGTTATAGTTGGGGAATTTCCTTAAAATGCTCGTTTTATATCTTTGGGAGACAAATAACTTAAATATCAAGGTTTGTATCCATCTGCCTCTCTCCTGCTCCTCCTCCTCTCTCTCATACACACACACCTAAACACACAAGAAGCTTTTTCTTACGATCAGGGGCCCTAAAATAAACATTTTCTTTGATATTCAGTCTGAAAAGCTCATGTATACACTTCCTTTATTCAAGTACTTTATCTTTAGTAGAGAAAATACAAACCATTCACGTGAGACACCTTGTATCTTATAATCCAACTCCTTAAATAGTATTGCATTTATTGAATTCCTTGAACTCGTTACAAGCCAGAAGATTCAAGCCATTGCGATATAACAATGAGCATGAAATACGTGAATCCATGCGAAAGATAGGTTTCGAACCCCATGAATCATTACAATGAGTTCGTCCCTGGGTTTAATATCTCCCCTCGCCCTTCTCCCATTGCTGACCTCAATGGAGAAACGAAGCAGTAAATTCCATTTGTTAAATGAAGATTCCTTTTGCTTGAACGGTTTCCCCGCATTGTCCTTAGTACTGTCCATCCATTGCTGTCCTGTTCGCAGAGAAAGGGACAGGGAGAGGGAAATATATGTCCTGGCTCTGCGTCTTTCAGGAACAGCGGTCTAGTCTACATGCTTCCTCCGCTCCAGAAGGTCCTTATCTAGCAATGTACAGCTCATTACAAAAGTCAAAGCTTTTGTTGTGTGCCACATATTTTTACTTTCTCTACACGTACTATCTACACAGTGTATAGAGAAGTAATTGTATTGTACACTCGATACCGATTTCACCAGAAATACATGTTTTGAGGTCCCCTGAATCCCAAAAAACACATTTTTGAAAAATGTTACGTCTCTGTGGCCAGCATAGCTCAAAAACTAAAAGACCGTTAAATGCCAAACCTGATATCTAAGTTCGGTATATTCCGAAGATACGACACGAAGATTTTCAAGAAGTTCCCCCTTACCCTAACTACCTTTTACATGGAAAAATTTTTGAAAAATTTTCTGAAAATGTTTTTAACGATTGTGATTAAAATCTCTTATATTTATAATATTTACATGACAAATAAAGTGTATATCTTCAATTTTCTGGGAATAGCCTCTGAATACATGTTTATTTTGTATGAACTTTGCGAAATTTTGCTTAACTAGTAAACCGTAAGAGATAAGCCAAAACTTACTAAACATGAAGAGCTCGTTTAAGTACACAATCCATGTTAAATACATTTTTTCGTGGAGTTCACCTTTTTTGAGATATTCTTTATTATTTTTAGCTTTAAAATTCTTGTAGCTTTCTCATATGGGAATTTATCATTTCCTGCCCACACAAACAAAGATACTTCCATTATTTAGTAACAAGCTTTTAAAAATTTAAATATCACTTTAGCCTATTGTACTCCCTATTTCCCTTCTGCTTAGAAGGAAACAACTAACAAGACTCTTTTTGCTAATTTTTTCTCGATTAGAATTAAGTAAATAGAGAGATGTAAAGAAAGTCATGTGAATGGAATACATCAGATTTTTTGCAATAGTATTTAACGCCTGCTTTTACTACATAGGCACCGCAGGAGATAACGCTGAAAATGGAGCACCGGTGGAATGCGATGGCGGGGAAAACCGGAAAAATGTGTTTCTGCTCTGCTTTGTCCACCACAAATCCCATCTGGGATCGACGCCTGCAGCATATGTGAATGTTAGCTAAAACTTCGACATTTTCGATTCATATTATTATCTCTATCTGTTCTGAAAGGAAATTATTTTTACAAAAGATTCATCTTGTATCCACTTCTGATAATGCCGATAAACATTAGCAGAAGTGGTTTTATTATGCGTTTCCTTATAAATAGAAGAAAAATAAGGCAGTACACTATCTTAAAGCAATAGTAGTATATTTTATCGTCATTTTACCTGAAATTTTTTGTGTAGCTTTCTTGAAAGAAACTGAACCTAAATATCAAGTTGGGTATTTAACCGGGATGTTCCATTCACATTGCTTTCTCCACCTGAAACAAGCCATTGTTTTAGATTCTTTTTATATGTCCAGGAGTAAGCCAAAAAATTTACGAATGACGCCTTCCTCTTTGAAAAAACATTTTAAAATTTAAACTAATAAGGTATTTCTCAGAAATGGTTAGCACTACAGTAAAAATGGATAGCATATAGATTTTGTGTTTGGGCGAGAATCATATTTTTTGTGCGGTAAGGTTTTTTTCTATCTCTTACGGCCTACCAGTTATGTAAAATTCATTAAGAATTAAGGGGATTTCAGAGTCTATTCCCAGAAAACATAGGATATAAATGTCATATTTACCTTAATGTTAGATACGTTTTTAAAAAATTAAAACATTACGAGAGTTTTTCCATTTCAAGTTAAGCTTTTGATACGATGATTTTGCCAAAAATTTTCCGATAGCATTCTTGGAAGAAACTGAACTTAAATATCAAGTTGGGTTCTTAACCGGTATGTTCCCTTCACATTGTTTTCTCCAGCTAAAAGCAAACCATTCTTATAATAGATTATTTTTCTACACCATTGTGATCGAGATAAATATTAGCAGAACTTATCGTATTTTTTCCCCTTGTAAGTAGAAGCTCTAGGCTAAATAGAGTGCCAAATATTTCAAAGGCTGATCACTCTTATACTATCGAAATTCGTTTCTCTTTGCATGGCCAGGAAGGAAAAAGACGAGATATCAAACTAATGATGACTGACTTGCCGTTTGAGAACATTCAGTAGTTTAAAATTGAAACCAATTGTAAAATTTTATTTTCCAATGTTTTAAAATATAATATACGGAGCTCATTACTCCAATAAGCCTTAATAAGAACATTACCAAAATGCGAATTTACTTCATATGCAGAATAGTTGGTAGAACATTGCTGGTAATGCTATTAGCAATTCAATTGTTAGGTTTTCTCTCTCTTTGCAGGTTTTTTGCTTGTTAATAAATGATTAGCGCGTATAAGGACTTCCTAAATCTGTGCTAAAAGCTTCCTGCATAGGATATTAATGCACGACGTAAACGGTTGAAGTCTTTGGGCATACGAATATATCCGCTTTTTCATTGCGAGATAAAACTGTAGAACAAGTTATGCATTATCCATTTAACTCATTCGAAAGAGGATAAAACACACGTGAGTATAGGGATGAAGCATTTTACTCATATATCTTAACGCACTTATATTTACAGGTCTCTCATATCTAGGGCGATATGAAGATTTGTAGACAATATTTGTAGACAATAGCAAATTTAACAAATAAGAAACAAATTTCAAATAAAAAATATATTTCTTTTAGTTAATACTATTTAACAAAACGAAAGAATTTAGAAGGCTTAAGAAAAAAGATTGATTTGTTCCAATCAATAACCTTCTCTGTTATGAAAATAAACTATTCTTATAAAAGATCATTATTTTATCTTCATCATGCTATAGGCTAAAGCGATAGTCAAATGTTTTTAAAGCTGATCACTGTGTGGTACAATTAAAACTCGATTCTCTTTACATGGCCAGGAGTAAAACAAAATAGATATGAAACAAATGATGATTTAGCGTTTGACAAATCTAGCACTTTCAAACTGAAACCAATAACAGAGAATATCTTGGACAGGGTTAGCTCTAAGTAATAAATAAATACATAAAAGAAGCATATGACATATGTTTAAACGAGATTTATTTCTGTTTAGTAAGTTTCGGTGCACCTCTTCGGTTTATCAACTTCGTTAAAGTAATTCAGAATGAAGAGGACTTCCGGGCTTTTCCAAAGAAAGTCAACATAAATTTTGTCATGTAAAATATCTTTCATATATGGCCATTTATTCAGAATTGCTTAATCAAAACCATTTTTGAGAAACACAAAATGTCAAAAAATATTCCATGTACAGTGTAATTTATAAATGATAGAGTGGTTTTCCTGAAAATCTTCATATCATATCCCTGAAAATACTGAACCTAAATGCTAAGTTTAAAATCTAACCCACTTTTCGATTTTTTGTTATGCTGTTCACAGACAGACAGACAGATAGACACACACCCGGACTTCTTTCTAAAATGTACGTATATGAAGGTGTCCACAAAATATATATTTCCACTAATATCACAGCCTTCCCCTTACACAAAGTTCAGTTTGCATACGTACTATAGAAAGTAAAGGGAAATTAAAGGATTAAAATTCCTATTGGAGGAAAAACCTGCTGAAACGTAATTTATTTCTTGGACCAACACACTACAGGTTTTTCACTTAAAGTACAACGCATTTTTGTCGCTTCTTTGTTTATTATAAATAAAATAATATTCTCTAAAAAAGTTAACCTAACATTTACATTAACAATTAATCATGTATTGAATGGGCAACAATACACTTAATATCACCTAGAAGTAATTTTGATAAAAATATTGTTTGTTAACCTTACTAAAGATCAGGTTGTTATACATTTTCACATAAAACTGATATTAGGAGTAAACAAGTGACTACTATATATGACCCCAGGTATTTGGAGCATTTATTACCGAAAGAGAGTACGCTACTTATATCAGGAAAGAGTAAATGACAAAGAGGAGAGGAGGACTTGAATTTCTGTATTTATATGTTTTTTTCTAAAACACTATTTTAGTGGGGTATGTGTTTAAATTTTGTAAAGAGAAAAAATTATGGAAAGACAGGAAAGCACTGTCGAAGCACTAGACATTATTAATGAAAAAATGATGTGCCTCTCATTCACGTGACCTTTTCTACATCTCTGTAACAAAATTATTAATAGTAAGCTTATTCTTCTATCAACTTCATGTTAATCGAAATAAACATTAGCAGAAACGATTTTATTACTTAGTTCCTTAGAGACAGAAGGGAAATAAGGGTGTACACTGGGCTAAACCGACAGTAAAATCCTTTAAAATGTGGTTGCTAAACTATAGAAATCCGAATAAGAACTAAAGCTTTCCTGGCGACGTGTTAATTCAAAATCCGATTCTTTACGTGACAATTTCTGGTAGGAGAGAATTAAGTATTTTAAAACTGAAAGCAATAACCAGGAGTATCTTAAAAACGTCAACTCCAGGAATAAAGTGCATATTACATAAATTGTGTGTTTTAACGTGCTTTACATCTTTTATTGTTTACCAATTCTGCAAATTTTTGCAAAATTCATTCATAGTAAAGTATACCTGCTCCTCTTTCAATAGTTCTTCTAATAATTAATAGAATAATAGAGGGATGTAAAAGTCAAAATCTTATATTATTTACTCTAGGAAATGCTATATATCGTGCTCCTAATATTAAGGGTGCTAGTCAATTACCAAATCCTCCAATTATAATAGGTATAGCTATAAAGAAAATTATAATGAAAGGGTGAGCAGTTACAATAACATTATAAATTTTATAATCTCCAATTAAAGATCCAGGTTCTTCAGAGGCTATTCCCAGAAAATTAAAGATATACATTTTATTTGTCATGTAAATAACTTATTGTAATAAAAACTTATTAGAGCCATTTTTCCACGTAGTTGGGAGTGGGGGATTTTCTTGAAAATCTTCATGTAGTATGCTTGGAAGATACCAAACTTAAATACCAAGCTTGGCATTTAACGAGATCTTCATTTTTGAGCTGTGCTATCCACAGACATACACGGACCTTTATCTAGAAATGCTTTTTTGGATTCAGGAGGTCCCAAAATATGTATTTCTGGTGAAATCTTGGTACCGAATTTAGGGTGAAATACATTACCTTCTCTATACACTATCTGCATAGTAAGTGCAAGAAAGTAAAAAAATATTGTACCATAAGTGATTGAATCTATGAGTGAAGAAGATTTGCAAAGTTAAAGGAAACGTGAGAGAAAGGCAGAGAAGGGCACGACAAATTGGAAAGAAAAATTATGCAGAAAAGTGTGTGCTCAAATAAATCATTTGCTAGGATATAGGAGATCTGAAGAAGCAAGGAGAGTTATAAAGATATGAAGATCAATCAACAACCCCCGCCAACCGTAAATCTTCTGAATATGGAACAATGGAAGAAACATTTTTAAAGACTCCTTGTTGAATAAAGAGACAAGGAAGTAACATTTTTAACAGTTATGAATTTCGTAATTATATTGGTAATATACTTCCACAGGTGGATTATATTTCAGAAGAAGCACCACATGAGGGACTGAAACCTTCAAATGAAACACTAAAATCAATTACTATGTATTTTATATTCATATATTTGAGGTCAACATTAGTAGAAAATGTTTAGAAATATATCTCACAAAGCTAAAAATAAAAAGAAATCGTTAGTGTCTGAACTGATCCACAAAATAAAATCTAAAAGTAAATTTATTTTAAACTTTACTCACCTAAAGTCCGGGTTCTACTTATTATACAAAAAAGTTTGATCTCGTTAAAGCACAGCAAGAAAATAACTGCAACCGAAAACACTTCATAATGGCACTAAGAAAACAAAAGCATTACGACAATTCTCTATCGTAACGTGACTGTAAGCGCTATAGGTGAACGTTATGTAAAATAAGTCAGAATAACACCAAATAATTTTAAGTTGAGATACTGAGTATATTCTTACCGGGAATGTATGTCTGTCAAGCTAGAGGGCATAACAGAGTTTGAAATACCATAAAGGTCGCTTCACATGTTTGCTATAAGGCATTATGAGGGTTCTGAAATAAAAGTGGTATCTTTAGTCGTAAACAATACAATATTAGCGCCAAGGATCCCGGGGTCTTTTGAGCATCATTTAACTAATGTCATTAATCGTTCGATATGACCAACCAGGTTAAAGGACGTTAAGCTACAAAATAAAAAAGCTGATGTGTTACACTCACATGACTTTCCCTAGCCGTTCTACAAACTTCTTACATGCGATTATTCTTCTTTCTGCACCTGTTGATCGAGGTATTCAGCAAATGTTCTTATTACTTAGTTCCTTATAAGTAGGAAGAAAATAAGGGAATACACTAGGCTAGATCGATAGTCAAATGTTTTAAACGCTGTCGTTATGCAATTGTCATTAAAATCGCTTCTTTTCTTGGCAAGGAGTAGAAAAAAAGAAAAACGGACACTCCCATCTGAGAAAAGTAGAAGTACTTCACAACTGAAACCAATAACAATGAATACCTCGAAAACGGTAAGCTCCACGAAAAAATGTACAAGTCGTGAGTTGTGTATTTTAACAAGGCCTACATTTTTTGAATAGAAAGTTTTTGTCTATCTCTTACAGTTTACTAGTTATGTCAAATTATGCAAAATTCATCCAGAATAAACAGGTCTTTAGAAGCTATTCCCAGAAAATTCAAGATATACATTTAATTTGTCAGGTAAATATCAATAATATACGATATTTTAATCAAAAACGTTAGAGCCATTTTTAAGAAAATCAAAATGTTCGAAAAAAGTTCCATGTAAAAGGTAGTTTGGAGTGGGGGATTTTTCTCAAAATCTTCGTGTCGCATCCCTGGAAGATACTGAACTTACTTTGGTATTTTAGCTACTTTTCGTTATTGAGTTATCGTGTTCACAGACACACGGACATACACACGGACCTTTTTCTCGAAATGTCTTTTTTTTTTTGATTCAGGGGGTCCTAAAACATATATTTCCGGTGAAATTTCAACATCGAATTTTTGGGTGGAATGCAATACTTCTCTATCCCTATGTACATTGTATACACGGGGCAAGAGAAAGTAAAAAGAATTACAATAATACAGAAGTCTCTTTTAAATCTTGATTTAATAATATGTAGCTAAATTCATGTGCTCTGAAATAAGTCGATCCTTTTAGCTGATCTACAATACATGTTGTTGTCAATAACGTATACAAATATTATCACGTTTATACAAATTACTTCAAAAATGTTAAAACAAAGTTAAATGATACAAATGCATGTGTGCTTTTAAAATACTTCATAGTTAAAATAAGAACAAAACAAGAATGGAAGAAGACTGCCTCCGTAGTCTAGTGGTCAGCGATCTGACTTCCCACCCGGAGGTCCCGGGTTTGATTCCCTTAACCAGAATTATTCCCTATCCGCAAGTATGTATGCAAGAGTGAAAATGTGGAGGAAAACAAAACGATTTAAAACCCAACATAAAGGAGATACATACAACGAGTTGTTTCTAATGCAAAGGCCCCCGATATTATCTTATATGTTAAAGGGACTATGTAAATGAGATAATAAAAATAAATATATAAAATAGTTCAAAAAATGCGTAAATGTTTGTGATCTTGGTCTTCGGGGCACAGTTGGTAACATCGAGTAATGATTGTCGAGTTCTTTCAAAAATACCTACCAATGCACGAAAAGTATCAAATGCTACAAACGGCGTCTCAAACACAAGTGCTTGAAATGTCCAAAGGAAATAATCCAAAAGAGTTGGTTCTAGTGAACATGCAGGCCATGATATTTGTGCTCATTTACCAATCCAACGATTAGCATACGTTACCCTTAGGAATTCCCCTGCATCACCAGTATAATGCGCAGGTGCCTCATCGCTTTGGAACCTCAATAACTGACGTATTTCTAAAGGGACATCTTCCAAAAGTTTTGGTAAAGTATATTGTAAAAACTGTATGTAAATGTGGCCCGTTAATCGTGGAGGTAGTAAATGGGTTTCTGTGAGTATGCCAGCCCAAATGTTCACACAAACCGATGTTGGCAATTTGTAACTCTTACTAGCTCTAGGGTTTTCCTGTACCCGAATGCGATGTCCTCTCGTGTAAAAACATTCTCGTTGATCAATGCGTTTATAAGGAACCACTGGATATACTCTAGTCGAAGTCATCTAGCCCCAGTTCTTGAACTCCGGTGAAATGATATGGATGTAATTGCTGTTCACGCAGAATTCTTGTAACCGAAGACTGACTTGTATGCATGGCATGCACTACTTGTGTTTTTAGACGGAGAATAATGAGCCTGGTCAAGAACTTCCTCTTCTAGAACCACTGTTCTTACATTTCTTTGGACTTCCGAGCGATGCGCTTGCTTTTGGAAATTTCCTAGAGGTGCTATGATGAGGCAGATTCCTCCCTAGGTAAGGCTCAGCATAAACGTATTCGCATTTCCTCAAGCAGCGGCATAAACATAATGCATATCTGCTAGTTCTGTAAGTAAAGTGAACATATTTACAATAGGCTGTAAAAGTAAGTATCCTTCCAATAAGCACACTGTGCTGGCACTTGAGAGCTTATAACAAGAACTACTAAGTGCAGTATAATATGAGACGGAATCCCTTATTATTTGAGTAGCAAATTGCAGAATTTAGGTTAATGGTGATGTAAACAATGTTAAAAACAAAATACAAGCGAAATTACAAAGCGCAAAGAGAACAAAACAAACGATATTCCAATACCGAAAAGGGAACAAGGATCTATGCGATACAGCTTCATCAAACCCGATGCGGTGTTTAAAAAAAATTATTTGATCTATCGTGATAAGATTTCTGATGAATCCTGCCTTAACTTATTCGACATCATTGTGACTCACTCTGTATAATGAAGGCGATACCTCGCACATGCAATATACCAAATCTATGGCGGCTACTACCACGCAGGAACAGAGAATAAAATGAACGAACCACTAGATTGAAGGCCGCATATAAAAACGAAATTACATATAATTCAGAATTATTTATTTTACAATGCCAATAAGAATGTAATTCCATCTCATTAACAGTCATAGAGACGCGCAAACACAATTAACATCTCCTGAATGTAAGACGCTCTGACTATTACACTTGTCCTGCGGACAATGAGCGACCCATGCAACCAGGCAGCTTTCTGGTGTACACAAGAAGCACTCTTTCCTTGGAGCCATCATTTGAGCCATCTGTCCAGCACCGCCGCAAAAACGAAACCTAGAAATACACCTACAGAGGGGAGGAAACGGAATGAAAGGGAAATTAGAGAAAGAAAATCGGGAATGAAGAAAATTAAAATAGCAGACACCTATGACCATAAAAACAACCAAGGTCAGAGTAAGCGATTATCAGTAATTGACCCAGGACCTCCCGAATACGAGCGTCAAACGTTAGCACGAGACCATCTCTTTCGATCGTCTCATATGGTATTCTAGGTTTATATCATACTATTTCTTTCATTACCACGTACTATGTGCATAGTAGATAGAGAAGATACTGCATTCCTCCAAAAAAGTCGATGCGACATTTTACCGGAAATACGTGTTTTGAGGTCCCTCGAATCAAAAATATTCTTTAGAAACCGACTCTAGTATGTTTATCCGTGTCTTTGAACAACACAACTCAAAACCGAAAAACACTAAATTGTATATTTAGATTTAATATCTTCCAAGAATGCGACACTAAACTTTTCTAGAAAAGTAGCAGCAGTAGTAGTAATACTTTCAAATTAAAAGTTAATGCAAATCTTCCTCTTCAAGATTTCTCTACAACAGATAATGTATTTTGGGCTGAGAAATATTTTTACTGTCCTTTCCTTTATTCTCAGAAATAGTTTCGTGTTTAAACTAAGCCGTTTCAAGAATTATATTCTGATTCTTATTGTAAATTAAAATAATGGTGTAAATGTGCCTCTCTTCTGCTTTGTGTATTACTTCCTCTTCGCAAATAGAGGATAAAGGAAATAAAACTTTAGATTAAGTCTTTAGCATCATCACTCTTACAAATAGCATCCTTGAATATGCAAGTTGTGATCTAAGACAGAATGAATGAACCATTGCTTCCAAATCAGATCATTAGACATCTGACCAATTCAAAGAGGGAGGCGTTATAAATTCTGATTTTTTCAAGCGGAAATCTTGTCATTTTCTAAGTTTGTCTCGTAGCAGAGAAGTCTTTTCCACCATCTTTATTTCCAGCGTGTTCCAAGAAGGCATCTGATTTCTTGTTCGTTTCTCAGGAATTCCGCTCGATCGCCCGATTATTATCGAGAAGGCCTTCCGGCCTGAGTCAGCGAGGCTGTCTTTAAGGCTGGAAGGCCATTACTTTCCTTGTCTGTCTCTTAGCACCATTTGACGTCATTATAGGCCAAGGTGACTCAGCCAACAACGATCCAAAATCGTTCCCAGCTACGGGGATGGAAATATCTGTCATTGAGAAGTTGGTGTGGGCTCCTGCAGTAGAGTGTTGCGTTATACCAAACTTCGCATGGTGTAATGATATATACACTAAGATTGTGGAGAGCATTTTGAGTAAAACATCCAAGTGTTGTTGAATTCACATACTAATACATTGTAAAACACACAATATAATGGAAAAGTTTTTGTGGCCTTAAATATTTGAGCTATTCTTCTGTTATTCTATCAAATATTAAAATAAACAGCTTCTCACAAAGTCACTATATTTTACTTTCTCTACACTTACTATGTACATAGTGTATAGACAAAGTATTTTATTCCACCTAAAAATTCGATACCAATATTTCACCGGAAATACATGTTTTGGGCCCCCTGAATCCAAAAAAGCATTTTTGGAAAAGAGCGTTAAATACCAAACTTGGAATTTAAGTTTGGTATCTTCCAAGGATGCGACACAAACATTTTCGAGAAAATCCCCCACCCCCAGCTACCCTTTACATGAACATTTTAATTTCCCCAAAAAGGTCTCTTAACGATTTTGACTAAAATTCCGGATATTAAAGACATCTATATGGCAAATAAAATGCATATCTTTAAGTTTCTGGAAATAGCCTCTGAAGATCTCTTTATTCTGAATGAATTTTTTCGCGCAACTGGTAGACCGTAAGAGATAGACGAAAACTTACTGCTCAAAAACTGTTGATCTCGTTTAAACACACAATTTATGTTATACACATTTTTTCGTGGAGTTGGCCGTTTTTGAGATATTCCTTTCTATTATTTTCCGCTTTAAAATACTTATACTTTTCTCATACGGGAATTTGTCAACTCCTGTCCATATAAACAAAAGTACTTGAGTTACATAGCAACCAGCTTTTAAAAGATTTAATATCGATTTAGCCTATGGGACAACCGTATTTTCCTTCTATTTATTAGGAATAAGACCCCTTCTGCTATTTTTTCTCGATTAGCATTAAGTAAATAGAAACATAATCTTTTTAACAATAATTTATTGTAGAGATATAGAGAAAGAGATCTAAATGGAAAACATCAGAATTTTTTCTTGTGCAATTTCACAGCAATTTCGAATTCTATTTTATTCCATACAAATATTTTCTATCGATATTTCACTAAAAATAAACGTTGAGATCCTGAGTCCAAAAAAAAAAAAACACTTCTAGATAAACCCAAACATGCATGTGCGTATGTGAACATTAACTCAAAACGAGAAGTCCTTGAACACCAAACGTTATATCTAAGCTAAACAACGTCCAAGGATGTATCAGGAAAATTTTCAAATAAATTTACAGTGCCAAAACTACTTTTTATATGAAATAGTTTTCGAAAATTTAGATTTTCTTAAAGAATTTCAACAATTTATTAAAAAATGATAATGGCCTCTGAAGTCCTCTTCATTTTAATTCATTTTTCCATAATTGTTAAACCACAAGTGATGCAGAAAATTGTATCAGACAATAAACGTAAATACTGTTAAAATATTACCTAATTCAAATATTTTACTTTCTCTAGCACGTATGTGCAATTTTAATAGTGAATATAGTACTCCATCTAAAACTCTATACCGCGATTTTGCTTGAAATATGTTTTGATGTCCCCTAAGGGCAAAATATTACTTTTAGAAAAATGTCCGTCCGTGTGGGAGTGTGTATAGGAACAGTAATGTTCTAAAACGAAAATTCGGTTAAATACCAAACTTAAATGTTTAAACTTAGTATCTCCCAAAGGTACCCGCGAAGATTTTCAAGAAATTCCCACAAACCAATTTTTACATGGAACATTTTTGAAGATGTTGATGTTTTGAAAACTGGCTTTATCCATTTTGATTAAAATGCTGTATATAAACAATATTTACATGAGAAATAAAATGTATACTTGAATTTTCTGTGATCCCCTCTCAAGACCTCTTCATTCTGAATGACTTTTGCATAAGTGGTAAACCGTAAGAGATAGAAAAAAGCATACTTCCTAAAAAATATAAATTTTCAGCGCCAATTTATGTCTTTTACATTTTTGTTTTGTTTTGTTTACCATTTCAGAGATATTCCTTGTTATTGGTTTTAAGTTTAAAAGACTTACACTTTTTTAGCAGAAACACCTCCGTGTTTCTCTTGTGTTACTCCTGGCCATACAAAGAAGTGAATATCATAGCGTATCATTGCTTTAGCATAGTATATTCCCTTACTTACATTTTACTTTAAGGAACTAGGTAATTAGAAATAATACTAATGCATATTTCGTTTAACATGGAGCAAAAAATAAAAATAATCTTTTGTAATAAGTTTCTTTGGTAGAGAACGTAACATGAATGGAACACGTCAGAATTTTTTTTTATTTGTACTATTTCAGCGTTGTTATTTGGTTCATTTTAAATGCTACATCTCTCAAAAAGGGCGTCAATCGCTTTTATTTCCCCTAGACAAGAAAAACGAACTAAATTTCAGTCGCCAAACAGCGACCAGTTGCTAAAAAAATTTTGTATCTCTTTAGCCTAGTTGAAGTAATTATTCCCGTATCATATAAGGAGGTATACAATAAAACATCTTTGCAAATGGTTATCTCGATATATTAAGTGAATTAAAATAATAATTCACTGTAATATTTTGTTACAAAATAGACACAATAATAATTCTAGACAAGTGTAATATAATAATTTATCTAAGGAAGTTAAAATGTGATTCTTCTTGCTGGAAATTGTCTTAATTTGTATACCTTATGATTCTGTTTAATCGTACTTTTTATCATTTTGGCGTTAAAATTGAGTTAGAGAAAGTAATTTCAATAAACACATCATTTCCTATTAAATTGAAACCATCGGTTTACACTAAATTAATTCTTCATACTATAATGAATTTGTAATGAACGTTATATATATAGTAGTAGAAATCTATATGTTACACTAACATGACTTTCTCTAGTTGCTCTACAAACTTCTTACAAAAGACTCTTCTTCTTTGTACATAATGCTAACCGAGATAAACATTAGCAGAATGTTCTTATTACTTAGTTCCTTATAAGCAGAACGGAACTAATGGAATGCGCTATTCTAAAGCGTTAGTCAAATGTTTTAAGCTAGCGTTATGCGATTGTCAATGCAAATCCCTTCTTTGCTTGGATAGGAGTAGAACAAAGGAAAAACGGGCACTTCCTGTCTAAGAAAAGTATAACTACTTCACAATTGAAACCAATAACAAGGAATATCTCGGAAATGGTTACCTCCACAGCAGAAACGTAAAGAACATAAATTGTGTGCTTTGACAAGGTCTACATTTTTGTGTAGTAAGTTTTGTCCATCTCTTACGGTTTAGCAGCTAAGCAAAATGTATCCAGAGTAAAGAGGTCTTTGGAGGCTGTTCCCAGAAAATTCAAGATATGCATTTTATTTGTTATGTAAATAACTTTAATATACGGGATTTTAATCAAAATCATTAGAGCTATTTTTGAGAAAATCAAAATTTTCGAATTTGAGGTTGATAATCTATGTTTTGCATCCTTGGAAAATACTAATCCTAAATATCAAGTTTGCTATTTAACGGTCCTTTCGTTTTTAAGCTATGCTATTCACAGACACACACGGACCTTTTCCTAATATTTTTGGACTCAGGGGGCACCAAAACATAATATCCATTGAATTTTTGGGTGCAGAACACCTTTTCTAGCCACTATATTCATATATCCAAGATCGCGGACTCAAACCCAGCTGAAGACGATGTATTTTTTGGGGCGTAAGAATCTTTAGCCTATTTTCCTTCGGAAGCGAAGTAAAGCTCTTGGTCCCGTGTCGTAGATTTACGGCACTTAAAAGAACTTCAAACCTAATAAAGAGGCCTCTGAGGAAAATTAAGTGGTCTTTCACGCCCAGTATAAAATGGGACGCTGAGGCAGTTAAAGAGCGGCCATAAATAAAACAATATTTCCACTTAAAGCCACTATGTACATTTTACATGCAAGCTAGAGAAAGTAAAAAGAGTTTTTTGCACAGTAAGTAGAGAAAGTCATGTGTATCTAGCACATCAGGGCTATTTGCTTTAGTCTGTATTCCTAATTCTTATACTTGCAGCAAATTTGTAATGACAATTATCTCGATTAATAACTAAAGTAGAAGTGAAAGATTTTGTAAAGAATAGCTTGTGTCGCCCGCCCGGGTAGTGAAGTAGTAGCGTGTCTGCCTCACAATCAATAGGTCACGAGTTACCCGGATAAGTTTTTTTCGGGGTTTTCCCTTATCTTGGGAAGCCAAATGTTATGTAACTTTAAGCTGCCTGGACCCGATATCACTTGAGCATCATTTCATAAATTACTTTCATCGTCCGATACGACCAACGAGGTTAAGCTAAAAAATAACATGATGTGTTACACTCACATGACTTTCTCTAGCCGTTCTATAAAGCTTCTTACATAAGATTGCTCTTCTTTCTTCACCTTGTTAGTAGAGGTATTCAGCACAATGTTATTACTTAGTTCCTTATATGTAGGAAGAAAATAAGGGAATACACTAGGCTAGATCGATAGTCAAATGTTTTAAACGCTGTCATTATGCGATTGTCATTAAAAATCGCTTCTTTTCTTGGCAAGGAGTAGAAGAAAAGAAAACCGGACACTCCCGTCTGAGAAAAGTAGAAGTACTTCACAACTGAAACTAATAACAATGAATACCTCGAAAGCGGTAAGCTCCACGAAAATAATATACATGACGTAAGTTGTGTATTTTAACAAGGCCTACGTTTTTTGTACAGTAAGTTTTTCTCTATCTCTTACGGTTTACTAGTTATGCCAAATTAAGAAAAATTCATCCAGAATAAACTACTCTTAGAGGCTATTACCAGAAAATTCAAAATATACATTTTATTTTTCAGGTAAATATCTTTACTATGCGAAATTTTAATCAAAATCGTTAGAGCCATTTTTGAGAAAATCAAAATTTTCGAAAAAAGTTCCATGTAAAGGGTAGTTTGGGGTGGGGGATTTTTCTAAAAATCTTCGTGTTGCATCCCTGGAAGATGCTGAACTTAAATACCAAGTTTGGTATTTTAGCTACTTTTCGTTTTTGAGTTATGGTGCTCACAGACACACACACGGACCTTTTTCTGGAAATGCTTTTTTTGGATTCATGGGGTCCTAAAACATGTATTTCCGGTGAAATCTCAACATCGAACTTTTGGGTGGAATGCAATACTTCTCTATGCCTACGGGGCTAGAGAAAGTAAAAATGGCTTGTGGAGCCAATAGAGAACGGCATGTGTTAATTCAAGTTATACCTTAGGTGTGTAGATTTATGGAAGCCAACATCTGCTCGACTAGTGAATGCATTCCGCCTAGAGGGCATCATTAACCGAATAGCGTTAGATACTATCCACCGACAGCGTTAGGTAAACAAGCTCGTGGCTTTGATATACTAGGAGAAGCACTTGCAATTCGCTCAAGAGCAGCATCTCTTCTCTGATACAGTAACTGCACTGCGAGAGATACATTGCCCTAACATGCTCTCTAACTGATGGTCAGGGAGTGAATAATGTCAGACGCTTTATTTACACTGCCCTGTAAGAGAGCGCTGCAACCTCCCTTGACAAGCCCGCTGAGCTAACATAGAAATTAGCCTAAGGGTAACTATGACTGAAATTACATGAAAACCCATAAAAAATCGACGTTTTTATTTCAATTTCATATAGTAATTTAAACATTCCTGAATATAAAACATCTGATGTGTTCCACTCATGTGACCTCTGTACATCTCTGCAATAAATAATTGTAAATCTTAACAAGCTGCTAATAATTATTCATAAATGTCATAATCAAGTACTGTCATTTTTACTTCCTCAACACGTAGTATGTATAGTGTATAGAGAAGGAATTGTAATGCACCCAAAAATTCCATACCGAGATTTCACTGGAAATACATTTTTTGAGACCTCCTGAATAAAAAAAAATGCTGGGAAAAGGTCCGCGCGCGCGCGTGTGTGTGTTTGTGTGACTGAAGACAGCATAGCTCAAAAACGAAAAGACCGTTAAATAAAAAACTTGGTATTTAAGTTTGGTGTCTTCCAAAGATGCGACACGAAGATTTTTGAGAAAATTCACCAAAACTACCCCCTACATGGAACTATTTTCGAAAATGTTGATTTTCTCAAAAACGGCTCTAACGATTTTGATTAAAATATCGTATGTTACAAATATTTACCTGACAAATAATATGTATATCTTGAAATTTCTTGAAATAGCCTCTGAAGACCACTTTATTCTGCATGAATTTTATGGAATTTTGCGTAACTGCTAAACCGTAAGGGATAGACAAAAACTTACCGCACAAAAATGTAAAGCACATTAAAATACACAGTTTATGTTATAGAGCTTTTTTCGTGAAGTTGATCGTTTTTTAGTTTTTTTTTTGTTTTTTTTTTTTTTGTTTCAGCTTTAAAAATCATACTTTTCTCATACAGGAATTAGCCATCTCGTGTCCATACAAAAAAGAACTTCAATCACATAGGAACCAGCCTTTGACTATCACTTTAATCTATGCTACTCCCTTATTGTATATATGTATTTATTTCTCTGCAATTGGGTATCACCCGGTGGCAGATTTATATATGTATGCAAGATATATAAACAATAAATCACAGCTACCAGTGTATGGCTTTGTAAGCTAGATATAATAATTATTTACAACAAATAAAAACATTAATTTCATAATTAGAATCACCAACCACTTAACATTTGTATTTACAACAATATAAAATCACAGGCGTTTCATTTAAGGAATATTTACAAAAATTATCCAACATTAACATCAAGATTTTTCCTAAATTTCTTCAGAGACAGAGGACAACCCCGAAAGGCTGCTCCAGGCAATTCATTCCAGTCTTTTATGGTTCTATTAATAAAGGAGAACTTTCCCACGTCAGTTTTGCATCTTCTACCCTTAATTTTGAACGGATGATCGTTTCGTGCATAGTAAGTAGATTCGGCATCTACTTACAAGGAAGCAAGTAATAAGACAGTTTCTGCTATTTTTTTCTGGATTAATATGAAGTAAATAGAAGTATTAGCTTTTTAACAATAATTTGCTGCAGGGATGTAGAGAAGGTCATGTGGATGGAGCACATCAATTTTTTTAAATGTATTATTGTTATTACTTATATTTTCATTCAATTTTAACATGAATTCGTAAAGTTATATTATAATTTCTATATTCAAAATCATATCTGTTCATATTAGAGGAGCCAATATAGTCAACCTCAAATGAAATTAATGTATTTAATATTTTGGTTAGCTATGGCCTGTATAGCATAAATGCTGATCTGTCAACAATAAAATTTAAAAAAATTATTGTTAATTAGCTTATTTTTCTACTTATTTAATGCTGATAGAGAAAAAATTGGCAGAAAGGGTTTAGTTCCTTGCTTCCTTGTAAGTAGAAGGGAAATGAGCAAGTACCATAGGCTAAATCGATATTCAAATTTTTAAAAAGCTGGTTGCTATATGATTGAATTACCTTTGTTTGTATACGCAGGGGTTGACAAATCCCCGTATGAGAAAAGTACAGGTTCTGTAAAGCTGAAACAAATAACAAGGAATGTCTAAAAAACGACTAACTCCAAAAAAATGCATATGACATACATGGTGTGTTTTAACGAGCTCCACATTTTTTGTTAAGTTAGTTTGTGTCTATCTCTTATGGTTGACCAGTTATGCACAATCTCCTAAAATTCATTCAGAATAAAGTAGTTTTAGAGGCTAATCCGAGAAAATTCAAGATATATATTTTATTTTTCAGGTAAATAACTTTAATGTACGATATTTTGATCAAAATCGTTAGAGCCATTTTTGAGAAAATCAAAATTGTCGAAGAAACTTTCATGTAAAGGTAGTTGGGGGGTGGAGGATTTACTTGAAAATCTTCGTGGTGCATTCTTGGAGGATACCAAACTTAAATACCAAGTTTGTTATTTAAGGATATTTTCGTTTTTGAGCTGTGCTGTACTGTCCACAGATACACACATGGACCTTTTTCAAAAATCCATTTTTTTTGGATTCAGGGGGATCCAAAACATGTATTTCCGGTGAAATCTTGGTGCATTACAATACTTTCTTTATACACTATGTATATAGTATGTGTAGAGAAAGTAAAAGTGTAATTGGCCATCCGACGCCATTTTTAAATGCCCTAATTGGAGCTACAGCAAAACATTAGAGATAAACTATACAGGACTCGGCAAGAAAAACTTCAGTTCGACGAGATCTCATTCGCATCATGTAAAGTAGAAAAATATGTTTTGTAGAAGAAAAGCAGCAGTACATGAAGAAAACGCAGCAGCAGAGGAGAGGAAAAGGAAGGGCAATTCACCAATCTTGTGGATCTTAATGTGAGCCATGAATTCAATTCTTCCCTTGTTTTCTCGCTATTGATATTTTCAGCATCTTTTACTCTCTCGACACGCACATGTGCATAGTGTATAGAGAAAGTATTGCACTCCACCAAAAAATTTGATACCGAGATTTCACCGAAAATATATGTTTTAGGGTCCCCTGTATCCAAAAAGAAGTATTTTCAGAAAAAGGTCCGTGTGTCCGTGAACACGAGTTGGTAAAATACCAAACTTGGTATATATATATATATATATATATATATATATATATATATATTAGTGTCATCGAGGGATGCGACACAAAGATTTTGAGAAAAATCCCACATCCTAAACTACCCTTTACATGCAACTTTTTTCGAAAATGTTGATTTTCTAAAAAATGGCTCTAACATTTTGAATATTGTATATTAATGATATTTACCTGACAAATAAAATGTTTAATTTGAATTTTTTGGGAATAGCCTCTGAAGACTACTTTATTCTGGGTCAATTTTACGGAATTTTTCATAACTCCTGAACCGTAAGAGATGGACAAAAACTTAGCGCACAACAAATGTAGAGCACTTTAAAACACACAATTTATGTTATATACATGTTTTGTGGAGTTGATTGTTTTTGAGATAACAACGAATGTAGAGCACTTTAAAAACACACAATTTATGTTATATACATTTTTTGTGGAGTTGATTGTTTTTGAGATATTCCTTGTTTTCGGTTTCAGCTATAAAAAACATACTTTTCTCATACAGGATATTGTGAACTCGTGTCCATACAAACAAAGGAACTTCAGTCAAATAGCAATCAGCTTTTGACCATCACTTTAACCTATGGTACTCCCTTATTTCGCTTCTACTTACAAGGAAGCAAGTAATAAGACTATTTCTGCTAATTTTTTCTCGATTAGCAGGAGGTAAATTGAAACATAAGCTTTTTTAACAATCAGATTTTTTTTTAAAATGCTCCTTGCAGAGACATTTTTTGTTACACTAGAAAAATTTTCTGTACATGTTCACAGGGATACAAAGAATAAAAATTGCCCTAGGTTTCACTGTCAGACGTATTTAACTATTATTTCTTAATTTTCAAACATAACATTTATAATTTATAACAAAAAAAAACTCATTCATAGCTTAAACATTTTTGGAGCAGAAACCAAAAGAGACAAAGAAATCTAGGGTAGTTTCCAAAGTAGATGTATTGTAGGTTCAAAATATTAGACAAAAAATGTTATTTTTGTCGCAAACACTTTTTAGTAGCGTGATTAAACTCAAACAAATTTGACCATCAGCTCGAACTACTAGACGTCAGTCGCACATATCCTTATCCATCTTCACTACGCTGTGAGAAAATATACTCTAACAGAAATTATCTTTTTACTTTCGCTACACTCACTACGTACATAGTGTATACAAAAAATTTTAAATTCCACCCAAAAATTCGATACCGAGATTTCATCGGATATACATATTTTAGGGTCCCCTGTATCCAAAAAAAAAAAAAGCAAGGTCCATGTGCGTGTGTGTGTCCGCATGTCTCTGAACACGATAACTCAAACATGAAAAGTCGGTGTAATATCAAACTTGGTATTTATTTGATATTTATTATCTTCCAAGGATGCGACACGAAGATTTTCAAGAAAAGAAATCCCACAAATTATTCTTTACACGAAAAAATGTATGAAAGTGTTCCTTTTCTTAAAAATGGCTAACAATGTTAATTAAAATTCCGCATATTAAAGATATTTACATCAAAAATAAAATCTGTATTTTGAATTTTCTGGGAATAGCCTCAGAAAAACGTTTTATTCTGGATGAATTTTGCCTAACTAGTATACCGTAAGAGATGGACAAAAACTTACTACACAAAAAATGTAGATCTCGACAAATACATAAGTTATGTCATATACATTTCTTTCTTAAGAGTTCACTATTATTGAGACATTCCTTGTTATTGATTTCAGTTTTAAATACCTAAAACTTTTCACATAAGTGAATTTGTCAACTCCTGTCAATGCATAGGAATAGATTTCATACGCATGTAAACTAGATTTTAAAAGATTTTACTATCGTTTTAGCCTAGTATATTACTTTATTTCCTTTCTGCTTATAAGAAGACATTTCTGCTAATGTTTATAGCGATTAGTATGAAGTAGATATAAGAATAAGCTTTTTAACAGTAATTTGTTAGAGATGTAGAGAAAGTCATGTGAATGGAATACATTAGATTTTTAATATGAAGGTACTATGAACATAGTGTATTGGGAAAGTAATGTAATAAACCCAAAATTCGATACCGAGAGTTCACCGGAAATATGTTTTATGTATCCTGAATTCAAAAAAAGGCTTTTTAAAAAAATTATCGTGTGTGTGTGGAGTTCTTTATCTCATATGAGTTTTTATATACAATATCATCTTAGGAGCATCGAGTGCTGCTAATTAATTTCACATTCGCTTGTTCACATTTCCAGCCTCTCTCCTATTATCCTCACTCGGTGTAGAGTTTCAGGATGTTTGTTTGGTTTGGGTAAACATAAGCAACCTACCTGAAAATAAAATTCTAATGAACTAGACACCAAGGCAAAGTTGCAGCATGTTATACTTTGAAATTGAAAGGTGTATAAGGATTTGTTTACTTTTACTTAGTGTGTATGGTATTCTCGATTTCTGTTCTTTTGTTGTTGTTTTTTTTTTCAATACGTCAATTAATTAAAAATCTGTTGTTGCTATCAAAATATTCTTCTATTTAATGTTTATCGATAAACCGTTTGCAAAACTTTTAAATATTTCCCAGTGGGTAAATAGACAATAGAGGAATATATGTGGTAAACTTTAAGCGACAGGCAAATGTTTTAAAGCGGGTTGTTATATTCATTTTGTTTCATAAACGGTTTACTCTCCCCGTATTCCTAGAACTTGCAAACCACTGTCTAGAGGTCAGAAGGCTGTCGGGGAGCCAACGGCATGAAACCACAGAATGGGGAACCTGTTATAAGGGGTCGGACCGAAGCCAGGCATTAAAATGAGGAAGTTGATGCTATGTTATGTTAAAGAAATTGATTGGAAAAATTATGATGGAGCAATTAGTGGAATGATTGGCGGGGGGAAACCAGAGGACCAGGAGAAAACCCACCTAAATCCCATGCGGGTGCTTGCAATCGAATCCACGCCGCCTAGATGGGAGGCGAGAGGTCTAGGCACTCAATCACGGCGCCGCCGAGGGTTGCTGTATAAGGGCTTTAAATTCCAGGTTCTTAGCATGGACATGAGAGAGAGAGAGGGAGAAAAGGAAAACTATATAAGATTTCCAAATTAGCATGATCAAATTTCGTTTTACCCCTCTTGCTTATCAGCAGAGACTGTGAGCGGGGTTAAACCAAGATCGCGCATTCCAGTTCCAAAATGATCAATTTTACTTGAAATAGACCCGTTGAGTTCTGCAACTCTTAACGCACCAAAGTATTGCTTCATATTTCAAATACGGGGTATTTGGGACGCCTGGTGTAGGTTACCATAGATCGTTATACAGCTAGTTTGTTTTCACCACAGTATACTTCCGCAGCGAATAACTCGCTAATTGCTACCCTTATGAGCTGTGCTATACCTCTTGATACCTTTAGTTCCAGCTGGAATGACTAAAGCTTGTGCATGATACATCTCAAAATAGAAAGATTATTCCAGATATTTGTGGTGTGTGTGAATTATATGAGGTTATTCTTACGAGTCCACTGAAGCGTCTAACAAGAACTTTACGCCTCAGCATAAAATTCTTGTACACGATACATACGAAAAAAATCTGATGTGTTCCATTTATTTTTGATTTTCTCAAAATTGGCTCTAAGGATTTTATTGCATTTTCATATGTTTAAGATATTTTCATGACAAACGAAACATATATCTTGAATTTTATGGGAATAACCTCTTAGGACCTCTTGATTTTGGATAACTTTTGTATAACATTCGAAGAGATAGACAAAAACTCACTGCACAAAATTCTAGATGACTTTTGTTTAGCTTTTACTCACCTAATAAATTGTATGAGATAGACTTACTGCACAAAAAGTAGATCTCGTTAAACACACAATTTATGTCATATACATTATTTTTAGGAGTATTTTCGACATATTTCGAGTTATTAGTTTCAGTTTTTCACAAAGTACTTAAACTTTTTACTCCTAGCAAGTAAAAGAGCTGAATTTCAATGGTTCACTTAGCAATGGCTCACTCTCAATATAATTAGCCTAACGTATCCCCTTATTTCCCAACGACAATTACGGCAACGTTTATCTTGATTAGCATGGCGTATATTAAAAGTAAAGACTTAAAAAGGAAAGACTTTTAACCAACAGCTACAGAAATTCATATGAGTTAAACACACAAGAGTTTTGAATTCACGTCTAACTTGTACACTAACCTTATTCACAACTTCTCTGTAAGATTTATTAATTTATATCAACCTCTATATGTTTCAATAAAACGTTGTACATAATTTAAATTTGTCATATGACCTACTTCAGTGTCATTTACTTGTTATTTTGTGCTACATTATTGTTATAAATTACCTGTATAGCGTTTTATGCTGGTGGGTCAAAATAAATATTAAATAACCTATTATAAAAGTGGTCGTCTCCTTAGCGCGGTGGTAGCGCAGCTACCTACCAAGCGGGAGACCTGGGTTCGATCCCCAGTACCGGCGTGGGGATTTTTCCCCCGCTGGGAGACCTGGACCGGGGTGCACTCAGCCTCGTGAGGTCCCTGGGGGGCCAATTGAGGAGCTACTTGATGGAAGAGTAGCGGCTCCAGGTCGTGAGGACCGCATTAACCGGCCGGGAGGGGCTCGAGGCGCTGACCACGTCTCACCCTCCAATACTGCACCCCATCCATGACGTCTGTAGTGGACCGAGATGGGGAACGCAGCGGCCGGGCGGTAGGCCAAGGTTCCCCGTGAGCTGTCGTGCCATGGAGTTATGTTATTATAAAATTATAATATTTAAGACCCTATTATTAAAGTATGTTAAACATATATGCTTTATGTATTTTAATATTTAAGAGCCTATTACAAAAGTATGTTAATCATAGATATTTTAATATTTAAGAACCTATTATTAAAGTATGTTAAACATATATGCTTTATGTATTTTAATATTTAAGAGCCTATTACAAAAGTATGTTAATCATAGATATTTTAATATTTAAGAACCTATTATTAAAGTATGTTAAACATATATGCTTTATGTATTTTAATATTTAAGAGCCTATTACAAATGTATGTTAATCATAGATATTTTAATATTTAAGAACCTATTATTAAAGTATGTTAAACATATATGCTTTATGTATTTTAATATTTAAGAGCCTATTACAAAAGTATGTTAATCATAGATATTTTAATATTTAAGAACCTATTATAAAAGTATGTTAAACATATATGCTTTATGTATTTTAATATTTAAGAGCCTATTACAAAAGTATGTTAATCATAGATATTTTAATATTTAAGAACCTATTATAAAAGTATGTTAAACATACAAAATCAAGAAACATTGATGAGAAGATTAAAATGTACAAATGTGTGTGCATGTAAAAGGTCGCTGGAGGTTGGGATTTAACCGATTTTCATTTTTTAATTATACTGCTTACAGACACACGGACAGAATCATACATACGCACATACAGATGATTTTAAAATTGTTTCTTTCTACAGCACATATCTACAATCTATGTGGGAGGTAGAGAAGGCTTTATTTTCCATCCAAAACTTTGACATTGAGATTTCACCGGATATACATGTTTTGAGACTCCCTGGACATAAAAAAATGAATTTTTCAAAAAGGTATGTGGTTTTGTGTCTGTGTGGATAACATAGCTCAAAACAAAAGTCCATTGAATGCCAAACTTGGTATTTAAGTTCAGTATCTTCCAAGGATGCGTCAAGAAGACTTCCAAGAAAATACCCCACCCCAAACTACACTTCCCTTGGAAACATTTCCGAAGACTTTAATTTTCTCAAAAATGACTCACGATTTCTATTCAAATACCGAATATTGAAGATATGTACATGAGGATGTCTATATCTTGAATTTCCGAGCGATAATTTCAATTTCTCTTCATTCTGAATGACTTTTACATAACTAGTAAGCTGTAAGAGACACAAACAAAATCTTACCTTACAAAAATGTATATGTCGTCAAAACACCAAAACTATATCCTGTTCAGTTTTGCCATAGAATTAACCATTTCCAAGAAATTTAATTTGTATTTGTTTCACACTTAATATGCATACTTTTTACAAACACAAAGCCATCCATTTGTGACACCTTTTAAAACATTTGACAATGGCCCTAGCCTTGCGTATTCTCTTAGTACCCTTCTACTTACAGGAACCAAGTAATAAGACCATTCTGCTGCTTATTTCAATAGTATAAAGTAGCAAAAGTAATAGTATTTTAAGCAGCTTATTTGCAGAGCAGAGAGAGAAAGCCTTGCGAGTGGAATGCATCAGATTTCTTTATACAGGGGAATCTTTTAACCTGTATTTCCACTAAAAAAACTTAAGTGTACATAGTGTATAGAGAAGGTATTGTATTGCACTCAAAAATTCGATACCGGAAATACATGTTTTGGGTGCTCCAGAATCCAAAAGAAAGCATTTTTGAAAAAAAGGTCCGTGTGTGTGCATGTGCCGGTAGACAGCGTAGCTCAAAAACGAAAAGTCTTCCAAGAATTCATCACGAAGATTTTCAAGAAAATTCCCCCATCTACAATCACCACATGGAAACATTTTCGAAAATTTTGATTTTCTCAAAAAATAGCTCTAACGAACTTGATTATAAACCGTATTTTAAAGATATTTACCTGACAAATAAAGTGTACATCTTGCATTTTCTGGGAAAAGTCTCTGAAGACTACTTTATTCTCGATGAAGTTTACAGAATTTTGTATAACTGTAACAGACAAACAAAAACTTACTTAACAGAAAATGTAGAGCTTATTAAAACACACAATGTATGTTATACATATTTTTTTCCTGGAGTGAATCGTTTTTTAGATATTCCTTG
The DNA here is from genome assembly GCA_030762935.1 of Hymenopus coronatus. Lineage (NCBI taxonomy): Eukaryota > Metazoa > Arthropoda > Insecta > Mantodea > Hymenopodidae > Hymenopus > Hymenopus coronatus. Next base: position 87,578,177 of record CM060898.1, read on the forward strand.
TAATTGTTTCAGCTATAAAAAGCTTATACTTTTTTCATACGAAATTTTTCAACTCAAGTCCATAGAAACACAGGAATTTCAGTCACATAGCAACCAGCCTTTGACTAACACTTCAGCCTATGCTGCTCCATTATTTCCCTTCTACTAGCATTGAAGCAAGTAAATAACTATTTGTTATTTTTTTCACCATTATCATGAAGTAGACAGAAGCATAAGCTTTTTAACAACACTTTGTTGCAGACATGTAGAGAAGTGCATGTGATTGAAACACATAAGATGTTTTAACACAAAAAAAAACATTCGTGTGTGACAGTTTTTAAAATATTTGACTGTGGCCCTAGGCTTGAGTATTTTTTAGTACCCTTCTACTTACAGGAACTAAGTAAAAAGGCTATTCTGCTGCTTAATTCAATTAGTATGTAGTAGCAAAAATAATAGTATTGCTTAAGAAGTTTATTTGCGGAACAGGTAGAGAAAGCCTTGTGAATGGAATGCATCAGATTTCTTTATTCAGAGGAATCTCTTAACGTGTATTTCCAATAAAAAAAACTAAGTAGATTTTTTATGCAATGCAATACTGCTTCTACCTAATGCAAATAAGCACTAGGAAAGGAAATATTTATAATGTTGTAATCATACGAAAGTTACCGATTGTTCTACACGATTTATTTGCACAAATATTGGATAGGCAGAATCAGACTGAATAATTCAATGCCATAGTCGGGATTTGAACCACGAATCTCCCAGTCTCAAATGACTCGCATGTTTCCCGGTAAACCACACGGTAATCACAAAATAATGTGTCGTGCAATTGAATGCTATTCCTGCATGTTGCCATGGTAGCTCAGTGAAAGAGCAACCGGCTAGAGACCGGTCTCAACTTATTCGCATGTTTCCCGGTGAACCACGAAGTGATCTCAAAATAATTTGAGTCGTGCAATTCAATGCTATGCCGGCATGCTGCCATGTTAGCTCAGTGGTAGAGCAACAGGCTAGAGACCTTGGTTCAAATAACGGCTATGGTATTGCATTTTTAAGTCAGACTCTATCAATCCAACTCCTGTCCTACACACGGTTTCTGTTAGAAAACATTAAAAATTATCATATTTGCACAAATGTTTATTTCAGTACGAGTTTTATCGTCTCCCCTCGAGTTTTGTAACCCTGTGTAGATATATCTTACTTTCAAATTCCTATCAAGGTACGAGCAACAATTTAAAAAGAAATACGAAATCTCTTTATCCAGTCTTATTGCAGGACTACGTTTCAGGGATAAGGCTTCTCACTCGCATTTCCTCCTCATGTTGTTGCATAAGTTTATTTAACAACGAACCTCTATATCCTCCCTCCTCTATAGTTCTATAATTTTGTTCATTCAACAAAAGCAGCGCTGTGCATGCATGCATGCGTGCGTGCACAGAAGTTATGGGGGTGTATATATAAGCTGCAGCGGAACCTAAGGGGAGTTAGAAGCGAAAGTAAACTAGGCAGAATTATTTGTGCTTGGGTTGAGGATTTGGGAGAGTATTGGAGGAGGAAAGAGTTCCTTAACTTGGCTACAATACAATGGACCAAATATATCCTGCAACTAGATTTGCACTGCTAGCTAACTATATCACATGCGGTGAAATTATTTTACATAATTTAAAAAATAACCTGTTGCTTACAATGCTTAATAATGTGTGTGTAAAACAATCATAGTACTAAAATGAAAATAGTGCAAAAATGAATTATATTTTATAATACATGACAATAGTAGCGTGAGTAAGTATATATCAGCGTGCAATCTCAAAAACCATTCAAAAGATTAATAACTTTGAGACTATTTCACCCCATTTTATTTTCTCTACCAAATATGTACATAGTAGATAGAGAGGATATTGTATTCCATCCCAAAATTCTTTAATCCAAAAAAAGCGTTTTCCGAAAAACGTCCTGTCTCTGTTTTATTTTTAATTTTTATATGACAACGTGAATGGCCAGGCACATATCAGCGCCAACAGTGTACCAAAATTTCGTCCCGCAGTTCTTTTACGCACTTACATGGGGTTGTCGCTTTTAAGCACATTTAAAAAACACTGATTTAGGCCAGGTTTAAACCCACACATTTGGGATCAGAAATCCAGCACCTAAGCAATGCGCCATCCAGAACGACTGTGTGTGAGCAGCATAATTAAAAAATTTGGTTAAATACCAAACTTCATATTTAAGCTCAGCAGTTGTAATGCACACCCATCCCAAACTACTTTTTGCATGAAAAACTTTACGAACATTTTTATTACGTCAGAAATGGTTCCAAAATTTTGATTGAAATAACGTATATTAAAGATATTTTCATGAGGAATAAAATGTAAATCTTTCATTTTCTGGGAATAATCTATGAACACATTTTCATTATGGATATCTTTTGTGTAAATATTAAATGTAAGAGACAAAAATTTACTCATAAAATGTAGATTTCGTTAAAATAGACAATTTATGTTACATACTTTCTTTTTACAGTTAGTCATCACGAAGATATTCGTTATTGATATCAATTTTAAGATACTTACACCTTTCTCAAAAAATTTCTATTTCCTGATTCTTTTATTGCACTCCTGACCATGCAACGAGATCCGTAAAGAGAATGCAAAGAGAATCATATACTCATAATCACATGCAACCACCATTTAAATATTTGATTAGCCGAATTTATACCCTTATTTCCCTTCTACTTATAAGGAATTACATAAAAGATCATCTGTGCTAATGAAAAATATCAGTGTGTGTGTGTGTGTGTAAATGTGTGTGTCTGCACGTATGAGCGCGCGTGCGCACACCTAGATAGCATAGCACAAAAACGAAGAGACCCTTGAATACCAAAGTTAGCATTTAAAGTTAATATCTTCCAAGGATATGACACAAAGACTTTCAAGAATATTCCTCACTCAAACTACCCTTTACAAAGAAATGGATTTTAAAACGTTTTTCTGAAAAAAGCATATAAACATCTCTTCGTTGTCGTAAAACGTAGGAGATAGACAAAATATTATACACAAAAATATAGATTTCATTAAAACGCATGGTTTGTGTCATATAAATATTTACACAGTTAACCGTTTTAGAGATATTCCTTGTTAATGATTTTAATTTTAAACTATTTAAACTTTTCTCAATAGCGAAGTCAACTTTCGCTGCAAACGAGAACCAAATTAATTTTTTTTCACATAGCGATAGCTTTTTAAAGATTTGACTATCGCTTTTAGCCTAGTGTACATCCTTATTTCGCTTCTACATACAGTGAAACAGGTAATAACACAACTTATGCTATATTTATCTTAATTAACTGGACATAGGTAAAAGAATAATCTTTTGTAGGGAAAGTTAGTGCTTAGTGGAACGTCATGCGAATGGAACGCATAAGATGCTTTTAACTATCCAAACTATTAGAGTGCTCCTAAAAATGATAACTTTGCATTGCACACATTAGACATTTTCAAAAATCATAACAATAAAGATATGTCATTAAAAGTCAAGAAACAGAAATTCCACTCGTATAACCAGGATTATAAAATGCATATTTGTTATGCTGCTATTTGAATGACAAAATAATTGAAAGTATTTTAACAAATGCTAGGCCTATATTTATGGCTGTAATTTGGTTGAAATCAATAATGCTAAAATTAAATCTTTGGATAGAGAAGGTAGTACATTCTAACCAAAATTTTGATGTGAAGATTTCACCAGAAATGTGTATTTTTAGATCCCCTGAGTCAAAAAAAAAAATTTATTTTAGAAACACGTTTGCGTGTTTTTATAGTGTTTAATGCCCTCTTTTACTACTTGGGCACCACAGGCGATGACACTGGGTGATACATTGAGTGAAAATGGAGCACCGGTGGAATGCGATGGCGGGGGAAATAGAAGAATCCGATTAAAACCGACCCCTGCGCCACTCCACAAATCTCACATACGGTCGCTTGGGATTGAACCCGAGCAGTCACGGCGCGGCCTGTGTGTGTATGTGTATGTGTGTGTGTGTGTGTGTGTGCGTGGACAGTATAGTTTCAAACAGAAAATATCATTAAATACTAAATTTAGTATTTAAGTTTAATATCTTTCAAGAATGGGATACGAAGAGTTTTAATAAATTCCTCGTCACCCCAAACTACCCTTTATATGGAAAAAGATTTAAATGTTTTGTTTTCTTAAGAATGACTAAAGATTTTGTTTAAAATGCCGGATGTTATAGGTAATAACATGACTAATAGAATTATTTATTGAATTTTCCTGGAATAGCCTGTGAAGATCTCTATATTCTGGATGGATTTCACTTAACTGGTAAACCGTGAGAGGCTGACAAAAACTAAGGCATAAAAATGTTAGATATCTTTAAAACATACAATTTGTGTCACATTAATTTTTTAAGAGTCTACCGTTTCCAAGATATTCCTTGTTATTTAATTTTAAAGTACTTATACTTCTATAAAATTCTTTTACTTTGCTCCCGGCTATGCAAAGAAGCGATCTTCAATGACAATCGCATAGCGATAGCCTTTAAAACATTTGACTATCTATTTAGCAAAGTGTACTCCCTGCGTTCCCTTCTACTCATTAGGAGCTAGGGAACAAGAGAATTCAGCTAATGCTCATCTCGATTAGCATGAAATAATTAGAAGAAGAATCTTTTATAAGAACAGATAGAGAAAGCCTGCATATGTAACACATCAGACTTAAGGGATTATTTTGTAAACCCACACCACAATACGCAAAATGTTCAGAACGTATCTGAAAAGTAATGCAATCTGAACATTCAGCATCTTATGTTACTTGTACAATCAAAAGTTTTGGATTAGTGCGAAAGTTTATTCATTGCATGTTCCTTGAGGAAATTCAGTCTAGTGCTCCACATTATGTGTCTAAGCAAAGTCGAAATGGGAGTTATATAACTTTTTGCCATTTTCATTTTAATTGCATGAAAATAGATAGAATCTCTCGCACATTTTCGTATAATTTTCATAGAGGTATGCTAATTGTAAATAGTTTTAATATATTGTTGAGAATAGTCCTACGTAGTAGTTCACTTGGTAAAACATCAATAACTTTATAAAGATTAGTGTAAGAGAAGAGACTTTTTTTTATTGGATTGTTTTACTTTAGCTATTCTCAGCATTGGTATTCCTCAAATATTTTCTTCATGCGAGAGTTTTAAAATACTACGAAATTGTGTTTAGAAAGTTAGGTTACATTTTTTTAAATATATCGTTTGAAAGCAATTTCTGAAGTAGTAAGATTGTCTATACAAACCTCCCGGTGCCTCAGAAACTAATTTACACTAAGAGATGACATTTTTGCCACTTCTAATAAAAATTTTTTAACATACTTCAACAGTATATTAGCACGCATTGTATTTTATTATTTTAATTATTATTTTTTACAGGTTTAACATAGGAAATATATCTGCTTCAGTAGCCAAGACTGGGCAGATTGCAGAACACAAAACATTAGGGTGAGAAGTTGTTATTGTATATGCCAAGGTTACTTCTTTTGTCAATCCAGTAACACAAATGATTTTGTAAGAGCAAGGTTTTAGCACATTAGAGGCCCAAGTAACAGAAGTTTTATAGAGACAGGCCTTTTCCCTAAAAGTTAGCAGCTCGGGACTCCTCCATTACAAAGAGCGGTCACATGAGTGTATGACAATTAACTTCCAAAATAACAACTTTATTTTCGCTTTACTTTGCAACCAATCAGAGATGAGCCCTAAGATTAGATTTCTTAGGTACATAATCAATGTGTACACAAGAAAATAGGTTTGTTATGCTGTATGCGGAAGGCTGTATATTGGTGGTCGATTGTGTGACATGCGAAATAGTGTAGTTACCGCATTGTTGTGTCAATCTTATATCGCGTAATAGGGAAGTACTCGGTAAGTATCGTGTAAGCAGAAGAAATAGCACTAGTTATAAGTATATATATATATCACTCGAAGGATCAGTGCCTCAAGTAACAAAGGTGAATAAAAAGTATCAATTCTGAGGAATTTAAAGTGAAGTACTTCTGTTTGTAAGACTACCCAGTGTAACATACCCCAGCCATTCTTTCTCTCCTCAGTGAGAGTCACATTTGTGTGTTCTACATGGATGAGCATAGCCGGTACATCATAGAACGTCAAAGAGGTATGTGCATGCTTGTTTTCGAAGTATTTCGCTGGTGCTAATTCAGACCTACTCCAAGGTACACGAAATAAATGCGACAGTATTTGGAATAGCTTTCTTTGATTTAAAAATCACCGTTTTTCAATAAAATTATAAAAGCTTTATTAAAAAAATCATACCTTTCCTTCTAATCAACAGAAGTACTCTATTTTTAATTTCTCTATAGGCACTATGTACATAGTGTATAGAGAATGTATTGTACTCCACCAAAAAATTCGATACCGAGATTTCACCGGAAATATATGTTTTAGGGTCCCTTTATCTAAAAAAAATTCGGAAAAAGGTCCGTGTGTGTGTGTCCGAGTGTCCTTGTGTCCGTGTGTCCGTGAACACGATAACTCAAAAACGAAAAGTAGTTAAAATACCAAACTTGGTATTTAAGTTTAGTTTCTTCCAGGGATGCGACACGAAGATTTTTAGAATAATCCCCCCACCCCCAACTACCCTTTAAATAGAGCTTTTTTGCGAAAGTTTTGATTTTTTCAAAAATGGCTCTAACGATTTTGATTAAAATTTCGTATGTTAAACATATTTACCTGACAAATAAAATGTATATCTTGAATTTTCTGGGAATAGCCTCTGAAGAGTAGTTTATTCTGGATGAATTTTACTAAATTTTGAATAACTGCTAAACAGTAAGAGATGGTCAAAAACTTACTCCACATAAAATGTAGAGCACGTTAAAACACAAAATTTATGTTATATACATTTTTTCGTGCAGTTCGTCGTTTTTGAGACATTTCTTATTTTTGGGAACTGCTATGAAAAACTTATACATTTCTCATACAGGAATTTGTCAACTGCTGTCCATACAAACAAAGGAACTTCAGTGACTTAGCAACCAGCTTTTGATTATCACTTTAACCTATGGTACTCCCTCGTTTCACCTTCACTTACAAGGAAGCAAGTAATATAGTTATTTCTGCTAATGTTTTACTGATTAGCATAAAGTTAATAGAAGTATAAGCTTTTTAAGAATAATTTGTTGCAGAGATATAGAGAAAGTTATGTGAATGGTACACATCAGATTTTTCATCAAGGAACAGTAAAGGTATTGCTGAATATGTCTCATCTTAAACAGTTGCCGAGATAATGGGTCAAACTCTAACATTGGCAACATAGGACATTTCGACTCAGCTTAAGCTTCCTTATCTCTGTGTTACAGCCCAGCATCCTCCAGACTGCCGACAAGAGTACTCGCAGTGGTCACCGTGTTCAAGTCCTTGTGGTCTTGGTCTCTCTCATCGGGTGTCCAATCTGAATCCTCAATGTATCCCTGCAAACGAGAGTCGAATTTGTCAAGTGCGCACCTGTTCCCAGCAGCAGCTCCAGCGACATCATCTACATCACGTTCGGGTGAGTGATTTTATTTAGTTAGTTTTTATTATCTCATTTATATAGCCCCCCTATAACATCTAAGGTCATATCAGGGGCTCTGCATTAGAAAACTCGTTGTCTGTTGGTTCTGTACGTTGGGTTTAAATTGTTTTACTTTCCTGAAACACACGCACATTCTCTTGTAGCGGGAACTCTGCGATCGTCTCTATTTCTCCAGCGTCCTCTGCTCAGCGGTTAATGAAGACTCCACTCTTAATATTAACTAATCAATTCTATCTCAGGGTGCTTTGTGGGTGAGGCAAATATTAAATAACACTGCAGCTTCCCTTACTATTTGCATGTATTATTTAAAGATTTAAATGGTGGCTAGCTTACGTTACAATGTAAGCTATGTTTCCTTACAAAATGTTTTCATTAAATACTTTCCCACCACTTAATTAACTTTATGAAGAACCTAATCTATCCATCTGCACATCATCCCCCTAACACTTAAGCACGTGACGTGCACACAACACAATGTATGCAAGAGCAGCTATGTAAGAGTAAGAGAGAGTAACCACGTAAGAGATATGCTCTCTTTTTTATACTGCCGCTGGGTGACGACAAACTTCGCGCCATAAAATGTAACAATATATTTGATTGGTCCCTTGGTAGCATCACTTTACATGCTATGAGAATAACTTGTGTCAAGTTTTGCTGGCATCGCGTCCACATGACGCGTTTGGGAAAACCCAATGCTTCCTTCTTATTTTAACTTCCTGCTTGCTTTGTCTATTTCTCATTTTCACTGTGCTTCCTGGAGGACAGGTTACTACGCTTGTTTCACTCGTTGCTATTTCTTTCCTTTTCTATTTTACATTACTTAACATAAGCCTGTACTCATTACCAATTGGTGGTTAGTAGACTTACCTAGAATTAAGCTAGCTCGCCTCTGCCTTAATTACCTGAGTTAGATCTCGGATTTAAACATGTTTCTATAACTAAATATTCACAACTATTTTACATAGCTTTCTAACAATTATAATAGTATGAGCAATTTCAGTTTTATATAAGTTTGTGAACGCATAGTATGCCCTCATACACTCTCTCACATACATTATTCCAGACTCTGTGAATGACAGGGAATAATTCTGGTTAAAAAATATTCCTGCCTCAGCCGGGAATTGAACCCGGTAGCTCCGGGTGAGAAGTAAGCTTGCTGACCACTCGACCACGAAGGCAGTCTGCGAGTGATTTTGTTTTTTAATTTCTCTAGCCCGCATGTACAATGTACATAATGGATACAGAAGGTATTGTATTTCACCCAAAAATTTGATGTCGAGATTTGACTGGTAATATACGTTTTGGCGTCCCCTGAATCCGAAAAGCGCATTTTAGAAAAAGTCCGTATGCCTGGTTATCTGTCTGCCTGAGGAAAGCATAGCTCAAAAACGAAAAGACTTAAATACCAAACTTAGTATTTGGGCGTATTGTCTTTCAATAATGCGACACGAAGATTTTCAAGAAAATCCCCCCACCACAAAATGGAATGTTTTGGGAAAATGTTTGAAAATGTTTAAGTTCTAAAAAATAGCTCTAACGACTTTAATTAAAATCCTATATATTAAAGATATTTACATCGCAAATAAAATGTATATCTTGAATTTTCTGGGAATATCCACTGTAAATCTCTTTACTCTTGATGATTTTTTCTTAACTGGTAAACCGTAAGAGATAGACAAAAAATTACTGCACAAAAAATGTAGATCTCGTCAAAACACACAATTTATTTATGTACTTTGTATTTTTTTTTTTTTTTTTCTGAAGGTAACCGTTTCCGAGATATTCCTTGTACTGGTTTCAATTGTGAATAATTTATAATTTTTTCAGACAGGAAGTGTCCGTTATTCTTTTATTGTGCTCTTGGCCAAGCAAAGAAGCGATTTGCCATGACAATCTCATAACAGCTTTTAAAACATTTGACTTCTTACAAGGTACTAAACAATAAGAACGTTTTGCTAATGTTTATCTCGGTTAACATGGTGTAGAAAGAAGAAGACTCTTTTAAGAAGTTTGCAGAGCAGCTAGAGAAAGGCATGTTAGTGTAACACGTCACATTTTTTTTCTTTAACTTCCCGCGTTGTTTTGCGAAAATAATTAACATTATTTAAGCCGTCAAATATTTTTGCAACAGCTTATCAGTAGTTGATTTATATCATCTATATACAGGATGGTAGGTGAATAAATGTAAATAATTTGATATTTAGAAGAGAACATCTGCATATGTTAAGTGTAATGGAGTTTCTAATGACAGAGTGGCAGGTTTCCAAGTTAACATACATGTATTGTACGAGGTGTGTCCGAAAGGTAAGTACCAGTTTGGGAAAAAATGCATAAGATATATTTTCATAACAACATTTATTTGCACATAAAAAAGCATTCCTTAATTTATTTTGCGACATAGTTGTCATCATTGTTCATGCACATTTCATAGCGGGAAATTAACTTTTCTTTGCCCTCTTCAAATAAAACTGCCACCAGTTAAGACAACCGCTGTTGAACACCGTATTTTGCGCCGTCGTCGATGTCAAAGCGTCTTCCTCCGAACTCATACTTCAGTTTCAAGAACAATTGGTTGTCAGAGGGTGCGAGATGAGGTTGCGAGGCGAGTAGTTGAACTGTTTTCAACCGAATTGTTGAATTAGGTTTTCTATGACACGAGTAGCATGGGGAAGTGTGTTGTCATGGAGCAACACAATACCTTGACTGAGCATTCCACGCCTTTTGTTTGAATTGCACTTCGGTGATTTCTCATCGTTCACAGTATCATACCATGTTTATGGTTACATCTCTGGGAAGGAACTCAACAAGTAGAAAGCCCCTGCCGTCCCGGAACTGAATTGTTGTCCTAGGTGATCCTGTGTGAATCCACTCCATCTAGTCCTGTTTTGATTCAGGACTGGCATGACAAACCCAAGTTACAACATTGGTTTATCCTGCCTAAGAATTCATCACACTCATCATTATATTGGCCAGTAATGTCAAAGCATGTCCAGTCGCTGTTTCTTGTGGACATTCGTAAGTACCTAAGGAACCCAACGTGAACACAGTTTGCGTTAAGCTAAGCGCTTTGTGAAGACTTCATACAAACCAAGTATCGAAACTTGTGGAATCACATCACAAACCATTCTTATTGTGAACCTCCTGTTTTCACGAGTTTCCTTATTCACGTGTTCAAGCAACCCATCAGTTACCACAGAAGGCCGCCCACTCCGTGCTTCGTCATGAATATTGGATCGAAATGAAAATGCTTAACCCACTTTCTCATTATTCCATCTATGATTACATTTTCACCGTAAATCTTTACAAATTGATAGATTTCAGCTCGCTTAACATGTCTTGCTTTCAAAATCCGTATTACGGAAGGCACGTCACAATCAGCAGGATCATAAATTGTCTTAAACATTTTGAACGATCACTAACAACCATAAAAACAACACGATCTGGATGTAATGGTGTCAGCGGACAGATAATGGGCCAGAGAGACGAGTACGCATGTGTGAAACTATACACTAGCGTTGCGGTGGCGGTAGAATGAAAAGAGAGACATCTCGTACTAAACAAATTAAATCATTCATTCATGTAGCTGTGGGAAAATCTTAACGACCTTTCATCTTGGAATTAAAGTTGAACAATCCATTGTTAACAGAGAGCACACACAACCCTCAGTGGGATGAGGCAAGGTCATTAAGGTATCTCCACATTATTACCATTTACTTTCTCACATAGGATGCAGAAGAATTAGTTTTCTACTGTTATTTAACGGAATTTCATGGACGAACAGTTCAACTAAAGAAGGCTCAAAAATCAAATTCAAAAATCTCCCTTTTCTTTTTTTATAGTCGATTTCTCTATACACGAACAACGAGCTTCACTTAGTATATGAAAGCGATAACACGCACTCAGCAACGCGCTGTAGAGTGTACGTTTTTACAGAAGACGTTTCAAGTAAATTCTTTTTCTCCGTAAAAAAAAAAAAAAAAAACTTCATTATTTTAAAACAGTCTACGTGCTTCTGAAATAAGCTATAAATGCTACAAGGCATCATTATTTTGGTATAAAAACTTTTTCATAGCACATGATTTTACGCATCCTTAAATATAGCCAACGCTTTCAATGTATGAGGCTGGGTACAGATGTTGATTCAATGCAGAAGCTGAAGGGTAAAAGAAGGCACTAAAACCTAGTGAATTAGACGAAACTTCTGATCTCGTCGACTTTATTCAGAGCACTCGAGGCTTAGACCACCAAAGGGCTCAGAAGGTAATGGTTCTACTGCGTTTGTTATGAAAACATCACCCTTAGGAGATGGAAACGGTAAAACTGGTGTGATCAATTTCACATGAAACATCTAAAGCTTGCGTGGTCCAGATTACGCCATCATCATCATCCCCTGTTCCGGCTTTAAGTTTCTCTTCATCTCTTCAAAGGTCTTCGATATATCTTGCTCCAATCGGCTGGGATACGTAACTAGAGCCCGGATGTTTATGAAATATTGAGTTGAGAAATATGCATCTATATAAGTATCATCGCGTGTTCGTAGATCAGTCGGACCGCTCCGCGGCTGGCTTGGACTGCGCAAAGATTGACGCGCCTTCCGCCAGAGTTACCTATAAACGACCGGCAAGCGATGAGTTTATAGAACACTGTAATAACTTTCATTGTGATTACCCATATCAACAGATTTTGAAATTGATGACCTTCAATGCAAAACAAATTCCCTAATCTCCAAAAACAGTTCTGGCTAACTCGCAAAAATTCATGTTGACTGCCTGCAGTTCTCTTGATGTATTTAAATTCCTTTAACATGTGTTTATATGATGCGCACAGTTTATTTTTCAAGTTCCTCATAAATAGCAATTACATGGTGATATATCAGAGGAATGAGGTGGCCACAATCCTTGACTAATTATTCAGTCACCATAAAACTTCCCAATTCATGTATTAAATTCGCTGAAGTGTGTTCTGTAGCTGAATCCTGCCACAAAATATTTCATTTCTTATTAGCTGTAGAAAAATTATTTAAAATAGAATTTGCAAAACCTGTTTATCAACTGTTGTGTTGAAAAACACGGGACCGACAATTCAACGCGTTCTCACGGCGCTTCAAATTCCAACATTTTCAGCTTGGTGAGGAACTTCATGAATAAAATGGAGATTTTGGGTAGTCTAGAAGTCTGCGAAGAACGTTAGAAGTGGATCCACGTCGATATTATGAACGGACTGAAAAAAACAATTGCAATAATTAACCCTACTACAGGATCTTGCGGTTGTAAAGCATAAACTACAGTTACCTTGTACGGCTTTAGTTTCAGAAATATTGTTGCCACAAAAGCTAACGTCTTGGAAATGTTAATCATTGTGCTAAACAATGTTTGGGGTGAGTGCTCTCACCGGAGTCTACATCATCAACCTTCTCTTCTGTCAGGAAACGGCGTTGTTGAATACGTTTCTTGGTCAAAAATGATCTTGTACGCCTAACTTCATTGACAAGTACATAAATAGCGATCTCCTAGGAATTCGAAAACGTGTAAATCAATGTTGAAATTCTCTACGAAACCTTCCTGCAGAAGAGTATTTCACATACGCATAATACAGAAAAGTACGTTGCTCTGAAGTGTACTCAGCCATTATTAATGAATCAACTATCACCAAGAATCAAAACAATTTTACTTGACATGTTCACAAATTCTTTACCTCGCGATATATCCAACTCGACTGACGCGACAGCGGTATTTACAGTGCTACTCTGGCGGCAGGTGCGCCACATCTTACCCAGTCCAATGCCGCCGTGGGGCGGTCCGGCCAATCTACGAACGCACTGTACTAAAATATGGTAAGGCACGTATTACAAATACTTAACTAAATTGATATGTATATTTATTAGTTTAATATTATTTAAGATATAACGCGAACACTTACTGATTGGAGCGTTGACCGTGTATGCATATTTCAAATGCAAATTAAACGTGACAAAAAGAAACAAAACAGAGTAAAAGGACACTAAAGACCAAAACATAGGGACAAATTAATCTGACTGAAATAATTTGATCTCGTTTCGCTCACTTTAGCCGGGAGATTTCCGATGTTTTGCCAGTTCCTTTGGTCAACCAATAGATCTAACCAACTCTTTACAGCAGGGTTAAAAAATGTGTTTTGAGCTTAATTATTTCCCAAAATATGTACTCAGTCTTCATGCAAACAACAGAATGGGCAGATTCTGCTACCAAAGTTGTCTTATTTTCTGTGCTCTCCAACCTCCCAGCCTAAACAAAGCCATTTCTGATCTTTTTATCTTCCTAAGTGAAGTATATACACCTCTTTACTCAAATTCAATTTTATTTTGTTTGCTAGAGCTAGATAAGGTTTAATTTGACAATTTACTTTCGGCTTATGTCTGTCAATTTTCTTTTGACACCTTTCCATATGTTGCTCAATTGTAAGGTTCTTGCCATACTGACCCCCTATCTATTCTCCTTAAAACTATTTCCAGTTCAGTGCCCAAAACTTAGGGGATAGGATTTCCCACTGATATTTATAACATTCGGAATGTAGTATGGAATCATCTTCCTGCATCAGCCTCAACCAGTACTTCACTGCTCTTATTTTATAGTCATTGTCTCTTCATAACATCCCACTTTCCGTAGAACTCCAGAATTTGATGTGCCTTATGAAGTCCCAGGTAAATATGTAATTATGTGTATAAGACATCATTTAAAATTAAATTAGAATTCCAGACTTTAAATGAAAACCAATTTATGTCGCTCACCATCATTTCTTGAACCACCTAATTTATTGTTTTTATTTCTCTACCCTTCTCTACAGTTTTCTTTTTCTTAAATTAGTATTCACAAATTTCACGTTCACAGTTTTTATACTTCAGCTGATAAGTCCCGAGCCTCTCACTGAAAACAGTATTTAATTCTTTTTTTGCTTTATTTCTCTACATAATCTCCAGAAAGGATAATACATTTGCTATATCTGTGTTCTAATTTCATTAAACCATCCCTGTAGTGCAATTTATCAAGGTCCTCACCAATGACCTCCTCTTCCTCTTTACTGTGATATCTTCGTCTTCAAAGACATTTTTGACGTTTGGGAACAGGTGGTAGTCACTGGTTGCTAGATCTGGCGAAAAGGGTAGATATTTAAGCAATTGCAACTTTAGTTCGCGCATTTTTCCCATTGCAATGACTGAACGATAGGCTAGAGCATGGTCCTGATGAAACAAAATGTTTTGTTTTTCTGTTTTGCCTAATGAGGACATTTTCTTTTCATCTCAACACTCAAATGTTGCAGTAAGCTTGCGTAGTAGTTACCAATGATACTTTTACCCTTTTCCAAGTAATTACAAATAATTCCCTGTGCATTCCAGAAAACACTCGGCATAACCTTGTTAGCTGACAAAATTGATTTTGCTGTTTTGGAGTTGGTTAAGCTGGTGCAATCCACTGTTTTGACTGTGTTTTACTTTCTGGAGTGAAGTAATGTATCCAAGTTTCATCCATGGTAATAAGCCGTCTCAAAAATTCACTGGGATTTTACGGGGTTTTTAACACAAACAGTTTTCTTTGCAACTTTTGATCAGGTGTCAACAAACGCGGCATCCATCTTGCACAGACCTTGTGAAAGCCCAAAACATTACTTAAAATATTAACTGCACATTATTTTGATATATTATAGCCTCTGCTGTTTTAAACAACTTCAATCTGCGGTCTTCCAGTACTAAACGATAAATTTTTTCAATGATCTTGTCACTGCTACAGGGCGTCCAGAGTGAGGCTCATCACTGGTGCTCATAAGTCCCATTTTAAACTCTGCAGCCCACCTTTTAATCATTGAATATGAAGGGGCAGAGTCTTTCAATGTATTGTCCATTTCCTCCTTGATTTCTTTAGACGTTAAGCCTTTGTCTGGTTTAAAATGCTGTCATTCGAAAACTAAACAAGCTATTGACTAGTAACTATGGGTACAAGCTAGTCCAGAGTCAAACTATACGATGCTACCGTCTAATTGGCCTTTGCCGCCATATCTGTGTGAGACCCGACCGTCGTATGTTGTAAACACCTAAAATATCCATAAACATAATTTAAAAATTGAAAATGAATACGTAATACACATGTATTGTTTATTTCCCAGCACAGTGCATAATAGGATAAATTTTCACATGTTCTGTTAGAAATGACATTTTTCCATCCGTTAAAACGTTCTTATGTGAAGAAAATTAGTTTCAATATCGTAAGATATCACAGGACAATACTCGAAAAAGAGTATAATTTCTCTAACGCTGAAACTATAGTATGTACATAGCAGATATTCCATCAAAAATTCCATACCGAAGTTTCACCGAGTCCCCTAAAATTCAAGAAAAGCATCTTCAGAAAAATGTTCATGTTTACCTGTGGGCACCATAGCTCAAAAACGAAAATATCAAACACTGAACTATTTAAGTTCGGCGTTTTTTAAGGATGCGACAGGAGGAATTTCGAGAAAATCCTCCTACCCCCAACTATCCTTTACATGGAACATTTTTCGAAAATTTGGGGGTTCTCAAAAATGGGTTTAAGATTTTAATTAAAACACCAGATGTTTAAGATATATTAATGGCAAACATAATGCATAAACTTGAATTTTCTGGGAATAGCTCTAAAGAGTTCTTCATTTTGGATGACTTTTGCGGAACTGGTAAAATGTAAGAGATAGACAAAATCTTACTCTATAAAAAATGAAGATCTCGTTAAACATAATTTATCAGTTATGTATGTTTTGTAGAGTTAACTAATTTCAAGATATTCCTTGCAGTGGGTTTCAATTGTAAGCTACTTAAGCTTTTCGTTTCGTGTCTGTTGTTTCACTACCCAGAATGAAAAAGAGGACCATATTTCTATTGTTTCACATAACGATGTTTTTAAAAGTTTTGACTGCCGCTTTAACCTAGTATATTCCTCTATTTCCCTTCTACTTACAAGGAAACAAGCAATAAGATCATTCCTGGAAATGTTCATCTCGACTAGCATGACGTAGGTTAAAGAATACTCTTTAAGTTTGTTTATTGTGTGAATGGAACATCAGATTTTTTTTTGTAGAGTTAACTCTTTTTAAGATATTCCTTGTTGCTTTATTAATAGCTATTGCATGAATATTAAATTTTGGAAGATGAAATTATGTTTTTATTTGGATTGTTTATTGAATAAAAATGAGATATATTTAATTTCATTTTTAGTTGTTTTAGCTGGTATAATTAAGGGTGCTCAAATTCCTTTTTCAGTTTGATTTTATTGATTTCAGTTTTAAACAAGTTATACTTTTCTCAAACGTGAAGACCTGCTTCATTTCATGCCTCTTCTTTTATTCTGATCCATACAAAGTGAACCGAATTTCTATTGTTTCACATAGTGATAGCTTTTAAAAGATTTGACTATCCGTTGGTATATTCCCTTATTTTCCTTCTGCTAAGAATAATCTTTTGCTGAGTAGCTAGAGAAAGTCATTTGAATGGAATACATCAGATTTTTACTATCCATAATTCACTGTACATCAATTTTAGTACAGTCATTACTTTGTAAAATTTTGAACTTCCAGATTAAATATTAGTGGGATCTTTTGCTCGGTACTAAAAAGGAACACATCTCAACGACCATTTTTAATCCAAGGGTAAAGATAAGGGTGGACAACGGAGGGGGACACCTTATGTACAGTGACCTAACCTGAGCCATTGTGGCTAACACTCCCAGAAGAGAGGATGAAGCGAGGGACTATAGGAGACTACATATGCCACACAAATGCGCACAAGTTTCTAATTTTTCAAAGCCTGATAACGTTCCTATTCCTAGGTCACCAATCAAAAGAGGAGGATCAAGCACCCGTCGACCTGACACTTCTCTAATGTTCATAGAGAGTAGTGTTTCCATTGAGCATGCATCCGCGCCAACTGTCCACATTACCATCCACTATGAACATAAAAGCACATCTGATAGATGAGAATACAGAATGAAAGGAAATGATATAAAGGAAATCGTGACAAATGAAAAACCACCCACGCCTGTCATCCGAAGAAACCACGACAAAACTATGGATCGAACCCGACACCTCCCGAATGCCAGTCATACACGCTACGGTAGCGCCACCTCGCTTGGTGCTTATAATTTAAACAGCTGAGACGAAAATGTTTTAACCAAAATGTCGCATAAGAAACATTCTCATGTTTAAAAATCGTATGTGTTCCATTCACACGACTTTCTCTACCAGTTCTACGAACAACTATTCTTACAAACGATTATTCTTTAATCTGTATTATGCTAATCAAGTTAAACATTTGCAGAAATTCTATTTTTGTTTGCTTCCTTGTAAGTAGAAGGGTAAAAAGGGAACTCACTAGCATAAATCATTAGTCAACTATTTTAAAAGCTGACCATTATATGAAGTTAGGTACACTTTTTATTGCCAGACAAAAAAAAATGAAATAAAACGTCACCCCGTTTGAGAAAAGGTTTACGTAGTTCAAAAATGAAACCAATAACAATATCTCGGATACGGTCAACTTACAACAAAACTGTTCGTGTGTTTAGGAGATCTAGATATTTGTGTATTCCCAGAAAATTCAAACTATAAATTTTATTTATAACGTAAATATCTCCAAAACATATAATTTTAATCAAAATCGTTAGTAACTTTTGAGAAGAACAAACATTTTAAACTTTTTTCATGTAAAGGGTAGTTTGAGTTGGGAGATTATCTTGAAAATCTTCGTGTCGCGTCCTTGGAAAATATTAAACTTAAATAAGAGGTTAGGTATTTACTTTTTTTTAGTTGTGTTGTCCACACATAGGTGATTTTCTAAAAATGTTTTTTTTTTTTTTTTTTTGGACTTAGGGGACCTAAAAACACATTTCCAATGAAATCGCGACATAGAATTTTTGGGTGCAATACAATACCTCCTCTACCTATTACATATACATAAACATATAAAGAAAGTGAAAACGAAAACAATGTTGATTTCTTAGGAAAACTCTGAAGCACAGGAATTCAAAGAAAGAAACATTTTTTCTAAATATTCTTCTTTTACCTGAAAAAATAGTCGTTAATTTTCATTTTCTTAAAAATAGCTTCTATAATGTGTTTTAAGACATATTCTGCATCATCAATAAAATGAAAATCTCTATTTTTCTGCGAGTAACGAACAGATGATTTTCTATGGATGACCAAAGGTTCGAGAAAACATATTGGGCATTAACAAACCATTTACGATTATTTAACTGGTTGTAGTCACTCCTAGTAAACTTTAATTTATTTATATGCATTCCTATTAAAGTTTGTATTTGTTAAGCTTTATGCATTAGGCAACCTTACGATAAAGGAAGTTAGGAAACTAAAATAAAGAATCTGATGTGTTACACTCACATGGCTTTCTCTAACTGTTCTACAAACTTCTTACATAAGATTATTCTTCCTTCTGCACCTTACTAATCGTGGTACTCATTACCACAATGTTCTTTTTATTTAGTTCCGTATAAGTAAGAATAAAATAAGGGAATGCACAGGCTAAACCAACAGTCAAATGTTTTAAAAGCTGTCGTTTTGCGATTGTCATTACAAATCGCTTCTTTTCTTGGCCAGGAGTAGAACAAAAGAAAAACGGACACTCCCGTCTGAGAAAAGTATAAGTACTTTACAACTGAAACTAATAACAATGAATACATCGAAAACAGTAAGATCCACGAGAAAAATATATATGACATAATTTGTGTATATTAACAATGCCTAAAATTTTTGTGCAGTAAGTTTTTGTCTATCTCTTACAGTTTACTAGTTATGCCAAATTAAGCAAAATTCATCCAGAATAAACAGGTCTTCAGAAGCTATCCCCAGAAAATGCAACATATACATTTTATTTGTTAGCTAAATATCGTTAATGTATGACATTTTAATCAAAATCGTTAGAGCATTTTTAAGAAAATCAAAATTTTCGAAAACATTTCCATGTAAAGGGTAGTTCTGGGTGCGGGGATTTTTCTTAAAATCTTCGGGTCGCATCCCCGGAAGATTCTTAACTTAAATACCAAGTTTGGTATTTTAGCTACTTTTCGTTTTTGAGTTATCGTGTTCACACACACACACACACACACACACACACGGACCTTTTTCTGAAAATGATTTTTTGGATACAGGGGGTCCTAAAATATGTATTTCCGGTAAAATCTCGGTATCGAATTTTTGGGTGGAATACAATACTTCTCTATCCCTATGTACATTGTACATATTGAGCTAGAGAAAGTAAAAGCAGGTTCCATCTAGTGATAGAATGAAGAAAGCTATCTTTGAAACTTTTACATCCATTAGAGATGTCGAGCCTTTGAACCAATGGATTTGATTGGATTGTAATCGCACTGTCGGCCTGGAACGTAAACTGAAATGATACCACTCTCCGATGACATCCGAATAAAATTCTGGAAAAGCAATTTTAATGACAGACATTAATTCGCGCCCTGGACTCGTATGTTAGTACATAATACATGTAAAACAGCTGAAAAGTAAGGTTGAAGCCTCGAGGTATCGCAATGAGCGACATTATCGATATAAAATGCTAACACGTAGGGAGAGGTATGTTTGCAATTTTAAAATTGCAGCTACGTGAGATAATGAATGATCTGCGCCGCCTCTTTCCTCACTTTTAACCTAATTACATGGTATGTGCTAAAAGCGTGGCATATAAAAGCCTTTCACTCACATTTTCCTATTAAATTTCTCTTGTGCTCAACTCTTGGACGAATAACGTGTGATGAAACATTAGCTTTAAGTTTTGAACACAGAATACGATATATAAAGCTCTTTTATAAAAATCTGATTTGTTGTATTTCCACTACTATCTCTACATCTAAAACAAACTATTGTTAAAAAGCTTATTCTTCTGTATATTTCATGCTAATCAAGATAAAAATTAGCGGAAATTATTTCTAGTGAATAGAAAGGAAATAAGGCAATAAACTAGGCTAAAACAGTACTTAAATCTATTAAAAGCTGGTTGCCATATGGATAAAATCAGTTTCTTTGCATTATCAGGATCTGACAAATACCCCTATGTAAAAAGTTTAAGTACATTTAAAATGAAACCAATAAAAAGACAAAAATTATCGACTTCACGAAAAAATGTATATGACATACATTCCGTGTTTCAAAGAGATCTACATATTGTGTGTAGTAAGTTTTTTTCTCTCTCTTTCGGTTTACTCCTTATGAAAACTCCAGCAAATGTTATCAAGAATAAAGAGGTCTACAAAGGCTATTTCTAGAAAATATTTTTAATATAGCATACTTTAACCAAAATCGTTAGAGCTATTTTTGACAAAATCAAAATTTTCAATCTTTTTTTAATGCAAAGGGTAGTTTTGGATTTGAGGATTGTCCTTAAAATCTACGTGTTACACCCTTTGAAGATACTAAACTTATATACCAAGTTTGATATTTTACAGACTTTTCGGTTTTGAGTCATCGTGTTCATAGGCACACGGACCTTTTCTAAATATGCCTTTTTTTGGATGAAAGTTACCCTAAAACCCGGTATCGAATTTTGGGTGGAATGCAATACCTTCTCTGTACACTATGTATATTGTACGTGTAGAAAAAGTAAAATGCATGCAAATATGTTTTATTTTATATTCCTTTAAGGCAATTAAATATTAAAGGGGGCTTAATGGCAAAACTTAAAAAAATTGCTGCCGCTTATGTAGAACAGTTTATTATTTAGTCATTTGTTTAATTTCCTATGTGATGTTCAGCAATATTTTCAACATAATGTAACGATATAGCCCCATGAAGATTTTTAACTAACCATTAATATCTCACAAGCATGTGAGGTTCTTGATTATCACGACTTCCTGTACCAATTATTTTTATTGTCTTCTATAGCACGTATGCAGTGAACATAGTGTATAAAGGTATTGGTATTCCACACAAAATCCGATACCAGATATATTTCCGGTTGGACGGGAAATTCATGTTTTCAGATATCCTGAATACATAAAAAGCCCTTTTTAGAAAAGAGTCCGTGTGCGTGTGCGCTTGTACGTGTTTGGGGGTGGGGGATGCAAGCATAACTCAACAACGAAAAATCTGTTAAATATCAAACTTTGCATTTAAGTTTAGTATCTTTCAAGGATACGAGAAGATTTTCAGGAAAGTCCCAATTTCAAACCACCCTTTACCTGGATCATTTTACGAAGTTTTTAATGTTATCGAAAATTTCTCACGATTTTTACTACAATGAAGATATTTACATGCCTAATAAAAGTTCTATTCTGAATAACTTGGGAATATCCCCTACAGTGCTCTTCATGCTGAATGAATTTTGCTTAAGAGCAGGAAATATGATCTCATTTAAAAAACACAATTTATGTCATTTAGTTTGTTTTTTTTTTTCTTTTCTTTTTTGTAGCATTAACTCTTTCCGAAATATTTTCTTTTGTGGTTTTAATTCCAAAGTAATTAAGCTTTTCTTAAACAGGAAATTCCTCGTTCGTTTCATTTCTCTTTTATTTTACTAGTGGGCTTGGAAAGAGAATCAAGCTTAATGACAATTGGAGAGCAACAGCTTTTAAAACATTTGACTGGTGCTTTAACCTAGCAAGTTCTCTAATTTTGCTTTTGCTTAAAATTAACTACATAATAAGGGCATTTCTCGTAACGTTTATCTCAATAAGCATGATGTGGATAAAGAATAATCTTTTATAACAACAGTTTGTATGCAGAGCGATTAGAGAAAGTCATTTGATTAGAACGCATCAGATTTTTTAAACACATGTTCATAATTTTGCTGCACGAATTATGATTCAGGCTATCTTGTGAAGGTTTTTTATTATCCATCCGTAACTCACAAGCATTTGAGGTTTATATTTACATGACTTCCTGTACCCATTGTTTTTATTTCTCTATAATGAATGAATTAACCATTTTGTCTCTTGAGGCTAGTTTTACAGTTTAAGATTATGGACGCCAGATATGTCAGTTTGGCTGAGCTTAGCGAGTTTCACAGTTGGGCACCAGGTTCCTCTTTACTATGTTAAACAACTCCACGGAACGGTGAAATTGGTAACAAGCATATGCATCCAGTGAATTTCCATTTTTTTTTTTTTATTCCAAATATGAATAGCATACATAAAAGCACAATTGCCAAATGCTTACCTAAGACTATACTAAAATCGAGTTGATTAATGTGATTTTCTTAATGGATCATGGATGGACAGCGATCTGACTTCTCACCCGGAGGACCCGGGTTCAATTCCCGGCTGGTGCTGGGTTCTTTAACTAGAATTATTCCCTATCCCCCACAGAGTTTGGAAGTATTCTTCTAAGAGTAAATGTGCATATGTTTAATGAAATAAAATGATAAACCTAATGACAATAGCCTACTGTGATCAGAAGACTGATTTCACAAGTCAAAACCCCCGATATGACTATAGAAGTTAAAGGAAAGTATAAAAATGAAACAATCAAAAAATAAATATATATAATGAATGTCAGAAAAGAAATGGAATGTTATTTATGAACACTCTTTAACTGCTGTGGTTCTCAGCATCCCATTCTAAACACCACTTAATTCTGCCGGGACCAACAGTTTTACTTCCCTTCCGAAGAATTTTTACCCACGAAGAAATCCATTGTTCTCAGCCGGATTTGAACCCGCAGCCTTGGATTTATGAGACTAGCACAGTAACCACTACACCACAGAGGGTGACTGAATGCCAAACGAGAAAATGCTGAGAAAGACAGTAAATTGTAAATTCAAGAAACAACAGCATTTTGAAAAAGGTAAAATGAAGCGAAGATGGAGCATTCAAGGTCTAAACTGTGCAGGAAAATGCCAACCTGTACTTGAATTAAGAGTGAAATTTCAATATTTTTATTTCTGTACAAGTTTTCTGAAAGTTTTGCCGTGATTACAATGCAGTTATGTTAATGTGAGTGCAAAACTTATTTAAAATAGAATAAATAGTCTACAAAATATAAGCTGTTTAATTTATTTTATTGTGTTAATGTAATGAATGTACAAAATGCTCCCAGGGCTTCACAATTTCAGAATTTTGGTTGGATTTTTTTAAACTATAGCTTTGAACTCCACACAAAAATTGACGTGTCGATATTCCAATAACTATGACTACTGATTTGTGATAACGTTTTAAGGGGTTAGAAATTTTAATCTCCAAAATTAACCTTTTTTTTACTAGTGTATATTTATTTTTTAAACATTAATGTTTGTGTTAGGATAATTTTGTTGCATAAGTATTACAATGGCACACTTTAGTCATATTGAAACAAAAACTGATGGGCGTGCAACATTTAGAAAGTGTAAAATCCAATATGGAGAAAAACGCTGTTTTGTAAAATACAAGTGCATCGTTTCGTTTCGTAGTCGATTTACCGTCCCCATATTTGGGATTGACACCCCCCTAGGACTTACTAGCTAATGCCTATGGGTCAGAAGCCTGTCGGGGAGTCAACGGCACGGAACCACAGAATAGAGAACCTGGAACCGGTGGTCGGCCCGTAGCCAAGCGTGGACGTGAGGAAGCTTTTGATATGAAATGCAGGCAAAATGGCTAATAGGAAAGGTGATGATGGAGCAGTTGATGGAAGGAATGGCGGGGGAAACAGGAGGACCAGGAGAAAACCCGCCAAAGCGTCGCTTCGTCCATCGCAAATCCCACATGAGGGATCTTGGGATCGAACTCCGGCCGGTTGGGAGGCTAGCGATCTAACCACTCGGCCACGGCGCCCCCCCCCAAGTACATTTTACGATCTTTAAATGGTTGTTGAGCCCGAGGCAATGTTGGAGCAACTAAATGTTGATGACTATTTGCTATAAAAATTTTTTTTTCGAGTTTTTGACCAATTGTAGCCAAAATTTCGCTCTCATTGACTTTTAACTTTACTTCTAAATTCTGACATATTGTCTGACACGTGTCTCCACATGGCAATGACAACCTTAAATAGCTAATCGCCTTTCAGCTTTCCTCCGCAAAAGCTCAGAGATAGTACTGTCACAGCACAGATTGCCGCATAAAAATGTTTTATACACTTGATTCTAAAATTAGGTCTTTTACCAGATATTTGTAACGTTAAAAGTAGAAAATTCTGTCACTCAGTGTTATAAAACTAACACTCCAATGTAGCAAACTTTAGTTAATGCGTCCACGGCCTAGCTATGAATCTAAAAGCTAGTATCGGTCCATAAAATGGCGGATGATTTAAATGTCATGTAGATGAAATCTGCTTAACCAGACAAACTTATGCAAGCAGCGGAGAGAGCAAAATTACAACTGCTACAATGTCTTCGTTGTATAGAATGTCATCATATTGTCAGCACTGATGCTAAGCAAGACAACAACTGAATATCGGGACCATTAAGCATTTATTCCTTGAAATAGGCAAAACAATCTATCTATAGTTTCATTATGTCAATAAATTTGAGAACTGTCTAAAAATAATATATGATACACGTATTAAATTTATTTTATATTGTTAGTAGGGTTACGAAACTTGGCTTATGGCCTCTTTTCACTTCCCACTCACAATATCACTGTACCTTTTTATCATAAATAACTTTTTTTTTCTTTAGAAGTATTCTTTTATAGCTGCACTGAAGCGCAATATAAATGTTCGTACAATCGTGATTTTCCAAGTAGTAAACGTGCAATTAGAACAGTTGTCTCGCAGTGAGGTGAATACGCTAGCTCATTCATCGCTAGTTATTCTTGTTATTCGAAATCAAGGTGAAGGTGAATTACTTAACACTGTCACGAAGATGCTGTCCTCTTTCCTACAAGCAGATGTGGACTGTTTTGCCCTTATTTTGGACACTTTGTGTAGGTTTTCCCTCGTAAATTTGTGATTTCTTTTAATTCATTATTTTTATTTCGGGACAACTATACATTTATAAACTTAGCCGGGTATCTCGGAGGTTTCGTCTGGAACTGGCATTCTGAAGGTCTGGGTCTGTTCTCGTTGATCGCACACTCTAACCCTGGGGTTTTCCGTGGCTTTCCTTGGACCATTTAGGCGAATCTACCACGGTTGCTTTCCCTTTTATTCCAAAATTTAATTCCTTTCATCTTTCAGGTCAGCGGCAGGTTTGCCTTTAGGCTTTGCAGGCAGATGACACTGTTGCTTGCTCCGAGTAAATCTCTCTTCCCCTGGTTGCGCTGGTTGAGCCAGATGCCATTGTAGACGTCTCCTTCCGGCCTCCCGGCGCCTGTAGAGTCTCCTTGGCGCGCCAGGGCTGCCACTTAGTAAACGTTAGGGTCTGTGTGCTGGCCTGTGGTTCCACCTCCCCTCATCCCTTCCCGCGGAGGGTGGTAGGCCGCAATAGATCAGTACTTAGTCGCAATTGCCAGGATGTCCCCCGCCGTTATCATGCTCTTACCTCATACATTTATAAGGATGCAGACACATATCCTTACCAACGGTTCTATATTCTGCCTACACAGAAAGAGTTGTTTCCTGTGCTGATTTCTGCATTCATTTAGTGGAGCTCCGTAACATTACATCCGAAATTTTGTCAGTTTAGCCTGTTAAAGGTTTAGACCGATCGCTTTTCGGATCATTATACTGTTTTAGGGAATTTGGAATTTAATAGTAAATCTGAAAGAATCACGATGAAGACATCCGCGTGTGCAAAACGTTCAAGAAATTTACGTTTTACAACTTCCGAAATCTTTATCGTCATTAAGGAATATATTATCAACAAAATGCTTTCTTTTAAATGATTAACATTCTGACTTCGCGTCTTCGCTTCACAAATACAGCCAGACAGTATTAGCATGAAGCAAACAGTTCTCACAGTATTTTTCAAACATAACCAATGCTCCTCATCCATAACTCCGTTCCCAATTCAATCACAGCCACAAGTGACCGAGTGAACTGCAGAGACTCTTTAGAGATATCCGTTACTATAGTAAACAAGTATTATGGCAATTATTTTGGAGTTTAAAACCACTGCTGCAGTTCCTATGTGCGACATATCTGATTTCGGAAATAGTGCATAATGGTAGTTTTCAAAAGTCCAATTATTCTCCGAGTACTTAAGGCAATGAGTATCGTTTAAAATGCAGCATTTAAAAAATCAACCTTAAGAAATGCAAAGTTTAACTTATCTAGGAGAAGTAGAATCACATTAAAAATGCAATACCATATCCGGAATTTGAACCACAGATTTCCTGATTTCCGTCCAATTGCTATGACCATTGAGCTACCATAGCAACCTGCCGACGCACATTGAGAGATGACAGCTTAAAATAATTTAAGCGAGACAGCTGTGCAGCATGTTGCCATGATAGCTCATTGGTCAGAACGACTGGACGGAGATCAGGAGATCGGCGGTTCAAATCCCGGCTATGGCATTGAATTTTTCAATCTGAATCTATATCTTTCAAACGTGTGTCCTACATGCGGCTGGTGTGGAAAAACCATTAATGACTACTACCACTACCACTACTGTTCTTGGGATGCCTTCTAAAATCGCTTCCCCCCTGAAGTCTTGGGCAGTTCCGAGATCCAACTCCGTTAAGGCTTCTTTGTAAGATTTTTCGCCTGCTTAAGAAAAACACCGCCACCACCACTACTCATAACAATAATAATATGATTGGATATGGTAATCACTGTACTTACACTAGCTTCATTTTGTTAAAATTACTTGCCTGAAATATTCACTTATTCTTTGTGACCCGCAATATAACGACCGTATATATCCATGTAAAAGTTTTGGACAAATAAGGCACTTAACATTTTCGTCAGAAGCAGTACAGAGAAAATGTTCCTTCCATTTGTCCTTAAATGTGCAAACACGTTTCCCTTGATTCTTGTTATGATTTGGAGCAGTCGCTTAAATATGCCAGACAGACAACAACTTCAAGCCTCAGGCAAGGGGTGAACGGACTGTAGCGTTACGTCATAGCGCACACCGTTCTCTCCTCATTCAGAGGCTGTATTCGCGAGTACAGTTTTGCAGCTATTTGAGTTAAGGGATGAAAGTGGCGACTCTGAATTAAGTGCTTTCGAACAAGACGAAGGCATCCTTGAACTGTTTGCTGTTCCATTGATATAACGTCTATTATGGGTTGACATCATCAAGGAAAGATGGTAGTGTTTTTTAGGATGTTTAATGTGTTGTTTAACTAGGGAAACTAAGGATTGCACCATGACACGTTTGGCAATAGCGCTCCACGCGACCATTGGCCTGCGCTCACATGACTTAAGTTTTGTGACAATTATAGCTAACTTTCGCAAAGTGTTATCTTTGCTTTCCTCACCTCTTCCGCTCGGTTGACGAACAACTGCCCGACTGACAACACTGCATGCTTTGCACAAGATGCAGCGGAAACGAACATGGCAGGAAAGCAACTGTCAGAAATCGGAATAAACGTTAATTCAAGTAGCACTTGTTTTCAAATGGCACCACTGACATACTTTACTTTCATCTCCGAAATCCGCTTTAGCGTCAATATACTTTAAAACTAATGTATTGGTCTTAGGTTACAGTCATGGCCAAGTGGTACACTTATGAGGGGCGTTCAATTACTCTTTAGAAAAGACAGAAAAATATATTTTGGTACATTTTTTAACTTTTCAACATAATCTTCTTTTTGCTCGATTCCTTTTCCCCACCGTTTCTCCAACTGTTTTAAGCCTTCCGAAAAGTAGGATTTCGGAAGGTCCTCAAAATAGGCATCTGTTTGGGAGATGACATCTTCGTTAGACGTGTATATTTTCCTCTAAGTCACTTTTTCAAGTTTCGAAATAAAAAGATCAACGGGGGCCAAATATGGTGAATTCGGTGGATGTTGTAGAAATTTGAACCTTATTTCTGCAATTTTGCCATCGAAACTGTACAGGTGTGCACCCTTGCATTGTATTGATGGAAGAGAATATTTTTTTTTGCCCGATGAGGGCGTTTTTTCTTCATTTTTCCGCTCAACTGCTGTAATACCGATGCATAATGCTCTCCATTCATCGTTATTCCTTTCTGCAAGTAATCAATTACATAATTCCGCGTGCATCCCAAAAATCCGAAACCATCACCATTATTGTGTTTTTCAGAGCAGGTTTATAAACCCATTGTTTCGACTGCACTTTTGTCTCTTGGAGTGTGGTACTGTATCCTGTTTCATCCACAGTTATGTATCGACGAAGAAACTTGTCATAATTGCGACGGAATCGATCACTTGATTGCGTTTATTCTCGATTAAGAACAAACGCGGAAGCAATTATGCCAAGATCTTTGTGAGGCCTAATTTTTGGTGCAAAATTAGAAAAATGTACCTTACAATGTGCCGGTGGCCTCTACTATTTCGCGAATTTTGATTCGTTGATTACTCAAAACCATATTCTGCATTTTATCAATCACTTCAGAGAAAGTCCTTTATACTGGGCTTCCGGAACGATACCCATAATTTTTGGAAATATGGCCACATTTAAATTCATTTATACAGTTGCAAATTGTTGCAAACATGAAGCAGATGTGCCATGAAGTTCATCCATCTCTTATAGTGATATGCCGTATAAATAGAAGTGTTTAATCACCGCACCAAAATTGTGTTGTTGTTTTTTTCTTTTTCATCTTTCTAAACAAGCACAAGATTGTTAATTCAATCAGCTATGGTAACTAAATCCTGTGATGGATATAGCTGATACTTTACCTGTCATCTAGTAAGAGATGACGGTTACTAAATACATCCTTTTTCGATGCTCCTTTTATAATTTCTTGGGTCTTCTAAGGACTTATCGAACGCCCCTAGTATCTACGTCACGCGTATGTAACGGAATTAGCAGCCAATTGCCAGTTAAGTTTCGCCGTGAAGAAGAATACAGCGTGCAGCAAGATATTGAATGAATACAGGTTAATCTGTAAGTTAATTGAATTTGCACGTCTCTACAGGCGGGACCCCGAATCTTTTGAACACTAATTATCAAAGTGAAGGCTTTCCAAAAGATAGGGGAAGGGGAGTAAATGTGATTAAACATTAGGGTGAAAGCAAGAGGAGGAAGATACAGGATAAGGTGTTGAGAAGATGAAAGGGAATTTTGCACACAAGAAAAGCAATGAGTATTTATAAACTGCTTAAAGTTATCGGGCCGATGCTTTGCAAAGAGACTCCCTTTTTGCGTGAAAACTTCTTTATCGATGAACTACTGAAATGAACAGGTTGTTTAATGATGTATCCAATATAAGTTAATAATATGCTTATTTTAATTTCTCTACTACGTAAAGAAAGCAGGGAACGAATTGAAATCCATTCGATGTCAGATTCCACCATAAAATACAGATGTTTTGAAGCTCCCTGAACCCTTGAAACATTCTAGGAAAAGGCCCTTGTGTCATTGATTCTGAAGAATCTTGTTATATAGTTTACCATTTCTCAGAGAACTACATTAATATTTTCAAGGCAATTCCCTAACAAACTAACCTTGTTCAGTGTTCAGTGAGAGAGAGAGTATAACAGTGAATGATTGAGTGCGAGACAGACTTTGAGAATGAGGGTGTGAGAGAAAGTGAGGGTGAGACAGGAAGAGACTGTAAGAGTGGAGGAGTGAGAGAGGGTGAATGAGAGAGAGACCGAGTGTGAGACTGAGTGTAGGTGAACGTGTCTGAAAGGGAGACAGTGTAGGTGAACGTGTCTGAAAGGGAGACTGAGTGAGAGTGAGACAGAGTTAGAGGAATAAACAGAGTGAGTAAAACAGAGTGAGAGCATAAGAGTGAGCCTCATACAGAGAGTATGAGTGTGAGAGACAGTGAGAGAATGAGATAGAGAGGCCGAGAGCGAGAGATAAACAGAGTTTGGGCGTGAGAGTGATACAGATACTGCAGAGGGAGATTGAGAAAGAGACAGAGTGCAGAGTGAGCGTGAGTGAGACAGAGGGTCAGAGTGAGACAGAAAGAGAGAGAGAGTAAGAGTGAGACAGAATGAGAGTGAAACAGAGAGGGTGAGTGATAAAGACACAGAGAGAATGAGCAGGAGAGATGAGATGAGATACTGAGTGAGCTTAAGACAGGTGTGAGACAGAGTGACTGTGAGTCAACTACGAGTGAGACAGGTGTGAGAGAGCGACAGACATAGTGAGAAAGACAGTGAGTGTGAGAGATGGGAGTGAGAGTGGCACAGAGAGCGTGTAATAGAGAGAGAAAGCTTGAGACTCACATAGTGAGACATGAAGTGAGTGTAAGAAACAGACATTTAGAGTAATAGAGAGTGAAACAAACAGGGAGCGTGAGAGTGTGACAGAAAGACTGAGATTATTTGTAAACAGACGCATATCAATATTACCAGAAATGGTCTTATTAGTTCATTTTTTGTAAGTATAAGGGAAATAAGAGAATGCACTAAACAAAAAAAAAATGTTTTAGTTGTATAACTCACAGTTTCCAAGATATTCCTTGTTATTGGTTTCAATATTAAACTAAGTTACTTTTGCCAGACGGGGTTACCTTTGTTGGCCTTGCAAAGCGAACCAAACTTTAATTGTTTTCATAGCAATGACTATTTTACTATCGCTTTAGCTTAGCGATTCCCTTTATTTCCCTTCTACTTACAAGGAATCAATTAGTAAGACTGCTAATGCTTATCCTGATTAGCATGATGTACATAAAAGAATAGCTTTGTTTACAGAACGGCTAGAGAAAGTCATGTGAATAGAACGCACCAGATTTTTACTTTCTCTACACGTACTATGTACATACCGCATAGAGAAAACAGGTATTGCATTTCACCCAGAAATTCGATACTGAAATTTCTCCAGAAATACACGTTTTAGGGTCATCTGTATAAAAAAAAATTTTTAGAAAAATTTCCGTGTGTGTGTCCATGTGTGAGTCCGTGTGCCCATGTGTCTGTGAACATAACTCAAAAAGGAAATATCGGTATAATACCAGATTTGGTATGCATATGGATATTTTGAGCAAAATTTTCCCACCCCAAACTAACCTTTGCATGGAAAATTATTAAAAAAGTGTATTTTCACAAAAATGGCTCTAACGATTTTGATTAAAATAGTGTATATTTAAAGATATTTGTATGCCTACTAAAATATATATCTTGAATTTGCTGGGAACAGCCTCTAAAACTTCTTTATTCTGAATGAATCTTGCTGAATTTTGCTTAACTGGTAAACCCTAAGAGATAGACAAAAACGTACTGCACTAAAAATTTAAAGCTCGTCATATACGTTTTTCTCGTGGAATTGACCATTTCAGAGATATTCCTTGTTATTTGTTTCAGATTTAAAATACTTAAACTTTCTCACACGGAAGCAGTAAACTTCTAGCCCTACATAGGAATGGATTTATACAACTTGGCAACCTGCCTTAAAAGATTTGACTTTATTTCGTTTATTTATTTATTTTTGTAGCTTAGCGTCATTTAACCTGTGGTCATATCGGACGATCAATGAAATTGGTGAAATGATGCTCAAATGACATCGGGGGTCTATGGAGCTTAAAGTTACTCGATATTCGTCTTCTCAGGATAAGGGAAAACCCCGAGAAAAAAAAATTATCCGGGTAACTCACCCTAAGCCAGTTTCGAACTCACGACCTGTTGAATGTGAGGCGAACAGGCTACCACCACACTACCCAGGCAGGCGATTAGACTATCGTTTTAGTATAATGTACTCCCTTATTTGCCTTCTACTTACAATAAAGCAAGTCATTAAGACAACTTCTGCTAATTTTTATCTCGATTATCACAAAGTAGAAGAAAGAATATGCTTTTTAACAATACTTTGTCACAGCAATGTAGATTAAGTCATGTGAATGGAACACATCAGATTTTTTTTATTATTGTTTAATATATGTAAATTGCTGAATGTTTCGATTTATTAATAGGTTTAATCAGGGTCACTTACAACTTGGAATGTTTATTTTATGTAATTGGTAAACTGTTTTCTGTGTAACTGCTGGTATTGATATGTATAGTGAGGCGAGGCCCAATTTCATGGTTTTTACTATTTCTTTACAAATACTATGTACATAGTGCATAAAGAAGGTATTGTATTACACCCAAATATTCTATACCAAAATTTCAACGGAAATATGTTTTGAGGTCCAAATAAAGCAATTTTTAGAAAATAGGTACGTGTGTGCGCTTGTGGACATCATAGCTCAAAAATTAAAGTAACCTTAAATACCAAACATGATATTGAAGTTTATTATCATCCAGGAAAGCGACACGAAGATTAACAAAGTAGAACTCATTAAAACACACCATTTGTGTCATATAAGATTTACTAGAGTTGACAGTTTCCAAGATATTCCCTGTTGTTGGCTTTAAACTACGTAACATTTGTCAATCGGGTTATCTTTCCTGTCATCCTTTTGTTGATGCTGGCCTTGCAAAGCGTAACGAACTTCAATTGTTCTAATAGCGACCGCCTTTTAAAATATTTGACCATCGCTTTAACCTAATGACCCTTTAATTCCCTTCTACTTACAAGGAATAAGGTAGCAATTCTAATGCTCGATTAGCATGATGTAGATAAAGGAATAATCCTTTGTAAGAATAGTTTGTTTGCAGTACGGGTAGAGAAAGTCATGTGAACAGAACACGATCAGTATTTTACTTTTTCTATGCGTCCTATATACATAGTGTACAGAGAAGGTAGCCTATTGCATTTCATCCAAAACTTTGATACCCAGGTTTTAGGGTGACCTGTAACCAAAAAAATGTGATGTGTTCCATTCACATGACTTTCTCTACATCTCTGCTACAAATTATTGTTAAAGAGCTTATGCTTCTATTTACTTCATGCTAATTGAGACAAAATTAACATAAATCGTCTTATTACTTGTTTCCTTGTAAGTAGAAGCGAAATAAGGGTGTACCCTAGGTTAAAGTGATAGTCAAAAGCTGGTTGTTATGTGACAAAAGTTTCTCTGTTTGTATGGAAACGAGTTGAAAAATTCTGCTTTATGAAACTTATTCATTTATATATTTATAAGTTTCATAAAGCAGAAACTAAAAACAAGAAATATCTAAAAAACTATCAACTCCACGAAAATGAATATAATATAAATTGTGTTTTCAACGTGCTCTACATTTTTTGTGTGGTAAGTTTTTGTCCATCTCTTACGGTTTAGCAGTTATGCAAAATTTGGTAAAATTCATCCATAATAAAGTAGTCTTCAGATTCTATTCCCAGAAAATTCAAGATATACATTTTATTAGTTAGGTAAGTATCTTTAATATACGGTATTTTAATAAAAATCGTTAGAGCCATTTTTAAGAAAATAAAAAATTTTGAATAAAGTTCCACGTAAAGGGTAGTTTGGTGCGGGGAGTTTTCTCAATATCTTCGTGTCGCATCCCTGGAAGATACTAAACTTAACTACTTAGTTTGGTATTTTACCGACTTTTCGTTTTTGAGTTATCGTGTTCAGACACACGGACACACGGACCTTTTTGTGAAAATATTTTTTTGGATACAAGGGACCCTAAAACATCTATTTCTGGTGAAATCTCAGTATCGGATTTTTGGTGGAGTGCAATACCTTCTCATTTACTATGTACATAGTACGTGTAGAGAAAGTAAAAAGGCATTCTTAGAAAAGGATGTAAGTGTGTGAATATCATAACTCAAAAACGAGAAGTAGTAAAACACAAAATTGGATATTTAAGTTTGATATCTGTCAGGGATGCAACACGAATATTTTGTAAAAAATACCCTCACTCCAAACTACCCTTTACACGGAAAAAATTTCAAAATTGTTTCTTTTCTCAAAAATTGCTCGATGATTTTGATTAGAACTGCGTAAATTAAAAGCTATTCATGTTGCAAATAATATATCTTGAATTATATGGGACTAGCCTCTGGAAACCTCTTTATTCTGTAAGAGATACAAAATCTTACTACACAAAAAATAAAAAGTACGTTAAAAAAAACACAATTTATAATATAAACGTTTTTCGTTGAATTAAACTGCGTTCTGAGCTATTTCTTGCTATTTGTTTCAGATTTAAAATACTTAAATTTTTCTAACACGGAAAGGTGTATACTTCTCACAGAAATGGATTTCAACCACTTGATAACGAGTTTTAAAGGTTTTGACAATCGTTTTAGCCTACTGCATTCCCTAATTCTTTCTACTTACAAAGAAGCAAGTAATCAAGACAATTTCTTCTAACGTTGGTTTCGATTATCATAAAGTATAAAATATGTTGTTTAACAATAATTTTTTACAGCGATGCAGAGAAAGGCATGTGAATGGGACACATTAGATTTTTATGTTACTTATTAATCTGTGTAAACTGCTAAATGTTTCGCTTTACCAAGGTTTCATCTATGTTACTACACAACTTGGAATGTTTATTTTACGTAATTCGAAAAAAAATTATGTGTTCCATTCACATGACTTTCTCTGCACCTCTGCAACAGATTATTGTTAAAATACTTTTATTTACCTAAAGCTAATCAAGAAAAAATTAACAGAAGTAATCTTATTACTTGCTTTCTTGTAAGTAGAAGCGCAATAAGGGACCACCATAGGTTACAGTGATAGTCAAAAGCTGGTTGCTATGTGACACAAGTCCCTTTGTACAAACAGGAGTTGAAAAATTCCTGCATGAGAAAAATTTTAAGTTTTTATTAAAACTGAAACCAAAAACAAGGAATATCTCAAAAACGATCAACTCCAAGAAAAGTGTATACAACATAACTTGTGTGTTTTAATGTGATCTACATTTTCTGCGTGTTAAGTTTTTGTCTGTCTTACGGTTTAGCAGTTATGAAAAATTCTGAAAAATTCATCCAGAATAAAGTACTCTTCAGAGGCTATTCCCAGAAAATTCAAGATATACATTTTATTTGTCAGGTCTTTAATATGAGATATTTTAATAAAAATCGTTAAGAGCCAGTTTTCAGAAAATCAAAATTTTCGAAAAAATGTCTATGTAAAGGGTAATTTGGAGTGGGAGGATTTTTCTCAAAATCTTTGTGTCGCATCCCTGGAAGATACTAAACTTAAATACTAAGTTTGGTATTTTACCGACTTTTCGTTTTCGAGTAATCGTGTTTACAGGCATACAGACCTTTTTCTGAAAATGCTTTTTTTTAGATAAAGAGGACCCTAAAACATATATTTCCGGTGAAATCTCAGTATCGAATTTTTGTTTGGAGTGCAATGTGTATAGTACATAGAGAGAAAGTAAATATATGCTTTTTAACTATGATTTGTTACAGCGATGTAGAAAAAGTCATGTGAATGGGGCACATCAGATTTTTGTATTGCTTATTAATCTGTGTAAACTGCCGAATGCTTCGCTTTACCAAGGTTTCATCTATGCTACTTCACAACTTGGAATGTTTATTTTATGTAATTCGAGAAAAAAAAGCTGTGTAACTGCTGGTACTGATACGAAACGTAGCCCAGATTCATGGTTTTTGTGACAGTTTAGAGATGCCTATGTTCCGTAGTCAATACAGCTCTCAACAAATTAAGCCCCTACCCCCATCACAACTATGGCACATTACTTCAGTTTTTTATGTTTTCCCCTCGAGCTGGAAAAGAGGAGAGAGCGGGTAAGCACGTTGAAACTCTGCAAGTAATTTACACCGTATGTGATAAAAACAAGTACGAAACGGTTCGCGTTGTGTTTATCATCTCTTTTCGTTGTGCTGCTGCGGCTTAACGCCATGTCGAGATACCGTTATGTAGCAACAGATTTGGGTCTAATGATGCTACGTAAAGCCTGGGCTGCAGTTCTGTTGGTAACTCAGTCTTCTGAACTCTATTAAATAGTTTCAAGTCGTGATAAATTTTACTTTCTATACTACCCGCATTCGAAAGGTTTACTTTTCACTTCATTTATGTTGCAGATTTCGTGACGCATGTTTACTTTCTCTCCACGTACTATGTATATAGTTTATAGAGAAGATATTGCATTCCACCCAAAACTTGATACTGATATTTCACCGGAATATACGTTTTAGAGTCCCCTGTATCCAAAAAAAAGAGTATTTTCAGAAATTGGTCTATCTATGTGTGTGCGCTCGCACACGCGCGCGCCTGTGAACACGATACCTAAAAATCTGATGTTTTCCATTCACATGACTCTCTATATCTCTGCAATAAATTATTTTTAAAAAGCTTATGCTTCTGTTTACTTCCTGCTAATCGAGAAAAAATTAGCAGAAATAGTCGTATTACTTGCTTCCTTGTAAGTAGAAGCGAAGTAAGGAGTACCATAGGTTAAAGTGATGGTCAAAAGCTGGTTGCTATGTGACTGAAGTTCCTTTGTTTGTATGGACACGAGTTCACAAAGTCCTGAAAGAGAAAAGTATATTTTTTATTCATGAAACCAAGAAATATCTCAAAAACCTTCATCTCCAAATGTATAGAGCATAAATTGTGTGTTTTAAAGTGCTCTACATTTGTTGTGTGGTAAGTTTTTGTCCATCTCTTACGGTTTAGCAGTTATGTAAAATTCCGTAAAATTGACCCAGAATAAAGCAGTCTTCAGAGGCTATTCCCAGAAAATTCAAAATATACATTTTATTTGTCAGGTAAATATCTTTAGTATACGATATTTTAATCAAAATCGTTAGCCATTTTTTATAAAATCAAAATTTTCGAAAAAAGTTCCATGTAAAGGACAGTTTGGGGAGGGGGGATTTTTCTAAAAATCCCCGTGTCGTATCCCTGGAAGATACTAAACTTAAATATCAAGTTTGGTGTTTTACCGACTTTTCGGTTTTGAGTTATCGTGTTCAAGGACACACGGACACACACGGATATTTTTCTGAAAAAACCTTTTTTGGATACAGGGGACCCCAAAACATGTATTTCCGGTGAAATCTCGGTATCGAATTTTTGGGTGGAGTGCAGTACCTTCTCTATACACTATGTACATAGTGCGTATAGAGAAAGTAAAAATGAAAAGTCAGTAAAATACAAACCTTGGTATTTAAGCTTACTATCGTCCAGAGATGCGACTGAGAAAATCCCCCCACCCAAAACTATCCTTCACTTGGAAAAAAATTCGAAAACTTTGATTTTTTTCAAAAATTACTAACGATTTTGAATAAAATGCCGTATATTAAAAGGCATTTATATGGCAAATAAAATATATATCTTGAATTTTCTGGGATAGCCTCTACAGACCTCTTTAAACTGTAAAAACTGGTAAACTGTAAAAGATAGACAGAAACTTACTATACAAAAAATGGAGAGCATGTTAAAAGAATTTATGTCAGATACGTTTTTTTCGTGAAATTTACCATTTCTGAGATGCTTCTTGTTATTTGTTTTAGGTTTTAAGTATTTTAAACCTCACGTGGAAGATTGTAAACTTCTGGCCCTGCATAGAAACGGATTTCAACCATATGGCAACCAGCCTTTAAGAGATTTGACATTCGTTTTAGTCAAGTGTATTACCTTATTCTGCTTCTACTTACAAGGAAGCAAGTAATTAAGACAATTTCGGCTAATTTTTATCTAGATTATTATAAATTAGATAGAAAAACGTGCAGTTTAACAATAATTTGTTACAACGATGTAGAGAAAGTCATGTGAATTGAACACATTACACATTTTACATTGATTTATAAATTACGCTAGAGAAATTCACATATCTTGGGTTAGCTGTATGTTCATATAATGCTCACACTATCCATTGAGGTGACTTCCCTAATAGTTGGTTAAATTAGGTAGCCCTCGACTTGAAATACTTACGATAGTGTAATTGCGATTTTTTTGTGCCATCACAAAATAACTTGATATTGTGTTGACCACAGAGTGCAGAGAGGTTTATTTTGTTAAGGTGGCAATAGGCCGGAAGAAGTCTGGTAAGGGAGATGCTTATGTTTGATTACAGGGGCCACGTCTCAAAACAGGTACATGTAAAAAAAAAATGTATGATAAACCCCATTGTAGAATGTTGACAGTCAAAATTTTCTTATGAGTTTTAGGTTCTTCCTTTTAATTACCAGAAAGGGTTTCCTAAGCCGTCCCCATGAGATAGCTTTGAGATATGTCCTGTATCACAACATAGTAGGTCCCTAAATTCTAACACATCATAATGTAATTTTGAGCATTTTCGGTCCCTTTGCCTGCCGTATTGCGATAATACTTCCTTGTATTTACTTTAAAATTGCATCGGCACATTTCCATTGTAGCTTAGTTGCTTAGAGTAACCAGACAGAAACTAGGATATTTTTGGTTCAAAACCAGGATAAGGTATTTAATTTTTACTTTCTCTACTTAGTACTTCGATAGAGAAGATATTGTACTCCACACAAAATTTTGATACGGGAAATACACGTTTTAGGGTTCCATAAATCCGATAAAAGCATTTTTGAAAATGATCCTTGTGGATAGTTTTTTTAGGTTAACCAATTCTGAAACATTTCTTGTTACTGGTTTTCAAGTTTCAAATATTTAGACCTCAAACATTGGACTTTCTCAAATGGGAAATCATTATTATCGTTTCTGTATTCTGGTCAATGTGGTCATTTCAACTGCATCAGGTGTATCAACCAGGTTTTAAAAAGGTTTCACTTTAACCAACTGTATTCCATTGTTTCCCTTCTACTTATAGGGAACTTGCTAATAAAACTATTGCTGCTAATGTTTATCTGGATTAGCTGAAGTGAGGGAGGAATAAACTTTAGTAGGAATGTTTGTTACAGAATAGGTAAAAAAAATTAATGTGATGGATCCTTTTCCCTCCCCTAGTTATTCTGATTGCATTAAATACTAAACTGCAGTAAAAAATATTGTGTGTTCCATTCACATGACTTTCTCTACGTCTCTGTAACAAAGTATTGTTAAAAAGCCTAAGCTTCTGTCTTCTTCATTCCAATATTAGCAGAATTACTTTTCTGTAAGCAGAATGGAAACAAGGGAATACATTAGACGTGTTGGTTGCCATGTGGATGAAATACTTTCTATGCATTGCCTGGAATTCACTAATCCCTGTATGTAAAACGTTTTATGTATTTTAAAACTGAAACAAATAACAAGCAATATTTCAAAAATGGTCAGCTCTACGAAAAACAATGTATATGATATAAGTTGTATGTTTTAACGATATTTACATTTTTTGTGCAGTAAGTTTTTGTATATCTCTTGCGGTTTACTAGCTATGTACAACCCAGCAAAATTCATCCATAATAAAGAGATCTTCAGAGTCTATTTCCAGAATATTCAAGTAAATATTTGTCAGGTAAATATGTTTAACATACGGTCGTTTAATCAAAATCGTTAGAGCCATTTTTGAAAAAATCAAGATTTTTGAAAATTTGCCCATGTAAAGGGTAGTTTGGGGTGGAGGAATTTTCTTTAAAATCTTCTTGTCGTATCCTTGGAAGATCAAATACTTATATACCAAGTTTGGTATTTTACTGATTCTTCGTTTTTGAGTTATCGTGTTCACAGGCACATACACACACGGACATTTTTTACAAATGCATTTTTTGGACACAGGGGGCCCTAAAACATATATTATCGGTGAAATCTCGGTATCGATTTTTTGGGTGGAGTGCAATACCTTCTCTGTACACTATGTACATAGTACGTGTAGAGAAAGTAAAAATGGCTTGGCACATAAGACGTTAGAAAAACGTATCACCAAATATAAGTTTGCTTTTTTTGTACTTCTTGCACTAGTAGGGAAAGCTGTAATACAAACGGAAGAAGAGAGAGTAAAAAGGCAGCAAAAAGGAGTGTTCACCACCTATGCAGTAATGCTGTGTGCAAATTTGCATTGCCGCGTGAGGGAGATAAAAAGCTGAGTTCTTCAAATATTAGCGAATCATGCTAATCGTGTTGTGGCTTCCACTTTCCCTTTGCCACAATACGTGCATTCATAGAACTCGCATATGTTAAATCCTAGAAATATCACGCTTCATTTGTTCTACCCGCTCTGAATCACACAGTTTTCTAATTTTAAAAACACAGATAGATATTTTTACTTTCTCTACACGTACTATGTACATATTGTATAGAGGAGGTATTATAATGCACTCAAAAATTCCATACCGGGATTTCACCGCAAATATATGCTTTAGCACCCGCTGAATCCAAAAAAAGCATTTTAAAACAACGTCCGTGAATGTTTGTGTCTGTGGTCAGCATAGCTCAAAAACCAAAAGTCCATTAAATACCATACTTGGTATTTAAGTTTGGTAACTTCCAAGGATGTGACGCGAAGATTTTCAAGAAAACCCCCCATCCCCAACTACCCTTTACATGAAACTTTTTTCCAAAATGTTGACTGAATCTAAAAAGGCTAACGATTTTGAGTAAAATATCGTACATTAAAGATATTTACCTGACAAATAAAATGTATATTTTGAATTTTCTTTGCATAACCTCTAAAGACTACCTTATCCTGGATGACTTTTAGGGTATTTTTTTTAACAGCTAAACCGTAAGAGATGGACAAAAACTTACCACACAAAAAATGTAGAGCACATAAAAACACACAATTTAAGATGTATGCATTTTTTCGTGGAGTTGATCATTTTTGAGATATTCGTTGTTTTTAGTTTTAGCTTTGAAAAACTTTTCTCATACAAGAATTTGTCAACTCCTGTACATACAAACAAATGAACTTCAGTCACATAGCAATCAGCTTTTCATATCACTTTAACCTATGGTACTCCCTTAGTTCACTTCTACTTACAGGGAAGCAAGTAAGAAGACTATTTCTGTTTTTTTTTTTCTCGATTAGCATGAAATAAATTGAAGCCAGAGCTTTGTAACAATAATTTGTTGCAGAGATGTAGAGAAAGTAATGTGAATGGAACACATCAGATGTTTCTATTTCGCTGCTTAGGCTTGACTCGATGGCAGCGCTGTCATGTAATAGCACAATGTAAAAATCATAATATAAAGTCGAAATAATAATAAATAATAATAATATACACTACGAGACTAATAATACAATATCATATTTATAGTACACTGCAAATATGCTAGCACAGTCTATAAAAGTAAATGTGCTCCAATTACATGACTTTTCTACATCGCTGTAACTATTTATTGTTAAAAAGTATACTCTTCTATACAATTTATGATAATCAAGATAACATAAGCAGAAATTGTCTTGATTACTTATCTCCTTCCAAGTAGAAAATAAGGGAATACATAGGCTAAAACGATGGTTGAATCTTAAAAATTTTGGTTGCCACTTGTTTGAAATCCGTTTCTATGCAATGCCAGGATTTACAGCTTTCTGTACGAGAAAAGTTTAAGTATTTTAAATTTGAAACAAAAGTAAGGATTATCACAGATGTGGTCAAATTCACGAAAAAACTGTATCTCGGTATCGAATTTTTAGTGCAATACAATACCTTCTCTATACACTGTGTACATAGTTTTTGTAGAGAAAGTAAAAATAAATGAGTATTTAAAACTTCTAAAATAGTGATAACCTACCTACCTACCCACCTACCCACCCATCCATCCACCCATCTATATACATACATACGTATATAACTATCGTGACTAAGTTATTCTTCCAAATCTCTTTTTAAAGGAGTTTACACTTTGAGGCAAATATTCAGTAGCTCTAAGTATTTTTATCTGCCCTCAATTGTTCTAATCGCAAAAGAAAATGTGCCTATATCAGTTTTCCATCCGTGTTTCTTAATTTTATGGAGGTTATTGGTAATTAATGGAGTTAGTTTCTTCTTTGTTATATTTTCCCATGCAGATTCTCCTTTATAGCCTCTAAAATTGCACATAGTCTTGTTCGTTTTCTACGTTTTTCTAGTTTCCTAAGAAGTATTTGTGCTAGCATGATTTTCTATTTGTTTTAATTTGTTTTCTATTTGTTTTGTTTGTTTCTTTCTTATTGGTTCGTGGTTGGCCAATCCTGTTGGCTCTGCGGTTGGTATTACTTGTACTTCATCACTCCGGACCGCTCTGCAATGAGGGTCTTCCTATAAAGCCGGCCGCACAGCATGAGTAACCCAGAGAAGCTCAAAATGGGTTGCGCGAAACGTTGGCAAAAACATGAGCTACAAGATAACACGGCCAATATCGGAAGTAGCCACCAGTATACAATACACTTTTGCCAGCGCTTTTACCAATCTTGGAACTCACTTTTTCTTATGGTATTCAGCTTCTTCAGCGATTCTGTTTTTTGTTCACCAATAGTAGCTAAAGGATATCCTTTTATGCTCTCTTCAGCCTCGGGAATAGAAATAAGTCGCAGGGGCCCATCTTCGGACAATAAGATGGCTGAAACCATATAACGTTTCTGGTTTTTGTCAAAAAGTCACAAACAAGCGTTGAGGTGTGACCAGGGTCATTATCCACGAGTGGTTTTTCGAAAAGTCTGGTCGTTTTCTTCGGATTACTTCATGAAATCGACGCATAGCTTCTAGGTAGTATTCCTTATTGAATGTATAACCATATGGCAGAACCATTTCTTTGCAGCTTTCACATTGTCGATAGTAACTGATGTGTTAGGACGCTCAGGAGATCTCAGAGTCTTCTTGACCCTCTTTGAAACGTTGATATCACTCGAAACTCCTTGTCTTACTCATAGCAGATTTTCCAAAACCCACAGCCGACATTTCCAACAGTTTACTCCATACTTCAAACAACATTTAATGCAATTATGCTGAGCCTTCAAAAACACGTATAACCTAAACAATAAACCAAGTATTTAAAACAGCGGAAAATGCAAAAATACACCAGGAACTGTGTACCTACCATATAAAAAGAAACTTTTGAAAATCGGTGGTATAAAGCCCGCGAAATTCAAAAGTTTGCGTAATTTTTTTATCACATCTCGTATATATATTCCAATTATTTTAGTTAAATCTAAAAAGGTAAATACATTTAAATCCATGTTATATGTTTAAAACAGTGCATCAATCCGATGCTAGATTCTTTAAATTCAATTAAATGAAACTTTGATTATTTTAATTCTCGGAAATCGTGGTAGACGAAATCAAGGGAAAACACGAAAAAACCTAGGAGTCAAGAGTGGTCAGTCTCCGAGGATTGAACTTGAGACCTTCCAATATCAGGCGCTGCTATTTTGATATATACGGGTTAGAGGAAGTGAAACTGTATTAACCTGCGCAAATATTGCGATTTATGTAGAGAGCGACGTCATCCGCTGCAGACTGGTGCATGAGTGAAAACGCCTCACCGACCTGAACTTATTCCGTTCAGCTCTTCAGCCCATAGATCACAGGGTTTTATTTTACAGCGAAATGACAGAGTTCATGGAGAACGGCACAACGTGGGTGGAAGTGTGCTGTTTTTCGTCACTGTTAAACTTCTGTTCCAGGAATCTGGTTTGTGCAGCTAAAACAGCAAAACGCGTTGCAACCATTTACTTGAAACCCGTAAACGAGGATGTGGGGAATGCTAATTCATTTTTGGGTTCTATATTGGTATATCACATAAAAATATTGACTAAAATCTCATGTGTTTCATTCATATTACATTCTCTACCTGTTCTGCAAACTATTTTACAAAATATTATTACTTTACCTAAATCATGTTAATCGAATTAAATATTAGCAAAACTTATCTTATTACTTCATTCTAACAAGTAGAAGGGACATAAGGGAAACCACTAGGCTAAAGTGACATTCAAATATTTTAAAGGTTAGTTGTTAAGTAACTGAAATTCGGTTTTATTTGCACGGAAAGGAGTAAAACTAAAACAGGAATGGCAAATTTCCGATTGACAAAAATCAGATGTTTTAAAAATGATATTAAGAACGAGTAATACTCGGGAAATTATGAGTTCCATAAAAATGTACCTATATGATAAATTGTGTGATTTAATGATATATATATATATATATATATATATATAATTTTTCCATATCTTGCCACTTTTAGGAAAATCACCCAGAATGAAGAGGTCTTCAGAGGTTATTCCCAGAAAATTTCAGATATCCATTTTAATGTGTAATATACATATATAATATACTGTATTTTAATCAAAATCTTAAGTTTAATACTCGAGAAGAAAAACTGAAAAAGTCTGATGTGTACCATTCACATGACTTTCTCTATATCTCTGCAACAAATTATTCTTAAAAAGCTTATACTTCTATTAACTTCATGCTAATCAGTAAAATATTAACAGAAATAGCCATATTACCTGCTTCCTTGTAAGTAGAGGTGAAATAAGGGAGTACCATAGGTTAAAGTGATAATCAAAAGCTGGTTGCTATGTCACTGAAGT
Source organism: Hymenopus coronatus (assembly GCA_030762935.1). Taxonomy (NCBI): domain Eukaryota; kingdom Metazoa; phylum Arthropoda; class Insecta; order Mantodea; family Hymenopodidae; genus Hymenopus; species Hymenopus coronatus. The sequence goes on from CM060898.1 coordinate 87,622,950, forward strand.
TCCTTTGTTTGTATGGACAGCCGTTGACACATTCCTATATGAGAAATGTATAAGTTTTTCATAGCAGAAACCAAAAATAAGGAATGTCACAAAAACGACTAACTCCACGAAAAAAATGTATATAACATAAATTGTGTGTTTTAATGTGCTCTACATTTTTGTGCAGTAAGATTTTTTCCACCTCTTACGGTTTAGCAGTTATTCAAAATTTAGTAAAATTCATCCAGAATAAACTACTCTTCAGAGGTTATTCCCAGAAAATTCAAGATATACATTTTATTTGTCAGGTAAATATCTTTAATATACGAAACTTTAATCAAAATCTTTATAGAGTCATTTTTCAGAAAATCAAAATTTTCGAAAAAAGTTCCATGTAAAGGGGAGTTGGGGGATTTTTCGCAAAATCTCCGTGTTGCATCCTTGTAAGATACTAGACTTAAATACCAAGTTTGGTATTTTACCTATTTTTCTTTTTTGAGTTATCGTGTTTACAGACACATGAACCTTTTTCCGAAAATGCTTTTTTTAGATAAAGGGGACCTTAAAACATATATTTCCGGTGAAATCTCGGTCTGGAATTTTTTGGTGCAGTGCAAAACATTCTCTATACACTATGTAAATAGTGCCTATAGAGAAAGTAAAAATCTGATGTGTTCCATTCACATGACTTTCTCTATATCTCTGTAAATTATTATTGTTAATAAGCTTATCTTTTATTTATTTCATGCTAATCGAGAAAAAATAGCAGAAATAGCCTTATTTCTTGCTTTATTGTAAGTAGAAGAGAAATAAGGTTAAAGTGAAAGCCAAAAGCTGGTTGCCATGTGACTAAAGTTCGTTTGTTTGTATGTATGGACAGGAGTTGACAAATTCCTGTATGAGAAAAGTATAAGTTTTTCAAAGCTGAAAACAAGAAAAAGGAATATCTCAAAAAGGATCAACTCCACGAAAAAATGTATATAAGATAAATTGTGTGTTTTAACGTGCTCTACAATTTTTGTGGGTTAAGTTTTTGTCCATCTCTTACGGTTTAGTAGTTATGAAAAATTCATCCAGAATAAAGTAGTCTTCAGAGGCTATTCCCAGTAAATTCAAAATATACATTTTATTTGTCAGGTAAATAACTTTAATATACGATATTTTAATAAAAATCATTAAGGTCATTTTTTAGAAAATCGACATTTTCGAAAAAAGTTTCATGTAAAGGTAGTTTGGGCTGTGGGGATTTTTCTCAAAATCTTCGTGTCGCATCCCTGGAAGATACTAAACTTAAATACCAAGTTTGGTATTTTACCGATTTTTCGTTTTTGAGTTATCGTGTTCACAGACACACGGACTTTTTCTGAAAATACTTTTTTTGGATACAGGGGACCCTAAAACATATATTTCCGGTGAAATCTCGAATTTTTTGGTGGAGTGCAATACATTCTCTATGCACTATGTATATAGTGAGTATAGAGAAAGTAAACATTGTTCAAATAAACGATACTTTGAGGTGGGGGAATTTCCTGAAAATCTTCATGTTGCATCCTTAGAAGATGCTGATCCGTAATACCAAATTTGGTACTTAATCACCTTTTGATTCCGAGTTATTGTGTTCAGAGACACGCGGCCATGCATACAGATTTGGTTTGTTTTTGATACCGAAACGTGAATTTTGCAGTGAAGTCTTTATATTTACTTTTTGGGTGGAGTGCAATACCTTCGTACTATGTACGAAGTAGAAAAAGTAAGAATTCTTAATTCCAGATAGTAGGTGGGTGCTACATTGTATTTTTGGGATAGGACCATAGCGGTGCAAACAGAACTAAAAAGCTAGAAATATATTATAAATACGATGACTAGAGAGCAGACGTTTGAGGGATTGCAAGTAACAGTGCTACAGGATGGATGACGTCAGAGGTTGGTGTCGTTATACTGACTGTCAGCTGAGGACTGGTGATGCTACCACTACCGTCTCCTGTTTTTGGTCTTCTCTGTTAAAAACGATTCGGAGAGCACATGCTGCTTTCATCTATAGGAAGCTATCTCGTGAACGTCTGCCTTTACGTATCCGAAACGCGCCACCTAACAATAACCTGGGGCAGAAACATGATCTTTAAACGCTAATCTGAGATTGAAGATATTTATACAGGACTTAAAACTCTTGCTGGTGTACATTTTGGCTGCAATTAGTTCAAAAAGTCGAAAATTGCTTTTCTTTATTGCAAAATACAGTTGGAAGGTTTAGGCATCTACAGAATGTCAAGATAGTTTTATACCGTTCCTTCGCGCTCTAACGTTACCTATTTAAAGATCGCGCAATGAAATATTTCCTAGTACACTAATTTCATAAGGCAGATTTTCCCAAAACTACATTTTCACACTTTCTAAATGTTCCACGCGTTTTGGTTTCTATACAAATACAAATAAAAGAAGTATGTTTCTAATATTAAAAAGGACAAAATTATCCAACACCAATATAGTTTTTTACTTTCTCTACACGCACTATGTGCAGTGTATAGAGAAGATATTGCACTCCACCCAAAAGTGCGATACCGCGATTTCACCGGAAATATATGTTTTAGGGTCCCTTATATCTAAAAACAGCATTTTCACAAAAAGGTCCGTGCGTGTGTCTGAGAACAGAATAACTCAAAAACGAAAAGGCGATAAAATACCAAGGGATATGACACGGAGATTTTGAGAAAAATCCCTCCACCCCAAACTATCCTTTACATGGAACTTTTTATGAACATTTTGATTTTCGCAAAAATGGATATACGATTTTTATTAAAATATATATTAAAGATATTTACCTGACAAACAAAATGTATATCTTGAATTTTCTGCGAATAGCCTCTGAAGACTCCTTTATTCTGGACGAATTTTACGGAATGTTGCATAACTGCTAAACTATAAGACTTAGATAAAAACTTACTGAAAAAGAAATGTTGAGCACATTAAAACACACAATTTATGTTATACACATTTTTTTCTTGGAGTTGTATGTTTTTCAGATATTCATTGTTTTTGGTTTCAGATATGAAAAGCTTACTTTTCTCATATAGGAATTTATCAACTCATGTCCATATAAATAAAGGAAGTTCTGTCATATAAGTAACCAGCTTTTGACTATCACTTTAACCTTTGGTACTCCCTTGTTTCGCTTCTACTTACAAGGAAACAAGTAATAAGACTATTTCTGCTAATTTGTTCTCGAGTAGCATGAAGTAAATAGAGGCATAAGCTTTTTAACAATAATTTATTGCAGAGATGTAGAGAAAGTCATATGAATGGTACACATCAGATTTTTAAGAAATATATGTGTATGAAAAAGTGACTAATTTTACAGACTAAAATTTCTAACTTTTTAAAAAAATGATAATATCAGCAATCAAAATTATTATAATATCTCTCTTTAAAGTAGTTGTGCATGTTTTAAAGTTGCTATTTAGAAAAACGTATCAGCGTTACTATGTGTTCCGAGAAAAGGTTTCTAAACGCTCATTTGAGGAAGACTGCAAGACATATTTTGGTACTGGGTCATTCGCTTTTATATTATCTAGTTCCGCCACTGTTGTAATTTACATGCTAAGCAACGGTCTTGATAACTGCGGAATGGAGAGAGGTAATACGTCTCCTCTATTTGCCAGCTGATGTACATTTATGTCAAACTACAATGATTGTTAGAAGAGTTTATGTATCCAATTTCTTTCGTTTTGTATTTTACAGAAGGGACACGAATGTAAGGCTACTCAACGAGTGAGCGGTCCAGTACGACTGCGGTTTGGTCCATGTCGCAGCAGGAAGCGATTTCGCCCCAAATCTTGTGGCGCTTGCACCTGCTGCACCCCACAGCTGAGTACCACCGTCAAGGTGGAGTTTCGATGTGCTGTGACAGCCAGCAACCATGAAGACGAACGTGATCTGCTTTTGGACCTTGTGGAACCAGGGGCTGATCTCTGGTGGCCCGACAACACATCGCCTCCGCACCAACTCACCACTACGGCACTTCCACCACCTCCGCCACCACCTCCTCTACGGCGCTATGCTTACCAGGTGCATCGTGGTGGTGCCGTCGGACGCCCGACCTGGAGGAGAAGAATGGCGTTCAGACCTATGGAGGAAGAGGAAGAGGAAACTCAAGTATGATGTTTTTCATTATTTTACACATTAATTATATTTTCGTCACGATGAATATTTTACCCCTTATTACTTTCTCTACGCGTACTATGTACTATTTAGAAGGTACAGAAGTTTTTATATTCCACCCAAAACTTATTGCCGAGATTTCACCGGAAATATAAATGCTGAGGTTTCCTGAGCTCAAAATAACACTTTTATAAAAATGTCCGTGTGTTTTGTGTGTTTTGGACAGCATAATTCAAGAGCGAAAAGTCTATTAAATACCACTCTCCATAAAGAGACAGACAACCTGCTGTACAAACAGTGCAGATCTCGTCAAAACAATTTCTGTTCTATACATTTTGGTAAGGAGACCTTCTTAGTTATTAGTTTCAATTTTAAAATACTTACACTTTTCTCAAACAGAAATCACCCGTGAGTCTTTTCTTTCACTTATGGTTTCGCAAAGAGAACGGAATTTCAATGACAATCGCATAGCGGTAGCTTTTAAACCTTTCACTACCGATTAAGCGGATGTATTCCTTTAGTTACCTTCATTTGAAACAATATTGGTTGCAGAATAGGTAGAGAAAGTCGTGTGATTGGAACACATCAGAATTTTTTTTTTAAATTACAGGCTTCGGTATAAATATATAACGGTTTTTAAACGAGTAGGAATGCTGGGTGCTTGGCTAATGATATGTTTTATAGATGTTACAGTACATACATTGACACGGAGTTACAGACAGTTCACCGATTTGATTTGATGCTTTAGGTTGATAGCACAGTTGCCAGTTGTGGCTATGGTGTGGCAGTGACCTTCCAGTTCAGTTGAGATTTTTTTTTGTTTTTTGTTTGTTTGTTTGTTTGTAGCTTAACGTCCTTTGACCTGATTGGTCATATGGGACGATGCATGAATGATATTAATGAAATAATGCTCAAATGATCTCGGGGTCCATTGAGCTTAAAAGTTACTCGACATTCGTTTTCTCAGGATAAGGGAAAACCCCGAGAAAAAATTATCCCGGCAACTCACCCTAAGCGAGATTCCAACTCACGATCTTTCGAAGTGAAGCAGACACGCTACCACCACACTACCCAGGCGGGGTCAGTTGAGATTGAGCATTGGCCTGTACCAGAGCGTATTCTTTCTGTAGAAACGTCTATTAGAACAAACTCCGTTCATACATAACTTTCTTCACACCATTTTCTAACCCACAGTAACACAGTGTCCCTGGAGGTAGGGTTTCTCTATTGAAATGTTTCCCAGAATTCACGCTAAACAGCTGTAACTTAGCATGTTATGATACACATTTCTAATTAATGAATACTCTCCGGTACAGACCTACGCTCCATCACAACTGAACTGGAAGCAGTGCAAGTCAGACCATAACTAACTATTACCAACCTAAAACAATCAATTAAAATTATAAGGAACCATGTTTTTTGAAACTCCATGCATTTTATATATTAAAGCATGAGTAATAGTTATTTGGCAAAGCAGTGTTCCAATTGGTTTAAGCACAGCCAGGTGTTTATGCACCACCTATTTATGAACTTTAAGGAAATGGTTGAACAGTATAACCAAAACACAAAATTTTGAATACATTCCAAATTATTTTGATCAGCTAATTTTCAAAACAAAACAAAAATACAGTGATTTCAAAGAAATACATACATTGCAAATTCTGAAATGAACAATATGCCCACCCCTTTTACCTCAAGATTGTCAGTGTTGTAGACTCGAACCACTTTCATATTTATTTTCTTATAAGGGGGCGTGTTTTACATTAGATGACACCAATTTGTACTCATATTCATTCTCCCGGATCCTTTTTTATATTATTCAAAGATACTCGAATCATTTCCAGTGAAATCTCGGTAACGAATGGAATATAATATCCTCTCTACCTACTATGCACGTATATATGGTATGAGGCATAATAAAGGTAGCTGAAATTTTTGCTCGTTTACTGTCTATGTTTCAATAGCTACAAAGTGTTTTCTTATTGTATACAATAGTCTTACATATTCAAAATTCAGATTTGAAGTATGTGTTATAATTATGGTTCTCACAACAGAGAAAGTTTGTATTGTCGAGGAATATTTGCGGTCATATGGACCCACCTGGAAATGTTCCCGAATTATGGAAGATAGTAATTTTTTGTCATTTGCAACAATCTTTGTTCATGAACATATGCAACAATCTAAAACACCGTTATGTGCGAAATGTAAGGATGCACGTTTTGAACACATGCTGTACCGACGCATTCAGATTAGTGAACGTTATAATTATATTGACTTTCTGAATACGTTTGTAATTTCAGTTACCTTTGTTTGCCGCATACTGTAGTATTATATGGAAGAGAATGCACAAACGGGGCTGCATTTCCACTGCTCCATTCATTATCATTAACCCTTTACAGCCCAATAGTGCCATATGACATATGTATTTGATGTTCGAGGTACATAGATAAAATATGGACTTTGAATATTAACATTCAAAAATGTTCTACCTTTATTGGTACATCTTTGGGCCTTTCCATTAAATTTATTGATGTTAACATAGATGAAAACAAGCAAAAGCGAAATTTAGTTTTTATTCTCTCTCTCAGTGATATTTTTTTTCTAACAGAAATACAGAACTCTCTTCCACTACAATGCTACCGAGATTCAGTCTACACATAGGGATTGGCCAATAAGTGTTTATTTTACCAGGGTCCATCCCTTCCTTTATCACACTTAGTAGCACTGCAGCGAAGATTCAAACCTAAGTTAACCTCACATTGAAATCCTTATCAGTGATGTTCAGAGCATTGAAAGTTTAGACATCTAAGCTACCAATAAGAGACAAATAAAACTATCTTCTTTTTAAGGCCATAAATATCCGCACGATGCGTTGTAACGGTTACGATGCTAACTTCATATACCCAGGGTTGCGGGTTCAAACCCGGCGGAGGACGATGGATTTTTCGGGTGTAAAACTAGATTTACGACACGTAAAAGAACCTCAAGCCTGATAGAGAGGCCTCTGAGCTAAATTAATCGGTATTTCGCGTCCAGTATAGAATGGGACGCTGAGAACCACAGCAGTTGAAGAGCGACCATAAATAAAACGCCATTTCATTTCATTTCCGCACGATGCTGTCAGCTTTCAAAAATCAATTTCAGTCAATTGGTAAGCGTTAGTATTTAACAAAATTCGTACTGTAAATATCCAAAGGCAGGAAAAGCATGTGCAGTCTTGAGGCCCATGCGATTGTTGTTCATATATGAAGTATATATTGAAAATATTTGGCAATAAAGCCACCAAATGAATTTTATTTATATATTGGACTGATTTTGGCTTTTTAGTTAAAATACCACCACCGCCGCCATATTTAAGTCCTGTATGCATTGTTTTTACAGGAGGAAGAGGAGCGGGAAGACAAGGATGATAACGAGGAAGAGGAGAGGTACAGGACGATATTCTTCAGCGTGCAGTGGATCCTCAAATGCCACTGTTCAGAAAACTGCGGCGAGATCGCTACGGCACGACCCACTAATGGTGACGGCGAAGTTATCCTGCACCGGGTTCACCGGACAGCAGCTCCTTAGTGAGCACAATGACGAACTCCGCGTCTTCTTGGGCTTTCTCCTGACAGACTGAAGAAGCAGACATCAACCGCTGAAGATGCAGCTCGGCAGCATTTCCATACACATTTTGATACGTCATACCACAACATGATCAAGAGGTCATGTTTCTGACTTCTAAGAGCAATATTTGGAAATGTTTTATACAACTTGCAAAATGGAGTTCATCTCGCTGCAATTTTAAGTGGCTTTGAGAAATGGGTGGCCAACGCCCGGAAAATAATTATTCTAAGGAATTGCCTTCATCTGTTCCTGATGAATGAAGACAATATCAATGAAACAATTCAATTAATCCTTATAATCCACAAAAAGTCATAAGAAATAATGTTCTAAAGTTCATATTGCAAAGCTTTTGATACCCACACGTGTTCCTTGCAGTCGCATAAATAACTAATTCATTTATAGGAGTGACATCACATTTTGCAGCTAAATATTCTGTTGAGCATAAAATATTATTGGGCTTGTTGAGACTTAAGTATTTTTTTCATACAAAATTAATATAACACCTACACTCACATTTATTTTAATTGTATTATAATAGACATAATCATTTTTAATAAGCAAGTAGAATGTGAAAGCATATCAAGAGTGATACCTGCCTCGTGTTTTTTCCTTTTACTCGTGCTAGATTCTATATAATTGAACTACTTCATGGATGATATCCTTAAACGTGGAATTTCTGACACAGGAAAGAATAAACTCATATCTTATTGAGATCAGCATTTGTGATCAACGCAGTCTACAAAATGATAAACACATACGATGAATGAATTTTTGGCGTGCGATGTATTCGATTCTATTGAATCTGAGTTCCATTAACTTTCGTTCACGAAACTGTGCTTATTCAGATGATTTTTCAGACGTTTAGTGTTCAGTTTCTTTACTGAAGATTGCCGATTATGGCTCGAACGTTGGCGAATTTCCTCAATGTCGTCGGTGCATGACGTCGCGGGCCTACCTGGTCGTTGCGAGTCTTTTCACGTGACTGTCAAGGACCACATAATTTTACTCGATCTTTTTCAATAACATACAAACTGCACGTCTCAATAAACAACGATTTCGTGAGCGATGTAACTAACTTCGGTTTCGCTGAACTGACCCATCAAACAATAGGATCAACTATACCACATGCCAAAGGTTCGTTCATAGGTCTATAATTATGAGTAGAAAACAGCGATATTAGGCCCTCTAGTGAAAAAGTTTGTAAGGTCAGTATACAAAATTTGATCCCTAGCCATGTTAATATAATATTGAAATCGTCACACTTGCCATTTATTTTCGTCCAAATAAACAAGAACTTAAAAATGTGCATAATATGCGAACATAGAATTAGAAGTTGAATTACATCTTAATCTTTTAACTAATTCATTTTTTTCATAAATTGTTTTTAAAACGCTAAGATTCAAAAGAACTGTTTTCAACCAACATCATTACGGTATTTTGATGTATCTCCAGTTCTTCCTTATTCTCTATCTCCATGCTGATCTATCCTCCCTTTTTCTCTGGCCCGGAGTGCTCCATCTGAAAATTTGTTACGAAATCTTTCCTCTCCCATTCTTCTCACGTGGTTACACCAAACAAGTTGTTTTACTTTAGTTTAGTCTATTGTGTGTGTCACTTTCATTTTATCGCGAATTACTTTTGGAATTTCTTCCATTCTAGAAGTTCTATTAGGTTTTTGCCAAAAATCCATTTATGTTTCTGATAATTTAGTTCCTCTATACTTTTTACTGACCAATTTTCTTAATCATATTGTATTATTTTCTTAACTACTGAAACGTAAATTCATTTTTTTCTGCCTTTCATGATACTTTTGTTTCTAGTATCCCACTGAGTAGGAATATCCCTTTTCTGACTTGAGTATCTAACTTCATAAACAAACAATTAGTATTTGGAATCCAAACTATCATCTCAAGTTTGGCTCATGTTTTATCATTTTTAATGAACATGAGATGAATTACAACTAACTTATCATGAAACTGTAATAGACTGACCCATCAAAATTCAGCCTGCTATTCGAATGTAAGAAAAAATATACCATAATATTAAAATTAATAATAAATATCTCGACTGCAAGGAATACATAATAGAAACCATGAACTCATGCTTTCAAATTAATGAATGAATGGATTCATTAATTTATATTCAAGAACAAACAACTGAGAATGCTCAGGAAGACGCAGGAATAAGGCTATTTATCGAGGTTATCTCTATGCATTGATGAGCACTCAAATTTGATTGAATATAGCATTTTATATATTATATTAAGTAAAGTGTTGATATAAATATATTGAAAAGAAGCTGGAATACATATCCTATTTACATCCTTCACAGAAAGGGTAACACCCATGGAAGGATCTGAAGATCGTCTCCCGCTAAGATTGGCGGGAATGGAAAGTGTATATTTTTGGTAAGATGGTTTGCAAAGCTACTAAGCTTTCACCAACGCACATTACAACAAAACTCTTTTGTGTTTCTCAGACAGAACATATCGATCTCCGGTAACAATAGAAGGACCAGGATGTCTTGTTTCAATTAGGCCATGGCGTAAAGGTGCTTAAGAAACACAGACAATAAGTATTTATTACGTAACTTGGCGTAGAGGCTAGCACATTGATGTCCCACAATTTGTTTGGCTTGTACAGTAAAACTTTGCACAGGATTAAACCTAAAGGTTTGCAAGAGTCTGTATTTGGAGAGATAGGCCTGCAATATTGTTTTAAATTTGATTACAGTGGAAAATATAAACTAATTCTCTGTTAGAAAACACCGTAGCGCTATTTCGGTTAAGTGCTCACCGCTGACCTGGCCTAAGTCAATTTATGGAGAAACCACCATTTATGTTTAAAATAAACATAATTATTCTACTGAGCCATTAAAGAATAATGTACAATAAAAACTTTTTGAAATATTCGGGGAAAATTAACTTGATTAATGGTTGCGCTCACAAAAATATTCATAAACCATAATTTCAAATATACTTTGACTATCGATATTGTAACCGTTTGATATTACAAATGAATTGGCATTTAAATATACTCCATTTTTAAATTTTAATTTTTCTATATTTTTTCGGCTTTTTTGTTCGTTATAAATTCTCCATACGTTGGATGTTTCATCGAATACTTCCAGCAATTTAAACAATTAAAGCCCTTACACTTTTGAGTACTTTATTTTATAACAGAAAGATGAATTACAATGCAACTTTAAAATTAGCTTAAAGATTATTTTAATTTTAATTTAAACTAAGAAAACAAAGTTGTACAAGACATTTTTGGTTTGAAAACTGGCAACATGTTTGTTTAGGAATATATTTGTCATCATTAGGAATATATTTGTCATAACACAGTAATATTAGTTTTTGAAAAGAACGTACCCGATTGCAGTGTTTTCAATGTTTATGGAAGACACAACTTCGTGGTAAGATTATAGGCAGAGAGACTGAAAATTTCAGAATAATGCATCCCAATAAATAACCATTCCTTTAAAACTACAGGATTTTGGGGTCAACCTATTTAGGTAATGTTGTTGAATTAAGACAGCTTTTAGTTCTTTTATAAATGCTTACCCTCTTTGCAGTAGGTGCAGTTACCATACTACTACTCTTGTTTCAGTTCTCTAAAAATGTCGATGAACCACTCCCCAAACCTTAAGAGTGTTTCGGCTAGGGTGCACGCCAAAAGAGCAGCTTGTTTCTCACGACTTATGGGGTTTTACCTGCAATATGCAATAGAGCACTGCATTGACGGTCAACTATAGTAACGACTGAATCAAGTTTAGGAAATGAAGTGGCAGGACGAACATATTGCGCTATGACCTTCGCCCAGTGAAATATTGGCATTACGCTCCACTTCCAGCAGTGCTGTGGTTGAGTGCGTGAGAGTACCCTTACTCGGAAGAGTAAATAGTAGGAGTAGCCTGTACTCGACAAATGCTTACTCCTCTCGCTTTATTCAGTATTCTGCTGCACAAAGCAGTCAATTCTAACTCAGTATCTGCCGAAGCTAGCTACTTTTATCCTATAAAGGAACCCCAGATTCGACACCTATACTGTTCCAGATCATTTTGTGTTTCTGGAATACTGCTATAACTACATATTAGCTTCTGAATTCATTAGGTTCTTCACGAGTCGCCTTCAAGTCTCTATTATATAGACTTGAAAATCTAATCACCTTAACGCCACCATGTGCTCATTATGCAGCATATTTCCTTAAATAAGCTGCTATTTAAAACAGAAAGCAATTTGTTTTATATTGAGCAATGTTTTTTTTATAAATTGAATAATTAAGTGCGATAGTAAATATTAACAAGATATTCTAAGACGTGCAGAAAAATACGCTTGTACAAACTAAAAATTTCGAATTATAGGAATACTCTAAATATCCTCGTGCATAATGAAATGAATATCCCCTCCTTTATACAAGTCTTTTTAATTTTTAAAATCAGATTGAGGACTTTGATTTTTGAAACATGGTGTTAGTTATTAGACTCTGCACAAGCAAGCATTTTGGATGAGCAGATAAACATCTCACTTATATTATGAAGCAGGTTTGAAGCAACATATGCCTTTCTCCACCCAAAGGCAGCCGCTTAGTGGAATTATTTTGACGGTAAATCTGATACAGGCATGAAGATAGAACTATAGGAAAAACCAGAGAATTAAGAATGTGATCCTGAATCGTCATATCTACCTTTACACCGAAATGTATGATTAAACATTGCACATTGTTTTGTGTTATTTAGCAGCTCCAGAAAAATGTAATTACTCTTCGATTCTTTAATAAAGATGCTACATATACTAGATCCCAGTATATATATATATACACTTATTTATATATATATATAGGTATCCAAGAATTCAGCCGCACGAATTGGCAGGATTGTAGAGGGGTTTTAGATGAACAGTTTGAGATAGGGAACCTATTGTCCCTTTTGCCAAATGTCAAAGTAATGACATGTTTTCTAGATCGCACAACAATGACCGTGAATTAAAGGAATGTGGACGTGTGTGTCCGTTTATCATTCCAAATGTCTCATTTGTAAGGCAATAGTGGAAGGAATGCAACAATTCACAACCCAAACTATATTTAAAATGTTTGTACTTGCAACTTTGGCAAAATTGCTTGTTCTTTGAGGGTGTGCACGCTTCTGACAACAGTTTAGTTGATTTCAGATCACATGTGGTTAGCAAAAGCATTCCGCGCTAACATGCTGGTGAGTGAGTCGGTATAGCGCTGGTCATCAAACTCTACGACACAAACTTCGCACCGCTCTCTGAAGTTTCCATTTTTTAGTTTTTTTAATTTTCTTGTTTTTCTAAAGAGGTACACAAATTGACCAGCACTAATATGCTTATTATACATATCAGAACCAAGAGGATAAACTCTCCAGTACACATTACTTTCAAAAGACTGAATGATATTTACGTAGCGTTCAATATTAAAAGCAGTAATTGTCAAAGAGCCAGCAAAGATTCGTGCAACAAAACCATTAGGATTATTGAAAACATTTACGTAATATGTGTTTTGAAACTTAGTAACTGAATTATGCTTTTGGAATGGAATAAACAATACCTGATTTCTGTTTAGATTCGAAAAGCGGCACTTTAAATTTATCTATATTTAGAGATTATGATTTACTGTGGTCCTGCTAGTGTGTACTTCTGAAGATTTTGTCAAATGCGTACTGTGAGAAGTAGGCATTGCTAAATATTGTGTTCATTTTTCAAAAGTATACACATCATATGTAAAGAAATAAATTGTTTTGAAGAGGAGCACAAAACGGACAAACATCCTAAGCTAAACTAATGTAAGTGAACGGCTGAGCTCATGTACTTTTTATACCACGTGGTACCTAACATTGCGAATGCTTAAGAACTTGGCTTACCAGTTGCCTGTTGAATCAGATGAATAGTTACTGACATGCACTAGTTGCTTGTGGCGAGGTTCACAAAACTTCTGGAATTTTTGGTAGGGCGCGAGATTCGTTTCTTCGTAGGTGCAATCTCTTCAGGGATATTGAAGTTGTCACATTGAAAAAGTTCCTCTAGTAACCTGTTGCATTTTGAGCTTCGGATATTGTAATAACTCTGGAAGTCTCTTTCTATTTGCTTTTCATGCAGAGATGAAAAGTAGAATTTACTTTCCTGATTTGTCCATAGTTTTTAGTTCGTTTTACTACAAAGACAGTTGTACATAGCACTTTTATTTCATTTGAAGTTAATTTAACACATTAACAACATTGTTTCGTTAATTGTAAACTGTGCCTGTAATTGTAATAAACACAACACTGAATTTTAGAAGCTCCTACGAGGGCTACGGTGAAGGGTACACTTTAGGTTTTAAATTCAATTGTTATTTAAACGTTCTCCGTTGCACCTACAAGCAACATAACACCTCAGACTAATCGTACATTACATTTATTTTATTTATCATTGCGTATAAGTCATAGTGAGTAACGCATAAACATGTGAATGACACATTATAAAATGTTAAAAAGAGATAGCATAAAAATAAATGCATCAGCCTACACGCTAACCATAGCGCTAAATAATGCCACTATTAATGAGCTCTCCGAAATCCGGGTGCCCACGTCACGGTCTACGCGGTTTGATCAGTGATGTGCTAACGCTTAATACATTTTATGCTGTAGCATAGAATTTAGAAGGCATATATCATAGGTTTCCTATTTCAAACTGTTTGTTTTGAACTCCTATACAATCCTGCAAATTTGCACGATCAAGTTCTGGGACATCCCGTATAATCTCCAAAGTACTAATTACAACACATTTAAGTTCCAGATCTATAAGAAAGTTTCAGTGTTGTAAACATAAACGTGCCAAGTATACTGTTCTATTAGTTTTCATACTTTTTCTATACTGACTACTAATAGAAGAATAAGCATATTCTTTCGATTCAAATACCGAGATTTTGCCATTTTTAATCACAATCATACAACAGGTAAACCAATCGTGGACTATGACAGACTGGATAGTAAGCCGTAAGTCGATGACTAACGACTGGTCAAGTATTATCCATGGCAACTTATAATATTACATAATTTGCAAATGACCGTGCTGTAATTCTTCCCAAGTTTTACCATTCAGCATATTTATACATGTAGCAATACGTACCAGAAAATTCAACATTTTTATTCTTCCCTGCTGAATGTTTCTAAGATACGCATAAAATCTTGTGCTTCTAGGTAAAAAGTAAACATTTATCTAGTTAACCGTAAAGGCAGGGTACTTAATCTTCTTTCTACTATGCGAGACGTTTTTAGACCTCTCTGTTTGCTATATTTCCTCACCTCCAGGACCGTAAAGTATATTAGTAAATATTTCGAAAGAAATGTCTTATACAAGATGTCCTGCAATAGGTTTTCTATATATGGTTTATATTTCCTAAAGGATTTTTATTTATAATAAAATCTGTAATATTTCAATTCCTGCAGGAGCTCAGATTGGTTTATGTTCAACATAGATACAAGTTTCTGAAAGCCTAGATCATATAACTTCCGTTTATAAAAACACAAAATGCGCCTATTATTTAACACAAGCACGGGATTTATATTTAACCAACATGTGTGCCGAGTTTCTCAGTCACAATGAAGCTGATAACATGTGCTTTAAGATAACGCTGCTCCATCAAAGTGAAATGTGTGGGTTGATCAACTGAAAACAGCCCGAAAGCTGTAAAACAAAGCCAGAGCTAAATGTGATGGCCGCACGTTATCGGAAATAAAGCGGTACGAACATGCACTCGCTTCATTGCTATGCAAACTGGTGTTCAGATACTCTAAACTTTAACAATGTTGCTGCTAAAATACTGATTGAAATGTTTTTAGATATATTACTATTCTAAATACCTAATACTTATCATCAGCCCTTGTTAAATAAAGAAAGTAAAACACACTGAACCCAGTAATGAATCTAAATTAGAAAGCAAACATATTTCGAACTGGCTTACAGCTCCCTGAAAACATCTGAGGTTTTATAGTGAAGTGTGCATTGAGATAAATTTCTCTAACTATACTATCGTAAAAATTACCCTAATTAGCAGTCATGCCAACTTATTATGTTGAATACTCAGGTTGATAATGGGTAAATTGGTTTCGTTGATGAGGGGTAAATTAGTTTGGTTGATGAGAGGTAATTAAGTAAAATTAAATAACTTGCCTTCCTCATTTTCACCCAAAATTCAATATTTTAAAAACAATACAAAGCATTGGTTACACAAGTAATACTTTTACAATATTTTTATACTCACAGATTCTATTTTTTTCTGTTTTTTATATTCACAGATTCTATTCCAGATTTCATTTTTTTCTTTTTCTTTAATTATGTATCAGGTAGTATGAGTGTGTTAAAGAAGACAATTTCACTGGGAGAAATAAATGTCTGAACAACGATGGAAAATCTAAATATACGAAAGCTACCAAAGGATAAGTCAATATTGACAACTTCGCCATAAACATTGTACACGTCAACACTAACGAATAGTTAAATTCATTAACATTCCCTATCAGTGCTTAACACTGAAATGAATCAAATATTAGATTAAATGTTATGGAAAGTAAAATTAGCTGTGGCAACTGCGACAGAAATTCTAAACATTCTAATCATTAAATTATATTTGAACAATAAAATTTACAATTCTCTAGCTTTAGAAATGCTTTTAGTTTTTACAACACCAGTGAGATCCTTCTAAACCAAGCCAGTTGGCTCAGGCGTTATTCTGGGACTGGCATATGGAAGGTCGTGGGATCGGTGCCCCGCGGCCAACTATGTTTTTTTCGCGGGTTTTCCCAGGTGACTAGGTGAATGCTGCGGAGGATTCTTCATTCCCCGAATTTCTTGTCCCACCATTTCACCTCCGTTTTATCCATCTGGCCTTTCTTTCAAGGTTGTAAGTGTCGGCGGGGACCGCGGTGGTTGCACCCTCTTGTGGAGATGATTGCGCTGGGAGCGTTTATTCAAATCTGAGGCGCGGGTTCCTAGCACTCATCGGATCGAGAAGATCTACTTGGGATTGTTAGGGACTCTCTACGATGGTTTCCTAACTCAGTCTGATTCCGGCTGCCCTCTGTAATTGCTCTCATCTCATCCTCACCTCCCGGGTACAAAAGAACCTATCACTGGCTAAGGTGCGGAATCCGGTACGCTATACTGCACCACTAGCCTATATCTAAGGCTAGATAATGTTATGGATTCAACAAAAGAGTATAAAACTTAATCATATTTTGTTTCAATACATACTATAAAAGGCATTAAAGCTCCTGGCGTTTCTTGAGAAACTAAGTGGACAAAAATGTGTTTAGTATTATTGATTAAACCAAAGTATGACCCTTTGTTGATCAAATGGACTCCGCTGTATACCTGTCATGGTTGCAACATATGATTGTATGCTTCATGTTGTACAAGATAAACTGGAAAGTTAGTTACGTTTAAATTATTGTCTGTTTAGCATCCTTCCACGACGATTTAGCAACTACTCAACAAGATATTCTTTCAAGCTGCGATGCAATCGATTACAAAAAACCATTCTTTCCCAGGTGGAGAGCGCTGTATTTCCTTAGAGAGATTCCTAAGAGTATTTTCAATTTTAACAGTCTCCAGGATATCGGCAATAATATCCCATTTGTTCAAGATAATTCATTATTCAAATTTACTTTGTTTCTTTCGCATCGGATATCATTGCTTTATCCAAAAAATGAATAAATGAGAATGAGGAGGCAAGCCAATTGCGATAATTTTAACCACCAGAACCGTAATTAAAGTCAAAATATATCACGATAATAGCGTTATTTGCTCGTACAACATGTTTCCATCCATTTATAAACCAAATTTAACAAATGAGGTCATACAATTGCTCCTAACAAGGGTGTACAAGTGCTTACCGTTTGTGTTACCTAACTGTGGGGTTCTTTGAATTTACAATCACACTCAGAATCCCCTTCATCCTGTTTCAGGCTATAAAATGGTTAGAGAATAATTCTACCGGGCAAAATCTCCCAGGCTCCAATCGAGAATCGAATCGGAACCTGTGTATTTTCGATAGCATCACCAGATCATAGAGGCAGCCAAGATATTGTTACTTAGAGCTGGAACAATGTGTTTAAAGCTATGCAAAAAGAGCGAATAAACGTCGCTAGAATTACATTCTGACAATTGAAAGACAATAACTGGCAAGAAAACGAAAGAACAGATTTTTAACGAACTTAATATTAGCACAAACAGGAAAACATTAGCCAGCAACACAAAAGTAAGAAACTCAAAGATTCTTCACATACCACCCCAATTTAAGATCAGAGAAAATGACAAAATCCTTACAAAATAATTAAAAAAAACGACTTAGATACTGCAAATATGAGGACAGGTTTTTATTTTAGGTACAAATTAGGAGAAACACACTGAAATAAAACTCAACTGTCAATCCTGAGGATGAGTTTTACTGTATTTGCAACTGTTTGCGAAGACATAACCAATATTATCAATTAAAAAGCCCAGCTTAGCTATTAATATTCCTTTAGATGCTCTAGTTGAGTTTATTTGTAAGCTACATTAAAATGAGGAAAGACTGAAAGAAAAATATCCAAATATCCTAAACATTTTTTCTTTCATACTAATGTGGAATAGTATCTCATGCTTAGTATAGACAAACAAATAGAGCTGGTTTGCAATCTTATTTCCTTCTGGATTAATTTATCAGCACTGGGATTAGCCAAATTCATTTTATTATCATTCCTAATTCTATATCAGAACATTCAATTCCCATATCCTGAATGACAGCTCGAAAGAAACAGGACTATTAGTTTCAAATTTTACTGTGGTAGAACGCTAGTCCACCTCTTTCGCTTCATTATCCATTATATTAGAAAATTAATTAAATCTATGATAGCAAGCAACTGATCTGTTAGTAATCTTTGTCAATATCCGCGCAGTGAGCACAGATGATGAAAACAACAAGAAAAGATTGCTTTCAATTAAAGACTGGTTGTTAATTCTCTGATTATCATAGTTGAGTTCACGAGAACCCGGATGTTCTACCGTAAAGGGTTCATCAAGTTTCTTAGAGAATAAACGTGCGATTAGTTCTGCTGGAAGGTAATATTCAGGTAGAGGGGTTTTAAATAAGTAAACCGTCAGGTTAGTAATACACCGAGGATAGGTGGGAAAGTGGATGTGTCTGCGATCTTACAGTGTTCTCTGTAAACAGATATGATGGATAGCTTAAAATCAGATAAATTAGCAAAAGGCATATTATATATGAAAAACATCAATATACGTTTAGCTGTTTATGAACGTTGCGAAACGATCATTTCAAAATCCATGCTGTCTGTTTTATCAGTGTATGGCAAACATCGTCAAGGAATTAAGGTTTGGGCTAAGGAAGTTGAAGATCCATAGTTCTCATTTTCCTTTCTAATAATATCGCATGTTCCTAGTGTTCACTGAATAACAGTGTTGTTTTAACAGATCGTAATATATCTGTAAATGTAACCATTAACAAAAACGAATTAAAATAAACTCCATTAACAATTTGAAACGTCTTTGGACCCCTCTGTTATACTTATAGGTTTGTTATTTTCTCTTAAATTTTCCCTGCTATATTTCACCAATAGTATGTTGATTTTGATGTATAAACTTTTCTTTTCCTTTGAGTATATTACTGTTGTTCCACTGGTGTATATTAAGTGGATTTAATGGAACAATCGCAACGAAACAGTTCATTTGGAAGGGTCAAGAGTATCCTGCACGGCATATAATGTCACCAATACTCCTGCCTATTTACTTATTGAAACTCCTCGCCTGGTAATATCAGAGATCTAAACGTGAATGACAGAAGCTACTACCCTCCAAAAAGAGAAAACTTCCGCAGTGCGTTCTGCTCTCTGGAGGAATAAAGTGGAACAATACCATGTGGCAGTTTATGCCATAAATAGGTCCACTATATACCTACATTAAATACATCGCGCAGCTTTAGTATCTCAGTATGTTTCATTCGGAACAGTGTAAGGGTGTCTTCTAGAGTTTTATTGTTATTTAGATGTCAAGTAAGAAAGGAACTCTACAGTCATATCCGAGAAACATTGCTAATTTTAAAATCTGTGACGAGAAAGCAAGCAAAAGCAACTGGATCTCTATTTAGCATTCTAGCATAAGCACATATGTTTTCATAGCCTAGAAAGCCTTGTTGACATGTTGAGAGAGATGCAATCTTTTTCAAATAACGCCACAGCTGCTGATGTCAAAACATACCTAGCAGCCACATTGTCCTGATTGAGTACAGCAAGTCTCAACTCTTAGGTTGTGTCTTGTGGCCAATAGGAAGGAAGCCACCAAAAGTTACAATAGTAAGTTCGCGTATGTTTGCGAGGTTCCCAGATCAGAATCTTTTAGTATATCATCCATAAAATTATCTCCCATGACTTGGACACATGGCAGACCTTAAGGGCGTTTTCTCCTTCTTACATTGACGACGCTCAATGGACAGCATGGGTGCGTACAGAACATGACATTGCCATCTAGCAAGGTGATGGTTTCATATAATTAATGGGCATTTTGAGCACTATTTCTGTAAATCCATGTTCCATTACCTAAACTGTGTTATATGCTACATAAAAATAAGTGGCTAATTCATAGGTATCATAGTATGATTTATTTTATTAAGGCGCCCCCATTTGACCAGGTAGCGGAAGGTTTCTTCCTTTACTCAAATGAATGGGAATAAGTTTTGTAACCTATGGTGCTGTTATTGACAGTATTTTCCCTGCTGGATCACATATTTTGTTCTGAGGAATACAAAACTCCGTAGTATACCTAGATAAAATTGTGCTCTTTATTCAATTTGTGTGGCCATAAAATGCACATCATAACTGCCTGTAGTGAAATACTTAAATATTAGCGTAATAATGTTCAAGAATAGCTTCCAAATGTATTAGAATGATAAAGCTTTGTTTCAATTTTTCTAAGCGCCTTCTATAACATGTGTGTTATTTGGAGGACATTGCCTATTTAACATGCAAGTCAGGAACACTTCTGAAGCTAGATTTGTTAGTAACTGCTTTTGTAATTTCAAATGCTTAACACAACAGTGCCTATTGAAGCATCCATAGTCCTTCTATGTACTATACATCGATATGTTCTGTTGGGAATACAGCAATGAGAAGGAGCAGAATGGGATATAGTCAAACAAAAACTGCGTATGCATACAAAATTAAACACTTAACCTACTTTTTGATAGTTTGCTAGCACTACAGTGTGAGAAGCAGAGATAAGGTTGTAAATAACATCATTTCTTTGCATGAGGAGATGAGCTACTGAAAGGGTACTCTCGAATCTGTTTACTTTCCACAATTGGGTTTAATGTAGGCTCTGTAACATACAATGTACCCTAAATTAGAAGTTACTAATAATACTAGCCTATGACTAACGTCATATTTCTGGTAAAGGAACGAGAGAGAGAGAGAGAGAGAGAGAGAGAGAGAGACCCCTGTTTTCAACATCAACATAGTGACCCAAAATCCTTATTCTTCAGCAAAGCAAAGTTGTTCATAACTACACATTGGTGCCAAGATTTTGAAGGTCATTTCTAGGAAACACAAACTGGAAAACACTTCAAGTAAGGTATATACTTATATTGGTCAAAGCTAATAGGAGAAAGCGTAATATTTTACGGACAAAAAATGAAGATATAATTTACTCATATGTAGTAAGGGAGAAAATATAACATATGTCATACTTAATAGTATTTTATTTTATACAATGAAGCTGTACCACTAAACATCAGTCAGCTAGTTCCAAAGTTTCTGAGCATATTACTGAAGGTATTTGACTACCCTTGTTAAATTTGCGTTTAAGCGATTTAAAAGCATTTATATCTCAGTATTTATAGGCATACAAGTCGATACAGGTTCTGAAGAAAGTACAGGTTTAGAATTTGTGGGTCCTTTTTTTCGGAATATTTTCAGTAAGTAAGAAAAATACAATTACAAAAAAAAATAAATAAAACAAAGTTCTAATGTAACATACGCCAATATTGTAAAAGGAAATCATGTACGTAGGAGAGTAAACCAATGTATAATCATCAAAACGGTTATAAAGGGATTTCTTGTAAGAGATCGGGAGCAACTATTGATGCTTTGTGTAAGCACCAGAGAAAAGAATATGCCACATTTCCCCAACATGCATATACTAGAGCTCAGTTCGGGGTCATGAAATGCCGGATTGTGGTTCAGTGCACACAGAGTATAACTATGATGTGATGAAGTAGACGAGGTCTCTAAAGCCGTTTAGAAACGTGTTGCACTATCTAGCTAAGCATTGCTCACTGCCTAGCCTCGTTTAGTCCCTGTAATGGATAAACCAGTGAACACTGAAATAAATTCCAGATTGAAAAAAATGTCTAAAATACGAAAGGTTAGGTGTGCATCACTGAAAAAAACTTGCAGATGATTTAAACCTATTTTGAATGATAGGTGCACAGCCTTTTCTTTCGATACAATAAAGATGTATCTTGTAATTGACTGCCAAGAATTCTTAGAGAGTTTCGTTGATTTATGTTCACTATATTTTCAAAGCTCTGCACATGATCATTAATTTTTTATCAAATTTTATACTTTTGTTTGTAAAAGTACAAGACAATTTTTATGTATTAATCATATTATGAAATAATGGTTTTATTCTGTTGCTTTGAGAATAATGTACATGCCAATACATTTCATTACACGTAATGAGCTACTTTTGGAACGGATTATACCTCAACGTGTGCATGTTTACGCTACAAACCCCTCTCCACTACCCTCTCCTTATATCATTGACTGCTCTGTGTGCGCTTCGAAACGCAAAGCCGAGCTCTAATTATTACAGAGCAGATAATGCGTGCAATATTTTTTTAACGCTGGCTTAACAGCAAGGGCGGACAGAGGAAGAGAGTTTAAGTTATGGTTAATTACCATAAAACGGAGAGTTTAATCATTTAAGTGCCCATGAAGACCATTTGTGCTAATGGAAGCTCTGGAAGGAAGAGGTGAAACAAAGGATACTCAGACGGTAGTTGGTCGAAAGTGGGATAACTAGCATCTGATTATTCCGTCTGAGCTTCTCTTGAAGAGATTTCCTTGGCAACTTCAACAGCATCGGCCTTATCCGTCATCCACTCGCCTGATCCTTCGACTCTAGTGAAACCTAAGGAAATTACATAAAAATCGCATATAGGAAAATCAACAATATTGTATTATTTTTCCTTGCCTTTGACTTCCAACTTGGAGAACAATCGCAAAAGCGAGTCGCTGGGCAAAGGGGAATCGAACATGACCTCTCGAATACGAAACTCACACTTTACTGCTCATTGAGAAGAGTACTAGCACCACAGGGAGCCGAGGGCTAGAGAATACTTGCCTATGGTCTATAGAGTCTACACATTTTGGTTGCTGTAAGCAGAACACTGAAACCCCCTGACCTGGTTCCCCCTAACTCAGGCTTATTCTTTCCTCTCATGGACAAAAATATTATCAAACTTCTCTATTCATTGACTGGCCTTGCTTTGGCATTCTGTAGATGAGAGCGAGAAAGGTCTGTTTCATTGTTGTAACAAATTAACACGCTTGAGCTTTCACACTTCGTGAGAAGTCCTAAGTAAGTTTTCAACTTTTGCATCACTTAATAATCGTAGTTCCTTGTGATACCGCAGGGAAGTTTGGTAAGATGTGCATATTGATTACTCGCAGTAAATATCCCATCTCTCCTGCTCTTGCAATAACATGTCATTAACACAAGTGTAAGACACATTTTAGGTGCGTTAATGTAGGCCTAGTGAGTGTTCATATTATTTGCACTTCACTATATAGCAAGATATTTAAAAGATGGTCGAAATCGCACGCGACAATCTAGCAAGAGCAGCTGCCTCCAGATGGACGAGCGACTCGACCTAGACACCATGCTGTGATGCTTCTAGTGACACAAATACCATGTGACCTTATTGTGGGCCTTCGGCGAGGACCAAACTCTAAGTAATAAACTAATTATAAATTAATATTGATATTAATACACACAGATACCAAATATAACAGCATTATTCTCACAGCACATTTGGGACGGTAAGACGCTTGGAAATGCGATTCTCCACCAGTAAATTAGGCCCCTCTTTAGGTCTACCACTCCCCATTCATAATGAGATGTACGCACAGATGCAGGAAAGCTCAAGACTTTGCACCCATTTTATTCAATGTAAGCAATTTTCATTATTACACGACACATGTTACACAACGCAAGAGGTTGCAAACTCCAAACCTATCCCTGTGTTCGTGCATAGAGAAAAATTTCTGTATCCCTTCCTCTATGCATTTTCTGCTATTCAACAGACGATCGCAGTGCGAGGTTTTACAGGGCCTACATGCTTTTCTATTTGGCCTTGCCGCGCCATCTCCCATTTCCCTCAGATGTTTATGGCGGTCTCCTTGCGAATTCTGCTTTGAATTAATGAATGTACCTACCATCTGCGTCTAGATTTCTTGGCTCTCACAAATCGCAAGGCGCAAAGAGAGAATTTACAGTTCACTAAATGTGCAGCTTTATTGATTTCTGTAGTCTCTATACTTGATTTATTTTCAATATTTTGGATAAACAATTATTGCGATGTCATAGCCGCGGGCGTCAGATATTTGTATATAATTTTATAACCTATGTATTTCCAAAAAAAAAAGTCAAATGATATTCTTGGTTACGTTATTCATGTGAAACTTGAGCACTAGAAAGATATGTGCAAGTAATTTACAGGACCGTGCTAATATCTTGCGTTACGCTTACGACTGTATTGTGAATTACCTTCCCTCGCGCATACGCTTATGCTGCATTAGTCTGCGGTTGCATCTCATTATGTATGTGGTTTAAACCAGGTTGCAGTATTTGATAAGGTAATTTATAAAGGAATATTTATTCGTTATTTCAAATGTCTTGCCGTTTCAAACACAAGAATACATATATACATATAAGAAACAGCAAATGAAGTATTTAGTTCCGTTTGTCTTATGGCTGAAAGAAAAGGTTTATTGTGATACATCACGACACTAAACTCACTGGATGTTGTTTGTTTCTCGTGTTAGTGTGTGATTCACAATTATCAGTGATCAAGATACAGCAAGTGCGCATGCGTGTGGTTGCGTGTATTTATGATGTATGAAAAATATTTTGTGTATCATATATATAGAAATTAGAGAAATAAAGGATAGATTAGATCATGTTTGGAAGACAATATTTTGTTTTTAATTTCTTCTTATTCCTTTTCAAACCAGTTTAACCATGTTTCCAAGTAACAAACCTCTTCTACCTATTGTTTCTCTGTGAAAAATAATATTGGCAGAGTTATATTTAAAACAAATAATTGTAAATTTAATAGGGTAAGTCTCCAGAAAATTCAATCCGCCAGGGCTTCAAAGAGAGGTTAAAACAGGCTGTTAGGTGTATCTATATGCAGATATTTTGATAAATGCTACCTTAATATGTATCCACTTCAGTGTTTTAGTTGTTTTATATCTTCGTTCAAGATTTTCCATAAACCAATAGCATAATTTACTATCTGATGTACTTTGTATGGTCTAACAGCGCCGCAAAATGAACAATGCCTGTCTGTATAGACTACACATTTTCCTTCCATGTTTCCACGCCTTAATACGTGATCTACCTCCTATGTAGTACAGGGTCATTCAATTTAATCATTAAAACTCAGCTCGGATACCATATTCGTTATTTCAAGGCCTGCACACTCAAGGTTACGCCTTTCAACCCGCAGTCTCAGGGAAAATAAATACACATGTCCTTCTATGCGTCAGTCTTACTTAGGGGTACTAAGCAAGTTGAAAACGTACTACTCTTAATAATTAAAATGATAAGTATGCAAATAAAGCAAATATTGATGTAATGATGGCCATTATTCCGTTCTTAATTACCAATACAACTATCTGCACTTATATCCCTAACAGCTTCTATGGATGAACTCAATTTCACCTGGGCTTGATTCAAATTCTGCAATGTTAAAATGGTAACAGTAATAATTATTTTCATTATTGTATATTAAGACAATCCAACATTTGTAAAATATTTACAAATTACAGTTTTGTGCTCTATATGTTTATTGTATTCACAACTTAACTTTGTGTTCCACAACTGACTTTTAAAATCAATTGTAGAACCCAAAATGCTATATTAGCAAACAACTAAAACAATTATAAGCAATTTTTTTCCAATCTTTTTTTCAACATTTTCCTCATTTCAAAGTGCTCATTGTGGTACAGTTTATAAGTTAAAATGTTCAAGAAAACTTCTTAAATTACGGATTTAAAATTGGCCTGTACTATTTCAAATATTCTACATAGTTCAATTGAAATTATTTTATATAACTCATAATGAAAAGTTGAACAAATTCAATAACATACATACAAATAATTAAAATATATTTAAGTGGTACACTGACCTGAAATTATGCATTTGGGCACGATACAAGTACGATAAACTTTAGGATTCTAGGTGCACGTCATAGTAGAATATACGCTTCCCTTCTCAATTATTCGACAAGCCAACTTGTATGTGCATAACGCAGTGTTACCTCTTCTGATTCAGCAACGCCCGACTACAATTGCAGAAAGAATGGATATTTTCGATGAATGCAGTTCATCCACTTAAGATGGTATCGAAGAACTTTACCTAAAATACTCTCCACAACTTCAGGTCCAGCAGCAGCAGCAGCAGCAGCAGCAGCAGTAGTAGCAGCAGTAGCAGTAGCAGTCATAGTCGTAGTCGTATTTATTAAGTTTATAATAATACAACAATTACGTCACACAGACTCAAGGGTGGGGTGACAAACATGCTCTCTAAAATACTTGAATTTAAAATATTACCTAACCCTATTTTACATATCTTCGCAACAATGGATATAAACACACATACACACCCTACAACAGCAGAACAACTGACCAGTAAAAGAAATAAGACTTTGATATCGCCCATACTTGCACTCACAACCACCACCACGTGTTCACACATACAAATTACTCAAACTCCAAATACGCCTAGACAATATTTACACAAATATTTTATCTCTTAGTGTACGGACTTCCATTAAGTATTGCCCAGGTTTGGCCAGTTTTGCTGTTTGGAATCAAGTTCCTGCATGATGTGCTTTGTTTAAAACTAAAATTACTCCCAATAATAACTTTTCCAAACATCCTCCATCTGCCAGCAATCTGCCAAAATATGTCTTGTCTTCCTCCTCCCCTCATAATGAACAAATCCTCTCACCAGCTTCATCAACTACCTTACAATTTTCCCCTGAGCCGCGCTATTTCCGCCCCATGTTTCATACCCAATTCTAAAATATGTTACTTTACTCCATCAAAATTTTTATTTCATTTTATAGAGTCGCCTCCTTAGGTAGGATATGGCATGACCGTCACGCAAGTAAATTTGTTCTGCAACAAACTATTTTACAAAAGTTTATTGTCCTATCTACTTCTTATTAAACCAGATAAGCCTTAGCAAAAATGGTCTGACTACTTGAGAATACATCAAGATAAGACAATAAGCAAAGCTTTTAAGAGCTAGTCACTATACTAAAGCTTTTAAACTCTGTTCACTTTGCATTACAGAGCTAATCAATTAAATCAGTATTGTAAAATTTGAATACAAAAATGTATTTCACAACTGAGCAAAAGACATTCAGAATGAAAAGGACTTTGAAGCTATTCCCAGAAAATGCAAGATATAAAGTTCATGTCCCATGGAAATGTTTTAAGCATATTTAATTACATTCGTAGAAATAGTAGATATTTATGCTCTATCATTTTAAAAATGTAAATAGAATATTGCATGTATAGAACAGACTTAATTTAATAAAATTGAAATTTTAATATTAAGCATGCAATGCAAAAAAGGTGTGTAGTATTACGTTAAATGATGGAGTACCTCAATAAAATATAGACTAAAGAGTATTAAGGTATTTTAAAGGAATATATTCAGTTTTTGAACACAAATCAAAATTTTCGAAAAAATTCCATGAGAAGGTTATGTAGTGGACGCATATTTTTCAAATCTTCACGTAGCATACTTAAAAGATGATGAACTTAAATATAAAATTTGATATTGAACCACGTTATGCATTTTTTTAATTTTTTTTTTTATAGTTATGCTGTTCATACATATATGCACACAATAACACGCACACACAAACTTTTTACTAAAAATGTTTTGGATGTTTTTAATCAGAGGAGCTCAAAACGTGTTATTTATAGTAAAATACCGGTATACAATTTTTGGGTAGAACGTACTACTCCCTATACATACTATATACGTGGTACAGAGAATAAAATAATAAAAGTTAACAAATAATCTTATCTTCTTTAATAAGAATGTGTAGTTAGTGAAGGTACATTATTGTTTTTGAAGGTATGCATTACGTCCTGAAAAAAGTTCAGTCTATCTTAAATATTTCAGATAATGATAAAGGTAACCTTTTTAGCAAATTTAATAAGGTGAAATAGAAAGTTTCAATATTCACTCAAGCAGAATTCACAAAGGAAAATCTAATGTGTTCCATTCGAATGAATTTCTCTACTTAATCTGTAAGAAATTATTCTCAGAAAACCTTATTATATCTACTTCCTCATAAACATGAACATTAGAATGGTGTTCCTACTTAGTTCCTTGTAATTAGAAGGGAAATAAAGGAATGCATAACGATAGTCAAATCCCTTGAAAGCGGGTCGCTAGGTGATACTATTAAAATTAGGGTATTTTCGCATGGCCAGAATTAAAGCAAAACAATTAAACAAAATACGTTCAGGTATTTTAAAACTGAAACCAAAAGCAGAAATGTCTCGAAAATTAACTCTACAAATATAGTTGACATAAATTGTATGTTTTTATGTGATATGCCTTTCTGGACTTTAAGCTCTTGTTTATCTCTTATGCAAAGGTCATCCAGAATGAAGAGATCTTTGCAGGCTATTTGTAGAAAATTCAATACATACATTTTCTTTGTCATGTAAATATCTTTATTACGGCTTTTTATTTATAATTGTTATAGCCATTTTTGAGAGAAAAATATTTTTCGAAAATGTTTTAGTGTAAAGGATAGATTAGGATAAGGGAATTTGTTTTTAAAAATAATCTTGTCGCATCCTAGGAAGATACTAAAATTATATACCAAATTTGTTATTTATAGACTTTTGTTTTTGAGCTGTGCCCTGGCAAAGACATCTTTTTTCTAATTGTTTTCTTTTTGATTCAATAATCTTTGTAACACACATTTATATGAAATCTCAGTATCCATTTTTTGGGTGGAACAGAATACTATCCTTACTTATATATACAATAGGTCGCCTTACATTGCCACGTCGACCTACACGATGGGCTCTCTCCACATCAAACTCGCGGAGTTCGATTCCTATTTGTGTGATGACGCTTTTCCTATTCCGTCCGTCATCTCCCAACTCTCTCCCGGTTCTTCTGTCCCACCATATAGCACAATATATATATATATATATATATATATATATATATATCCTAGTTTTTCCTGTCCTCTCCAGCGCCTGGAAGCATGAATGAGTTTGGTGTGTGTCTGTGTGTGTTCCAATATTTAAAATTAAAGAAAATAGAAACCCAAAAACAAACAGTACGCAAGTGAACCCCAGTGCAAATAGGAATACGTTTCACAGGGAAATGCCTTTTGATAGGACCATATAGGAAAAGTGGGGTATAAATGGAACAATACAAAACAAAACTGTTGTGTTCCATTCACATGAATTTCTGTACATTTCGGTAAAAAATTATTGTTAGAAAGTGTATTCTTCCATATTCGTGATACTAATCGTTATAAACGTTAGCAGAAATGATCTTATTGCTTGCTTCCTTGCGAATAGAAGGGAAATAAGGGAGTACACTAGGCTAAAGCGATAGTCAAATCTTTTAAAAGCTGTTTGCCATGTGACTAAAATCCATTTCTTTGCATAGCCAAGGGTTAGCAAATTTTCATATGAGAAAATATTTTAAAACTGAAAACAATAAGGGATATCTCGAAAAAGAAAACTCCACGAAAAAATATGTAACGTAACAAATTGCGTGTTTTAAACAACTCTACATTTTTTGAATAACAAGTCTTTTCTATCGCTTGCGGTTTGCTATTTACACAAAATTCATCCAGAATGAAGAGGTCCTCAAAGGCTATTCCAAAAAAATCAAGATATACATTTTATTGGTTATATAAATAACTTTAATGTACATACGATATTTTAATAAAAGTCGTTACAGTTATTTTTGAGAAAAACAAAATTTTCAATTTTTACATATAAAGGGCAGTTTGGAATGGATGTATAGCAAAGTTGACAAGTTTCGTGATGTTTGTTTTTGAGCTATGCTGTCCACAAACACACATATACACACACTGACCTTTTTCTAAACATACTTTTTATCCAGGGGTCCTCAAAATATATTTCCGGTGAATCCTGGGTATCGAGTTCTTGGTTGGACGTTCTCTATAGCACTATGTAGTACGTGTCTATAAAAGTAAAATTCACGTAGAATACATGTTCTATGCAAATAATTAAACGTGCCTTGTCACACATACAAGAAAACATATGTTTAAATAAATATCGAATTTCTAACAGATGCTCTCAGTTCAGTTCCTATATTTCACAAGATGTATTTCAATAAATAAATGCATTCAAAGAATAAGAATAGATGCTTGCAACGTTTGAGAAATTTGTGCAATAGTTACCTCCCCTTAGCCT
This sequence comes from Hymenopus coronatus, assembly GCA_030762935.1. Taxonomy (NCBI): domain Eukaryota; kingdom Metazoa; phylum Arthropoda; class Insecta; order Mantodea; family Hymenopodidae; genus Hymenopus; species Hymenopus coronatus. The sequence goes on from CM060898.1 coordinate 87,653,469, forward strand.
TAGATAGGGATGGCAGTGTTACGTGATGGTGTCATAAAGTGTCTGTTCCCTAACCCCTGCAACTTGAGAAACTTGAGATGAGCGGATAAGTTCCCTTGGTAAAGTTTCCCAATTTGGGAGTTCAGACACCGGAGCAGAGCCTAAGGGCACAACACCCTCCTACCCCTCTTTTTCCATCTCCATTCCCCTCTTCTCCATTTCAATATGCTAACATAATAGCCCACGTGTTTGTACCGCTCATGTGAAACGCCTTGTTAACTTTGTTAATCGAAAACGTTTAGGCAAACAGTGAGCTGTAAACAAATGGAACGTAACAACACTATTGCAGTTTATTCAACAGAAACGTAGTATGCACCTAGTAGCTGCTAGATGCAGGAAAAATACTATTAAAGAACATTAAAAAAAAATCTCATATGTTACTTGCACACGACTTTCTCGAGCTGCTCTGCAACATTTGCAGAATGTACTTATTACGAGAGCAGTTTTATTTTCAACTTCCGATAGGCTATAAATAAAAGACAACCTCATAGAAAACAATTCTTTTATTACTAAACGTTTTGTACTCTTATGGTTACTTTTCAACATAATCACCGAAAAGATTGAGACACATATCGTACCTGTACACAAGCTTTGCAATACCCGCTTCAAGAAAAATGTCACCACCACTGATTTCAAAGGAGCATTGACGTTGCTTTGAAGATTTTCGTACTTTACGACGTTTGCGGAGAGCCATTCAAAACAAACGAATAAGAATGCTGACTTCAGGAATTGTGTTGATCCATGATAACGCTCGTCCACACACTGCTGGCACAACCCATCGGTTCCTTGAACAATTTCAATCGGACATTTATGATCATCCGCCGTACAGTCTTCACCTGGTACCCAGCGACTTTCACCTTTTCCCTGAACTGAAGACGCGGCTGGGAGGACAGCACTTTCAAACCAACGAAAATCTTCAAAACAACGTCAATGCTCATTTGATGAAATCATTGGCGGCAACATTTTTTGAAGCAGGTATTGCAAAGCTTGTGCACAGGTACGATAAATGTCTCAATCTTTTCGGTGATTATGTTGAAAAGTAACCATAAGTGTACAAAGATTTTAGTAACAATTGTTTTCTATGAATTTGTTTTTATTTATAGCCTATCGGAGGTTAAAAAAAAACGGCCCTCGTACTTAGCTCCTTATAGGTAGAAGGAAATTAAAGGAATGCATTAAGCTAAAGTGATAGTCGAATGTTTTAAAAGCTATCATTATGCGACTGTCTTAACACTTCTTTGTAAGAAGCTTGACCAGAAATAGAACAAAAGAAAAAACGGACACTTACTGTGTGAGAACAGTTTAAGTAATTTACAATTGAAAACACTAACAAGGATTATCTCGGAAATGGTTATCTCCTCAATATAAACATAAAAGTTTTGACAAGATCTACGTTTTTTTTTTGTTTTTTTTTTTTTTTTGCAGTAAGTTTTAAGCATCTCTTGCAGTTTAGCTGTTAAGCAAAATCCGGCAAAATTCATCCAGAATAAAGAGGTTTTCAGAGGTTATTCCCAGAAAGTATAAGATATATTTTATTTGGGATTTTAATAGCTTTAATATACGGGATTTTAATCAAAATCGTTACAGCAATTTTTGAGAAACTCGGAATTTTCGAAAATTTTTCCAGGTAAATGGTGGTTTGTGGTGCGGAGTTTCTCTTGAAAATCTTCCTGTGGCAACCTTGGAAGATACCAAACCTAAATACCAAGTTTGGTATTTAACGGTCTTTTCGTTTTTAACTACGCTGTCCATAGACACACACACACAGCCAGACACACACGAACCTTTTTCTAAAAATGCTTTTTTCGGACTCAGGGTACCTCGAAACGTATTTCAGGTGAAATCGAACATCGAATTTTTGGGTGGAAGACAATACCTTCTCTATCCACTATGTACATTGTACGTACGGGCTAGAGAAATTAAAAATCTTGTGTTCCATTCACATGGTTTTCTCTAACTACTCCGCAAACTACACTTTGATTCCACAAAAAAAGAAAAGTATGTGTGTATGAGTGTGTGGTATTTATGTTTGATATTCTCCCAGGAATGTGACAAAAAGGTTTTCAAGAAAATCACCCCAACCCAAACTGCCTTTATACATGGAAACATATTTGAAAATTATGTTTTTCTCAAAAATGGCTATAACTATTTTCATTTAAATACCGTATATTAAAGATATGTGCATTACAAATACAATGTACATCTTCTATTTTATGAAAATATATTCAAGACCTGTTAATTCTAGATGAAACATGCTGAATTTTGCATACTGCCAAATCGCAGGAAATAAACAAAAACGTTTTACACTAAAACGCAGATGTCGATAAAAAACACAATTTATGTCATATACATTTTTATTGTACAGTTTGCCATTTCCAACATAATTCTTGTTATTGCTTTCAGTTTTAAACTTCGCATCTTCTTAAACTGGATCACCGTTGTTTCATCTCTTCTTTTAATTGCAATACAAAGCGAACCGAAATGTAAGTATTCACATATCCACCAGCTTTTAAGACTTGACTATCGCTTTGGCCTAGTGCATTCCCTGATTTCTCTTATACTCACAAATAGTCAAGTAAAAAGAATTTCTGCTAAGGTTTATCTTGATTAAAATCATGTGGATAGAAAATTATATTTTATAACAATAGTTTGTTTGCAAAACAGGTAAAATATGCATGCGACTGGAACACACAAGATTTTTATCTACATCATACTAATCGAGATAAACAGCAGAATGTGTCTTCATATCTGCTTTCTCTAAAGTAGAAGATAAATAAGGGAATACACTAGGTTAAGGCAATAGTTAATCCTTTAGCAGCTGTTCGCTGTGTGAAATAATTTAAATTAGGTTCTCTTTATATGCAGGAATAAAACAAAAGAGATATGAAACTAAAGAGGATTTCTCATTTGAAAAACCTTAAAATTAAAACCAATATCAGGAATATCTCTAAACTAGTTTACAGCGCAAAAAATGTATATGGCATAAATGGTGTGTTTTAATGAGATTTTATTTTTTGTAGGTAGTTAAGTGGTTGTTCATCTCTTTATGATTTGCTAATCTGCAGAAGCTAATCTCATTAAATGTAACATATAGATATTATTTGTAATGTAAATATCTTTATTATATGACATTTTAATGATAATCGTTACATCCAATTTTGAGAAGAACATTACTCCTAACATTTGTCCCATATGAAGGGTATTTGGGGTGGGTATTTTCTTAAAAATCTTCGTGTTGTATCCTAGGAAGACAGGTTTGCTATTTAACGGACTTTTCGATTTTGCAGATATGCTGTCCGCCCCCCCCCCCACACACACACACACACAAAAGTGGATTTTTTTCTAAAAGAGAACCGGTGAAATATCGGTATCGAATTTTTGGGTGGAATATGTTCTATACCTACTATGTGCATTGTAAATATGTGTTAGAAATACCAAAACAAAAAATATGAAGACTTTTGACCTTTTCTACCACATAATATGTTCCATATTCTTTTAGATTATTTTTCTCTGTGTAAAGTTTCCATATTCAGGTAACCAAAGGAATGCTTGAACTTGTAAAAAAGACATAACAGAAAGAAAGAAGGAAAGAGAGAGAGAGAGAGAGAGAGAGAGAGAGAGAGAGTTGGTATGGGACAATAGGAACGGCATTATAATTAATAGTCATGAGAAATATTTGGTTATTGGATAAAAATAAAATTGGATTTTGTAAGGAATACTGGTTGAGTTGGAAAATATAGAGGAACAAGAAAAATGCGCACGTTCTCAGGATAAAAGTTATTTGAGATTGTTTCCAATGGTTAAGACAAATTGGGGAGGGAAAAATGGTAGGGATATATGATAACTTGCAAAAAGCAGGTCTTGCTTGGACTCAAACAGGAGTAGGTTGAATGAGATGTTCCATTCACATGACTTTCTCTATCTATTCTGCAAAAACAAATTTCTTTCAAAATATTATTTTATCTACATTATGCTAATCGAGATAAAACCCTAGAAGAAGTGGTCCTGTCATTTGTTTCTGTGTAAGTAGAAGAGAAATAAAGCGATAGTCAAATATTTTAAAAACTGTTGTTATGTGATTGTCACTGAAATTCGGTTCTCTTTCGAAGGCCAGGAGTAAAAAAAAACATGAAACCGACGAGTGCTGGCCGTTTCAGAAAAGTGTTGAGTACTTTAAAACTGGGACCAATAACTGGTATATCTCGAAAATGGTTAACTCCACAAAAAAAAAAAAAAAAAAAAAAAAAAAAAAAAAAAAAACTATTACAAATTGGATGTTTCAACGAGATCCAAAATTTTGCATACTAAGGTTTTGTCTATCTCTCACGGCTTACAAGTTACACAAAAGTCATCCAGAATAAGATTCTTCAGAGGATACTCCCAGATAATTCAAGAAATACATTTACAATTCTTCGAAATTGTCCATATAAAGTTTCGCCGTTTCACATCTTTTGAAGCCTGATATTTAATCGAATTCACACACACATATACACATATGGACCTTTCTCTAAAAATGTTTTTTTTATTTATTCAGGGGTCCTGAAAGTATATTTCCAGTGAATCTCACAATGTAATTTTTGGGTGGAATATAATACCTTCTCTGATTAGTGTGTACGCGTTGGACAAAGAAACAAAAAGCTTGAAGTTCTAAAAAAAAGATAACAAAAAGAAAGTTGGCATTGGAAGATGGAATGAGATTAACAGAAATTAGGATGTAGAATATTTGACTCATAGATAAAAATAACAGTGGATTTTGGAAAGTATTAAGGTTGCGAGTGGAAATATAGAGAAACAGGAGATACGAGCAAATTTTGAGAATAAAATTTCTTTGAAAATGTATAAAATGGTTAAAACAGATTGAGGGAGGGAGAAAAACTTAAAAATATATGAGAAAACTGAAAGATTAGGTCTTGCACGAATAAGCACAGTATTATTGGTTTTAGCAGCAGCAGCAGCAGTAGTAGTAGTAGCATTGATACTGTTGTAATAAATAAAAAATATTACCCCGGTAATTGTATTGTGCGAAAACTTTTGTGATATTCTACATTATTTAACAGAATGTGGAAAGGTCAAAAGATGGAGAGGCAATCTATGAAACAAAGAATGGGATGAGAAAGGCTGACAAAATCCCACTGACATAGCCGGGATTAAAACTTCGAATCTCCTAAACTCTTCCAGTTCTTCTAACCTCTAAACTACCATTACAACACACATGACATGACATTCAATTCCCGAAATTACTCGAGATTTTCCGGATAAACCTCAAGGAGAAATCAAATTATTTTAAGATGGCATACCCCAATGGCACTTACAATGTCGTAGGCAGTTTGTCTTGGGCTCAATAGTTTAAACTATTAGTAAATTAGTAATAATTAACTTTTTTCATACTAAGGCTGTATGGGACAGGAGTGAGAAGTCCAAATCCCGGCTATACCATTGTAGTATTCTATCCATCTACTGTGCTGCACATTGTACTTTAGAAGCAACAATTAACTGACAAAGAATGGGATAATAGAAAGAAAGAAATAATATAAATTATAATGTTGGTGACTCCATGTAAAAAAAAAAATTAAAGTAATAGATAAATTCTTAGAGAATGTAAGAGAAGTGGATAAACATCCTAAAGGGGGAACAATTTGAAAATGAAGATTTGGTGTGGTAGCTCCACACCTATTTTGATATTTAACAGACACTTCCTTTCTGAGTTATGCTGTTCTCTCTCTCTCTCTCTCTCTCTCTCTCTCTCTCTCTCTCTCTCTCTACCTCTTCCTCTCTCACACACATACACACGGTACTTTTTGTTTTTTTATGGGAATCCGAAAATTTCTATGAAATCTCGGTAACAAATTTTTGAGTTGAATGCAATACCTTTCCTAGCTATGTACTATGTACGTGCTTGAGAAAGTAAAGAAAATAAAAAGTAATCCTGGCCACTATATAAAACTTGCAATCATCATCAGTAATACAAGATCTATCAGGGGGCTCTTTTTTGCATAATTTCCCAAAATAAAAATCTGCTATGTTCCATTTACATGACTTAATATAAAAAAATTATTTTCTCCTTTCTACTCCATACTAATCGAGATAAAATTAGCAAAAAATGTGTTATTACTTCAGATAACTACCAGCATGAGTTTGAATGAAGTTGTAAATCTCTCTAACACCAGCAACTAAATAAAATTTAATTGGTGTAAAGAGGTATATATACTTCACTTAGGAAGAAAGGAGAGATCAATGGCATGGTTTAGATTGGGAGGTTGGAGAGCACACAAAATGACGGATAACTCTGGTAAGAGAATCTGCCTATTATGTGGTTCAAATGAAGACTGAGTAATTATGTACAGCGAATAATTAAACTAACAGAACAATATTTAACTCACACTAGAAGTAGATTGGTATATTAAGACCTACTGCTTGACTAAAGAAGTTGGCAAGTATGGTCAATTTCCTGGCCAAAGTGCACGAAGTTAGATCAAATCCGTTCAATAGTCAAAGTTCATTTGTGCATTTGTGTATTTGTGCAGTAACTACATCAATAAACCTACGTACCTACTTACCTCCTTATAAATATAAGAGAACCAAGGGAGCTCACTATGTTAAAGTGCTAGGCAAATGTTTTAAAAGTTGTCGCTATGCGATTGCAATTTAAATGAGCTTCTTTGCATAACCAGGAGTAAAACGAATAAATCTGACATTTTGTCTATATCATATGGTTCGCGGGCTATGCAGAATTCACTAGAGGCTACTAGAGGTTATTTCCATAAGATTGAAGATCTACATATAATCATATAAACACCTTTATTAATATTCCATTCTAATCAAAATTACAGCCATTTTTGAGAAAATCAGAATTATCGAAAACTTTTTCATGTATAGTTTGGGGTTGAAGAGATTTTTGAAGTCTTTGTGTCGCATCCCATAAGTATAATTTTGGTAATTAATGAATTTTTGTTTTCACACACACACAAACACGGAAGCTTTTATAATGTTTGTTTACTTTATTATTATTGTTGTTACACCCTAATTCAGAAATCCCCAAAACGTGCATTTCCAGTGACATATGGTATCAAATTTTTGGAAGGAATGCAATACCTCCTCTAGCTATGCACTATAGTTGTGTTCTGGACTCGTGAGCCCCACAGGAAGAGATATGGGGAGAAGGGAACGCGGTATCTGGTTACCCGGCGAAGTGTTATGCAGTAATCATTCCTGCAGATATGTGTATCAACCTAACATAACCTACTTAGCATAATAAGGTGCAGAAGTACTTCAATGCTGTAAGAAGGTTTGATATTCTTCTCAGCATGTCTGAAGTTAAAAAATCTAATGTGTTCTATTCACATGACTTTCTCTACAGCTCTGCAAACAATTATTGTTAAAAAGCTTATGCTTCTATTTACTTCATGCTAATCTAGAAAAAATAGGCAGAAATAATCTTATTACTTGCTTCCGTGTAAGTAGAACCAAAGTAAGAGATACCATAGGCTAAAGTGATAAATCAAAATCTGGTTGCTATGTGACTGAAGTGCCTTTATTTGTATAGCCACGAGTTTGATAAATCAAAATCTGGTTGCTATGTGACTGAAGTGCCTTTATTTGTATAGCCACGAGTTGACAAATTCTTGTATGAGAAAAGTATAAGTTTTTCAAAGCTGAAACTAAAAAAAAGGAATATCTTTAAACGAATAACTCCAAGAAAAAAGTATACAAAATAAATTGTGTGTTTTAATGTGTTCTACATTTTCTGTGTGGTAAAGTTTTGTGCATATCTTACGGTTCACAGTTACGAAAAATTCAGTAAAATTCGTTCAGAATAAAGTAGTCTTCAGAGGCTATTCCCAGAAAATTTAAGATATACATTTTATTTGTGATAGAAATGGATTTAACATTTGGTATTTTAATCAAAATCGTTTCAGCCATTTTAAGAAAAACAATATTTTCGAAAATTGTTCCATGTAAAGGGTGGTTTGGGGTAGAGGGATTTTATTGAAAATCTTCATGTCGTATCTTGGAAAATACCAAATTTAAATATCAAGGTTAGTATTTAACGGTCTTTTCGTTTTTGAGCTATGCTGCCCATAGACACACACACATACACACAGACAGGCAAACCATACAGATATTTTCTAAAAATGCCTTCTTTTTTTTGCATTCAGGGGGTCTTAAAACATATATTTCCGGTGAAATCTCGGTATCGAATTTTTGGGTGCATTAAAATACCTCCTGTATGCACTATATACATAGTACACGTGGAGAAAGTAAAACTAAGTGCATTCATAAGGCATGAAATTATACGTGGCGTTTTAGATAAATACGGTGAAGAAGTTCTAAAGTGTCACAAACTACACAATATTATTTTGGTGTTTCCATGCAAATTATAAAGATACTAAATAATTCGTAAGGAGAAGAAAGATCTGCGGTCAAAAGAAGGGACTAGTGCACTACTGGAAAAAGAAAAAAAAAAAAAAAGCTAGACCAGAACATACTATTTGCAAATCGATGACTTTGATGCTGCCATTATACGAAGAATAATACGGTTAGCTCATTTTATATTTATTTATTATAAAAAAGATTTATGACCTAAATTGTGAGTTTAAATGAGATCTACATGTTCTGTGTAGTGAGTGTCTTTTTACTTTCTCTAGCCCGTGTGTACAACGTACATAAGGATAGAAAAATATTGTATTCCACCCAAGAATTCGATTTCGAGATTTCACCAGAAATATATATTTTGGGGTCCCCGAAGTCAGAAAAAGCATTTTTATAAAAGATCCGAGTAGTGTATTGTGCGGAAAATAGCTCAAAAACAAAAAGACCGTTAAATACAAAACTTGGTATTTAGGTTCAGTATCTTCCAAGGATGCAAAACGAAGATTTTCAAGAAAAAAAAAAACACCACAAACTATGCTTTACATGCAAACATTTTCAAAATGTTTTATTTTCTTAAAAATAGCTCTAACGATTCTGATTAAAATTCCATATATTAAATATATTTGCATTCCAAATAAAATGTATATTTCTGGGAATAGCCGCTGAAGATCTCTATTCTGGATGAATTTTTCTGAAGTTTGCTTAACTGCTAAGCCGTTAAAAATGGATAAAAACTTACTACACAAAAAAATTTCGTTAAAAACACACATTTACGTTTATGTTGTGGAAGTAACCGTTTCCAAGATATTCCTATTTATTGGTTTCAATTGTGTAGTACTTATACATTTCTCAGACATGAATCGTCCGTTGTTCTTTTGTTCTACTCCTGGCCAAGCAAAGAGGCGTTTTGCAATAACAATTGCATAGCAACTGCTTTTAAAACATTTGACTAATACTTCAGCCTAGTGTATTCCCTTAGTTCCCTTCTACTTTTAAGGAACTGAATAATAAGAATATTCTGCTACTGTTTATGTCGATTGGCATTGTGTAGAAAGAAGAATAATATTTTGTAAGAAGTTTGTAGAGCAGTTAGAGAACGTCATTTGAGTGTAATACATCAGATTTTTTTACTTACAAAAGTCGTCCTGAATGAAGAAGGCTTTCGAGGATTCATTATGTTTGTCCGAAAATATCTTAAACATATGGCATCATAATAAAATTCAGGGGGTGGGGGATTTTGTTGAAAATCTTTGTGTGGCATCCTTAGAAGATACTGAACTTAAATACCAAGTTGGATTTTTTTTTTAGTTTTTGAGCTATGTGCCCACAGACAGACATACAGATACCACTCCTTATCATCCTTATCTTCTTCTTCTTCTTCAGAAAAAGAAACAGCGTGTTCAGAATTGGACACACTTGGAACGGCCACAAATATATTAAAGTAGGCTGCATGTTATTCCTCAATACCGTTTCTATCTGCTAGTGTTACTTATCTGTACTCATGTATGTGTTGCGCACGCATTCCTTTCAGGGTTCACGAGCTGGGAACAACTGTATGTACGTGTTAGAGAAAGAATAAGCGAAGCTTGGCGCCAAATAAAACTTAGAAGCGTCATCAGTAATACAAGATTTATTATACGGTCTTATGCATAATTGCCCAAAATAAAAACTGAAATTCAATTTATATAAACATACTATATGTTTGTGATGAATAAATAGATCTACACATTAGAAATAGCATTTATAACTATTCTTTTCTGAAATACATTCAATATATTAAATACTAGCACACTTAGTATTATCAACGTTATGCAATATTGCTCGGATTACGCCATTTTGAAGCACAAAAGTGGGCAGTTAAATTCGCTAATAAGCAATCGATCACGCCCACTACATACACTATTTCCTTTTTTCCCCAGAATTACACCCACTTTATATTTTGAAATTCGAAATAAAATAACGTAAATTAAAATGCATAAATTAATATGCACTGTCTTCTTGACCTAAATTTTACAAGTCGCGTATTATTTTTCAGCCATCGTTGTTAATTTTACTATCTATACACTACTATGTATACAGGCAGAGAACGTATTTCATTCCACTTAACATTTTGATGTATAAATTTCACCGGAAATAATTTGGGGGTCCCTTTATCTAAAAAAAATGTTTAGAAGAAGTTGCATATGTGTGTGCATGTTGTGTACGTGTGCGTGTGTGTATGTGTATGTATGTAAGCTGGAATACTCAAATACCAAGAGTCGGCTAAATAGCATACTTGATATTTAAGTTCAGCATCTTCCAAGAATGCTACACGAAGATTTTCAAGAAACTCCTCCTTCACCAAACTATCCTTTACATAGATAAATTTTCAAAAATGATTATTTTCTAAAAAAAAAATAAAAAAAGGCTCTAACGACTTGGATTAAAATATTGCAAAAAAGGTATATTTCGAATTTTCATGTAGGTATCGCCTTTGAAGTCGTGTTTATTTGGAATGACTTTAGCATAACTTAACTGTATAGATAGACACAAAATTACTAACAAAACATGTAAATCTCCTTAAAACATGCAATTTATGTCGTGAACATTCGTTTTCTAGAGTTACGACTTCCGACATGTTCCTTGTTATTGGTTTCACACAATAACTTGAGCATTTCTCACACAATAAGTCCTCATTCGTTTCATCTCTCTTTTATTTTACTCCTGGTTATGTAAGAGAACCGAATTTCAATGGCATCGCTGCATTTCCCGTCGCCTTATAAGGAACTAAGTAATGTTTATCACGATTAGCATGACATAGATAAAAGAATCATTTTTTGCAAGGAAATTTTGTTTGTGTAAGCTGAAGAGAGCCATTTAGAAAAACATCACATTTTTGTTTTTTAATTCTGCTGTTCAAATACTATTAAACGGACTTTTTTTTTTAAAAAAAAAATGCTTTCCTGGTTTAATTGCATCCAGGGCAGTATTTCAGTAAAATCCCACTACGAAACTTTTAAGTACAATGCAATACTTTCTCTATCTACTGCAAATATGTAGTAGAAAAAATAATAAATTGTTTAAAAAATATTAATGCCCTAGAACAAAATAATCAACCGCGATGTATAAATCGCTATTTGCGCTACATATTTAGCACAGTATAACTATAGATTTTCAGCCAAAATAATGTATATTATCAAAATGATAAGAGCTTGAACGAACTTTATTTGAAAATACGCCAAATGTATTAATATTTCGCGGAACGTAAAGAAATTTTCCCGAAATTTCCGATAGCTTTAGCAAGGTACAAGATCTAAGCTGTTCTTTTATTCTTATATTACTTGAAAATGAGATCCTATAAATAATAGCTTCGGTATAGAAATGTAAATATAGATGAAATCAAGGACCCTTTGAAATAGCTCCTTCCTTTGGTACTTATGCAGAACTTGGGCCACTTAAAAATCGAATGAAACTAAGTATGATTGATTGACTTTGTATTTCTAATGCCGATTTCAAGTGTTTTATTTGTTGGAAAAGCTTGTTTTTATTATACGAAAACCCGTGTATATGCTGGAATGGTTGGTATATATATATACAAATAATATACGGTTTTAAAATGTTCAGAAACACCTTTCCCCCCCCCAACTACTGTCACAATAGAAAATTAGAAACATAAATTTATATACACACACTAACCTTAACGGATTCGAACCTAACCTCGCGCTAAATATGTAAACCACAAGACCCAGTGGTTTCACCTAAAGAAATTGATAAAATAAAAATTCTGATATGTTCCATTCACATATTTTCTCTACATCTCTGCAACAAATTATTGTTAAAAAGCTAATGCTTCTATTTACTTCATGCTAATCGAGAAAAAATTAGCAGATCTCTTATTACTCGCTTCCTTGTAAGTAGAAGCGATTTAGGGGAATACCATAGATTAAGTAGAAGCGAATTAGGGGAATACCATAGATTTAGGTGACAATCAAATGCTGGTTACTATGTGACTGAAGTTACTTTGTTTGTATGAAACAGGAGTTGACAAATTCGTGTATGAGAAAAGTATAAGTTTTTCAAGGCTGAAACTAAAAACAAGTAATATCTCAAAAACGATAAACTCCACGAAAAAAATGTGTATTACACGAATTATGTGTTTTAATGTGCTTTACATTTTTGTGTGGTAAGTTTTTGTCTATCTCTTACGGTTTGATAATTATGCAAAATTCCGCAAAATGCATCTAGAATAAAGTAGTCTTCAGAGGCTATTCCCAGGGCATTCAAGATATACATTTCATTTGTCAGGTAAATATCTGTAATATGCGACATTTTAATCAAAATCGTTAAGAGTCATTTTTGAAAAAATCAAAATTTTCGAAAACAGTTACATGTAAAGTGTAGTTGGGGGTGGGGCGATTTAATTGAAAATCTTTGTGTCGCATTCTTGGAGGGCACCAAACTTAAATACCAAATTTAGTGTTTAACGGTCTCTTCGATTTTAGCTATGCTATCCATACACATACACGCGCGCGCATACACATGGGCCTTTTTCCAAAAATTCTTTTTTTGGATTCAGGGGGACCCAACATTTCCTGTGAAATTTTAGTATCGAATTTTTGGGTTGAATTCAATACCTTCTCTATACACTATGTACAAAGCACGTGTAGAGAAAGTAAAAAAAAATAAAAATATAAAAAAAAATAAAAATATAAAAAAAAAAATAAAGAAGCGCACAGAAACGTACTCCTCCACCAACTAAGAGTCACACTAACCGGCGAATTATCCCTGTGGGTTCTCACGATGCGGTAATCCTGCCAAGAGCGACATATGACGTTCTTGCTTACCAATAGTTAGACTGTCTTCCGTAGCAACGAAACCAAGCTTCATCATTACAAATCCAATTTTGACTTTCTCTACACGTACTATGTACATAGTGTATATAGAAGATATTGCACTCCACTAAAAAATTCGATACCGAGATTTCACCGGAAATATATGTTTTAGCGTCCCCTGTATCCAAAAAAAAAGCATTTCCAGAAAAAGATCCGTGTGTGTGTGTGTGTCAGTGTGCCCATGTGTCTGTGAACACGATAACTCCAAAACGAAAAGTCGGTAAACTACAAAACTATGAATTGAAGTTTAGTATCTTCCAGGGATGCGACACGAACTACCCTTTGCAACTACCCTTTATGCAACGTTTTTCGAAAATGTTGATTTTCTAAAAATGGCTCTAACGATTTTGATTAAAATATCGTATATTAAATATATTTACCTAACAAATCAAATGCATATCTTCAATTTTCTGGGAAAAGCTTCTGAAGACTACTTTATTCTGGGTCAATTTTACAGAATTTTGCATAACTGCTAAACCGTAAGAGATGGACAAACACTTGCCACACAACAAATGTAGAGCCCTTAAAACACACAATTTATGTTATTTACATTTTTTTCATGGAGTTGATTGTTTTTGAGATATTCCTTGTTTTTGTTTTCAGCAATGAAAACTTATACTTTTCTCATACAGAACTTTGTGAACTCGTGTCAACACAAAAGAATATCAGTCGCAGAGCAACCAGCTTTTGACTATCTCTTTAGCCTATGGTACCCCATTATTTCGCTTCTACTAACAAGGAAGCAAGTAATAAGACTATTTCTGCTAATTTTTGCTCCATTAGATGAAGTAAATAGAATAAGTTGTTGCAGTGATATAGAGAAAGTCATGCGAATGGAACACATCAGATTTTTATGATAGCATTTCAGAATATACACCGTGTAAAACCATTTATTATTCATATATTACTCGTTTATGTATAATTATTTGGTAAATATCGCATAAGCAAAATATCATCCGTTCAAGCATGCACAAAATTTTGTTTAGAATAAAAAAGCCAAGCTTCACCACCAAATAAAGCCTGGAAGTCATCGAAAATACAGGATCAATCAATCTCACTTAGTTTCCATTCGACTGGTCCTAGTTCTGCACAGTTACCATAATAGTTTCTATACGGAATTGTAAACGCAGATGAAATTAAGGATCCCTTGAACTAGCAAATTATTACTTTCTCCATACGAACTATATGCATACTGTATAGAGAAGGTATTGCTCTCCACCATAAAAATTGATACCGAGATTTCACAGGAAGTTTTGTTTTAGAGTCCCCTTTATCTAAAAAAAGTATCATCAGAAAAAGGTTCGTGTTGACGTGTATCCGTGTGTCAGTGTGTCTGTGTGTCCGTGTGTCAGTGAACACGATAACTCAAAAACGAAAAGTCGGTAAAATAGTAACTTGGTATTTAAGTTTAGATTCTTTCAGAGATACGACACGAAGATTTTGGGAACCCCCCCCCAAATTACCCTTTACATGGAACTTTTTTAGATAGTTTTGATTTTCTAAAAAATGGCTGTAACGATTTTGATTAAAATATCGTATATTAAAGATATTTACCCGACAAATAGGATGTATATTTTGAATTTTCCCTGCAACAAATTGTTCTTAAAAAGCTTATACTTCTATTAACTTCATGCTAATCAGTAAAACATTAGCAGAAATAAGCCATATTACTTGCTTCCTTGTAAGTAGAGGTGAAATAAGGCAGTACCATAGGTTAAATTGATAATCAAAAGCTGGTTGCTGTATCACTGAAGTTCCTTTGTTTGTATGGACAGCAGTTGACAAATTCCTGTATGAGAAATGTATTAGTTTTTCATAGCAGAAACCAAAAATAAGGAATGTCACAAAACCGACGAACGCCACGAAAAAAAGTATATAACATATATTGTGTGCTTTAACGTGCTCTACATTTTTTGTGTAGTAAGTTTTTGTCCATCTCTTACGGTTTAGCAGTTATTCAAAATGTAGTAAAATTCATCCAGAATAAACTACTCTTCAGAGGCTATTCCCAGAAAATTCAAGATATACATTTTATTTGTCAGGTAAATATGTTTAATATACGAAATTTTAATCCAAATCGTCAGAGCCATTTTTGAGAAAATCAAAATTTTCGAAAAATGTTCCATGTATAGGGTAGTTGGGAGTGGGGGGATTTTTCTCAAATCTTCGTGTCGCATCCCTGGAAGATACTAAACTTAAATACCAAGTTTGGTATTTTAGCTACTTTTCGTTTTTGAGTTATCGTGTTCACAGACACACACACACACACACACACACACGGACCTTTTTCCGAAAATGGTTTTTTTTTAGATAAATGGGACCCTAAAACATATAATTCCGGTGAAATCTCGGTATTGAATTTTTTGGTGGAGTGCAATACATTCTCTACACACTATATACATAGTGCCTATACAGAAAGTAAAAATCTGATGTGTACCATTCACATGACTTTCTCCATATCCCTGCAACAAATTATTCTTAAAAAGCTTATACTTTTATTTACTTTCTGCTAATCAGAAAAAAATAGCAGAAATAGTCTAATTACTCGCTTCCTTGTAAGTAGAAGCGAAATAGGGATAGGTTAAAGTGATAGTCAAAAGCTGGTTGCTATGTCAATGAAGTTCCTTTGTCTATATGGATAGCAGTTGACAAGTTCCTGTATGAGAAAGGTATACGTTTTTCATAGCAGAAACCAAAAATAAGGAATGTCACAAAAACGACAAACTCCACGAAAAAAATGTATATAACATAAATTGTGTGCTTTAATGTCTTCTACATTTTTTGTGTAGTAAATTTTTGTCTATCTCTTACGGTTTAGCAGTTATTCAAAATTTAGTAAAATTCATTCAGAATAAACTACTCTTCAGAGGCTATTACCAGAAAATTCAAGATATATATTTTATTTGCCAGGTAAATGTGTTTAGTATACGAAATTTTAATCAAAATCGTTAGAGCCATTTTTGAGAAATTCAAAATTTTCGAAAAAAGTTCCATGTAAAGGGTATATGTGGGTGGGGGGATTTTTCTCAAAATCTTCGGGTCGCATCCCTGGAAGATACTAAACTTAAATACCAAGTTTGGTATTTTACCGACTTTTCGTTTTTGAGTTATCGTGTTCACAGACACACACACACACGTACCTTTTTTGTGAAAATGCTTTTTTTTGGATATTAGGGGCCCTAAAACATATATTTCCGGTAAAATATCGGTATCGAATTTGTTGGTGGAGTGCAATACTTTCTCTATACACTATGTACATAGTGCTACGGAGAAAGTAAAAATGGACCTTCTGAAAATCGGTTCTTCTTTCCCATGCGAAATGCACAGTCTTCCCACCGAGGTTGTCTGCTTGCGCATGGGTAATTTTTTGGTCAATCGACCAATGGCAGAGTCAAATCTAATGAAATGTTGCCATTAGGACAGAGGACTCGCGGATTTCCTGACAAAAAAAATCTGATGTGTACCATTCACATGACTTTCTCTATATCCCTTCAACAAATTATTCTTAAAAAGCTTATACTTCTATTTACTTTATGCTAATCGGAAAAAATTAGCAGAATTACTTGCTTCCTTAAAAGTAGGAGCGAAATAAGGGAGTACCATAGTTTAAAGTGAAAGTAAAAAGCTGGTTGCTATGTGACTGATGTTCCTTTGTTTGTATGGACAGGAGTTGACAAATTCATGTATGAGAATGTATAAGTTTTTCAAAGCTGAAACCAAGAAACAGGAATATCTCAAAAACGATCAAATCCACGATAAAAAGGTATGTATCATAAATTGTGTGTTTTAACGTGCTCTACAGTTTTTCTAGGTTAAGTTTTTGTCCAGCTCTTACGGTTTAGTAGTTATGAAAAATTCATCCAGAATAAAGTAATCTTCAGAGGCTATTCCCAGAAAAGTCAAGATATACATTTCATTTGTCAGATAAACATCTTTAATATACGAAATTTTAATCAAAATCGTTAGAGCCATATTTGAGAAAATCAAAATTTTCGAAAAAAGTTCCATGTAAAGGGTAGTTGTGGGTGGTGGGATTTTTCTCAAAATCTTCGTGTCGCATCCCTGGAAGATACTAAACTTAAATACACACACACACACACGGACCTTTTTGTGAAAATGCTTTTTTTGGTTACAGGTGACCCTAAAACATATATATCCGGTGAAATCTCGGTATCGAATATTTTGGTGGAGTGTAATACATTCTCTATTCACTATGTACATAGTGAGTATAGAGAAAGTAATAGGTTGGCGAAATGGTGTGTGTGTCTGTAAAAATTACATAATTGCAGTGTTTTATTTACATTTTGCGACGAGTTTCATATATAAGAAACTTGCTTATTTGGAGTGGGTGGCTCAGAGCAACTCAAAGTGGTCACATCTATTACAAAACGCACGTTCCATGTGCAATTTTATCGCTCCATTTAGTATTTTCAACATTTTCAATCTGGACGTCCTGCGGAACCTTTACGAAATCGTTAAGTTACGTGTCAACAAAAGACATTTTACACGGATACAAGCTAAACGATTTTCATTCATTATTTAATAGGTTTATACATTAGCTTAATATCTGAACCAAGTATTTTCCCAGTATTTACCATTTTATAATTAAGACGAATACCATTACTTATTTATAAAATACAAAACGGATTTTAAAATGTGCTCCATTGAACGATCTTCCGTAGGCATCTAACTAAAACCGAATCTATACTTATGAAAAAATCCGTTGTGTTCCATTTATCTTACAAAAGATTATATTTCTTTATCTACATTATGTTAATCGAAATAAATATTAGCATAAGGGAAATAATAGAATACATTAGATTTAAGCAATAGTAAAATATTTTAAAATCTCGTCACTATGTGAAATAGTTGAATTTCTGTTCGCTTTAAATGGTCCCGTTTGAGAAATGTATAAGTATTTTAAAACTGAAACCAATAACAAGGATTATCTCAGAAACGGTCATCTCTACATAAAATACGTATATAACAAAGTATGTGCTATAATGAGATCTACATATTTATGTAGTAAGTTTTTCTCTATCTCTTACGATTTAGCTATTATGTAAGATTCTGCAAAACTCATCCTGAACAAAGAGGTGTTCAGAGGCGATTCCAAGAAAATTCAAAATATACATTTTATTTGCAATATAAATATCTTTAATATACAATATTTTAATCAAACTCGTTAAGAGTCAGTTCTAAGAAAAACAAATTTTCAGCATTTTTTTCCATGTAAAGGGTAGTTTGTGCTGATGGATTTTCTTTAAAATCTTCGTGTCGCATCCTTGGAAGATACTAAACAAAAATACCAAGTTTGCTATTTAGCTGTCTTTTCGTTTTTGAGCTATGCTGTCCATAGACACTCACAGACACACGCGGACCTTTTTCTAAAATTGAGTTTTTGGACACATGGGACCTCAAAACATATATTTCCGGTGGAATTGTGGTGGAATACAATACCTAACTTCTCTCACCACTTTGCACACGTACATACCTTGAAAGGCAATGAATACGAAAGTAAGATCAGTGTATTTCTAGCAGCAAAAACAAAAACATTTCATGCAAATGTAAAGGAGACAAATGGATACTTACACCTCATTCAAAATCGAACTTGGCCCAAACTGACGAAAGACTTGGACTACACGGTAGTTCCGCTTATCACGAACATGGGAGCGAGACTGGCATGCACCTTGAGGGCCAAAGTGCAATTCTCAGGAGAAAGGAATACACTGCCAGGCGAGCATAGGAGGGCGCTAGCAGCGAGGTCATGTTTAAAAAATACAAAAATGAAACAAACCCTATTATTTTCTCTACACTTACTATATACATTGTGTATACAGAAGG
The DNA here is from genome assembly GCA_030762935.1 of Hymenopus coronatus. Taxonomy (NCBI): domain Eukaryota; kingdom Metazoa; phylum Arthropoda; class Insecta; order Mantodea; family Hymenopodidae; genus Hymenopus; species Hymenopus coronatus. The sequence continues at coordinate 87,672,593 of CM060898.1, forward strand.
TATTGTAATGCACTAAAAAATTCGATACCGAGATATCACCGGAAATACATGTTTTGGGTCCCCCTGAATCCAAAAAAAAGCATTTCTGGAAATAGGTCCGTGTGTGTGCGTGTGTATGTGTGTGTCTGTGGGCAGCATAGCTCAAAAACGAAAAGACCGTTAAATACTAAACTTAGTATAAAAGTTTGGTATCTTGCACGGATGCGCCAAGAAGATTTTCAAGACTATCGCTCCACCCCAACTACCCTTTACATGGAAATGTTTTCCAAATTTTGATTTTCTCAAAAGACTACTTTATTCTGGATGAATTTTACGGGATATTGCATAACTGTTAAACCGTAAGAGACGGACAAAAATTTAAAACACAACAAATGAAGAGTACATTAAGACACACAATTTATGTTAAATATTTTTTTTTCGTGGAGTTGATCGTATTTGAGATATTCCTTGTTTTTTGTTTCAGCTTTAAAAATCTTACACATCTCATACAGGAATTTGTCAACTCGTGTCCACACAAACAAAGGAACTTCAGTCACATAGCAACCAGCTTTTCACTGTCACTTTAACCTATGGTACTCCCTTATTTCGCGTCTACTTATAAAGAAGATATAATAAGTCTTGTTATAGCTATTTTTTTTTCTCGATTAGCATGAAGTAAATAGAAGCATAAGCTTTTTAACTATAATTTGTTGCAGAATAGTAGAGAAAGTCATGTGAATTGAACACATCAGATTTTTTTACATTCATATGCCTTTCTCTATCTTCCATCATGAATTGCATACATATAGACAATTACATAAAAAAGCTCATTAATTTCCAAAAATTAAAGTTAAAGAATGAATTAAACTTTCTTAAAAAAAGCTGATGTATTTACACTCACATGACTTTCTCTAGTTGCTCTTCAAACAAACTTCTTACAAAAGATTATTCTTGTTTCTACACAAAACTAATTGAGATAATTATTAGCAGAATGTTCTTATTAGTTAGTTCCTTATAAGTAGAAGGAAACTAAAGGGATGCACTAGCTGTTATGCGATTGTCATTGCAAATCGCTTCTTTGCTTGGCCAGGAGCAGAACAAAAGAAAAATGGACACTTTCTGTCTAAGAAAAGTGCAAGTACTTTAAAAATGAAACCAATAACATGGAATATCTCAGAAACGCTTACCTCCACATTGAAAACGCAAACGACATAAATGGTGCATTTTGTTAAGTAAGCCTTTTCTTTCTCTTACGGTTTAGCAGTTAAATAAAATTCGGCAAAATTCATCCAGAATAAAGAGGTCATCTGAGGGTAATCCCAGAAAATGCAAGATATAAATTTTATATGGGATATAAATACCTTTAATATACGGGATTATAATCAAAATTTTTAAAACCATTCTTAATTCTTAAAAAAATTTTCTGGGGAGAAACCCAGTGGACCACGGCGATCAAGCCCGGTTTTATTTTCTATAAGTGATTTTAACACCGGCCGTGAAAGCCTTCGAATATTAACTTAAAACCATTGTTTATAAAATCTAAATTTTCGAAAAATTGTCCATGTAAAGGTGATGGGATTTTCTTGAAAGTCTTCGTGTCGCATCTTTGGAAGATAGCAAACTTAAGTACCAAGTTTGGTATTTAACGGTGTTTTCGTTTTGAGCTATGCTCTCCACATACACATAGACGCAAAAAAACACACATACTCGGGCCTTATTCTAAAAATATTTTTTTTCGGACTCGGGGGATCCCAAAACATATATTTCTGGTAAAATTTCGACATCTAATTTTTGGGTGGAATATGATACCTACCATCTCTGTTCACTATGTACACTGTAAATGCGAGCTAGAGAAAGTAATAAAAGACAATTATATTAATACCATTAAAATCATAGGTAGAGAAGGTATTGTATTCTACCCAAAAATCCTTTACCGACGTTGAGAACCACTGAATCCAACAATGCATTTTTACGTCCACGTGTATCTCCACGTAAAACATAAGTCAAAGGTGGTTAAATACCGAACTTGAAATTGAAATTCAGTACCTTCTAAGGACTCGATATGAACACAATTAGAAAAATAGCGCCCCCCAAATACCATTTATATTAAAAAAATCCAAATTATTATTTTTCTCAAATCTGCATATGACGATTTTGATTAAAATATTAAAGCTAATTAAATGACAAATAAAACTTTTATCCTGAATTTTCTGGGAATAGTCTCTGAAACCATGTTCATTCTGGATTACTTTTGCATAACTGGGAAACCGAGAGAAAGACAAAAGCTTACTACAATAACAATATAGATCTCGTTAAAATAAACCACGTAGGTCTACCAAATGAATTTTTGTGTAGTTAACCATTTCCAAGATATTCCTAACTATTGGTTTATATTTTCCAGTACTTACACTTTTATCATTTGCCTTTCTTTTTCTTTTTTTCCTGGCAATGCAAAGAGAAGGGAATTTCAATGTCATCACTTAGCGACTAATGTTTAAAAGATTTGGCTATCCCTTTAGTCTGATGCATTCCCCTATTTACCTTGCATATACAAGGAAATAAGCAATAAGATTATATATATTTATGTTTATCTCGTTTAGCATGCAGTAGATAGTAAAATGAGCTTTTGGAAGAATAATTTATTTATAATATGTAGAGAAAGTCATGTGAATATAACACATCCTAATTTTATTCCATCTACTTCAACTTATCGATATAAATCTTTGCACAAATGTCTCCAACACACAGTTCGTTTTAAATGCAAAGGGAATAGCGATATTCGAATGTTTAAGAACTCGCCTCTATAGTGTGGACGTAGTACGTCTGTCACACATTCAAGAGGTCTGGAATTTGAATGAGTTATTCGGATATGTGAATTTAATTGTTTCTCACAGAAACCGTGTGTAGAATAGGTAGAGTCAGACTGAAAAATTGAATGCCATAGCCGGGATTTGAACCTCGGATATCCCGGTCTCCATCCAGTTGCTCTACCATTGAGCTACCGGTTAGAGACTGGGAGATCTGGGGTTCAAATCCTGGCTATGGCATTGAACTTTTCCGTCTGACTCTACCTATTTAGATATGTTTTTTCCCGGGAATTTCCCCATTCTTAAGACGCATGTTGGGTAGCTCTAGGTTCATTCGAGCATTTTCTTCCGTTTCATTCATCCGTCTGATATGACCTACAACGATAAAGGACGTTAAACTTAAAAATCTGATGTGTTCCACTCACATGACTTTCTCTTAATCTCTGCAACAAACTATTGTTAAAACGCTCATGGCTTCTATTTACTTCATGCTAAACGAGAAAAAATTAACAGAAATAGTCTTATTACTTGCTTGCTTGTAAGCAGAAGCGAAATAAGGGAGTACCATAGGTTAAAGTGATAATCAAAAGCTGGTTGCTATGTAACTGATGTTCCTTTGTTTGTATGGACAGAAATTGACAAATTCCTGTATGGGAAAAGTATAAGTATTTCAAAGCCGATACCAGAAACAAGGAATATCTCAAAATCAATGAAAAAATGTATTTAACATAAATTGTGCGTCTTAATGTGTCCTACATTTTTGTGCGGTAAGTTTTTGTTCATCTCTTACGGTTTAGCAGTTCTGCAAAATTCCGTAAAATTCATCCAAAATAAAGTGGTCTTCAGAGGCTATTCCCAGAAAATTCAAGATACACATTTTATTTGTCAGGTAACCATCTTTAATATATGATATTTTAATCAAAATCATTAGAGTAATTTTTGAGAAAATCAAAATGTTCGAAAAAGTTCCATGTAAGGGGTAGTTGGGAGTGGAGGGATTTTTTTGAAAATCTTCGTGTCGCATCCTTGGAACACACAAAACTTAAATACCAAGTTTGGTATTTAACGGTCTTTTCGTTTTTGAGCTATGCTGTCCACAGACACACACACACAAACACACGGACCTTTTTCCAGAAATGCTTTTTTTGGATTCATGGGGACCCAAAACATGTATTTCCGGTGAAATTTCGGTATCAAATTTTGGGTAAAATACAATACCTTCTGTATACACTATGTACATAGTACGTATAGAGAAAGTAAAAATAAGGAAAGAGAAAGAAAAACAAAAGTTTAGGACTGGTCTTACTACTCCATACTGTTTACATATAATCGCAGAATACAACTGAAATTTGACTGGCTTAGAAGACGAAGTATTGCACAATTAAGAGAATTACGTAACGAAATAGACTTGACAAGTTATTCCCAGGAAGTTAAAGATGTATAATGTATTTGTCATATTAAAGCCTTAATTTTAATAAAATTTGTTAAGGTCATTTTTGAAAAAAAAAACTCAAAATGTACCATGTAAGGGTGTTTTGGGGTATACTGTCTTTCTTAAAAGTCTTACCGCGTCTTTACAACATACTGAACTTATTGAAATTCGAAGGCTTTCACGGCCGGTGTTAGAATCACTTATAGAAAACAAAACCGGGCTTGTAGGCCGTGGTCCACTGGGCTTCTCCCCTCATTCCCCAGACGTTTCGCCTGCGTCTGCGGCAGGCATCATCAGTGGCGTGTACATCTCCGTGGTCTCTCAGTAGCGACCTACAAGCCCGCTTTTGTTTTCTATAAGTGATACTGAACTTAATTACCCAGTTGTTATTTATCAATATTTTCGTTTTCCAGCTATGCTGTTAGGCACACTTAACAGATAGATATTTTCGTAGATATGCATTTTTGGAATACAAGGGTCACATATCATTCATTTCCAATGAAATTGGGCATAAACTTTTTAAGTGGAATGCAATGTTTTCTACCTATTATTAGTATGATTCAAATAATATGACGAACGCACGCTGAATGCCTCTGATTAATAAATGGATTAACTCATCACTTGATGGTTTGAGGTTACTCCACAGGTTCAAGTTCATGAATAGTGGGGGCGAGAGTATGTGTTGGAAACCATTGGTAACAAAAACCAGTGTTATTTTTGTTATCTGATTTTGACATTTGATCCACTTCGGGTATTTATATTGTGTGCCTTAAGCTACATAAAATTACTGGAATTCTTTTTAATACACATTAGTGATTAAAGTCATAAAGATTTCATTAGAAAATCACATTTTAAGACTTCCTGAAGAAAAACTGTATATGGTGTATATGTGGGTTGAATTTATGAACAAAATAATTCAAAAACGAAAATTCCTTAAACACCAAACTTGATATTTAAGTTCAGTATCCTCCAAAGATGCGATACCTCGGTTCTCAACATCCTCAACAATCAAGTGTGTGTCTTTTAAATATGTAATACAACAAGTATGGATGTGAAAAGTGTTTATTTTATTAAGCTAAGATCCAATTTCTAAATGATAACTACTAGATATTTGCGAATTCCTAAGAAATTTAATATACATAAGAAGATTTTAAACTTTTGTAGTTTATAGTCTTTGATTTCAGACTTTTTGCATGTTTTGTTTCCATTTTGTTGAACATTTGTGTTATTTTAATTTTTCAAAGTCTATTCAAATCACGAATCAATAGAAACATAACCCTAAAGAAAACCAAAACATGTAATATTACTTCGTAATCAAGCATGTTGTTAACCAATAAATAATAAAAATAATAATAATAATAATAATAATAATAATAAAAAACATCCTCAACAAATTCTCCACACCAGAAGCGGCCCTGAACATGGAATAGTTTCTTTAAATTTCTATATAAATTAGTCATGATTTTGGATAAATTCTATTTACTAAAATTGTTTACATGAAAAAGAAAGTGTGTATCTTCAATATTCTTACATTCGGAAATAACATTTAAATATTGTATAACTAGCAAACGTTAAGCAATAGACAAAATTTAGAGCTCTTTAAAACACAGAATTTATTTCCAAAATATTTTCTATGGCATTAGCCATTTCCGAGATATCCGTTTTAAATTGATTTTCGTTTGTTTCTCACAAATTGCATAAAGTGTATACATTTTTAGCATCCCTTTCTGAAACACCTGTCACGTTCCTCTTTGTATCTATAACAAAATATACTATTCAGTAGCTTCTACAAAATTTTATCTGAATTAAAATGAATTATATTCGTACAAAAAGTTTGTTTTCTACTAAAAAAAAAAAATAGGACAGCCACCAACAATCCTCTTGCCACGGTCCATGTACTTGAATACTGCTGCTTCAGTGTGTGCTGCGCAGTGGGAGCGGTCGGTTTGTTCTCAGTAGCAATGGTGGTCACTACATAGAGCCGTTTTATAATGGAAGCGAAGTGTGCCCACACCATTAAATCATTTCAATCCAGAGTGGGAAGCTGCGTACCTCTTGTTGGAATTACAATTACAACGGTGCCATTTGTTTAATTTATACATAAAGAAAACCGCCTGAGTAGCGTGTCTGGCTCACATTCAACAGATCGTGAGTTCGAATCTCGTTCGGATAAGGTTTTTTTCGAGGTTTTCCCTTGTCCTGAGAAGATTATTTTTAAGCTCCATGGACCCCGAGATCATTTGAGCATCACTTCACCAATTTCATTCATCGTCCGACATGAACAACCAAGTTAAAGGGCATTAAGCGAAAAAAAATCCAATTAAGAAGATTAAATCTTAAGTGCAAATCTAATTTTCTTCGTGCTAATGATTATTCAGGTCCTGAAAATGATTTTACTACACAGTTTATATTTAACGTCTGCTTTGTAATATTGTCAATGAACAATTACTTTTATATTTCAGTAACTTTTACAGAATCTTAAAAAAATATATATAATTCTTATCTTGCATGTTTATACGAGGGGCACTATTTATATTTTGAGCTAATAATAAAAAAGCTGATATGCTCCAATCACATGACTTTCTCTACATCTTTGTAAAAAATTATTGTTAAAATCGTATTATTCTACTTCATGCTAATCGAGATAAACATTTACAGGAATAGCCTTACTGCTTGCATTGTTGTAAGTAGAAGGGAAATAAAAGAATAATCTAAGCTAATGGGATAGTCAAATCTTTTAAAAGCTGGTTATCATATGCATGAAATTCGTTACTTTGCATTGCCAGGAGTTGACACATTCCCGATGTATTTTAAAAATGAATCTAATAATAAAGGATATATAAAAATGGTCAACTCCACGCAAAAATGTATATGACAAAGTGTATGTTTTAACGGGATCTATATTTTTTGTAAAAAATCTTTTGTCTATGTCTTGTGGTTTACCAGTTATGCAAAATTCAGCAAAATTCAAACATAATGAAGAGGTCTTCAGAGGCTATTCCCAGAAAATTTGTGATATACATATTATTTGTGATGTAAAAAACTTTAATACACGGAATTTTAATCAAAACCATTTGAGCCGTTTATGAGAAAATAAAAATTTTCGAATTTTTTTCCATGAAAAGAGTAGTATGGAGCGGGGGGATATTTCTCAAAATCTTCGTGTGGCATTTTTGGAATACATTAAACTTAAATAATAAGTGTGGTATTTCACAGACTTTCCGTCTCTGAATTATTGTGTTCACAGGTACACGGACACACTCACGGACTTTTTCTGAAAATGTTGTTTTTTTAGTTTCCAGGGAACCTAAAACATGTTTTGCCCGTAAAATCTCGGTATCGAGAATGCAATATCTTTGAGTGGAATGCAATACCTTTTCTATGTACTGAATGGAGAAAGTAAACAACAGTTAATTTGTCATTGAAAATTGCTTTATTATTTCACGAAATATTCTCCTATAATCAATACACTTTTGCATGTGTTCGATCATTTTTCATAGCATGTTTTTTTGAATCTCTTTGAGACACCTCCAAAACATGGATTTTAAACGCATCAATGGCTTCTTCTGCCGACGAAAATTGTTGTCCACGCTTTTTATTTTTTATTTTCGGAAACAAGAAGAAGTCATTTAGTGACAAATCAGTAAATGTATAGCGGACGAGTCATTAATTCGACTTTTTTAGCGTTCAAATAATAGGTTGTTAGACGAGATGTGTGTGCACTTGCATTGTCTTGATAAAGAATGATCTGACTGCACTTGTTTGTTTTCCTTTATTTCATCAAGGACTTTCGGCAAACAAATGGTTGTGTACCATTCAAAATGGACCGTTGTACATTCCTCTAAAGGCACTGTTGCCACATCATCAGTTTTTCTGAGAGAGAGAGAGAAAAAAAAAAAGGGGACAATTTTTTTTTTTTTTTCGTAGTGCTTCAAGTGCGAACAGCTTTTTATGGATTTGGTATATTTTGAAACACTTATACAGTCACTTGCTGTTAGGTTCCGGCTTATACACCAAATCCATGATTGTCACCTGCTACAATATTATGTAATTATGTCTTTTAAAGCCCACCATTGTATTTCTTGAGCATTTGTGTGCACTAACCGAAACAAGTATCCTGTTGAGATTCTGTCAACTTTGTGGGATCCATCAAAATTAAACCTTCTATCAAGTCTAAATGATCCTGTAATATTTCATATTTGCTGGTGCAACTAATGCCCAGGGTTATCTCTATCGTACAGTAGTGGCATTACGATCTTGCTCTATCAGTGTTTGCACAGCATCAATGTTTACTAGCACAACAATTGATTTTGGACGGCCTTCTTGAATTTCGTCAATGAGCGAACGGCGGCCACGATTAAACTAGTTACACTAGCGTTTCACAGCAGCAAAGGATGGAGCTTCATCGCGAAATGATCAATGCGCTCTTGTCTAAATAATCAACATAAAAATCATAATAAATCGTCGCACGAACATATTCACGAGCTCATTCCACCTTTCCGTTGATACACAGTTTTAAAATTAATGTAAATAACACAAATAGCGTTCTATTGACAAAATATCTGAAGAAGTTTAAGTAAAAACTCTGATGTGTTCCATTCACATAACTTTCTCTACATCTCTGAAACAAATTACTATATTTACTTCATCTAATCGTGAAAAATTTAGCAGAAATAGTCTTATTACTTGCTTCCTTGTAAGTAGAAGCGAAATAAGGGGGTACCATAGGTTAAAGTGATAGTCAAAAGCTGGTTGCTATATGACTGAAGTTCCTTTGTTTGCATAGATAGGAGTTCACAAAGTCCTGTATGAGAAAAGTATAAGTTTTTTTATAGCTGAAAACAAAAACATGGAATATCTCAAAAACAATATGCTCCACGAAAAAATGTATTTAACATAAATTGTGTGTTTTAAAGTGCTCTACATTTGTTGTGTGGTAAGTTTTTGTCCATATCTTATGTCTAGCAGTTATGCAAAATTCCGTAAAATTGACCCAGAATAAAGTAGTCTTCAGAGGCTATTTCCAGAAAATTCAAAATATACATTTTATTTGACAGGTAAATATCTTTAATATACTATATTTTAATCAAAATCGTCAGAGCCATTTTTAGAAAATCAAATTTTTCTAAAAAGTTCCTTGTAAAGGGTAGTTTGGGGTGGGGAGATTATTCTCAAGATCTTCGTGTCGTATCCCTGGAAGATATAAACTTAAATACCAAGTTTGGTATTTTACCGACTTTTCGTTTTTGAGTTATCGTGTTCACAGACACACGGACACACACATGGACCTTTTTCTGAAAATACTTCTCTTTTGGATACAGGGGACCCTAAAACATATATTTCTGGTGAAATCTCGGTATCGAATTTTTTGGTGGAGTGCAATACCATCTCTATACACTATGTACAGAGTTCGTATAGAGAAAGTAAAAATGTGAAACTTTCTAGTGAAAATACCAGGTGGCTCCTAAGGCAATCAGTGTTGCCAAGGCTCAAAATGTAAATAGTGACATACTATATAACTTGTCTGTACGGAACTGAAGGTTGCAATTGATTCGTATCGGGTTGCCGTGTCTCTAATTTAATACCAAACACAGGAGGAGTATTAAACCATGTGTAACACAATTTTTGAGTTATAATTTCTTCACTATTATATATAAGGGACGCTGAAACTGAAATTTTAAATTTATATATTTCTATGTTCTGATAATTTTACTGTGATTTTATTGTCCTATTAATAGGAATAACAAGTCTCATTCATATTGGATAAAAGTTTTCTTCATAAATTGTATTATGCAACTATACTGCGTAATCAAAATATTCCACAAAATTCAAAATTTAAGAAATTTTGTTGATATTTTCTAAATTGGAGCTCTGAATCACTCACAAAAACTTTAAATTCAACATTTCTATAAGTTCAATTACTGGATTATTATTTTTTTAAATAATTTAGAAATTAGTCTATAAGATGAACCATTTTCATAAAAATACATGTTTTGTAAAATTACTATTGTAGAATAGTGTTGTCTCCTGAAATATTATAGTAGATACTTGTGAAAATTGTAGAACATTTTAATTATTTTTAAACAATCATTGGGACGCGTGGAACGTATTAAAAGTGTAAAAATGTAGTTTTGAGCAAAATGCTGTTTTATAAAATAGTCTGCTAAAAATCAGGTGTATTCTACGATCTTGAAATGGCCATAGAGCCCGAAGCAAGGGGAGGAGAGCTAAAAGTTGATTCTCTTTAGATGCCTAAATGTTCCAAAAAATATCTGCTATATACAGCAATCTTCGACTTTTTGACCGATTCTAGTCAAAATTTCACTCTCAGTGTCCCTTAATATTTTAGTGTTGATTAAAATATTACTGATACTGCAGATTAGCGTGAACTGGTTATTGACTCAAAGGCGTATACCTGGCGGCACAGACCAGTGACCTTCAGCACAGTGTTTAGGAGTGGTTGCCCCTGGGATAAAAGGTAATGAAGGTCATAGGAATGTAACACACCTCCGGTTTAGTTTCTCGGCCGAAAATATATAACGTAATAGTAGTTAGGAAAGATAATGTACTTACTCCACCCAATAATTAATACCGAGATTTCACTGTAAATACTTATTTTGGGGCTCCTTTTTAGAAAACTGTCCTTCTGTGTGACTGTGTGTGTATGTGTCCATGGACAGCATTATCAAAAACGAAAAATGGGGCAATATCAAACTTGGCATTTCAGTTCAGTATCTACCAGGGGTGCGACGCGAAGATTGTCAGGGAAATCTCCCACCTCCAATTTCCCTTTACATGGCCCCAAAGGGGGGAAGTTTCGACTCCTTTAACTGCTCCGATGCGAGCGCTGCGGGTCCCGAGCACCAGTGGTACATCTGACGTTACTAGAAGTATGTCGGGCCAAACATATGAGCCTCTCCTGTAAGGAAGCAGTTAGGATTGGGTTGGACTCGCCAGGGCAGTGTTTCCCGAAATCCAAGGGAGACTGGGTACGCCTGAGTGGGATTCTGAGAAACTTAATGGGAGGCCAGTATATAACATTAGTACCAGCCTAATAGAAAATCCTATGGAAGTTTCCCTGGGCCACCCGTTAGTATCCGAGTTGCGGGGTTACTGCTGTTTAGGTTATACCCTTTCCACGGAACATTTTTCGAAAACTTTTATTTTCTCAAAAATGGCTGCAACAAATTTGATTAAAGTAGTATATATTTAAGATATTTTCATGACAAGCAGAATGTATATCTTGAATGTTCTGGGAATAACGTCTGAAGACCACCATTCTGGATGACTTTTGTGTAACAGATAAACCGTAAGAGATGCGCAATAGCTAATATCTCATTAAAGCACATAATTATGTCATATTTTTTTTTAAGTCAACAATTTCCAATATATCCATTGTTATTGGTTTCCATTTTAAATTAATTAAAGTTTTGTCAAACGGGAAGTCACCTTTCGTTTCACAACTCTTTTGTTTTACTCCTAGTCACTTAAAGAAAATCGAATCTCAATTGTTTCACATAACGTCACATCTTTTAAAATATTTGACTATCGCGTAATCCTGGTGTATTCCCTTGAAGTAATAAAACATATCTGCTGACGTTTATCTCGATTAGCATGATGTAGATAAAAAATCTCATGTGTTCCATTCACGTGACTTTCTCTAGCTGTCCACAATTAAACTTTCGTTCTTTCCTTAGACTATCGCTTAATCTTGGTGTATTCTCGTATTTCCTTACAAGGAACAAAGAATAAAAACATTTCTGTTATGGTTTATCTCGATTAGTGTGAAGTAGATAAAAATTTTGTGTTCCATTCAAATGACTTTCTCTACTATTCCACAATTAAACTCTCTTTATATTCTTTTATCTACACCATGCAAAATGAGATAAACATTAGCAGAATTGAGCATGTTATTTTCTTCTTTGCAAGCAGAAGACAAATAAGGGAATGCTAAGGTAAACCAATATTCAATATTTTAAAAACTCAACCCTATGTGAAACAATTGCATTCCCGAAAGTAAAACAAAAGAGACCAAACGAAAGTTAACTTTCCGTTGAGAAAAGTTTAAGTACTTTAAAATTGATACCAATAACAAGAAATATCAAGGAAATGGTTAACTGTACGAAAAAATGTATGTGAACAAATTGTGCGTTTTTAAACGAATTATATATATTCTTTGTAGCAAGTTTTTTTTTTTTCTATCTCTTAAAGTTTACCTTATTTTTAGATAGCTTTAACACCCACTTTTACTACTATGGCACCGCAGGCGATGACACTGATGATACATGCACAAATATGGAAAGCGGCGGAATGTGATGGCGGGGGTAAACCGAAGAACCCTGCGAAAACCGGCCCTGCGCCGCGTTGTTCACCACAATTCCCAATATATATATATATATATATATATATATATATTACATGACAAGCAAATATCTTAAACATATAGTATTTTAATCAAAATCGTTTGAGCCATTTTTGAGAAAATCAAAACTTTCTAAAAATGTTCCATATAAAGGGTAGTTGAGGATGGGCGGTTTTCTTGAAAATCTTCGTGTCGCATTTTTGGAATGCACTGAACTTAAATACCAAGCTTGGTATTTAACGGATCTCTGTTTTTGAACTCTACTGCCCACAGAGACACACATAAACGGACATTTTTCTAAAAAGGCTTCCTTTTTTGGATTCAGGGAGTTTCAAAACATGCATTTTCGATGAAATCTCGATATCGAATTTTTGGGTGGAACACTTTACTATCCCTGTCTCCTATGCATATTGTGCATACGTACTACAGAACGTAAAAATAATCTTTCGTAAGAATAGTTTGTTTACAGAACTTTTTGGTAGGGTGTAACGCTCACTTTTACTACCATGGCACCGCAGGCGATAACACTGGTGATTCATAGAATGCAGATGGAGTACCGGTGGGATGTGATGGCAGGGGAAACGGGAGAACCCGGAGAAAACCCGCTCCTGCGCCGCTTTGTCCACCACAAATCTCACATGCGGTCGAACCTGCTCCGTCTAGGTGAGATGTTTGCAGAACAGGTAGAGGAAGCTATGTGAATGGATTACATCATTTTGTTCCATATGTGTTTTTTATTTGCTTTTGTTTTTATTATTTCATTTGTATAGCCCCCTTTAACTTCAATGGTGATATTGGAGGCTTGTGAAACAACTCGTATTATTGTAGGATTAGAACGTTTTGTTAAAATATATTATTGTATTTTGTATTAATGTTATATTAATAAACACACGCATATACACTCTCACATTCATAGTTCCAGACTCCTTGGAGGATAGGGAATAAATTTGGTTAAAGAAAAATGTCCCGCCCCAGCAGGGAATCGAACCCGGGCCCTCCGGGTGAGAAGTCAGTCCACTAGGATTCGCCCTTCCTTAAACCTTCTAAGGTTTCTGTACCCCGGAAATACATAGTATCTCCAAGCCTGCAAGAATAATGACTAGACCAAGAGGCGGTTTGTGGTTGGATTTTCTGCTGCCCACTCAAGTTCTCTTGAACTGTATGTGCAGGGGAGCGAAATTGGCCCGCCTACCTTCCCTTTATAGCGCTCACATTTTACTTCCGATGACAGTTTGCTATTTGCCGGCAAAACTCCGTAGTTCCAGACCTGCAGATAAATGTGGCAGCTATATAAAATACTGCCGTAGTATGATATGAGTATTACATGCTATAAAACCAAATTACTGCAAAATCTCTACACAAACACCACGGCGGTCAAAGTCACTTCAATTCCCCAGTATCCCGAGAGAGAGAGAGAGAGAGAGAGAGAGAGAGAGAGAGAGAGAAAGGTGAACAAAAGTTTTATATGAGAGAATTTGATTGCCAGCAATACAGACTAGAGATAAGGACAATTTATCTATACTGTGTTCTCGTCCTTAGAAGAAATAGTAATTAATAAAATACAAAGCATCCAACTTTGGCTGATACGTACATTTCACTAATGTTTTTGTGACCTGTTTCAGTACTCAAAATTTAAGCATTACGCTTTCAGTCTAAGACCATTGACATTTTTTCCATGTATAGGGTAGTTTGTGGTGGGGGAATTTTTCTCAAAATCTTTGTATCGTATCTCTGGAAGATACTAAACCTAAATGTTAAGTTTGGCATTTTACCGATTTTTTTATTTTTGAGTTATCGTGTTCACAGCCATACGAACACACACACAAGAGCACCTTTTATTCGATTTTTTTTTTGACTCAGGGGAACTACAAACATATTTCCGGTGAAATCTCGGTATCAAATTTTTGATGGAGTAGTGTGGTGGCAGCATGTCTGCTTTGCATTGATCAGGTCGCGAGTTCGAATCTCCCTTAGGGTGAGTTACCCGGATAAGGCTTTTTAGGGATTTTCCCTTGCCCTGAGAAGGGGAATGTCAGGTAGCTTTGACCCCAATATCATTTGAGCATCATTTCTCTAATTGTATTCATCGTCGACATGACCAATTAGGTTAGGGATGTTAAGCAAAAAAAAAAAAAAAAATTACACACGAAAAAATCCGCACAATGTTCCTGCTTAAGAACACCCATACTTGAAATTACTTTCTCTACATGTACTATGTACAGAGTGTATAGAGGAAGTATTGCATTTTATCCAAAAATGTGTTACCGAGATTTCACCAAATATACATGTTTTAAGACCCACTGAACCCAAAATAAGCATTTTTAGAAATATGTCCGAGTGTGTGTATGTTTGTGTAAGACCAATTCTGCTAATTTTTATTTCGATTAGCACGAAGTAAATAGAAGATTAAGTTTTATAACACTTATTTGTCACAGAGATGTAGAGAAAGGCATGTGAATGAAGCAGATGAGCTTTTCACATATAGTTATTCTTAAAAGAGTAAACTGGGACTTCTTTGGCACACTTTAGAAGGTTTTAATGAGGAATCCTTATCATTTATTTCAAAAATTAAGAATGAATTATTTATTTCATCAACTCGGCATTTTATTACAAATCACATATGGTATTTTTCTCCTCAAATGACATCTTAATAGGCCCATATATAGCTAGTTTTCTTTAGGTCAATTTTGCCCACATGTTGAGGCTACTTCGACATCTACTTTGTTTTCACGCCAATTCAAAATCTCCCCTCCGTACTTTGACAATTTATGTTCTTAAAAATATATTTACTTTCTCTATCTCTTATATATATTGTATTCCACCAAAATATTCGATATCGAGATTTCACCTATATACAGGTTTTGGAGCCCCCGAATCGAAAACAGTTTTTTTAGAAGTACTGTGACCTGTGTATGTATCTTTGTGTGTGTATGTGTATGTCTTTGGAGAGTATAATTAAAAAATCTTATGTGTTTCATCCACTGACTTTCTCTACATCTTTGTAACAAATTATTGTTAAAAAACATATGTCTCTATTTATTTCAAGCTAATCGACAAAAATTAGCATAAATAGACTTATTACTTGCTTCCTTGTAAGTAGAAGAGAAATAAGGGAGTACCATAGGTTAAAAAGGTAGTCAAAAGCTGGTTGCTTTGTGACTGAAGTCTTTTATTTGTATGGACAGGAGTTGACAAATTCCTGTATAAGAAAAGTTAAGTTTTTCAAAGCTGAAACCAAAAACAAGGAATACTAAAAACGATCAACTCCATGAAAAAACTATGTATAAAACATAAATTGTGTTTTTAATGTGCTCTACATTTTTGTGTGATAAGTTTTTGTCCATCTCTTACGGTTTAGCAGTTATGCAAAATACCGTAAAACTCATCCAGAATAAAATAATCTTTAGAGGCTATTCCAAGAAAAGTAAAAATATACATTTTATTTGTCAGGTAAATATCTTTAATATACGATATTTTCATAAAAATCGTTTGAGCCATTTTTTCAGAAAGTCAAAATTTTCGAAAAAAAATTCCATATAAAGGGTAGTTTCCGGTGAGGGATTTTTCTCAAAATCTTCAAGTCGCATCCCTGGAAGATACTAAACTTAAATATCAAGTTTGGTAATTTACCGACTTTTCGTTTTTGAGTTATCGTGTTTGCAGACACACGGACACATAGACACACTGACACACAGACACACACAGACACCTATTTCTGAAAATACTTTTTTTTGGATACAGGGGATCCTAAGACATATATTTCCGGTGAAAAATCGGTATCAAATATTTTGGTGGAGTGCAATACCTTCTCTATACACTATGTATATAGTACTGTAGAGAAAGTAAAAATCTGATGTGTACCATTCACATATATTTCTCTACATCTTTGTAACAAATTATTGTTAAAAAGCTTATGCCTCTATTTATTTCATGCTACTCGGGAACAAATTAACAGAAATAGTCTTATTACTTGTTTCCTTGTAAGTAGAAGCGCAATATGCGAGTGTTATAGGTTAAAGGGAAGTCAAAAGCTGGTTGCTATGTGAATGAAGTTCCTTTGTTTATATGGACAGGAGATGACAAATTCCTATATGAGAAAAGTATAAGTTTTTCATAGCAGAAACCAAAAATAAGGAATGTCTCAAAAACGACAAACTAACGAAAAAATGTATTTAACATAAATTGTGTGTTTTAACGTGCTCTACATTTTTTGTGTAGTAAGTGTTTGTCCATCTCTTACTTCAGTAAAATTCATCCAGAATAAACTATTCTTCAGAGGCTATTCCCAGAAAATTCAAGATATACATTGTGTTTGTCATGTAAATATCTTTAATATACGAAATATTAATCAAAATCATTACAGTCATTTTTGAGAAAATCAAAATTTTTTAAAAAAGTTCCATGTAAAGGGTAGTTGGGGGTGGGGGGATTTTTCTCAAAATCTTCGTGTCGCATCCCTGGAAGATACTAAACTTAAATACCGACTTTTCGTTTTTGAGTTATCGTGTTCATAGACACGGGCACACGGACACACCGACACACGGAAACGCACACACACGGACCTTTTTGTGAAAATACTTTTATTGGATATTGGGGACCCTAAAACATATATTTCCGGTGAAATCTCGGTATCGAATTTTTGGGTGGAGTGTAATACCTTCTCTATACACTATGTACACAGTGCGTGTAGAGAAAGTAAAAATGAAAAGCCGGATGAATGCCAATTTTAGTATTTACGTACAGAATCTGCCAGAAATTCAACAAAGATTTTCATAGGAATTCCACTATCTTTAAATACCCTTTCTTTGAAACATTTTTTGAAAATTTTGATTTTTTCAAAAATGGTTGAAACGATGTTGATTAAAATACCATGTTTTTAAGATAATTTTATTACAAACGAAATGTAAATCTTATATTTTCTCGGAACTCCGGGAATGCAAAACAGAATCAAATTTCAGTTGGTTCACATAGCTTTTTAAAGATTTGAATATGGCTTTAGCCTATTGTGTCCCCTCATTTCCCTTCTACTTACAAGGAAGCATGTAATAAGACCATTTCTTCTAACAGTTATCATCAGTTAGCATGATGTATGTGTAGATATATAAAAAGCTTTGTAAAGAATGTTTAGAACATCTAGAGAAAGTCATATGAATGGAACACATAACATATTTATAGTTATAACCCTATTAAAACAGTTAAGCTTTTAAAAGCTTTTTATCAATTATAAAAATCGCAAAAATTATTTTATACTGGTATATTTATTGTTGCCGGACAACATAAATCTTCTATTGACAACACGTAGTAATATTTTTACAATATTTCAAATATGTTAACAGGTTTTACAAATGTTTAAGATAAACTAGTTAATTTCTAATCTTTTAAGAATGCCAATAGGGGTATAAATTGGTCGGTTCATTTAATGTTGCCTGTGTATCTGTGTATTATTTTCATATTTATATTATATTTATTCATATTTTTAACATTTGCTTGTACAAAAGAGTAGTTTTATTATTTTTATTTTTCTGAAGCCAGGTTGAGGTAATTCCCCCGTTTTCAAAATCTTATTTACCTTTATTTCAATATGTATGACTCCCAGGTTTATTCTTGTAATATCTACGCAATACATGAAAGTTTTAGAAAAATGTCCGTATGTGTGTCTGTCTGTCTGTATGTGTGTGTGTTTGTGTGTATATGTGTCTGTGGGCAGCATAACTTAAAAACGAGAAATCCGTAAATACCAAACTTGATATTTAAGTTCACTATCTTCAAAGGATGCGACACGAAGATTTTCAAAAAAAAAAAAAAAGCGTCCCCCATCCCCAACTACCCTTTGAGTAGAAAAAAATTGAATATTTTTCATTTTTTAAAAATGGCTCTAATGACTTAAAACATTTACACGTGGAATAAAATGTATATCTGATATTCCTAGGAATAGCTTCTGCAGACCACTTTATAATGGTTGCATTTTTCCGAATCTTACATGACTAGTAAACCGTAAGAGATAACAAAAAATTACTACACAAAAAATGTAGATAACCTTAAAACAAACAATTTATCACATATACATTTTTTCGTGGGATTGTCCATTTTCAAGAAGGTCCTTGTTATTAGGCTCAGTTTTAAAATACTTAACATTTTTCTCATACGGGAACTGTCAACTCCTGACCACGCAAAGAAATGGATTTGAAACCCATAGCAGCCACATTTTAAAGCATTTGACTCTAGGTTTACCCTAGTGTATTCCCGTATTTCCCATCTACTTATGAGGAACTAAGCAATAAGACCGTTTCTGCTAATGTTTATCTCGATTAGCATGAAGTAGATAGAAGAATAAGCTTATTAACAATAATTTGTTACAGAGATGTAGAGAAAGTCATGTGAATGGAACACATCAGATTTTTTTTAATTGGATTGTAACTGGCTGCTCTGAGGAGACTGTTCTGATTTAGATATAATGATAGTGGCTGAAAACTGCAAATA
Organism: Hymenopus coronatus; assembly: GCA_030762935.1. NCBI lineage: Eukaryota > Metazoa > Arthropoda > Insecta > Mantodea > Hymenopodidae > Hymenopus > Hymenopus coronatus. The sequence continues at coordinate 87,691,653 of CM060898.1, forward strand.
TATACTATATAATTTATGTGTCGAACTGAATCTCTGACTGTAAGACAGCCCCTATATCATGGCCAAATATGGCTGTTGGTGGATTATGGTAGTCTAGCAGTGTGTTCTACCTCGCCTGTGGATTAGGATGGGGAGAACCCAAGTTAAGTATTCGGTGTTACATTATGCCTGGATGATGATGGGGCAGTTAGAAACACACATTATACTCACCTTTTTACTTTCGCTACACCTATTATGCCTATAGTATGTAGGAAAAGTATTGCATTCCACCCAAAAATTCTATAACGAGATTACACAGTGATTTTGAGATCCCTGTATCCAAAATAAGCATTTCCATAAAAATGTCCGTGAGTGTCCGCTTGTGTCTGTGCGCAGCGTAAATTAAAACGAAAGGTTATTAAAAATAAAACTTGGTATTTAAGATCAATGTCTTACAAGTACGCGACACAAAGGTTTTCAGGAAAGTTCCACAACTACCCTTTACATGGAACATTTCTCGAAAAATGTTATTTTCTTAAAAATGGCTCTAACGACTTTGATTAAAATACCATATTTTTAAGATATTTTCTAGACAAACGAAATCTATTCCTAAAATTTTCTGGGATAACCTCTGAAGACCTCTTCATTCTGGATGACTTTTCTGTAACTGGTAAACCGTATGAGATGGACAAAAGTTACTATAGATCTCGCTAAGACACACAATTTATGTCATATACTGTTTCGTAGAGTTAACCATTTCCAAGATATTCCTTGTTATTGGTTTCAGTTTTAAACTACTTAAGCACTTCTCCAACCGGAAGTTAACTTTGGTTTCATCTTTTTTGTTTTATTCCCAGGAATGCAAAAGAGACCCGAATTTCAAATATGAGCGTTTAAAAGATTTGGCTATTGCTTTAATCTAGTGAAGTCCATTATTTCCCTTATGCTTATAAGGAAGCAAGCCAATAATAAGACATTTCTGTTAATGTATATCTTGATTAGCATTACATAGATAACAGAATAACCTTTTGAATGTTTCTTTGCGTAACAGCTAGAGAAAGTCAAGTGAAAGCAACACATCAGATTTTTAAACCGTATTGTTTTATTAAAATGCTTTTTGAGGGTTTTGTACTTATGTGGAATAAATAACAATTTAAGGTAAACATTGAATTACAGTATTTTCTCTAAGTGATCGGAAACTTTTGACCGAGGTATACATACTCACACTCTTGCTCTCTCTCTTCTCTCTCTCTCTCCCTCTCTCTCTCTCTCTCTCACTCTTTCTCATCTACACTCAAAGGCAATAAAAATACGCCTGGAGCTGTGATTTTGTTGAAAATGTGAAACTTTGATAGAACTCTGGTCTTGCCAGAATTCTCATTGGTGCCATTCTAATACAGCAAACCTCACGAGTGAGAAAAGGCAAATCCGATTGGGCAATCCACCCCTTCATCCTTCTATCACATTCGATGCTCCCTCAGAACAGTGTATTAATGTTGTCCACGACTTGCGCCAATTACCTTTGCATTAGAACTTCAGTATGTAGCACAGAGAAAAATCTGTTGTGTTCCATTCACATGACTTTCTCTACATCTCTGCAACAAATTATTCTATTTACTTCATCTAATCGAGAAAAAATTAGCAGAAGTAGTCCTATTGCTTGCTTCCTTGTTAGTAGAAGCGAAATAAGGGGGTACCATAGGTTAAAGTGATAGTCAAAAGCTGGTTGCAGTGTGACTAAAGTTCCTTTGTTTGTATGGACACGAGTTCACAAAGCTCTGTATGCGAAAAGTATGGTTTTATAGCTGAAACAAAAACAAGGAATATCTCAAAAACAATCAACTCCACGAAAAAATGTACATCACATAAATGGTGTGTTTTAAAGTGCTCTACATTTGTTGTGTGGTAAGTTTTTGTCCATCTCTTACGGTTTAGCAGTTATGCAAAATTCCGTAAAATTGACCCAGAATAAAGTAGTCTTCAGAGGCTATTCCCAGAAAATTTAAAATATACATTTTATTTGTCAGGTAAATATCCTTAATATACGACATTTCAATCAAAATCGTTGGAGTCATTTTTTAGAAAAACAAAATTTTCGAAAAAGGTTCCTTGTAAAGGGTAGTTTGGGGTGGGGGGATTTTTCTCAAAATCTTAGTGTCGCATCTCTGGAAGATACTAAACTTAAATACCAAGTTTGGTATTTTACCGACTTTTCGTTTTTTAGTTATCGTGTTCACAGGCACACGGACACACATACGGACCTTTTTCTGAAATTACTTTTTTTTTTGATAAAGGGGACCCTAAAACATATATTTCCGGTGAAATCTCGGTATCGAATTTTTTGGTGGAATGCAATACCTTCTCTATACACTGTGTACATAGTGCGTTTAGAGATAGTAAAAAGTTAATCTAATTTTGTATCTCCCGGTGAGAAGTATGGATTATTGTCCAACCAGAAAGTTTAGGGATCACCAGTTCGCAACTCAGATCTTTATTTATTGCAATTTACATTTCATGTTTATCTCCTTCCTTTCGGTAACGTGGCCTATTCAATATACTTTTAAGAGCATAGCAAACAGGTGAATGACATGGACGGAGTCAGCGAAAATACCATATCTTACGAAAAGTATTTCCAGGCAAACTTTTAATTGCTTTGAGTGTGCATTTATTCACATTATCTTTCTGTCTAACGTTGGAGCCGATTTCAACATCAATGATAAATAGATAAAAGTTAAAAAGAAAAGCACGTGTATATTAAATATCAAATATTTCTGAAAGCAATGTAATAATCTCAAAATGTCCACTCAAGGGACTTAGCCGACAGACATTGCTAAGCCTCTCTCGGAAGAATCTAAGGACCTCGCAGAACTCTACTGTTGACCTTCGTGGCTAAGTCGAGGCTACTTAGCAATTCTTGGAGGTTCGGAATTTCCAGATCCAGCGTAAGGGGGAAAATAAGGGCTTACTTTTTGTTTGACTTGACTGAGAGTAAAAGCTTGTAGCACAAGAGATGAATTTTTTAAGCAGTTAATTCATCAGAGAGGCTTCTCATAGCTCAGAGCAGCCTGGAATGATATTACGCGCTTTCTTAAAGCCTTCTTAACGAAGGAAAACAAGTGCACTGCAGCGGTTTACTCGCTGGAGTAAGTAAAGCCTGTACTTCATTTTCTTCATCTTCGCCACCTCCTGCATGTAAGGTTTGGACGTTTCACTGAATCTGAGACTATCTCTATAACGTACTCATAGTCAGTAGTAGTAGTAGAAGTGGTAGTAGTAGTAGTAGTAGTAGTAGTAGTAGTAGTAGTAGTAGCAGTAGTAATAGTAGTAGTAAAAGTAGTATTAGTAGTAGTAGTAGTGGTTATGATATTATAATAATAAACAATAACAATTAATAATAATAATTCATTATTTTTTTCACACAAGCTAAGTGTTGGACACAAGTTGCATAGGTAAAGTCAGACTGAAAAATGTAATTCCATAGTCCAGATTTGAAGCAGGGATCTACCGGTCTGCAACTGGTTGCTCTAATCATTAAGCTATCAAGGCAACATGACAGCACAGTATTAAATTCCCCAACTGACTCCATACTTCCCAGCAAGTCATAAGGTGACTTCAAATTATTTTGAGATGACATACTGCAGAGGTGATTTACAATGCTATAAGTATTCTAAGTCATGTTGTTAGAAAAGTACAATTAGTTAACACCATTGGCCTAATAGTTGGTTAAACTATTAAGCACGGAACTTACACCACTTACTATATTGTGGTATGCCACCTCAAAATAATTTGAAATTGCTTTGTGGTTTACTAGGAAGCAAGCAAGATAGGAAATTTAATGCTGTGCTGGCATGTTGCCATGGTAGCTCAGTGAATGGCGCAATGGCTCGAGACTAGGAGATCCGTAGTTCAAATTTTTGAAATTTTCGGTCTACCCTTCCCGTCCAAATAATAATAATAACACTTTATTGTACTTAGGTTACATTTTCAATTGTTTACAAAATAATTTCATGCTACTGAAATTATTTTGCCTATCCTAATGTACAATTAGGTCTGAGTAGCACTTAGGCTCCACATCCACTTAGATCCTCATATGTTAGCTTTGGTTTGTACTACCTATTCCATCTCATTCTCTGTGTTTTCGCTGCTGTTCTCTCTCTCTTTCTTTATTTTACTTTCTCTAGTATACGTATGTACATAGTACTTAGTATGTAGAGCAAGTATTTAATTGTAGTCAAATATTCAATATCGAAACGTCACCGGAAATAGATGTTTGGAGGTTCCCTGAATAAAAAAATCCTTTCTTTACCTAGCTCTGCGCATCACATATATTTTTAGAGAACGTAATGCATTTCATTAAAAAATTTGAACCCAAGATAACATATGTATGTTTTGAGGTCCCCTAAATCCAAGAAAAGGATTTTAGAAAACGGTGCATATGTACCAGTGTGTGTATGTGAGTGTGTGTATATTTCTGAACAGCTAACTCAAAACGAAATGTTGTTAAATATGAAACTTGATATTTAAGCTTAGCATCCTCAAAAAATTATCTAAATTCAAAAATTCTTATGCAATTTATATAAAAGATTTTTTTGCAATTGTTGATTTTCTCAAAAAGTGCTCTAACGGCTTTGATTAAAATCCGTAAATTAATGTTTATATGATAAATAAAATTTATATCTTGTATTTCCTGGGACAACCCCTAAAGTCTTCTTCATTCTGACTGACTTTTGCAAAACTAGTTAACTTTAAGAGAGACAGACAGACAGATATATGTGTACAAAAATTAGTACACAAAAATGTGAATCCCGTGAAAACACATTATTTACGTCTCATACATTTTTTGTTGTTGAGCTAACCATTTCCGTGATATTCTTTATTATCGGTTTCAATTTTAAAATACTCATAATTTTCTAAAACAGATAGTTGTCATCCATGTCTCTTTTGTTTTACTTCTGATAATGCAAGGGGAGACAAATTACATCACCAACACTTAAGCTTGGTGTATTTCCTTATTTCTCTTCTACTTACAAGGAAGCAAGTAGTAAGACCATTTCTACTAATGTTTATCTCGATTAGCAGATGTAGCAAAATAATATTTTTTGTAGGAATAGTACGTTTGCAGAACAAGAGAAGGTAATGTCAATGGAAAATACTATCTGAGTTTTAGAAAAACGTCTACCTGTATGTCTATGTGTTTGTGCGTGTACATGTGTGTTAATTAAAAACTAAGATTTGTTTACATACCAAACTTGGTATTTTATTTTACTGTCTTCCAAAGTTGCGAAATGAAGATTTTCAAGAAAGTCCCTCATTACAGTCTACCGTTTACATGGAAGATTTTTTGAAATACTTCATTTTATCAAAAATGTTGTCTAACGATAGATATTTGCATTATAAATAAAACTTACATCCTGTATTTCTGCTCTAGTCCTCTTCATTCTGAATGACTTTTGCATAAAACACACAAATTCTAATATTCATTATTCTATTGACTTCATATTAGTCAAGATTATATTTTTCTTATTGCCTTGAATGGGAATACACTATTCAGAAGTAATAGTCAAATATTTTAAGAACTAGTCGTTATCTCTTGTTAATGAAATTTGGTTCTCCTTCCATGGGCTAAAAGGAGTACCCCCCCTCTCCATAAAAACACGAACAGTGATTTTCCATTTGAGGAATTTATGAATATTGGAAAATTAAAGTAATAATAAGGAATACCTTGGAAATTGTTTACTGCACAAAAGGCATGAATTTGTCAAAATTGTGTGTTTTAACGACAAATACATTCTTTGTAGTCAAATTTTTATCCATCTCATACGTTTACCTGTTATGTAGAAACCATTCATGAATAGGACTTCAGAAGCTATTCCCAGAGCTTTCAAGATATACATTTCTTTCATTATGAAAATATCTTACACTTATGGTACTTTAAACAAATTCGTTAGAGCCACTATTCACAAAGTCTTAATTTTCGAAAAATGTCCATGTAAAGGGTAGTTCAGGATATAGAGATTTATTGAAGGTTTTCTTGCCACATCCTTGAAAGATTCTGAATTTAAATACGGACTTCCTGATCACACACCCAAACAGACACACTTTGAGCTTTTTTCCAAAACTGTCCGCCCTTCGTAATATCTCGACATCGACATTTTTAGTTGAATACAATGCTTCATGACGGAGCGGTGATAGAGCGACTTCACAGTTCAACCTCCAATCTAGGTGCCTCGAGTTCAATCCCAGTAATTTGTAATGGATGAATCAGCATCTGAGAAGGCTTTCTCCTTCGTAGCTCCCATAAATTCATTTCACCAACAGCTCCGTCATCACTTATCTATCATCCATTTCGCCTACATTTCATATAATTTCTCAAACTCATACCAGGTACTGGTCTGATCACCCATCCCTGGATACTCTGAGTCACAGTTTGTATGACCCTTAACAGGCATCTGACTCCAAACATTAACTTGGAGGCTCTGGAAGTGAGTTTAATTCCTCTATATGAGGAAGCAAATCAGATGGTACAGGAGGGGGAGGAAAAGAACACTATATGCCAATAATACCTATGTTTATTATACGTAATATATAAAGTAAAAAAAAAAACTGTTATCAATGGCGATAGATCATTTAATTACTACTATTTTGTAAGATTCCAGGTGGCCCTACTGCCCGGTATTTTACTTTCTCTACACGTACTATGTACATAGTGTAAAGAGAAGTTATTGGATTCCACCCAAAAAATCGATACCGAGATTTCACCGGAAATACATGTTTTGGGCCCCCCTGAATAAAAAAAAACTTTTTGGAAAAAGGTCCGTGTGTGTCTGTGGACAGCATAGCTCAAAAACGAAAAGACCGTTAAATACCAAACTTGGTATTTAAGTTTGGTATCTTCCAAGGATCCAACACGAAGATTTTCAAGAAAATCCCCCACCCCAAACTATCCTTTACATGGAAAAAAGTTTCGAAAATGTTGTTCTCAAAATGTTTTATTAAAATTTCTTTTATTTAACATTTTTACATTCCAAATAAAATGTATATATTGAATTTTCTGGGAATAGCCTCTAAAGAACGCTTTATTCTGGATGATATTTATTGAATTTTGCATAACTGATAAAGCGTAAGAGATAGACAAAAACTTGCAACACAAAAAATGTAGATCAGGAACAAACACACAATTTGTATGATACACATTTTTTCGTGGAGTAGATCGTTTTTAGATATATCTTGTCATTGGTTTCAGCTTTGAAAAACTTATATTTTTCTCATACAGGAATTTCTCAACTCCTGTCCATACAAACAAAGGAACTTCAGTCGCATAGCAACCAGCTTTGACTATCATTTTAACCTATGGTATTCCCTTATTTCGCTTCTGTTTACAAGGAAGCAAGTAATAAGACTATTTCTGCTAATTGTTTCTCTATTATCATGAAGTAAATAGAAGCGTAAGCTTTTTAATAATAATTTGTTTTAGAGATGTAGAGAAAGTTATGTAAGTGGAACACATCAGATTTTTTAAATACACTTCCAGAGTCTGTTCGGGACTCCGGCGTTGTACACATTTTTTCCTCTTTTTGTATTTTCCTAAAATTTACTTCCTTTTCTGTTTGATTACCTTTTTTTTCTTCCAATACACACACATACACATTTCATAAACATATAAACACCCATGCCCAAGGCGGGACTCGAACTCAAGATTCCTTGCGCCAGGAAGCGCTAAAGCAAAACACTTCAGCAAGTGACACCATGTGGACCGGCATGTATTTAGCGTGTTCAGATATTCCTTCGTGCGTTAAAAGAGTTGCAGAACTCAACGGGACTACTTCAATCAAAAACCAGCCTGTGGGGAGCTTGGGAAAGATAGCTTCGTTTTACTCTTCTCAATCAGCGCAATCCTCTTCACGATAACCAAGAGGGGTGAAACGAAGATTGCTCAGCCAGTTCCTCACTCACTTTTAATTTAAAATAACCCCGTTGACTTATGCAACTGTTTTAACGCACGAAGGAATATCTGCACACGCCAAATACGGGGTATCTGGACCACCTGGTACAGATCCATATTGTGAACCTCCACCTTGTAACCACTGAGGCGATTAGTTATTTACACAATGGCCAGTAAACATGAATATAACTTCAAGAGACGCTTTATGTTGCTCTATCAAACGTCGGGAGACTGTATATCAACATCTGGTTGTTTGACCACATAAATTAATCCGCAATAATCCCTAGGCTTGCCGCTACGAAAAGTTTGTATCCTCTGAGTACCTGAGGTATATATAACTGTGACGTCGATGATTCTCGTCTTTGACTTTAGGTAATGTCAGCTTACAAACCCGAGGCAAAGCATAATTATCTCACCAAATATACTACAGGTTCTCTATATTGCTTTTCGAATAGACACACACGTGAATTAATTTATGCCAGTACTGCATACACCATTATTGACTAAGAAGTTCTCATTAAACAAACCGAGCGAGGTAGCGCAGCGGTGTACGACTCGCATTCGGAAGGTACTGGGCTCGATCCACGGCGACATCCCAAACTGACCTATGGGGTTTTTCGGAGTTTTCCTGGATCGCAAAGCAATTATTCCCTTTTTTGAGGGGTGGAGTGATGCTGAGACTATGTCCAATTTGGAGGTGGAGAAGGAGGAGGATGAAATACACAAAATGTTTAAATTTAAGGAGAGTGGAGCTGATATCCTTATAATAAGTGAGAATGAAATAGACAAAGCGAGTAGATAGGCGATGAATAGAACAACCTTATTGGATCAAACTTTATGTATAGTTTTTGTACTGAATAAGGTTCACGTTAAATTGAGGAAGATACTATACATGATAATGGTATGGACCACAAATTGTAGTTCAATAAAAATGTATTGAAATTAGTATTGTAGTAAATGAATAAATAATAACTAAGTATACATTCCCATTATATATAATATATATAACGATATATGTAATACATTGCTGCAAATTTTTAGCTCCAATAACATGAAGAGGATTACAGAATGGCCACGCCGTGGCCGAGTGGTTAGACCTTCGCCTCTCACCTAGACGGCCCGGGCTCGATTCCAAGTGAGCGCATGTGAGATTTGTGATGGAAGAAGCGGCGCTGGAGCGGGTTTTCTCCGGGTTCTCCGGTTTCCTCCACCATCCCATTCCACCGGTGCTCCATCTTCATTCATGTATCATCAATGTCACCGCCTGCGGTGCCATAAGTAGTTAAAGCAGGCGTTAAACACTACCCCCCCAAAAAAAAGGGATTACAGAATCAGATTTGTTAAAGAATAATTTGTTGAAGAACTTATTTTATTTTGTTACTTTCTCTACACGTACTATGTACAGTGTATAGAGATGGTATTCCATTCCACCCAAAAACGTGATACCGATATTTCACCGGAAATACGTGTTTTAGTATCTCCTGTATCCAATAATAGTTATTAGAAAAAGGTCCGTGTGTGTCCGTGTGTCTGTGAAAACGATAACTCAAAAACGAAAATTCGGTAAAATACCAAATTTGATATTTAAGTTTAGTATTTTTCAGGGATGCGACAGAAGATTTTGAGAAAAAAATCTCCCCACCCCAAACTACCCTTTACATGGAAAAAATGTCGTTAATTTTGATTTTCTCAAAAAAAGATCAAACTATTTTGATTAAAATATTGTATATTAAAGATATTTATACGGCAAATGAAATGTATATCATAACCTCTAAAGACTTATTTCATTATTAGTGAATTTTGCTGAATTTTGCGTAACTGGTAAATCATAAAGTGTAGACAAAAACCTACTACACAAAATATGTAGATTACGTTAAAACACAAAATTTATGTCATATACGGCTTTTTCGTGGAATTGATCATATCTGAGATATTCCTTGTTACTTAAACTTTTCTCACACGGAAAGTTGTAAACTCCTTGTACCGCATAAAAACGGATTTCAACTACTTGGCAACCAGCTTTTAAAGGGTTTGACTATGGTTTTAGCCAAGTGCATTCTGTTATTTACCTTCTACTTACAAGGAAGCAAGTAATTAGACAGTTTCTGCTAATGCTTATTTCGATTATCATAAAGTAGATAGAAGAATATGCTTTTTAACAATAATTTTACAGCGATATAGAGAAAGTCATGTGAATGTAACAATAACCTTTTTACTTTTTCTACCACGTAATAGTAGGAACGGAAAATGCATTATTCCACTAAAAAACTGATACCAAGATTTGATTTGAATTGCATGCTTTGAGGTTACCTGAATGAAACAAAAGAATGTTTTTATGGAGCTAACCATTAATGAGATATTCCTGTCATTGGTTTCATTTTAAAATACTTACAACTTTTTTCCAATGGGATTTTGTCAATCCTATTTCTTTTGTTTTACTCCTGGACTATCAGTACGTAGCAATCAAATTTTAAAATATTTCACTATCGTTTTAGCGAAGTATATCCCCTTTGTTTCTTCATATTATTAAAAACTATGTATTGAAACCACTTCTGCTAATGTTTATCTTAATTACCATGATGTAAATATAAGAATAATCTTTTGTAAGAATAGTTTGTTTCCAGGTGGAAAAATCCATGTGAATGTAACAAATCAGATTTAGTTTCTTTTTACGGAGCTCAAAATATGTTTTCATGGTGAAATCATGACATTTTTGGGTGGAACACAATACTGCTCTTGGTACTGCAGGTATGTGACAGAGAAGGTAAAAACAAAGAGTGGATAGGAAGGAAGGTAAAAAAGTAAAACAGAAATAGAACGAATGGATGTCTGTGCAGGCTGTGGAGAGGTAGTGAGTTATTAACACAGTGGGAAGTCGTAACAAACAGCTGCCGATATCTTCCGCTGGTCTCCACAAATGATTTGCGAGTATCGAGTTTTCCCACATGTACAATATCTAAAACCCCGTTTACGTTACATTAAAAATCGACTTCCCACAGTGTTTGTTGTTATCTAATGCCATATTGCTGTCCTAGGCAACTCAGTTTACAACCCTACATTTCACATGGCTATGCATACAGGTTGTTAGGGGTATAAATATATTTATATCTCCGGACAGGGTAGTAAACAATTTTACATCTACTGCCTCCGTGGTTGAGTGCTCAGTGAGCTGCCTTCTCACCCGGAGGTCCTGCGTTCGATTCCCAGCTGGGTTGGAGAATATTTCTTTAGCTATAATTATTCCCTATTCCCCTCAAGGTCTGGAAGTATGTATGTGAGAGTAATGAAAACCTCAAAGACGACCAACTCCACGAAAATAATGGATATAACATAAAATATCTGTGATTTAATGAGCTCTACATTTTCTGTTAAGTAAGCTTTTATCTATCTCTTAAGGTTTACCAGTTACATAAAATTCAATAAAAATCATCCAAAATCATTAACATAGGCTATTCCCAGAAAATTCAAGACATACATTTCGTTTGTCATAAAACTATCATAAGCATAAAGTATTTTGTTCAAAGTTGTTAGAGTTCTTTTTAGAAAATTAAATTTGTTCTAAAAATGTAAAGAGTACTTGCGGGTGGAAGTATTTGCATGAAAACGTTTCTGTCGCATTCTTGGAATATACCAAGTTTAAATACCAAATTTGGTCTTTAAAGGTTTTATCGTTTTTGAGCTATGCTGTCCACAGACACACACACACACAAACACACACACACAAACACACACACGAACGTTTTCCAAAAATGCTTTTCTTGGATCTAAGAGGACCCAAAATATGTATTTCCAATGAAATCTTACCATCAAATTTTTGGGTGCATTACTATACCTTCTCTATACACTATATACAGAGTACCTGTAGGGAAAGTAAAAAAAAATCTGATGTAATCCATTCACACGACTTTCTCTATATATCTGCAACAAATTTGTGTTAAAAAGTTTATGCTTTTATTTACTTTATGCTAAGTGAGAAAAAAATCAGCACAAATAGTCTTATTACTTGCTTCCCTGTAAGTAGAAGCGAAATAAGGGAGTAACATAGGTTAAAGTGATAGTAACATATGGCTGCTATGTGACTGCAGTTCCTTTGTTTGTATGGACAGGAGTTGACGAATTCCTGTATGAGAAAAGTATAAGTTTTTTAAGGCTGAAACAAGAAACAAGGAATATCTAAAAAAATCTGTTGTTTTACACTCACATGACTTTCTCTAGCTGTTCTATAAACTTCTTACATAAGATTATTCTTCTTTCTGCATCTTGCTAATCGAGATACTCATTAGCACAATGTTCTTATTACTTAGTTACTTATAAGCAGGAAGAAATAAGGGAATGCGCTAGGTTAAAGCCATAGCCAAATGTTTTAAAAGCTGTCTTTATGCGATTGTCATTACAAATCCCTTCTTTTCTTGGCCAGGAGTAGAACAAAAGAAAACGGCACTCTCCCGTCTGAGAAAAGTACAAGTACTTCACAACTGAAACTAATAACAATGAATACCTCGAAAACTGTAAGTTCCACGAGAAAAATGTATATAACATAACTTGTGTATTTTAACAAGACCTGCAGTTTTGTTATTGTAAGTTTTTGTCTATCTCTTACGGTTTACTAGTTATGCCAAACTAAGAAAAATCCATCCAGAAGAAACAGGTCTTTAGAAGCTATTCCCAGAAAATTCAAGATATACGTAATATTTGTCAGCTAAATTTCTTTAATATACCATATTTTAATCAAAATCGTTAGAGCCATTTTTAAGAAAATCAAAATTTTCGAAAAAAGTTCCATGTAAAGGGTAGTTTGGGGTGAGGGGATTTTCTCAAAATGTTCGTGTCGCATTCCTGGAAGATACTGAACCAAGTTTAGTATTTTAGCTACTTTTCGTTTTTGAGTTATCGTGTTCACAGACTCAGGGACACACGGACACACATACACGGACCTTTTTCTGGAAATGCTTTTTTTGGATTCAGGTGGTCCTAAAACATGTATTTCCGGTGAAATCTCGACATCGAATTTTTTGGGTGCAATGCAATACATCTCTATCCCTATGTACATTGTACATATGGGGCTAGAGAAAGTAAAAACGATCAACTCCTTGAAAAAAATGTATATAACATAAATTGTGTGTTTTAATGTGATCTACATTCTTGTGTGGTACGCTTTTGTCTATCTTTTACAGTTTACCGGTTACACAAAATTCCGTAAAATTCATCCAGAATAAAGTTGTCTTCAGAGGCTATTCCCAGAAAATTCAAGATATACATTTTATTTGTGAGGTAACATACGAAATTTTAATCAAAATCGTTACAGCCATTTTTGAGAAAATCAAAATTTTCGAAAAAAGTTCTATGTAAAGGGTAGTTTGAGGGGCGGGGATTTTTCCCAGACACGCGGACACACTCAAGTACCTTTTTCTGAAAATGCCTTAAAATATACATTTCCGGTGAAATCTCTGTATCGATTTTTTGGATGAAGTGCAATACTTTCTCTATACACTATGAACATTTTTCCGGTGAAATCCCTTGTCGAATCCTGCAATACATTTTCTACCTATGTAAGCCTTCTATGTAGAGAAAGTAAAAGGGAACACTTTTTCATGTAAAGAGTTGGTTGGAGTAGGGGCACTTTCTTTAAAATATTTGAGAAACATCATTGGAAAGTCGTCACCATCATTATCATGGTAGATCTTAAAGCTTGTTCCGATCCGACTCAGGGAGAATTTCTACATGTTGGCTCTAGAATGGTGAACGTCGCTATAACTTCGTAATAATTATTTAGCAAAAATGGATATCACGGTACCACAATATGCCTCAGTGTTGACTTCATCGTAGAACGCTGATCTCTTATTTCCTGTAAGGATTATATTTCAGAGTGATCAGACTTGGAGTCGGAAATTCTGATCTTACTGTATATTAAATATGTGAAACAATAATTCAATTAATTTATTTACTTAAGGAGCTAAGTAATAGGATTAAGTAAATAGGATTTTTGCATAGCTGGTAAAACGTAAAAGATAGACAAAAACTTACTACACAAAAAAATGTAGATCACATAAAGCACCCAATTTATGTCATATACTTTTTTTGCTGGAGTTGGCCGTTTCCGAGATATTTCTTGTTATTGATTTCAATTTTAAAATACTTCTCATACGGGGACTTGTCAACGCTTGGCCAACACATGGATTTCAATCACATAGCAACCACATTTTAGAACATTTGACTATCGGCAAAGCCTAGTGTTTTCCCTTATTCCCCTTCTACTTTAAAGGAACTAAGTAATAAGACCGTTTCCGCTAATGTCTTAGCATTAAATACATAGAAGAACTAGCTTATTAACAATAAGTTGTTATAAAGTTGTAGAGAAAGTCATGTGAATAGAGCACATCGGGTTTTTCAATTTGTATAAAGCGAATAAATCAATCACATATAAATACCGCATTAACAACTTATGAAGATGTATCATAAATAACCATTTGATATCAGAAATTTTTACTTTCTCTACACGTACTATGTACATAGTGTATAAAGAAGTTATTGTATTGCACCTAAAAATTTAATACCGAGATTTCACCGGAAATGTATGTTTTGACATCACCTGAATAAAAAAAATCATTTTTAGAAGAATGTCTGTGTGTGTGTCTGTATGGTGTTTGTGTATGTGTGTCTGTGGGCAGCATAGCTCTAAAACGAATAGACCGTTAAAAACCAAACTTGGTGTTTAAGTTTGGTATCTTCCTAGGATGCGACACGAAGATTTTCAAGAAAATCCCCCCACTCTAAATTACCCTTTATATGGAAAAAATATCGAAAATTTTGATTTTCTTAAAGATGGTTCTAACGATTTCGACTACAATATCGTATATTAAAGATATTTACCTGACAAACAAGATGTATATCTTGAATTTTCTGGGAATAGCCTCTGAAGTCTACTTTATTCTGGATGAATTTTACGGAATTTTGCATAACTGCTAATCCATAAAAGATGGACAAAAACGTACCACACAAAAACTGTAGAGCACGTTAAAACACACAAATTATGTTTTACACATTTTTTCGTGGAGTTGATCGTTTTTGAGATACTCCTTGTTTTTTTTGTTTTTTTTTTTGTTTCAGCTTTGAAAAACGTATTCTTTCCTCAGACAGAAATTTGTCCACTGCTGTCCATTCAAACAAAGGAACTGCAGTCACATAGCAACCAGCTTTTGACTGTCACTTTAACCTAAGGTACTCCCTCATTTCGCTTCTACTTACAAGGAAGCAGGTAATAATACTATTGCTGCTTATTTATCTAAATTAGCATGAAGTAAATATAAGCATAAGATTTTTAACAATAATTTATTGCAGAGATGTAGAGAAAGTCATGTGAATGGAACACATCAGATTTTTATCCATTAAAACCGTTAACTTAATGAATTTACTAGCAAGTATTGACTGTATTAATTTCCAAACAGGATAACGTATCCCAAAGTTGTTTATTTTGAAACAGGAAAGGCATATTGCTATCTACGATAACCTATTTCCCGTCTAAGCCACATAGGCATCCTGTAGGTGTAACTCCGGATATTTATTCTTTTCCCACAGCACCAGACGCTCGGAGGGTGGAAATGCCGGGGAAATTAACACGCCCCCCGATCGCAGTTGAGTGTTCCGGGGGAGTGCCGATTGAAGCATTAATTACCAAACTTTGCGATATCATCCCCATTTAACCTCAACTTATCCGCCGCTACCATCGCGTTTCCTTCCATAGCCTCGTTTTACTTGGGGTTTATGCCAGAGCCGTGAACTTCGTTAGGGAATGGTACCAGATGGTCTAGTAACGTTCGAAAATGGACGTGAGTCCTGTCCGTTTTAACCCCAGTGTTCACAACTTTATGTTTATTGCTCTAAAATATGTTGTTGTTATTATTGAATTTTGGTCAAGTACTTCAGACGTTAATATATGGAAGCCAAGCGTTTTATACCAAGTGTTTATTTTTACTTTCTCTATACATGCTATGTATATTGTGTATAGAGAAGATATTGCACTCCACCAAAAAAATCGATACCGATATTTCATCAGAAATATATATTTTAGGGTCCCCTGTAACCAAAAAAAATCATTTTCAGAAAAAGGTCTGTGTGTGTGTGTGTGTCCGTATGTCCGTGTGTCTATGAACACGATAACTCAAAAACGAAAATTCAGTAAAATACCAAACTTATTATTTAAATTTAATATCTTCCAGGGATGTGACACGAAGATTTTGAGAAAAATATCCGCACCCCGAGCTACCCTTTACATGGAATTGTTTCGAAAACTTAGATTTTTTTTTAAAATGGCTCTAACGATTTTGATTAAAATGTCGTACATTAAAGATATATACCTAACAAATAAATGTATGTATATTTTGAATTTTCTGGGAATAGCCTCTGAAGACTACTTTATTCGGATGAATTTTACGGAATTCTGCTCTGCATAAGTGCTAAACGGTAAGAGATGGACAAAAACTTAGCACATCTAAAATGTAGAGAACGATAAAACACACAATTTATGTTATATACATTTTTTTCGTGGAGTTGGTCGTTTTTGTAATATTCCTTGATTTTGATTTTACATTTAAAAAACATACTTTTCTAATACGGGAATTTGTCAGCACCTGACCAAAATAACAAAGGAACTTCAGTTACATAGCAATCAGCTTTTGACTACCAATTTCAACTATGGTATTACCTTATTTTGCTCTTACTTACAAGGAAGGAAGTAATAAGATTATTTGTGCTAATTTTTCGAAAATTTTGATTTTCTAAAAAATGGCTCTAACGATTTTGATTAAAATATATCTTAAGGATATTTACTTGACAAATAAAACCTATATCTTGAATTTTCTGGGAATAGCCTCTGAAGACTCCTTTATTCTAGATAAATTTTACGGAATTTTGCATAGCTGGTGAACCGTAAGAGATTGACCAAAACTTACCACACAAAAAATGTAGGGCAGGTTAAAACACACAATTTTTTATGTACGAGCATAAACGTTTTAACAATAATTTACTGCAGAGATATAGAGAAAGTCATGTGAATTGAACACTTCAGTACTTTTTTTTTTTTTTTCTGATTGCTCTTTAAGTTTTTCAAATCTAACGGTAGAGTCGAAGATATATTCTATTATTGTGTATTTTAGAATTGCATTCATGTGAATGAAAGAATGTGTGATGAAATAACGCTTAATTGAGAACAGGGTATATACACCGTAAACTTACCCTTTATCTTTCTAGAATTTTTCAGTAATTCATCCGAACTCAAGTTCAACCGTGGCACTTCTTCAATGTGAGGCAAACCGCTACCTACAAACTACAGAGACGGGAGATATATTTCCAATTTACTTGACTATTATGGATATTTATATGTTTAAATTATAACTGAAACTTAGTAATTAGCATAACCCCGAGCTCACCAACCTTAACGAATTTTTTGTTTTGTTTTGTTTTTTGTTTTTCTTTCGGTTTTTTTATTGTTTTTTTTTCTGTTTTCCTCAATCATCAGGTGAATACTGAGTAGGATAATTTGATCCGACACTCTACCTTCAATTCTTTTATCACCATATTTAATATCTTTCTTTCTATTTTGGATATGCTAGTCCCCCTCCGTGGTTTATACTTCATATACCCAAGGTTGCCGATTCAAATCCGGAGGAAGATGATGAATTTTTTCGGGCGTAAAAATCCTCAACATGGCTTCTTTCGGAAGGGAAGCAAAGCTGTGGGTCCCGTGTCGTAGATTTACGGCGCCTAAAAGAGCCTCAAGCTTAATAGACATGTACAATTAAGCGGTCTTTCACGTCCAGTACAGAATGGGACGCTGAGAACCACATCAGTTAAAGAGCGTCCATAAATAAAACGCCATTTCATTTCTGGATATGCTAAAATCCAAAGTTTACTTACTTACTCAAGGCATTAGCTTGTAAATCTTACAAAGATAAGGGGCCTGTTTTGCGGCGATACAAATTACAAATTTACAAAAATATATGAAATGCTATGTAAGCACAAAACACAAATTGTTGTTTTAGACAAAACATTTGGATTATTCTTGTATGGTAGCAGTGATTTATATTGATATATTTCGATTTATACAAAATATTTCGTTTTTACTTTCTCTACACGTACTATGTACATGGTGTATAGAGAAGGTATTGCTCTCCACCAAAAAATTCGATACCGAGATTTCACCGGATATATGTTTTAGGGTCCCCTTTATCCAAAAAAAGTATTTTCACAAAAAGGTCCATGTGTGTGTGTGTGTGTGTGTGTGTGTGTGTGTGTGTGTCAGTGTGTCCGTGTGTCTTTGAACACGATAACTCAAAAACGAAAACTCGGTAAAATACCAAACTTGGTATTTAAGTTTAGTATCTTCCAGGGATGCGACTCGAATATTTCGAAAAAAATCCCCCCACCCCAAACTACCCTTTATATGGAACTTTTTTCGAAAAATTTGATTTTCTTAAAAATGGCCCCAACGATTTTTATAAAATATCGTATATTAAAAATATTTACCTGACAAATAAAATGTATATTTTGAATTTTCTGGGAATAGCCTCTGAAGACTACTTTATTCTGGGTGAATTTTACAGAATTTTTTATAACTGCTAAACCGTAAGAGATGGACAAAGACTTAGCACACAACAAATTTAGAGCACTTTAAAACACACAATTTAATTTATATACAATTTTTCATGGAGTTGATTGTTTTTGAAATATTCCTTGTTTTTGGTTTCAGCTATGAAACATTTATACTCTTCTCATACAGGAATTTGTCATCTCCTATCCATACAAACTTCAGTCATATAGCAACCAACTTTTGACTATCATTTTAACCTACGGTACTCCCTTATTTGGCTTCTACTTTCAAGGAAGCAGGTAATAAGACTATTTCTGCTATTTTTTCTCGATTAGCACGAAGTAAATAGTAGCATAAGGTTTTTAACAATAATTTTTGCAGAGATGTAGAGAAAGTTATGTGAATGGAACACATCAGATTTTTAAAAATAGACCGATTACGTACGCCTACAAGAATTATTACCATGAATTTTCAGGAGAACAAAGAAGAAACTCTAAAAGCAAAAGAAGAGAAAAAACTTTATTTGGTGCTTTGACAGATATGGTTAAGAATCTCAGTGGGTGAAAATACACAAAAAAGCACAAGGCACTAGGGCAAGCAATTTCAGTTTCTCATGATTCATTTGGAACTTTTCATTAAACTCTACTATACTTTTGAATTCAACATTAATTCTATACGAGATAATCTTTCTCTTCGTCCCGAGGGTGATGTTAATAATTCTGTGGAATTTCTTCAGAAGAAGACGAAAATGTATTTCTACACACACCTTAATTGCACGCTTCGCGTGATTTAAAAATATGAACAACTCAAAATCTCCAAATGCAGCTGTTTACCAATACTTAGACTGGGGTAAGAGTTCGATAACAAAATTTTAAATTTGTAACATAAAATGTGTACGTTTGTAACAAATACCTAATTGAATTTCTATTATCATGGCCGAGTCCGAAATGTTTTTACTTCACTTAGATTTTTATAATGTTATCTTTGTATTTTATTAAACTTTTTTCTCCCATAATTTGTAATGTGTGCTTCCGTGAAACGGGCCCAAGGTAATCTGTTGAAGGAATAAAAGAAAAACTTTTATTGAACATGCCATTAAATACTTTATGTGGTTATAGAAATTTTCGCATATAAATACTCTATGTAAAAAACATCTGCGTGCTTAGCAACTTATTGATAACCAGTTCTCAGGTTGCTACAAGTTGAAAAACTGTTCTAGGAAGACTTCGATATTATTTCACAAAAGAAAGCACATTGAGCATAATCTCTAATTAATATATATCCCTGGGGGTGATTTTCAACCCTACAAAAACGACGATTTGAGATACAAGTATTTGTTAAAGATTATCAGAAATCTAAACTTGCTTCGAATTCACAGCATTACCAAACAGTATCAATATTGCTGTAGCGAATAAGTGCCAAAATATTGTATTTATTAAACCATTTTCAAAATATTACATTAAAGGATACTTCTATGCCGGGACGCAAACATTGAAGCTATTGTTTTACATGAGTTGAATATAATTCGACAGAATAACTAAACAGTAAAAAGACTCAAGAAGCAAGAAAAGAAGAAAAAAAACGTAAGAATAAGACTACAAAACATCGACTGAAGTACCAATACGAAATAGATGACCACACCACATCGGAAAATAGCAGAAAGCAGAGAGAAAAAGGGGCGAATAGAAGAAAGAAAAAAGAAACTTCAGGACTCCTTTACCTTATTAATTACCGATTCTGTAAGCTATTTTATATTCTGCGCAAAGTAAGTTTATATCTTTAATCAACTAATAATAGAAATAATCACATTAAGAACAAAGATTGGAAAAATTGTAAACGATATATACAAGGGAAGAGCAACTGTGTTATTTTTCTTTATGCGGTCATGATTGCGGCCATGCGTGGCTGCACGCCACGATGTAATATGTTTTGTAACGCACTAATTTTAAAGGTGCAAGGAAAGAATAGTTTTGCACGTTAAAGGAAATAAATCACATTTTTATTAAACCTTAAAAACCAAATATAGACGTGAGAAATTAAAAAAAAAACTGTTGGATGACTATCCCCGCATCTGAAGGCAAAGTTTGTGCGTTAACTTTATGACCGCATATGGAAAAATGTATGAGCAAGAACAACTGCAGTGTGGGGATGTTGAAAACATAACCAATTCTAACACTGAAAATTAGCAAAATGGCACCAGCAAACACTGATACTATTATTTCAAGCTTTAAAGTCAAAAATGAAATCTGAATTAGATAACCGAGAGTCGGGATGATTCTTTTTGTTCGTTTCTATAATCCCTTTAACCGACATGGTCATATCGGGGGCATTTTACTGAAACATCGGTGTATTTACTTTTTACACGATTTTTACTGTAGGTTTTTCACATGTGCATTTATTGTCACTTTCATAACTAGACTTTGGAGCACAGAGAATAATTCTAATTAAATAAAAATTTGTAACCGTGGCTAGAAATCAAAGCTGGGACCTTCAGGTGTAAAGTTTGCTCGCTGAGCACTTGATCACGGAGACTGTCAATGAAATATTGTTCAGAAACATTAAACTGATATAAAATTAAATGTAGTTAATGTTGGGTGTGACCAAAATATCGAAATGAGACGTTTCTTTCAAACAAAATGTATTTATGGCAAATACTTAGAACAATATTATCAAGTAAATATGTTTTAATGCATTCGGTGACAAAGAAGTGAAATCTTTAAAGATTTACGAAAAAAATATGTTGATGCGTAGGACCGTAAATTACATAAAACTTTTATAGGCAATCCGGATTTCAAGGGGTTGAAAATATTAGCATCCAGATTGCCGAGGTTTTAATTTCTTCTTGGAATCATTGAGGTTTTAGTTTCAAAGATCCCTTGGCTACGCCTTGCAGCTTAGGATGTGTAACTTGTACGCTTTGTGGTTCAGGGTTCTAAAAGTTTATAACAGACCTACTAAGTAAGTAAGAAGTGGCTCAATGGAAGAATACCAAGTACCAAAACCGGTTCACATAAGAAAATAAGCGGCCATATTCTTCCTTTGACAATCTGGACTTAGTAATTTGTTATTGGGCCATTAGGTGCGCTTCTGTAGTTTCTAACAAGATTTTTGTTGTTTCCGTTACTATAGTTCTTTATTGCGGTGGTTGACTAACATTGAAACATATTATACCGCGAGATGAAAAGCTGTCGACTATCCTGACATCTAAGATCTTTGAACTTATTGTACATTTTAAGTTCGGAGAAAGATATTTGATCCTTTGACGATCTAGATTTTGTAGTATACTATTCGGTCGTTAGGAGCGCTTATGTAGTATTTATTATGGCAGTGGCAGCTAACATTAATACAAAAAATACAGCGAAATGGCAAGCCGTCTATACTAATATCTAGGGACTTTGAAGCAATAGAAACATATGCAATTCTATAGTAATTGTGTGGTTTAGATACACGCACTTTACTTCAAGAACTACTGTTAGAAGATCTCTGGTATTCGTTTTAATTTGGAAATTTTTATGATTGATTTTCGTGTAAGTTAGTAATTTTTGATTTCATCAAAGCATACGAGCGAAGTGAGCATGCGCTGTGTTAGCTTTAGTTATGGTGTGTACAAATAAACTGATTTTCGTGTAATTATCTTTAGTGATTTCCAGTGTTCTCATCAAAGCATCCGAGCGAAGGGAGCATACGTTTTGTTAGCTATAGGTAGTGTGTTTGTGTATGTGTAGGTGCAAATAAACTGATTTTCCTGCATTTGCTTTTAATAACTTCCACTGCTTTCAACGAAGTATGGGAACGAAAACAGCATACTCTCTGTTACGTTAGGTTTAGGTTAGTGTGCAAATTAACTTAATAATTTTTTAGTTTTATTAATTTCCGGTGATTTCACCAAAGCATCCTATCGAAGTGAACAAGCTTTCTGTTCTTGGTTAATCTCCAAATAAACTCATTAGTGTGGGCGTGTAAATAAACTAATTTTCGTGTAATTTGCATTAAGTAATTTCTAGCCTTTTCAGCTAGATATACGATCGAAGCGACTATACACCCTCTTGTCTCCCTCCGTGGTGTAATGGCTACCATACTAACTTCATATACCCAAGGTTGCTGGATGGATTTTTTAGGCTGTAAAAATCCTTAGCATGCCTTCCTTCGGTATATAATTAATGCCGTTGGTCCCGTGTCGTACATTTACGCCACGTAAAAGAACCTCAAGCCTGATAAAAGTGGCTTCTGAGCAAAATTAAGCGGTATTTCACGCCTTGTATAGAATGGGACGCTAAGAATCACCGCCGTTAAAGAGCGTCCATAAATAAAACGCCATTTATACACCTTCTCGCTCTAGCTTATTGTGTGTAAATAAATTGACATTGGTTTAATTCGCTTTTGGTGGTTTCCACTGGTCTCGCCGAGGAATGCGAGCGAAAAGCGCATACGCTCTGTTACGACTAGATTGGTATTTATGTTAGGTTAAATTAGGTTAGTGGATAAACTGATTTTCTTGTAATTAGTTTTTAGTAATCTTCACTGGTTTCACCAAAGCATGCTCGCCTCGCTCGCATGCGCTCTCTTAACTCTAAATAAAACCTTTGATCACATATTGTGATTACATTAAAGCTGTAGAATATATTACATTACGTCAAACCTTTATCACATCTCTTATTACAAACTTAAAAACATATACAACAGTTAACACCACCAGCTGTTATATGGTTCCTATTTTGTTCTGTTTAGAATGTTATTTATATTGAATATGTATAACTAAATTTACTTTAAGTTTCTATTACATTTATCTGCGACATTTTCGTATAACCTAACCTAAAACTTAAATTCAATTAATCCATTTCTTAAATAACGTTAATTGATACTACATTTATGAGTATGAATAATAAAGCCAGCAAGAATGGTAATTAATGGTTGTCATAGTAATTTTCATTTTGGTAAAGGCTCCGCAGGACGTCTAGATTGAAAATGTTAAAAATATCAACCTGAGCAATTTAAATTCACATGGAAAGCCTGTCTTGTAATAAATGTGAGCACTCTGAGTTGCTGTGTTCCGCCCATCCACCCTAATTAAGATATTTCTTATATACAAAACTCGTCGCAAAATGTAAACAACATACTCCACTTTGTAATATTTACGAAAGCCAACCTATTTTTTTCACGAATTCCGCGAGTCCTCTTGCATGTGTTGCTTGTATGCTTTGGCGAAACCACTGGAAATGCCTAAAATTTAACTAATAAAAATAATAATAAATTTACATATTAACCTAAATCTATTGTAATAGAGACAATGTTGCTTTTGTTTGTATACTTTAGTGAAAGTAGTCGAAGTTACTAAAAGCAAATTCACGAAAATGAGTCTATTTACACCGCACGCGTGCGAGCATGCTTTGATACATGTACTGGTAATTACTAAAATCAAATTACATGAACATTAAGTTTATTTAAACACACATACACACACGCAGCTGATCTACAGCTAACCAAGTGCACGCTCGCTTTGATGAAATCAGTAGAAATTAATAAAAACAAATTACCCGAAAATAAATTCTATTACACACACACACCCACAAACACTAATCTAGAGCTAACCAAGCGCATGCTAGCTTCCATCACATGTTTTGAAGAAAGCACTGGAAATTACTAAAATCAAATTACACGAAAATAATTTTATTTACACTCACACACACACATACTAATCCAGAGCTAACCAAGCACATGCTCGCTTTGCTCGCATGCACTTTTAAAAGTGCTAGAAGTAAAACAAATTAGAAACATCCATTTATACACGCACTAACCTAAACATAATGAAACCAGTGGAAATTATTAAAAAGTACACGAAAATAACTTCCTTCGCTTTTGCTAACAAGGAAGCAAGTAATAAGACCATTTATGCTAATTTTTTCTCGAATAGATGAAGTAAATAGAATAATTTGTTGCAGAGATGTAAAGAAAGTCATGTGAATGGAACACATCAGATTTTTTGTTAGTATTTGCCAGAGTCTAGTTCTCTTACCTCATCAAAAGCTTTTTCTAAATCTACAAAGACTATATGTTTCTATATTATATTCTCTTCTTTTTTCGATAATTTGGTTAATAGAAAATATATTATCTGTGCAGGTTTGTCCTTTTCTAAATCCCATTTGGTTTTCTAATAATAACGGTTCTGTGCGTATATTTTGGACGTTTGTTTATGATTTTTGTATACAATTTATTGCCTGTGTTCTGGAGACTTATACCTCTGTAATTATTGCATACATTTCTTTTGCCCTTTTTAAATATATTAATAACGTGTGCATCGTACCAGCTTTTAGGAAATATATTCGTTTTTCGATAAAATTAAGTAGTCTTACATTTAATTTTTCTCCTGTGTACTTTACTAATTCTGCGTTTATTCCATCTGGTTGGAGTCTTTCTATTTTTCATGTTTTGCAAAGATAATTTAATTATTTTTGAGTGATTAAATCTATAGATGTTTTAAGTATTAATCTTCTATTGACTTTGCATTTTCTTCTCATTTATATCATAATTCTCATAATATTTCAACCATTTTTTTACTTTCTCTATACGCACTATGTACATTGTGTATAGAGTAGGTATATTTCACTCCACCCAAAAATTCGATACCGAGATTTCACCGGAAATATTCGTTTTAGGGTCCCCTGTATCTAAAAAAAGCATTTCCGGAAAAATGTCCGTGTGTGTGTGTGTGTTTGTGTGTGTTCGTGTGTCCGTGTGTCTGTAAACACGATAACTCAAAAACGAAAAGTACCTAAAATACCGAACTTGGTATTTAAGTTTAGTATCTTCCAGGGATGCGACACGAAGATTTTGAGAAAATTCCCCCCGCCCTAAACTAACCTTTACATGGAATTTTTTTCGAAAATTTCGATTTTCTCAAAAACAGTTCTAACGATTTTGATTAAAACATCGTATATTAAAGACATTTATCTGAAAAATAAAATGTATATCTTGAATTTTCTGGGAATAGCCTCTGAAGACTACTTTATTCTGGATCAATTTTACGAAATTTTGAATAACTGCTAAACCGTAAGAGATAGACATAACTTACTTCACAAAAATGTAGAGCACGTTAAAACACACAATTTATGCGCTATATATTTTTTCGTGGAGTTCGTCGTTTTTGATACATTCGTTGTTTTTAGTTTCTGCTATGAAAACCTTTTACTTTTCTCATACAGGAATTTGTCAACTGCTGTCCATACAAATAGAAATACTTCAGTGGCATAGCAACCAGCTTTTGACTATCATTTTAACCTATGGTGCTCCCTTACTTTGCTTCTACTTACAAGGAAGCAGGTAATAAAACTATTTCTGCGATTTTTTTTCTGATTAGCATGAAGTAAATAGAAGTATAAGCTTTTTAAGAATAATTTGTTGCAGAGATGGAGAGAAAGTCATGTGAATGGTACACATCAGATTTTCTTAAGATGTATTGTTTATTCTCACTTTGACTTTTTCTTGTGTCGTCTTAATCACTTTATAGGCAAATTGCTGTCTACCATGCATGTAGCTTTCTAACTGGCTAATAAAATTCTCCCATGAATCTTTACGTCCTCTTCTTGTAATTGCCTCTGTGATGTTTCTTTTTTCTTTATAATTTTGTCTCGATTCTTTTGTTTTATTTGTAAAAAATTTTTATACACTAATTTCTGTCAATAGCTTGTTTAATTTCTTCATTCCATATTCTTAGACCAATTTTTACTCTATACTTATTTCTTCCTCCGATTGCTTCCTCTGCTGCATTAATTATATTGGACCATTCTTTATTTAAATCTTCTTCTTTTGTATCTTCTAGGCAAATGTTTAAGCTCTTTTGATAAAGTCTCCTGATATTAGGTTCTTGAAGTAGGTTTATTTTTAAAACCGTTTTATTTTGTTCCTCATTTGTTCTTTGATTTTTTTCATCTTGTCCATCATTCTATTTTCGATATCACTAAATAGTGGTCGGAGGATATGCCACATCCCCTGTAAACTCTAGTATGTGTAATCTGTGATATTATTTTTTTAACGTAGTATAGTCAATTAATGATCTTTGAGTACGTGCATTCCATGTATCTTTGTGAACATCTTTTGTTCTAAAAAATGTATTTCTTATCTTAAGTTCATTAAAAATTGCAAGTTGTCATAGCTATTTGCCATTTTCATTAATGCGGTAAAAAGAATTAATGCGGTTGGAGAGGATTTCTTGTTTGGTGAGTTTCAAATGTTTGTTGCTCAATAACCGTCAGCTCCCAAAAACTCCCTCAACATACTTTTAGTAACTTCCGAAGTATCACCGGCACTAGGGGTCCCCAGCAGTTCTGGCAATATACGTTCCTACTTTGGTTGTATAACATTTTTATTTTCTCTATACGTACTATTGAAATAATGTATAGAGAAGGTATTGTATTGCACTCAAAAATTCGATACCGAGATTTCACCGGAAATATGTTTTGAGACCCCCTGAACCCAAAAAAAGCATTTTTAGAAAAATGTCTGTGTGTATCTGTCTGTGTGTGTGTCTGTGGGCAGCATAGCTCAAAAATGAAAAGACCGCTAAAAACCAAGTTTGGTGTTTAAATTTAGTATTTTCCAAGGATGCGACACGAAGATTTTCAAGAAAATCCCCCACCCCCAACTACCCTTTACATAGAAAAAATTTCGTAACTTTTGATTTTTTAAAAATAGAGCTAATGAAATTGATTAAAATCTCGTATATTTAAGATATTTACTTGACAAATAAAATGTACATATTGAATTTTCTGGGAATAGCCTCT
This sequence comes from Hymenopus coronatus, assembly GCA_030762935.1. Classification (NCBI taxonomy): domain Eukaryota; kingdom Metazoa; phylum Arthropoda; class Insecta; order Mantodea; family Hymenopodidae; genus Hymenopus; species Hymenopus coronatus. Next base: position 87,718,936 of record CM060898.1, read on the forward strand.
GAAGACTACTTTATTCTGGATGAATTTTACGGATTTTTGCATAACTGCTTAACCATAAGAGATGGACAAAAACTTACCACACAGAAAATGTAGAGCACATTAAAACACACAATTTATGTTGTATACATCTTTTTCGTGGAGTTGGTCGTTTTTAAGATATCCCTTGTTTTTGCTTTCAGCTATGAAAAACATACTTTTCTCATACAGGAATTTGTCAACTCCTGTCCAAACAAACAAAGGGGCTTCTGTGACATAGCAACCAGCTTTTGACAATCACTTTAACCTATGGTACTTTCTTATTTCGCTTCTACTTAAGAAAGCAAGTAATACAACTATTTCTGTTAATGTTTTTGTCGATTAGCATGAAGTAAAGAGAAGCATAATTTTTTAACAATAATTTGTTGTAGAGATGTAGAGAAAGTCATGTGAATGGAACATATCAGATTTTTTTAATTGCTTGAAACACAGATTTACAGTTCTAGGTACACACCTGGCCTCCTTCTACTATGTTTCACTCAAAAGAATGTGGCTGTAGGGAATGTGTTGATATCAACAACTCTAACATTACCTGTGATGCCTTTTTCTTCTATTTCAATACAAGTTCCCGTCATTTCTTTGGGCGCACTTCAGTTTAAGTCTGATTTTGCTACCTATATTGTTTAAGACCAACCCACTTACACCACTGCAACCCTTAAAAAGCAATCCAGTCTTCTAGTGCGTATGGGTGCTAACTTTGCTAATGGCTAACTACACGTAATCAGCACATGCGCAAAGATCCTAAATTCAGGCAGCGTTCATCTTTATGCAATATACAACATTTCGTCAGTAATCGGCATCTTCAGATTAAATAATTTCTCTCGTTGTATCGGCTACGTCGTTGGGTAGGAAGGGCATGAGCCCAGCAAATGTGTTACAGGTAAAGGAGAAGTTGTAGGTATTGTGGCTAAGTTAATCAGGAAGCTGCCTTATCCAAAAGGGCACAAAGCAATGCCATTATTTTGTCCTTATCGCCCTCTGGTAAGCTGTTAAAAATGCGTTTCACCTGAAGCGGTGCATACCAGCGGAGCCGCTTAGAAATATCCTCATTGCTGGTCTGTTTTAAAACTTTAGTAGATATGAACAATTGTTGCGCATTTAATTTCTTCAATAAATCATACATTTCCTCTCTATGTACTATGCTAAAAATTATGAATCTATTTATATGTTATTTGCCCCTTCGGAGCTTCCTTGTTCTAAAATGTCCACCTTAACCTACTTCTTCATCGTTTTAAAAGTCTGGGCTATAGTAGCTATCATCAATTTTAAAAGCATTATTCTGAACCTCTTGTATTAGTTCCTCCAGTACTTCAACCGCTTAACAGAACAATTTTCCGAGTTCTTTCAATTTCTTATAAGTTAGAGCAATACAATTTGTAGGAATTTCTGCTCTCCGTGTTATGAGTCTTATCTCTAAAAGATGCTAATAATAGCATTTGTTATCCATAATAGTTGAACTTGCGCCAGGTTATATCATATGTATTGATTACTGCAAGTTTTCCTCATTTACTTAAGTTTCTGCATTTTCATCATCTTTTACTTGAACTGTTTTCTTTTAGAGTTTATAATAATTAATCACAAATTCTCCTAAGCACATATTCTGTAAATGTTTGGAATGTTGGCAGCATTTCTTTATTACATCTTGTATTCAAACATTCTCTGAATCGATGGACAGTTGTTTGATTGACAAGAGTTTATGAAGACCACCTTCCTACTGTTTTTTTTTTTTTTTTTTTTTTTTTTTTTTTTTTTTTTTTTTTGCACGCAGGAGACTGCTTTCTGAGGTGTTATTAAATTGCTGTTTCAAAACACGTTGGAGACATTGCGTATTTTTCCTTTTAAGTTCAGATCCCTAATTCCATGTCTTCCCCTACATTTCTGTTTGGCCACGTTAGACTCAAACAAATACAGGATGTCTTTATTATAAGCATTGATGTCAACTTCTAACTATATCTTCTTAAGAACACATGAGGGTGATTCCAATATTTTATTGCATTAAAACATTGTATTTGTCATACCAAATTTCTTATAGAAATAGCTTATCAAATTATTTTCTAGTTTTATTGTTATTTTCAAGGCAATGGATTCAAAATACTCGTCGTAGACATCGTAGATAAAGAAAAATGAAACCTACATGCTTTATTTGTTGATACTGCAGTGTGTGAGTGAGTACGCTTCTGAAGAGCCATGTGTGGATCATTTTCATTAAATTCCCAGCGATACATTCGTTAGTAACATTTATAACGTGTATGACTGATTTTTGATTTGATGGATTATAACTCGGAACATTTTTCAGCCACAGAAACATGTGTTCATGGAGATCTTAAAATTTTGAAATTCTAAAAGTCTTGATAACAATATTCGACAGCATTCTGATCAAATATGCTGTCTTCTGGTGTAAGCAGTATTAAGAAATATGAAATCATATAATTGAAAAATCGGGTACACGTAACAAGTTTATTCCTAATTAACGTCTTTTAATTGGTGCTATTTTCAAGTTCCTCTTTACGCTTTAACTTCTTGTGTTTCATGTAGTATAATGAAAAGCAGTTCAAGCCACCAACTTGCTGTTGTAGGTCACGTATTTTCCTAATTGTGTTATCATACTATTAAATTCTGTGGATTGAATATCTCTGGTTCACTAATAGTTTCTGGTTAACTTTAATAAATGATGTATTTAATACAGTTGCAGCACTTACCTTAATAGAGAGTTGCTCAAACACATATTCATGTTGGTGTGCGTTGTATCTAGCGTTGTTTGGTCATGAACAATATCTACTTGGTGTTGAAGATCTGCGATCAACAGGTGCAGTTTTAGCGTGGTCGCTGCATGGAGGATATTCGGGAATATTACAAGTACTGGTTTGCACATTACATAGTGTATAGAGAATGTATTTTTTGGTCCCAAAAATTTAATTCCAAAAGACTTCAATGGAAATATATAGTTCGAGACACCTTGAATAAAGAAGAAGAAAAAAAAAAGGATTTGTAGAAAAATTTCCGTGGATATGCCAGTGTGTGAATATGTGTGTGATGATGATGATGATGGTTAGTGTTTAGGGGCGCTCAACTACAACGTTATCAGTGCCCTTATCAAACAAATCATGGTAAACGCCAGAGATAAAGCTCAATAAAGAATATTATAAATAAGAACGAAAGTTAAATCTAAAATTCATTATATAAAAGTGATCACGGCAAAAGCCACAGAAGTTGATTTCAGAAAAATATTTCCAAACTGATGTAAAAACAACTAAATCCGTAATTTAAAGGTTATCTTTGATAACAATTTAAAAATCTTAGCTACTGCTCAGTTATCGTCCGCCAGGACTTCTGCAATATTGACCGTCAATTGCAGTGATTCTCGAATATGTGCTAGATTAACACACTCTGGCAACACATGACTAACAGACAAATCTTCTCCACATAGCGGACACAAAGGAGCAGATTCACTCTTAAGAAGGAAACTATGTGTAAAATTGCAGTGGCCAATCCGCAAACGAGCCAAAATTACTTCCTCCCGTCGAGATTGACGAGAGGAAGTTACCCAATTTATTGGAAGGTCCTTCACTACTCTAAGCTTGTTTCCGCGGAGAGCTGACCACTCTTCATGCCAGAACGAAGGTATCGCGCTGCACACAATAAGCTTAAAACCTTCCGATGTTACACAGGAAATGTTTGTATGGGCTCGGTGGTTGCTGTCTTTGCCGCGAAATCTGCAAGTTTATTCCCCGGCAAGCCAATCTGACTAGGGGTACATGCACACTCCACATTAACCCCGGAAGCATATAAAGCGTGGAGGACACCCTGGATACGCTGCACAATAGAATGGCAATTGTATAGATCACTAAGGCTTTGACGTGCAGTAAGGGAATCACTCAATATAACGCAGTCACCCAAAATTCAACGTCCAACGTGCAGAATGGCTCGATATATTGCGTACAGCATCGTACTATAAATGGATTCACGACTTCGAAAACCGAATATATATTGTTCGCTGTTATAAAAAAAGGGCACACCCAACATCATCGGTGCACTTACTTGCCTCAGTATACACACACACACACACACACACACACACACACACACACACACACGGAAACTAGAAACATACATTGTAGACCTTCGGTATGCCGTCATCCCAAGGTTTACGTGAAATAATGTACGTAACCAAGGTGGGTGCACCCTTTGTTCCTTGGAAACACTCTAGGCATTAAGATATCGTGCTTATGAAGAAGCTCTTGGAAGCAAATAGCTGGCCGCCGTGGACTAATTCAGATATTTCTATAAGATTCGTCTAGCTTGGTGTTAAAACATGGATTGTTGGGTGCGAAGGCATGCACTTTAGCGCACAGCCATAATTTGTTAACAGGATACCAGGAGTTTCCAGGCTTCCAAGAAGGACACCTTCTCTTTAACCCGAATCTCCTGGACCGTCTTTTCCTCAGAAAAGCTGAGACAATTACAGGAACTTGGCGGTTATTTACCGTTACACTTAATATACGGAGCTGACTGCATTCCCTGTTTATGCGAGATTTTACTACAGTTGACACAGGTAGACTCGCCGTTGTAGAATTCACTGGTGTGGCCAAAGCGCTGACATTTATAACATCTGAGCGGGTACGGTATATACAATCTTACTCATTGGATGCATGCCCTGCCTTATCCTTTGAGGGAGATCTACCCGATCAAAGGTAACGGAGTACGGGTAGGCACAGATCCTCCATTTACTTTTCTTTGAACACAATGAACAGATGTGGCGCCTTGGGAAGCAAGATTTTCTTGAATTTTTTCACTGGTCCAACCGTCCAATGCGCGGGTTTTATTACACCGCGTGAGGAGTTCAACGTTTTATATACGTCAACATTTACGAGATAGCTGGCTAACATTTTAACCCTAAGTGTTTTCGCAGCATGGGATGCTGATTATGCTTCTACCAGGAAAGTACTATTACGAGCTCTTATGCAAGATTTTACAGGGCCAGCAATGTTATCAAGACAATTTTGAATGACAAGAGGGCTTACGTTAGAGAACTTTCTTCCTTCCTGTGTTCTATTAACAATCAAGTAGCAAGAACCACAACATTCGCTTACTTCTTTTCCAAACTCTGTACCATATTTAATGGACTTTTTGGTTTTTGCCATAAATATGATTTTTAATTTTCGTCCCCCGATACTCCTCACCTACTAAGGAGTCCAACAAGGGGTCACCCCACTGGGATGACAGGGAATATAGCAGACTCACCGTTCCACTCACCCTGAAGTTCGTTATATTTTCTAGTCCTGCCGATTGACAAGGGGTGGGCTAGTCCCTAGCCTCCCATTTGGGTGAAGCAGAAACCAAGGAGGTGTATTAAGCTCCGTACCCTCCCTAGTCTCTGAAAAGACAGAAGGCTCAGATACGCAAAACACAACCAACTAGGACATTCCTTTCCACCGAAACAGGTCTCCACGCACGGCAAAACGCGTGGGTGGGCATTTTGACCTATTGACTCCCTCACCACTCAGAGGTTGCCTACACGAGGTAGTTAAGGTTGGCTTGGGACCCTGGGTGCGCCAAACCCATACCTAGCGTAGTAGCTAAGTAAAATTTGTATTTAAGTTTAGTATCCTCCCAGAATGTCCAAGGAAGATTTTTTAAGTAAATCGCCCCATCCCCAGCTACCCGTTATATGAAAAAATGTTCTAAAATTTGGATTTTCTCAAAAATGGCTCTAATGATTTTATTACAATATCCTACATTAAAACATTTACATGATAAATAAAAGGTATATCTTGAGCTTTCAGGGAATAGCGCCTGTAAATATCTTTATTTTGGATGAATATATTTTAAGAACAAGCTTTCCTACCTCATATTTTAGAAGTTCGTGTCTAAATTCAGCACAAATGATGTAACTTTCTCTGTTCATGAGCGTATTGATCTGTTAATTCATCAGTTACGATTCCGTGGTAAGAAGTACTATCAGCTTCAGAACAGTTAAACACGAAAGAAACTAACTTAAACAGGGTATTACAATTACTACCTTCTGGAAATTTGTTTGTTACAATATTCAATATATCCCTTAACTTTTAAAACACAGGTACAACGGCTACTCCTGCATCGTAAATATCATTTGCATTCCAACTATGTGGATCAAACAAACAGTACATGAACCCATCTTCAGAGGTATATACTTAACTGTGTAGTAAATGCACCGTACTCTTAATACTGGAAAAACTATGTAAATCCCTCAGTACGATCCTTTTTAATGCAAAATTGCTGGTCATTGCACTCCATGTTACATTTATTCCATTAATTATAATATCCTGCAAACGTACACATAAGTTGGATATGACACAATACCATAGTAACTTAAGTTTGATTTTAAGTGTAAGTCATTGCCTAAATATAAACCGAGTGTTTCTAACCGAATAAAAACAACTTAAAGCTTACCTTATCAACTTCAAGTCAGGCATCCTTCGAGGTGCCTTGGTTAGTTTCTGCTGTTTCCATATTGCGTGAAGAAAAGTTGGAGTTGACAAAGAGTCGTGTTTCAATGTTTCAATATTGCTTAACACGTAAATAAACTTATGTCACAATATTTATTTGCCGTAGTTTTGTGTAAGCTTGTTGATTTTTATATTTCACTAGATTTCTTTAAACAAGAAACATGAAAAAAGAACCAAAAAAATACAATGTCATATACTAAGTACGTTTTCAATTACTATAATTTTAAAATAAATAATTCGGCTCTCACTAGTACCCACACTATGGCTACTATTATAGGCTTACGTCATACACTTCAAACTTTGACAGTTTATCAACCACATGATTTTAGCATAACTTTTATGTATTCCATGATCAATGCCAGAGAGAATATAATGAATAAAAAGTTAACTGGCTGTTTTCTGTCATTTTGGGAGGATGTGAAATTCTTAAGTAATTATTCTTATTGGGTAATATTCGATATAACCATGATTACTTGAGAAAAATACAAATCATTTTGCTAGCTGTTAGTAGGAATCAGTAAAAGGAATAATCCTTTTATTGTTTCAAAAGTATTTTTCTTTGTTTCATTTTTCTGAACATTAAATAATTAAAAGTGAGAAATGTAACGGAAATCTTAATTTTAATAAGCAATTTTCGCTTTGTATCAAAAGTTTATCTGTACGAAATTTTATCGAAATCGTGCAAAGATGTAGTTTGTTCAATTCAACCTCCAATGCAACCCTATTCAGTCCCACCCCATTACATGCATTACTTACATACTTTAATCTTACTGAATACAAGTTACATATTGCAGTAGGGATTTAAAAGCACTTCTTCAAATCTCCTATACTCAGAGCGCGTACATAATGCAGGGATTTTTTTAAAACTTTTCAACACATTTCTAATTTGAAAGATAGCCTTCTTTCATTTAAAACTGAAAATCATCTGTAATTTAACGAATATATTTCGTACAAAATGTCTCTATTTCCGTCGAAAATGTCCACTTTACTACGTATCTTTCTCTTGCATGTAATGTGCTTTCTAACTTGAACTAAGATCTTCTGGTCAATGACTTTCTAAATTCCCCGGGAAAATCCACTATCTCGTAGAAAACTATAGCTGATCTATTCTCCGACGTAATATTACTTCGAAGCACAAATTCTTTTATGACATTAACCTTCTTGCCTGACAAGGAATGTTATCCCTCAGACTTAGTTTCTCTCACACACACAATTATCTGGAGGAGAATCGACGCAGTATTTTGAAAATTCATGTATCTCAAACGAATGTTTTCAGATAGGATTTGAGGTGAAGAATTTAAAGAAGCAGAGTCGATTCTTTTATTGATTTCACTTTATAAAACATATTCAATACGTATATTTATTATGTGTGTCTTATTTCAAAATAACAATATATTTCCCCAAATGTATTCTATTCTGGTGTATTAAGCATGCCTCGTACCAATCAGTTCATAAAGACGCCTCTAATCATCCGGAAGTCCTTACAACATTTCCTTGTATAAGTAAGATTAACAGCTTGATTTATTTTTATTTTATTAGTATATCGGTTGCTGCAGCAGTCAAAATACTTTAACGCAGTTCTTAACTTTGTTCTTTCATTTGTTTTGAAGTTGCAGATTGAAATTCTTTTGCACATCCTGTTTGTAAATCTCTCTTCATGTTAAATTTCTATTATGCTTATTGCAATCTTTACTAGCATTGCTCACAGATTATCACAATGTGTAGTTCACAAAACACATGCATGTTATTCTCTAACTGTAACACTTTACAAATATTAAACCGAATTTCCATTTATGTAACATATTGTTCGTATTTGGTGATGTCATTTTTATTTCATTCACACTTTTAACCTTCTTATGTAAAATAATAAATATATAATTCTTATATTTAGTTTTCGGGGATAAAGGTTATTTTATATGAATTTGGTGGAATGGAAAAATACCGTTTCATAGTTTAATTAGTAATCCCTCGGAGCGAAAGCCACTGAAGGAAAATGTCCAAAAGAATCTTAAATTAGGTTACAAAAATGTTTACATTCGTTCACAAAATCAGAGTAGTAAATTGATTTCTATAGGTAAATAAGTGCATGGTTACAACATTCTATAATGTTTGCAGAAGTTAAAGGATGAGAGGGCGTGCAGTACTGATGTCTCCAGAGAATCATATACTTGTCCTTCCTACCAGCGCTGCCACTTTTTGTGCACACATTTTGTGTGACTGGACAGAGAACATTATCTTCATTAATTACGCTTGGATAAACATTAAATGATAGAAGTCAATTGTATAACTAGACAGATCACGGCCGTTATATTTGGAACGAGATCTATACACCTTTTATCTTCACTGGTTATCGACATTCAACACCAATTATAACGTAGATAGGCTGAAAAATAACACCAAATTCTTCCTCACAACGCTTCTCAAATATAAACATATAGTGCAGTATGATACACAAACCAAAAAATCTGATGTGTACCATTCACATGACTTTCTCCATATCCCTGCAACAAATAATTCTTAAAAAGCTTATACTTCTATTTACTTTATGCTAATCAAAAAAAATTAGCAGAAATATTCTAATTGCTCGCTTCCTTGTAAGTAGAAGCGAAATAAATGGGTACCATATAGGTTAAAGTGATAATCAAAAGCTGGTTGCTCTGCGACTGAAGTTCCTTTGTTTATATGGACAGGAGTTGACAAGTTCCTGTATGAGAAAAGTATACGTTTTTCATAGCAGAAACCAAAAATAAGGAATGTCACAAAAACGACGAACTCCACGAAAAAATGTATATAACATAAATTGTGTGTTTAAAAGTGCTCTACATTTTTTGTTTAGTAAGTTTTTGTCCATCTCTTATGGTTTAGCAGTCATTCAAAATTTAGTAAAATTCATCCAGAATAAACTACTCTTCAGAGGCCATTCCCAGAAAATTCAAGATATAGATTTCATTTGTCAGGTAAATGTGTTTAATATCCGAAATTTTAATCAAAATCGTTAGAGCCATTTTTGAGAAAATCAAAATTTTCGAAAAAAGCTCCATGTAAAGGGTAGTTGGGGGTGGGGGGATTTCTCTCAAAATCTTCGTGTCGCATCCCTGGAAGATACTAAACTTAAATACCAAGTTTAGTATTTTACCGACTTTTCGTTTTTGAGTTATCGTGTTCACAGACACACGGACACACGGATACACGGACACACACACACACACACACGCACGGACCTTTTTGTGAAAATGCTTTTTTTGGATATTGGGGACCCTAAAACATATATTTCCGGTGAAATCTCGGTATCGAATTTTTGGTGGAGTGCAATACTTTCTCTATACACTGTACATAGTGCGTATGGAGAAAGTAAACAGTAATGTGTTAAAGTTTAGTTGTTTTTCACAGTATCTGTGTATTAGTATATTATTAAAGTGCAAGGATATATTAAGTTGTGTTTCAAACTCGAACTGATATCTTGTTAATATACAAATGAAATTATCATATTTATCTTTGTGATGCGAGTGTATAAACATGTCCATCGAAGCTGGGACAAGTGGTTTTTCAATTTACAAACGTGAAGTGATTCATTCTCAGTCACCGATGAAAATATTACATTCAAATTAACGGATGTAGAAAAACTTCGATACGAGGCTATAAGCAGTGTAAGCAAGTTTCATGAGCCAGACATGCAGAACAACTTCAGCAATAAGTTTTCAATTAAGAGATAAAAGTGACGACTCCGAATTAAGTGTTTTAGAAGAAGACGAAGACACCCCTGAACTGCTTACGTTTCCAGTGATATAACGTCCTTTATGGGTTAACCCCACCATTTTAACGCTATAAGGATATTTAATGTGTAGTTTAACTAGGAAAACCATGGACGGCATGATGAGTGGCGTGTAAGCCGTGCTCTCATGTACACAACACCGGTTCACGCCCGCTGCGTTTGGCAATAGCGCTCCGCGCGAGCATTGACTAGCGTTCATATGCCTTTAAGTTTTGCGACGCTTATAAACTACCTTAAGTGGTTTTGCTTTCTCTAGCCCGCATGTGCAATGCACATAGTGGATAGAGACGTATTGTATTCCGCCCAAAACTTCAATGTTGAGATTTCACCGAAAATATATGTTTTGGGGTCCCCTGAGTCCGAAGAAGGTACTTTAAGAAAAAGATCCTATGTGTGTCTGTGGGCAGAATAGCTCGAAAATGAAAAGACCGTTAAATACAAAAACCACAAACTACGCTTTATATTGAAATGTTTTTGAAAATTTTAATTTTCTCAAAACTGACTTTAGCGATTTTGATTAAAATCCCGTATATTAATGACATTTACATCCCAAATAAAAGTTTATCCTGAATTTTCTGGGAATAGCCTCTGAAGTTCTCTTTATTCTGATGAATTTTGCCGAATTTTGCTTAGCTGCTAAACCGTAAGAGATAGGCAAAATCTTACTGCACAAAAAATGTGGGTCTCGTCAAAACACACAATTTATGTCCTTTATGCTTTTTTGTTGTGGAGGTAACCGTTTCCGAGGTATTACTTGAATTAGTTCCTACTGTAAGGTACTTATACTTTTCTCAGACAGGCAGTGTCCGTTTTTCTTTTGTTCTACTCCTGGCTAAGCAAAAAATCGATTTGCAATGACAATCGCATAGCGACAGCTTTTAAAACATTTGACTATCAATTAAGCCCAATGCGTCACAAGGAACTAAATAATAACATTCTGCTAATGTTTATCTCGATTAGCATTGTGTAGAAAAAAGAATAATCTTTTATAAGAAGTTGGTTTGTAGAGCAGCTAGCGAAAGTCATGTGAGTGTAACACATCAATTTTTTCGTGGTAACAAGTGCTTGCGACGAAAGGAAGGAAAGAAGAATTGGAAAATAAATGAATAAGCAAATGAGGATTGGCAGATCTCAAGCATATCTGATATATGACTCTCAGGAAATATAACCTCACATTATAGAACAGTTTAGTTATTTTAGAGAAATAGTCGTCAATGTTGGAGCATCCAACACTGCAGAACATTAGAGTTGCAACACGTAACTGCACGGTAGTATGACCGGGGTAGCGGGGCGTTTCTTATAACAGGAGGAAAGCCTTCAGTGTTGGAGTCAGCAACAGTTGAGATTGACGGATCTGTAGCTTGGTGAGAGTACTGACGTGCCAGGTGAACCTCCATCTTGCATATGAATCGTAACACAAACAAAACCAATAGAGTGTCCTCAGAGTAAATCTCGATTTTATCTGTAAGTTTACATTACGTATAAACTAAAGCAAGTAACAACGAAGCAACACCGACATAATACAACTATTTGTAATTTGCGACAAAACTTCACTTATTTTACTCAAACCAAGAGGACTAGTTTCGCAATATACAATTTGATTGCACCTTCAGTTGAGCTTGTATATTTACGACTACTGCTGCTAGATGGTGGATAGTGTCCTATGGTATTGCCAACTACTGGAATTAAACCAATTTGGTGACATAATAATTGGTGGTATATCCAAATTCGTTCGGCAATTTTTATTCTTTAAAATAAATATTTTCTCCCATACCATTAAATATACAGCTTCATATAAGTGCTTTAATAATTTAACTTCTGGATGTATTCCGTGGTTAAATATCCAAAATTGATTTGCTTCTCAAGATCTTCAGGGTGAGAATACAGCTGGCTCCGTAAACTCACAATGCAAGAGTAACCTGATGTATTAAATTCTGCACACATGTGCGTTATAGCAGAGGCTAGGCTATTAAACGTTATTCAAAGTACGTTAAAGCAGAGTTTAGAATCATCGGCACACTTTTGAGAATATGATCGTGCGTTGTTTAGTTAGGAGTGACCGGAGGGTCAATGAATTTACCTTGACTAAATTACTAAATTTAATCCTTGGATGTCGGATACATAAGGTTTCAACTAGTTGTTTGGTTATTAAGTAGATGTAGATTCGGTTGTTTGAGACTCTGGATACAAATCGAACGTAGAAAAGAATATTGATGATTGGTTTATTCACTCAAGTCATGTTTCCGACAACAGTTGGAAAGACGGAGATGGAATGAAAAATTCAATGCATTAGCCGGAATTTCAACCACAAATATTTTGGACTCATTCCGAACTAAAACGCTAGGTGGTTCGGGGTTAGCCCATACCTGACTTAAACTCTGAACACATCAGTGTACAATTATACTGTTCTCCTGTATTGGATATTTTCAAATCCTAAATACGCGTGTAAGAATTGATAACTACTAATGCTTGCAGGTTGTTTGCAGAATAGGAAAACTTATTTTAAATGGGCCAAAATATATCTTGCGTAATGTTTAATCCAGTTGTTAATATAAATTTCAACTTTTGTTCATTTAAAACTAAGATGAGTACGGCAAGAGCTTTAAAAGTAAAACATATATGAACAAATTGTTTGTAAATATGCATGGTGCATATTTGACATGAATGAGCGGCTCGATTTTGCCAAAGTTGTTAAACAGTCTGGAGAAACTTAAAGGTTCAATAGGCGTAAAATCCTTAGCGTGGCTTTCTTCAGAAGAGAAGTAAAGCCGTTGGTCCCGTGTCATAGATTTACGGCATGGAAAAGAACCTCAAACCTAATAAAAAGGCCTCTGAGCAAAATTAAGGGGTCTTACACGCCCAGTATAGCATGGGATGCTGAAAAACACACCAATTAAAGAGCATCCGTAAATTTTGATTAAAAATAATTAATTTTGATTGCAGATTTCCCAAGCAATTCTTAATTTTAACTTATTTGGACATCAATTCAACGTAAAATTAATGTAAACATATATAATAAAGAATGTAATATACTAAAAATACACATTATAAAATAGCAAATATGCTACATTATTTTGTTTTCCGATTTTTCTTTACCCGGAAAAACTAAATCCCCTATACAAAGCAATTATTCAGTTCATTTTTACATTAATAGTTTTCTATTTCTACTTTCTCTAGACGCTTGTACAATGTACATAGTGGACAGAGAAGCTATTGTATTTTGCCCAGAAATTCGATGTCAAGGTTTCACTATGTTTTCAGGTCCCTGAATCCGAGAAAATCACTTTTAGAAAACGGTCGGTGTGTGTCTGTGTGCGTGTGTATGTGTCTGTAGATAGCATAGCTCAGAAACCGAATCAGTATCTTCCTAGGTTTTGACAGGAGGATTATCAAGAAAATCCCTCCACCACAAACTACCGTTTACATGGAAAAATTTTTTAAAATGTTGTTTTTCTCAAAAATAGCTCTAACGATTTTATTAAATGCTGTAGGTACAACAAAGATATTTGCATCACAAATAAAATGTATATTTTGATTTTCTCGGAATAGCCTCTGAAGACCTCTTTATTCTGGATGAGTTTTACAGGATTTTGCATAAAACGTTAAATCATAAGAGACAAAAACTTACTACATAAAATGTAGATCTCTCTTAAACATAATTTATTGTTTTTGAGATATTCCTTGTTATTGGTTTCAATTTTAAATTATTTAAGCTTTTCTCAAACGGGAAGTGAGCTATTGTTTTACTGAAGGCCATGCAAACCGAACCAAACTTCAATTGTGACTCATAGGACCAGATTTTAAGATTTGACTTCGATTTAGCCTAGTTATTCCCTTATGTCCTTGCTACTTATAAGTAAGCAAGAAATAAGATAATTTCTGCTAATTTTCACCTAGATTAGCATGTCATAGATAAATGAATAATTTTTGTGAGGCATTTTGTTTGTGCAACAGCTAGAGAAAGTAATGTGAATGGAACAAATCAATTTTTTTAGAGATTATTAAAAAGTAAAGATAGAATTTCTTTAGCTTTTCAAGAAATTTTAAGCAATGCTTATACTGAAAGTAAAGGGCACTTGTTATTACATATTAAATTGTTAAATTTGGTCCATAAGAATTGTCAGTGTACAATTACATGGATGTTCTATTTGATATCTAAGCTAAACCTTGCCTATTGTTTTAACGGTTTTTGTGCTGCCTACTACCTAACTGCTGATGGATTCGTAGGCTGTGAGTTTTTTCCCTCAGGTATGCGCATGCGGTGAATGGAGAATATTTATTGAAGACTAAACAAATGGCATGTTTGGAACGGGATTTTCATTGCTTTAAATCAAATAATTAACTATTTCTAAATCTAAGAAGGAGGAATTAAAACGCTGCCATAAATTTACTAACGTTTTTGTGGTAAAGTGAAGAGTGTAAACCACCGTAATTCGCCAAACTATTATCGGCTAATCCCTTTGCAATCACCGCTTGACGGGTGAGTAACGCTGCGCCACGATCGCGTTGCCAGTGTATGTCACTTGGAACGTAAGAGGCGTCCAAGTAAGCAAAGTTTAGCGATTCATATTCTTCTACTAAAATGTCCGCCTATAGTGATGACCCAATCATAGCTCTAATGTTCTACTTTGTTAAATTTTAAAATTCACATTGGCATCTAATATAATTATTCTCTTCCACTTGTTATCTAAGAATTTTTTCGCATTACAAATTGTTATAAACAGCTTACGTGTTTCTGTAAACATGTTTACATTTTAGAATTAAGGGCTACCCCAGGAATTGGTCTAAAGCTTAATGGAGTTCGTCGTTCCTGAGTTTCTTGGAGCCTAATTATTTTGGCTTCTATGACTTCGAGCTGATTCCTCGCTGGTCTAGCGGTAACATGTTAGCCTCTGATTCCCAAGCTCGTGGTTTCAAACCTGGCGGAGAGCGACGGATTTTTGGGTTGTAAAAATCCTTAGCTTGGCTTCCTTCGGAAGGGAAAATAAAGCTATTGATCCCGTGTCTTAGATTTACAGTTCGTTTAAGAACCTTAATCTTGATCAAGAAAAATTAAGCGGTGTTTCACGCCCAATATAGAATGGGATACTAAGAACCACAGAAGTTAAAGGGCGGCCATAAATACAACTCGATTTAATTGTCCCTTACTAATGACTTTTTACTTAGCAACAGAATTTTTCTAGCTTGTGCTCTCTTAACATTATTTCGCATTGATGGCCATACTACAATAAAAGTACATCACCTTATTCTTTGACTGTTACGTGAAAATTATCACAATTGGTTTTCTATTTCTTCATTATTTTCATAAAGTAATTATTGATTTAATACGACCATAACTATGGAATCATTGGCCCAGCCCCTTAAATCAAATGTAAATTTTTTCTTTAGTATTGCAAGAGATTAGATACACTTTCATCCAGAAAATTGGTGCATCAATAAAATTGAGAGGCTTATTCAGAATTTGTAATGCCATGTCTTCTTTGTATAGTGAATTTTCACATGCATTGGTAAATATTTCTGGCGTTACACGCATGCGGACCTTGACATAGAATTCTCTTCTTTTTTGTGAAGGATAGTGAGACAAATCGGAGGGCGGTGAGTAAAAAATTATATTTTCTGCTCATCTTGGTTTATTAGGGCATGCATTTATGTATTTTATTTTTTGATGAGGATTATAACATACTTTACAAAGAATGCTACTCTGCTTATATTTCTAAATGCATTTAAAAGTGAATGAGTATTAAAGTAAATGGATCTAAATTAAACAAGGATAGCACTTAAGTTTTAAAGTTAGGAACGTACGTCATAATACTTCTCACCTGGGGGCCAGGGCTCAATTCCCGGTAGGGGGTTGAACAGTTTCTGCAGTTTGAATTTTTCTATAGTTAGAGTCCAGTAGTGTGAATGTGAGAGTGAATAAACGTGTGAAAAACCTACAGTAAGCTAGCCTAAAGTTCAGAATGCAAAGCACCAACCGGGCAATACCATAGTAGTTAAAGAGTGCTCTATAAACAAATCAACCATTCATATTATTCATAACCAGCAGAATTCAGATATAAAATGCTGGTTCAGATAATTTTTTTTTTTCATTTTCAGATAAGCAACTCAAATCGGATCTGTTTAAATTTCATTTAAGAAGTTGCAAATTATTTGTTTTAATACATATTGTTTAACTCAAATAACTCTATAGTAGATAAATACAATTGTTTTAATTACTTCCAGTCATTAATTGTGTGAAAATACATTATTAATATACAGAAGATAATATAAATGTTATATAGATATATGAAATAAATATATATGTATAGATTCTAATGTATACAAGATAATCTGCTTATTATAAAAAGGTATTTAAACACAAAAAAGTATTATGCTTATTGGCATAGTCTAGTTTAAGAAACCTTTATGTTACTGTGTTTATCTGTTTGTAAACCTTTGTGCTGATTATTGTAAACTTATTTCAAATGTATCAATTATTTTTCATATCATTAATAGACTGTTAAGATACGCGCAAAAGCTAAATGGCAAAATATCCACAACAGAGATTAAATATATGTTGCAGAGGCCACATTATATTAGACTGAAAATATATGAAAATATAGCCCATTTAATAAGGAATGTTAAATTACAAACGAATTTTGTAAAACTATAACGGCTACATGACCAAGAGGAGTTTTATTATAGTAATGAGTAGTTGAAGGATGATAATTTTACACTAGACATTAGTGTATGGATATGAACCTGTGTGCAAATTGTACCATAGGGCACTTATGTAGAGTGGAATATGTGGCTAGCGATTTTCTAGTGAAACTCGCTAATGTTATTTATTTTAGTGGACCATTATAGCGTGTGAGCATATATTAAATGTAGTGTATAGAATTACAGTATCTAGGTAAAGAGATGAATATGATGTATACAAAATATTGTTACAAAATCGTTTATAAATGTAATTGTTTTACTATTGATATATTTATTGTATTGAGAGATGTTTAAATGATGAACTTTTCAAGAGTCGAACCAATGTAAAGAGCGATAACATAATCCCAACTAGTTATAAATTTATTTTTATTGTACCTATGATAGGTGAAACAATAGAAACAGGAGTAAAGTTTCGGATATGTAACTTTTGATAACTAGCTCATGGTCTCAATAATCAAGAGTTTCCTGCTGATAAACTAAAGTTTTCAATCAGTCTTTCACATAAGTTCTTTTGTAACCCTTCATGGTGTAATGGTTACCTTACTAGTTTCATATATCTAAGGTTGTGGGTTCAAACCCGGTGGAAGACGATGGATTTCATTCAGTCGTAAAAATCCTTAGCATGGCTTCCTTCGGAAGGGAAGTAAAGCCGTTGGTCCCGTGTCGTAGATTTATGCCACGCAAAAGAACCTCAAGCATGATAAATAGACCTCTGAGCAAAATTAAGCAGGCTTTCACGCCCAGTATAGAGCATGGGTTTAAAGAGCATCCATAAATAAAAAACTCCATTTCATTTCATTATCTACATAAGTTCTTTGACCACACTATCGACATATGATTAGTGACCACTAGAAATTAGAGTAAGAATGGCAGATGTCATAAAAAGTTTTGGTGAAACCTCGCATGAAGAAATATACGAAATAATGGAAAGTTTGAAATCATAAAATACTAATAGAAGCAGATAGACTGTAAAGAAGCAATTTAACAATTTCTGTTAGTTCTTTATTACTATGCAAGTTATACTATTTATAATAATCCAGTAAACTTCAGAAGGTTATGAATGGCAAAAATAAAACTAAAATAACTTTATATATTGCGTGAGTAATTGGCCATATATTTATTCTAACTGCTGTTTTGTATTATTCGTTAAAATAGTCAAACGACATCTAAACCGAGATTGTGTTATTCCTTAGATAAAATCACTCGTGATTTTTAGCCGCTCACGTTTTCTTCGGAATAACACAACCTCTTGTTAAATGTCTTATAACAATGCTGAATTATCTGAAATGTTTGTTGTCTGACACGTTAAAAATACTATCGATACCATTTTTGATCCTATTGCTGAAATTGTAAACGCTTTTGAAGATAAGGAGTGTCATATAATTATGGCTTATGATCTAAGAGAGGGTTTAGAAATTATACGGTATAAACTTTACTATTATGGTGTTTGGAGCACTTCCCCCTAAAGCCTTTTAAATCCTAATTAATTGCATATAAACAATGTGTTAAAACTAGTGTGGATGAATAGGATTTCAAATATGTTAATATGGGTGTGGCCTAGGATTCAGTATTGGGCTCTACATTGTTTAGTGCTCATGGTTTATGATTTACTGAAAGAGAGTAATGTTTCTCATATCCCTAATTAATGCTGACGATACATTTTTGGTATAAATCCTAATTTATGAAATATTAAATCAATGATGCAATATGTTATAGAACATGCTAGTACCTAATGAACTAGAATAAAACAAAAATTATTATTTGCAAATCAAATGTGCTTGCTCAGATATGGTTTATACGAAAAATATTATATATTTGTTAAACTATTGTTGTAATTTGAAAAGGATGTTTTACTATGTAAGTTTGTAAACTTAAACTTTACAAACCAACTTAACAATATTTAGAAGCGAAATTTTATAGCGTTTACAAGTGTTTTGTTTCACAATAAAACATTAATTCCACAAATTGTAATTTGTGTATATAAAGAAAGAAGTTGTAGCAGAAAATCCAATCGATTAGTCACTCGTCGTCAGAGAACTTTCCCAGAAAATTCAAGATATACATTTTATTTGTCATGTATATATCTTAAATATAAGAGATGTTAATCAAAATCCTTAAGGCAATTTTTAAGAAAAACAAAATTTTCGAAAATGTTTCCATGTAAAGGGTATTTGGGGTGAGGGAATTTTCTTGAAAATCTTCGTGTCGCATCCTTGGAAGATACCAAACTTAAATACCAAATTATGTTGTCCACAAACACACATACATGCAGACACCCACGGACCTTTTTCTAAAAATGTATGTTTTTGGATTCATAGAGTCCTAAAACATGCTTTTCCGGTAAAATTTTTATCGATTTTCTTAGTGGAATACAATACTTCCTCTATACATTATGTATACATGTAGAGAAAGTAATAATTATTTCTTGCAGCTTCTTTCTGTCTTATTTTAGTAAGAAAATGTAAATGGCGTGTTATTTATGGACGCTCTTTAACTGCTGTGGTTCTCAGCGTCCCATTCTATATTGGGCGTGAAAGACCGCTTAATTTTGCTCAGAAGATTCTCTATCAGGCTTGAGGTTCTTTTACGTGCCGTAAATCTATGACACGAGACCAACGGCTTTACTTCGCTTCCGAAGGAAGCCATGCTAAGGATGTTTACACCCGAAAAAAATCATCGTCCTCCGTCGGGTTTGAACCCGTGACCTTGGGATTTAGTAAGAGGTACATACACAAATTTGAATAAAATACTATGGCTCTCCGTTACTCAAAGAAAAATAATTACGTATTTGGTACAAAAACAATAAAATTCAGAATAGTAGAATTGGAGTTCTTGTTTTATTATTAATTTAACAGTTATAATTATAATAATTGATGTAATGCGGCCAACAGATAATTTTTTTTTAATCTGAACAGAGCCAATCGGAAGATACTGATCTCTTGTTGAAACACTGATAAGAGAAAGTGTCATAGAACACATTGTGTTCCCACACTGAACACATATTCCAATGAGAAAAAATCTGATGTGTTACACTCACATGACTTTCTCTAGCTACTCTACAAACGAACTTCTTACGAAAGATAACTCTTCCTCCAACACCATGCTAATCGAGAAAAACATTAGCAGAATGTTATTACTTAGTTCTTTATAAGTAGACTGGAATTAGGGAATGTATAAAGTGATAGTCAAGTGTTTTAAAAGCTGTCTGTATGCGATTGTCATTGCAAACCGCTTCTTTGCTTGACCAGGAGTTGAATAAAAGAAACACACATACACTTCCGTCTGAGAAAAGTAGAAGTACCTCACAATTGAAACCAATAATAAGGAATACCTCGAAAACGCCAAACTACACGAAAAAAGTATATGACATAACTTGTGTATTTTAACAAGATCTACATTTTTTGTATAGTAAGTTTTTGTCTATCTCTTATGGTTGACTAGTTATGCTAAATTAAGTAAAATGCATTCAGAATAAACAGGTCTTTAGAAGCTATTCCCAGAAAATGCAATATATACATTTTATTTGTAAAAGGAATGGCTTTAATATGTGGTATTTTAATCAACATCATTAGAGCCATTTTTTAAGAAAAATCAAATTTTGGAAAATGTGTCCATATAAAGGGTAGTTAGGGGTTGGGGGATTTTCTTGAAAACCTTCGTGTCGCATCCTTGGAAGACACCAAACCTAAATACCAAGTTTGGTATTTAACCGCCTTTTCGTTTTTGGGATATACTGCCCACAGAAACACACACACACACACACACACAGGCAGGCACACACACAAACACACACACACACACACACACACGGACCTGTTTCTAAGAATGCTTCTTTTTTTTTTTTGATTCAGGGGGTCCTAAAAACATATATTTCCGGTGAAATCTCGACATCGAATTTTTAGGTGAAATACAATACTTCTCTATTTCTATGTACATTGTACACACTGGGCTAGAGAAGGTAAAAACACAGCTCAATGTAAAACAGTGTAAGTCTAACTTTAGATATAGTCTATATGAAATGTACATAGTAGACAGAGAATTTTTATTTCACACACAAATATGATACTGAGATTTAATGAGCGAAAAAAGAGAAGACATTAATAGATACCTGGTGTCTGTGTGTGCGGGTGGGGGGCAGCAGAACCTAAAAACGAAAAATTCGTTAAAACATCAATTTGTATTTAACTGAAAGATCTTCCAAAGATGGGACACAAAGCTCTTGAGGGAAATCCCCCATCCCAACGACACTTTACATGAAATATTTTTCGAAAATTGTAATTTTCTCAAAATTTGCTGTAGGAGTTTTTACTAAAATACCGTAAGTTTAAGATATTTACACGAAAAAAACTGTACATCTTGAGTTTTCTGGGCATAGCCTCTCAACAACTCTTCATTCTGTATAACTTTTCTATAAGAGATAGACAAGAACTTACTACACAAATAATAAAGATATCGTTAAAACAGCGTGTCATACACGGTTTCAATTTTAAATAAAGCTTTTATCAAACGGAAGTCAGCTTTCTTTTCATATCATTTGGTTTACTAACGGGCATGCAAAATTAAACCTAGTTTAAATTTTCTCATTGCGACCAGGTCTTAAAAGATTTGGCTATCGCTTTAGCATAACGTAGATTGAAGAATAATTCTTTATAAGAATAGTTTGCAGAAAAGGTGTACAAAGTCACGTGAATTGAACACGTCAGAGTTTTTAAGAAAGAATTAAATTGCATAACAGGATGGAAAAAACAGTCTACGCACATTCTTAACAATGCACAATAGATGCACAAGTAGGAAAATAAATAAGGGCAGCTATAACCCAAATATCAGGATATATGTTTATATACATATATGTGTATATATAAAATAAAGTAGCTTAATTTTAAATATTTGAGAGGAATGAATAAGAACAATAGTAACATGTATATAACTTCACATAAATGAATAGCATTTAAATTAGTTAACACATATGTATTATTCAAAAAGCCTTCAAATTTTCCATTGTTGGTAAACAATGTGAGTCAAACCAAATTCATTACTTCCCTTACATTAAAAAACTACGATAAATAGCCACACGTTCCGCGAGAATATGCATACCTCTAATACTTAAATGCAATTGCATTAATAATAATAATAATAATAATAATATATTTAAACTACCATAGCTCTTATTTATGAGCGAGGGAAAATATCTGATGTGTTACAATCAGATTACTTTCTCCACCCATTCTTCAACAAACTATTCTTGAAAAAAACTGATGTGTTACACTCAAATGACTTTCTCTAGCTGCCCTATAAAAACTTCTTACAAAAGATTCTTCTTCTTTCTAAACAATGCTAAACGAGATAAATATTAGCAGAATATTCTTGCTACTTAGTTCCTTATAAGTAGAGGGGAACTAAAGGAATGTGCTATGCTAAAGTGATAGTTAAATGTTTTAAAAGCTGTCATACAATTGTCATTACAAATCGCATCTTTGCTTGGCCAGTAGTAGAAAAAAAGAAAAATGGACAATTTCTGTCTGGGAAAAGTATCAGGATTTTACAATTGAAACTAATAATAAGGAATGTCTTGAAAACAGAACTCCACGAAAAAAAATTACATGACATAAATCGTGTATTTTAAAGCAGTAATTTTTGTCCTATTTCTACCGTTTACTAGTTATGCAAAATTCAGCAAAATTCATCGAGAATAAATAGGTCTTCAGAAACCATTCCCAGATAATTCAAGATATACATTTATTTGTGATGGAAATTACTTTAACATATGGTATTTTAATCAGAATCGTTAGAGCCAGTTTTGAGGAAATCAAAATTTTCGAAAAAAGTTCCATATAAAGGATATTTGGGGTGGGGGATTTTCTTGAAAATCTTCGTGTTGCATCCTTGGAAGATTCCAAACTTAAATACCAAGATCTTAAATACCACACGGACCTTTTTCCAAAAATGCTTTTTTTGGATTCAGCGGGCCCCAAAACACTCTCTTTTTTTCCTTCTCCTTAAGGAAGCAAGTAATGGCCTTTCTGCTAATTTTTTCTCGGTTAGTAGTAAATAAATACAAAAATAAGCTTTTTAACAATAATTTATGGTAAAGGTGTAGAGAAAGTCATGTGAATGGAACACATGAGGTTTTTTTAAACAAAAAGAATCGTAACTATAAGGTGAAGGGTTTGCCACTGAGCTTTCGGGAATCGTTGTCTTAGAGAATTTGCCAGATATTTGCTGCACACAGTTACAAAGACTCATATAGTCAGCCTTTATACATATTTGACATAGCTACGTTTAGCATTACAGGAAAAGGGAGCATGCTGTGCAAGACATATTTGTGATTTCACGAAAGCAAGTAGTGTGAGAGATTTACGAGGCCCCCTGTGGAGAGATATTAATATCGAACAGCATGTCATAAATAACATTTTGAAGAGCGGTAGTTGTGATAAAAATTCGGAAGGGGATGGCAGTCTTTTTTTTTTTTAATGTCAATACAAGGGTTTCCCTAATAATCAGAATGCTAGGTACATTTTATCGTGGACAGAGGGAGCGTTCAGTGCACCTACACATCATCCTCTGCCGTATTGGTAACCGCTTTCAACAGCAGGCCACAAAAACCACCGCAACCGGGATAGCAAATCCCTACTCCGCGCCGGGCAGAACTAACAAAAGCAAAACAGCACCAAACTATCTTCACATGCCACAAGTAAGCCCATGAACAGATCTCGTATACATTTCATGTGCATAATAGATTCAACAGAAACATCGAGCGAGGTGCCGAGGCAGTAATGTGTCCAATGACGTCTCGGGTTCTATCCCAGGCGACGCCCACTGTGATCTATGGGTTTTTCGGGTTTCCCCGGGTTCGGTAGGTGAACTCTTAATTGTTTTCTTATTTACCATTATTTTCTTTCTATAATTTTACCTTTATTCCTTTTCCTTCTCATCTTTCAGGTGTGCTTCTAGGTTCGATGTATGGATGGCGGGTGTAGCTAACGAGATAGACAGGCCGCGGCGCGTAACTGAGTTACGTAGTAATAATAGTCTTAAACATGGACAACAGTGAAAAACTTCTTCTCAGGATGTCAGCAGGTAAGTTTTGGGTTAATTCCCAAACGTTCAACAACGTACTCTGTCGCCATCATCAGGGAACTTGAGGCAACCGACCGACATTATTGGCTGAGTGAGGTTCAGCCAGTGCTTTTGCTGCGTGCCCAACCTCAACCGGGTTTTACGGCAGGGGATTTATTTCCGGATGGGTTTTAAGGATGAGCAGCATGTTGCTCCCCAGCAACTGTTCTTAGGATGCAGCTACCCTTCTGCACCTCTGGTGTAAAAGTATTCAAAGATTTAATAATAATGATTTTATATATTGCAGGTTGGAAACTTTTGAAACCAGTCATCTCTTGGTGTGGTAGAAATGCAGCTCAGCTTTTGCTCGGTAATATCTGATGTGCCCATAAGCCATACAGGGAACCCGCTAACGCCTGAAGTGGCGTACTCTTGGATCATATTCACCAAAAGACCTACCAGGGTGCTCTGATGTTGAGTCAAATTTTCGCAGAATTTTGTGACCCGGATCTAATTTCGTCCTCCACATTTGGAAGTAAGGGAGCCTCGTTTAGCAGCCTCACAGAGAAGGCACGGCCAACAGAATAGATGGGTCGGAGTCCTCTATTCTGAGCTCATTGTAGTAGGAGCAGCTAGCTGTCTGCAGCCATGCCCCAGGCTTCACAGGCGTACAGCATGTGGGGGACCATCAGCGCTCAGAAAAAGTGTATCTTCAGGCGAACCGGCATCCCGGACTTCAACAAAGGATACAGGGAAGCGATTGTCCCCTGTACCTTGGCCGATCTGGAGGCAAAATCCCTGCGCCGTATTTATGCCTGCTGATGAAGGCCAAAGACCGTCATTGGACGGCTACTAGCTAATGGGATTAAGGAGGACGGGGCAAGGATTGTAAATTATAGGTAGCCAGGTTTTGCAGATCTCCATGATTAACATTTTTTTTTTTTTTTTTTTTATGTGTATTGGTTGATTTTTCTATTACCTTGGTGTGCAAAAAAGCTATCTTATGAGGAAGGCATGGATTTTTTCGTGCCTTAGCATGGCTTTCTTCGGAAGGAAAGTAAAGTCGTTGGTCTCGTGTCATAGGTTTACAGCACGTGGGGCGGTAGGGTTCGTGTCCCGGGTGCGGGTTTTGATTAGTGGGAATGGTGTAGGTTTGAGTTGGCTTAGCTCAGGGTTGTTGTTAGCATGGAAACTCTTTCAGGTTGTGGTGAGACACAAGTGCTTTATTAATTGAGTCCGGCCTTTTTCCGCCGTAGAACACACGTGTATACTTCTTAATTTGTTACTGTGACGTTACTCTTTACTCGCCCGCTAATGTTATTGTTTATTAATGTTGAGGCCGTGCTTTATTACGTACTATGATCGGCCTTAAAATCACTTACTTCCGCCATAACTAAGGATTACACCACGCACTCAAATACCACATCTTGGTCGTGTGGGGGTTTTTCGTCAAGTGCCTCACAATTAAAATGTCGCCTGTTCGGCTCCATCACGAATTCTAAATTTCACATCTTGGTTGTTCGGAGGTCCTTCCACCAACTGCGGTGCCATAAGTAGTTAAAGCGGGCGTTAAACACTACAAAAAAAAAAATCAAGTGCCTTACACTGTCGTCTGAACAGCGGAGAGCATTGTCTTGCTGTGTCCTGTTAGTTACCCTTGGGCAGGGCATTCTCGCCCCTTTCCCTCGGGTCAATGCACGTAGCCGGTATCTTGTACCCCGAGCTTGTGCCTTATACGTGTTAAAAGTTTTTCTACCCTTCTAAAGGAATACGCTAGCTAAAGTGATAGTCAAATCTTTTAAAAGCTGTCACCATCCAATGAAACTGAAATCAGGTTTACTTTGCATCGCGAGAGGTAAAATAAAAGACATATGAAACGAATGACGAGTTACCATTTGAGAAAAGTTTTACATACAGGTGTATATAAATAAATATCGGGGTTTTAACTCTTTATAATATTTATTACATTCAACTTACAGCTATGAATGATATGTCAAATGAAAAAGCAACTCAAACAGTTTTACCAAGAACCTTATAAATGTTCAATGTGACTACCCTTTGTCACAGGGCACACATCAAGTCTATAGCCGAGTTCTTCCCAAACTTTGATAAGTGTGTATTCAGTAATTGTAGCAACAGCTGCTTCAACCCGGTTTCTCAATTCAGGGTGGTCAGCTGGTAGCGGAGGCACGTACACACGATCCTTGATGAAGCCGCAAAGGTAAAAATCGCATGACGTTAGGTCAGGAGATCGTGGAGGCCATGCATAGCAAGCCTTGTCATTGGGGCCCTTGCGGCCTATCCAGCGCTCGGGTACAGTGACGTTCAACCAATCGCGTACTTCGTTATGCCAGTGATGTGGCGCACCATCCTGCTGGAAAATTAAGTTCTCTGGCTCATTTTCTTCCAACTGAGGGAAGAGCCGTTGCTCTAGTGTAACAAGGTAAGAAATGCCAGTTACAGTACGTTCACCAAAAACGAAAGGCCCATAAACTTTTCGCCGGGATACGGCACAAAAAACATTCAGTTTAGGGGAATCTCGTTGCATTTGCACCATATCGTAAGGATTTTCTGAGCCCCAGATGCGCACATTATGAGTGTTAACATGTCCACTAAGGTGAAAGGTCGATTCATCACTGAAGACAACACGATCCACAAAATCTTCATGAACAACATGTCGTTTGCGAATTTGGCACGTAATCCGTGTTCTGTCGGCTTTAGAGCCTGTAATAACTGTAAACGGTAAGGACGTAGCTGTAAGCGTTTTTTTACAACTTTCCAAACAGTCGACACAGGAACTAGTAATTCACGACTAGCCTTCCGGACTGATTTCTTTGGGCTTCGAGTGAACGACTCTCTCACTCGCTCAACAGTCTCTTCACTTACTCCTGGTCGTCCCGTGCTCTTCCCTTTACAAAGGCAGCCGGTATCTTCAAACTGATTATACCATCTACGTATGTTTTTATCACTAGGAGGATCACAACCGAACTTACTACGGAACGCACGTTGCACAGTAACTACAGATTCGGTCTTTGCAAACTGCAAAACACTAAACGCTTTCTGTTTACTAGTCGCCATCTTTGTTACTACCGCTGTCTAGTGGATTGCGGCAGAAACATTGCACGCACATGCGCACTTGTGCCAACAAACAAAACTGAGTTGCTTTTTCATTGGACATATCATTTATAACTGTAAGTTGAATGTAATAAATAGTATAAGGAGTTAAAACCCCGATATTCATTTATGTACACCCTGTATTTTAAAATTGAAGCCAATTACAAGGAATATCTCGGAAAAGTGTAACTCAGCACAAAGATATGCAGATCTATATCATGTGCTTTAACAAGATCTACACTTTTTGTGCAGTAAGATTTTCTCTATATCATTTCGTTTACCAG
The DNA here is from genome assembly GCA_030762935.1 of Hymenopus coronatus. Taxonomy (NCBI): domain Eukaryota; kingdom Metazoa; phylum Arthropoda; class Insecta; order Mantodea; family Hymenopodidae; genus Hymenopus; species Hymenopus coronatus. The sequence goes on from CM060898.1 coordinate 87,746,382, forward strand.
ATATGCAAAAGTCCTTCAGAATGAAAAGGTATTCAGAAACGTCAAGATATACATTTTATTTGGCATGTAAGTATCTTTAATATAAGGTATATTTCAAAATATTTAAAAACATTTTTGACAAAATCGAAATTTCCGAAAAATGTTCCACATATTGTTTGGAGTGGGGTATTTTTATGAAAAATTCATGTTGCATGCATGAAAGTTTTAACCTTTTACTAAAGAGAATTTATTGACTCAAGAGACCTCAAAACATGTATTGCGGCTGAAATTACATCATATTTTTGGGAAAACTACAACTCCCTCTCTATGTAATATGTGCTACCAGAATATGTAGAGATCTCCTTATTACTTTTTCCAGACGTACTATACATAGCGCATAGGGGAAGAATTTTAATCCAGCCAAAAACTCGATACTGAGATTTCACGGAAATATAAAAAGAGTACTTTTAGAAAAATTTCCGTGAGTGTGTGTGTGTGTGGGGGGGGGGTAGCCAAGTTCAATACCAAACTTAAATTTAACTTTATTACTTTCCAAAGGATACGACACGAGGATTTTCAAGGGAATCCACAACTTCCAACTGCTCTTTACATGGAAAAAAGTTGAACATTTTAGTTTTCTCAACGCTGCCCAAACTATGTTTTCTGGGAACAGCACCTGAGGAAACCTTTATTCTGGATGCCTTTTCCATAAACCGTAAGAGATTGACAAAAACTTACTACTCAAAAAAATATAGATCTTATTAAAACATATAATTGATGTCTTATATGTTTCTATTTTCCCTAAAGGAACTATATGCATAGTGTATAGGGCAGGTATTGTATTCTACCCAAATATTAGATGCAATGATTTCACCGGAAATATATGTTTTGAGGTCCCCTGAGTAAAAATGCACTTTTACTGCCTCTTCACGCACTATATACGTAGTGTATAGAGAAAATATCGTATTGCACCCAAAAAATCGATACTGAGATTTTGCCGGTAAAACTGGTTTTGGGACCTCCGAATCCAAAAAAATCTGATGTGTTTCATTCACATGACTGTCTCTACATCTCTAATAAATTACCGTTAAAAAGCTTATGCTTCTATTTACTTCCTGCTAATCGAGAAAAAATTAGAAGAAATAGTCTTATTACTTGCTTTCTTGTAAGTAGAAGCGAAATAAGGGAGTACCATAGGTTAAAGTGATAGTCAAAAGCTGCTTGCTATGTGACTAAAGTCCTTTGTTTGTATGGACACGAGTTCACAAAGTCCTGTATGAGAAAGATATGTTTTTTATAGCTGAAACCAAAAACAAGGAATATCTCAAAATCAATTAACTCCACGAAAAAATGTTATGTAATATAAATTGTGTGTTTTAAAGTGCTCTGTATTTGTTGTGTGATAAGTTTTTGTCCATCTCTTACGGTTTAGCAGTTATGCAAAATTCCGTAAAATTGACCCAGAATAAGGTAGTCTTCAGAGGCTATTCTCAGAAAATTCAAAATATACATTTTATTTATCTGGTAAATATCTTTAATATACGATATTTTAATCAAAATCGTTAGAGTCATTTTTTAGAAAATCAAAATTTTCGAAAAAAGTTCCATGTAAAGGGTAGTTTGGGGCAGGGGGATTTTCCTCAAAATCTTTGTGTCGCATCCCTGGACAAAACTAAACTTAAATACTAAGTTTGGTATTTTACCGGCTATTAATTTTTGAGTTATCGTGTTCACAGGCACACGGACACACAGACACAGACACCGACCTTTTTCTGAAAATACTTTTTTTGTATACAGGGGACCCTAAAACATATATTTCCGGTGAAATCTCGGTATCGAATTTAGAAAAAGATCAGTATGTGTGTGTTTATGTGGACAGCATATCTCAAAAACGAAAATACCGTTAAATACCAAACTTTGTATTTAAGTTTAATATCTTCCAAGGATACGACCCGAAGGTTTTGAAGAAAATACTCCCACCACAAACTATCCTGCACATGTAAAAATTTTTGACAATTTTGTTTTTCTCAAGAATTGCTCTAACGATTTCAATGAAAAACTCTGAAGTGTTCCATTCACATGAATTTCTCTACATCTCTGCAACAAATTATTGTTAAAAAGCCTATGCTTCTATTATTTCATATTAATCGAGAAACATTAGCAAAAATAGTCTTATTACTTGCTTCCTTGAAAGTAGAAGGGAAATAAGGGAGTACCATAGGTTAAAATGATAGTCAAAAGATAGTTGCTATGTGTCTGAAGTTTCTTTGTTTGTATGGTTAAGAGTTAACAAATTCCTGTATGAGAAAAGCATAAGTTTTTCAAAGCTGAAAACAAAAAACAGGAATATCTAAAAAACTATCAGTTTCACGAAAAAAATGCAGATGACATGTATTGTGTGTTTTATCCTGACCTACATTTTTTTGTGAAGTGAGTGTTTTGTCTATCTCTTACGGTTTACCAATTATACAAAATTCAATAAAAATCATCCAGAGTAATGAGGTGTTAAGAGGCTATTCCCAGAAAATTCAAGACATATATTTTATTTGGCAAGTAAATATCTTAAATATAAGGGATTTTAATCAAAATCGTTAAGAGCATTTTTAAGAAAATCAAACTTTTCGAATTTTTTCCATGTAAAGGGTAGGGGGATTTTCTTGAAAATCTTCGTGCCGCATCCTTGAAAAATATAAAACTTAAATACCAAGTTTGGTTTTTAACGGTCTTTTCGTTTCTGAGCTATGCAGCCCATAGACACACACACACGCAAATACACTCAGACAGACACATACACACGAATATTTTTCTAAAAATGTTTTTTTTTTTTTTTAGAGGGTCTCAAAACATATATTTCCGGTAAATCTCGGTATCGAATTTTTGGGTGCATTACAACACCTTCTCTATACACTACGTACATAGTATGTGTAGAGAAAGTAATACCACTTATTGAAGCCATTTCCATCAGAAACAAAGATATATCTTGGTATTTCTGAGAATAGCTTCTGAAGATCTGTTGATTCTGGAAGGATTTTACTGAATTTTGCGTAACTGTTAAACCGTAAGAAATAGAAAAAAACTTACTACACAAAAATTAGATCTCATTAAAACACAGTCTATCATATGCATTATTTTCGTGCAGTTGGCCGCTCTCGATATATTCCTTGATATTGGATTGTTTTAAAATACTTAAACATTTCTCATGCGGGTTCTTATCATATTTTGGCCACGCAAAGAAACGGATTTCAGTTCCACAGCAACCACATTTTAAAACATTTGACTGTCGGCTTAGCCAAGTGTATTCTCTTATTTACCTTCTACTTACAAGGAAATGAGTAATACGACCGTTTCTACTAAACATAATCTCATTTACCATGAAGTCGATAGAAGAATAAGCTTCTTAACATTAGTTTTTTACAAAGATGTATAGAAAGTCATGTGAATGGAAAAAAGTCCCGTGTGTGTATCTGTGGACAGCATAGCTCAGAAATGAAAATTCTGTTAAATACCAAACTTGGTAGTTATTTTGGAATCTTCCAGGGATGTAACACGAAAACTTTTCTAAAACGGAACAACGCTGAGCGCCCCGAGCCTTAATTGTTCACATAGCGATGAGCTTTTAAAAGATTAGACTATCAACTTAGTCTAATGTATTTCCTTATTTTCCTTCTAGTTACAAAGAAGCAAGTAATAAGACCTATGTTAGTAATGCTTACCTCTATTAGCACGAAGTAGATAAAAGAATAATTTTTGTAAGATAGTTTCTATATGCTTTTCTTATACGAGAATTTGTCAATTTATAACCATACAAACAAAGGAATTTTAATCACATAGCAACGAGCTTTTAAAGGATTTGACTATCGCTTTAGCTTAGTGAACTCCCTTATTTCCCTTCTGGTTATAAGGAAGAAAGTAATAAGACCACCGCTGCTGGTCACCTTCCATTGTGTATGCCCAAGGTTGCGGGTTGAAACCCGGAGAAGGTCGATGGATTTTTAGGACATAAAACCCCTTAGCATGGCTTCCTTCGGAAGGGAAGTAAAGCCGTTGATCTCATGTGTAGTAGATTTACGGGGCGTAAAAGAACCTCAAGCTTGATAAAGAGGCGTCAGAGCGAAATTAAGCGGCCTTTCACGCCCAGTATGGAATGGGACGCTAAGAACCACGGCAGTTAAAGAGCATCCATAAATAAAACTCCATTTCATTCTCATTTCTGCTAATGCTATCTCGATTGGCATAGAGCAGATAGAAGAACAAGCGTTTTAAGGATAATTCCTCACAGAGATGTGCAGAAACTTATATGAAGTGAACACATCAGATTTTTAATCTCTCTATACGTACTATGTACATAGTGTATAGAGAAGGTATTGTATTGCATCCAAAAATTCGATACCGAGATTTCACCAGAAATATATGTTTTGAAACCCCCTGAATCCAAATTTTTTTTTTATAAAAATGCCCCTGTGTATGTCTGTCTCTGTGTGTGTATGTGTGTATGTCTTTGGGAGGCATAGCTCAAAAACGAAGAACCGTTAAATACCAAACTTGGTATTTAAGCTTGGTATCGTCCAAGAATGCGACATAAAGATTTTCAAAAAAATCCCCCCACCCCAAGCTATGGAACTTTTTTCAAAAATGTTCATTTACTTAAAATGGCTTTAACGATTTTAATTAAAATGTCGTATATTAAAGATATTTACCTGGCAAATAATATGTATATCTTGAATTTTCTGAGAATAGCTCTGAAGACTGCTTTATTCTCGATGAATTTTACGGAATTTTGCATAACTAATAAACCGTAAGAGATGGAAGAAACTTAAAACACCAAAAATGTAGAGCACTTTAAAACACACAATTTATGTTATATAATTTTTTTCGTAGAGTTGATCCTTCTTAAAGTATTCCTTGTTTTTGGTTTCAGCTTTGAAAAACATACTTTTCTCATACACGAATTTTTCAACTTCTGTCCATACAAACAAAGCAATCAGGTTTTGACTATCACTTTAACCTATGGTACTTCCTTATTTCGCTTCTACTTGCAAGGAAGCAAGTAATAAGACTATTTTAGCTATTTTTTTTTCTTGATTAGATGAAGTAAATAGAATAATTTGTTGCAGAGATGTGGAGAAACTTATATGAATTGAACGTATCATATCTTTTTATTCAAGAGACTCTAAAGTCTATTTCCAGTGAATCGAATTTGGGCCGAATATAATATCTTTCCAACCTATTGTGTTCGTGGTAGAGAAAATAAAGGGTAGGGATGAGAAAATTGATGCTAAACCATAGCTCCGCCCTTCTGTACAAGTTTTAAAAGTTGATTGTCTTATATATCAATGAAACCCCTCTGCAAATTTGAATATCAAAGCACAAGAGATTTACAGAGATCTGGGGAACAACTAATTTAATCTGTTATTCTCGCAACTCCGTCCCTGCTGTTTTCAGTAACTAACTTTAAAACATTATAATACAAAAAAGTTGTCTGTCCTCGCTTACCCACCCCAGCAGACTTACCAATTTCGGGACGCCGGAAATGCAAAACAAAGAAACGAAGGGAATATGAAACGAAAGGGCCGTGTGCGAATAAAAATATAAATTAATACCGTTTAATTAATGCTTAGCCGAGACCTGCCTTTTCGACCCTTCCGGTGACTGCGCGCGTATTTTGCTGACGGGCGGCAAAAAGAAGGGGGTTCAAAACGATTAGTGGAGTCGGGTTTGAATTAATAGTCACCGACCAGACAGTTTCGAACTACTCGGTAGCACTCTTGTTCTGATTCCCCTATTGTTCTTCTGTTTTCCTACTCTGCCTAATCACAATCGTGCAAGTCACCGACCAGACAGTTTCGAACTACTCGGTAGCACTCTTGTTCTGATTCCCCTATTGTTCTTCTGTTTTCCTACTCTGCCTAATCACAATCGTGCAAGTCAATTTCCAGAAGTTATCCACAACAAGCCCAAACGTTCTTAAGATGTTCTTTTTTTCTTCAAAAGGTATTTAAATGTTTTCTTTCTCTACAAGTAGTATGAACGTCTATATATAACACAGTATTCCACCCAAAATTTGATACCATATTTAATATGAAATGCTTTTTTGATGAGCCCTCAATCCAAGAAAAGGATTTTTGCTTTTTCTACACGCACAATGTATATAGTGTGCAGAGGAAGTATTGTATTCCAACCAAAAATTCTATATTGAGCTTTCAATGGAAATATATATTTTGAGGTACCCAGGGTCTAAAAAGAAAGCACTTTTAGGAAAAGGTCTCTGTGAGTGTCTGTGGACAGCCTAGCTCAAAAACTAAAAGATCGTTAAACACTAAACTTGGAATTTAAGTTTGATATCTTCCAAGAAAGCGACAAGAAGATTTTCAAGAAAATCCCCCACCAAACTACCGTTTACATAAAAAAAAATTGAAAATGTTCTTTCTCAAAAATAGCTCCAACGGTTTGATTAAAATATCCTATATTAAAGCGATTTACGTAACAAATAAATTATATGTCTTGAATTTTCTGTGAATAGGTTCTGAAGATCTATTAATTGTGGATGAATTTTTCTGAATTTTGCACAACTGCTAAACCGTAAGAGATTCACAAAAGCTTACTATACAAAAAATATTGATCTCGTTAAAATACACAATTTATGTCATATACATGTTTGTTGCAGCATTGACAGTTTCCGAGCTATTACTTGTTATTGGTTTGAATTTTAAACTACGCGTCTTCTCAAACGTGGTCATCATTCGTTTCATCTCTTTTTGTTTTTCTGGAAATGCAGAACGAACTAAACTTCAATTGTTTACATATTAATCGGTTTTTTAACGATTTGACTATCGCTTTAGCCTGGTATATTACTTATTTCCCTTCTACTTATAAGGCACTAAGTAGTAAGATCACTGTGTTAACGTTTATCTCGTTTACCATGATGTAAATAGAAGAAGAATATTTTCTAAAAATTGCTTGCAGAGCTGGTAGAGAAAGGCATGTGAATACAACGCATAAGAACTTTTAGTAAAAGGTCTGTCTAGTGTGGTGTGGTGTATGTGTGTGTGTGTGTGTAGCATAACTGAAAAACTAAGAGCTGAAAAATACTAAACCTAGTATTCAAGTTTAGTATATTTTAAGTATGCGTTACGAAAACTTTCAGGAAAATAGAATAAGAATACTTTACATGCAACTCTGTATTAATCTTCATTAAAACGCCATTAAATATATGCATGCAAATTAAATGTGTATCCTGAATCTTTGAAGTTCTTTTCACTCTGAATGATTTTTACCGTACAAAAATTTTCTACACTTGACCTCGTTAAAGCACACAATTTATGTCACATTCTATAATGTATTTAGCTTTAGTCTAATGCATGCTATTATATCTTTTCTACTTACAAGGATAATTTCTGCTAATACTTATCTCAGTTAAAAAAAAGTAGAGAGAATACATCAAATTAATATTCGTTCGGTGTCGTTTCAAAACAGTATGTGCATATATTACAGTTAGAAGTCAGGAAGTTAAAACCCGGAGGAGGACAATGGATTTCTTCGGACGTAAAAATCTTCGGAAGGGAATTTAAGCCGTTGGATCCGTGGGGTAGATTTACGGCACGTAAAAGAACCTCATGCCTGACAAAGAGGCCGGTGAGCAAAATTAATTGGCGATGGAACGCTGAGAGCCACAGTAGTTAAAGAGCGTCTATAAATGAAACTCCATTTCATTTTCCTAAAATCAGAGGTAGGAGTTGAACATCAAGCGAACACAATGTAATTAAACAATTTAGATTTACAGTAACGCTAATACATAATACTGTCTGTTGGACTAGTGCTAAGTCAAATAAATAAACAAAAATAATAATACAAATAATCCTCCCTTGGTCCAGCCTTTCTACTGTATCTTCCTCTCTCCTTTCACCTCTCCAACAAAAAAGAAAAAAAAAAAACGAGTCAGGAGTACACCCAGTGCTGAGTGCAGGTTGTGCAGTAGCATAGGTCAGAGTCACGTGCACAGTGGCTTCACCCCATCCACCTTCATGTGTGCTTTACCAATCGTTGAGGATAGTAGGATAAAATTGTTATATTCTTTAGGTATGAGAATATAAGGGTAGATTAATTCCGAGGGTTTCACAGTTGTGTCTTTTCAGGGTCAGCTCGCTCTATCACTGCTCCGCTAATGTGATTATTTCTTTTATCGACTTCTACCTGGGAAGTTTGTTTGATTTTGGAAGTAAACCGTTCTAAAGAGTAACAAAGGGCTGGATATCAGCCACTGTGCTCTTTCTTCACAGATTTCTCCATCATAAAACTGATGCAATAGCAAAAGAATGTAAATATTAAGGATATATGCTTATAAATACATTTACATTGTGTCTGTATTACATTCAAACAAATATAAGCAACTGCTTGACTACTTTTTCGAATAATGTGGTATTATATTGATGAATATCCGAGTTTCTTTGATCTTCCTCCATTACTCTTTATCTTTATCTTGAAAGTGTGAATGTGTGCGTGTAAACCCAAATAAAACAACCCACAGTAAAAGAACAATCACCATTGCCAGCAGCAAAGGAAAAGCCCCTAAATGACCTAAATGTTAAAAGGCAGCATATAAATGGAAACAAACAAATACAAAAATCAACAACAAAAACTACGCAGTTTTCAGGTGTACATGCAACAATTGATTACATGACTTTGGTTTAATAATGAGAACTAACCTTTAGCATAATTCGCAACCATGTTGTTAATATACCAAGTTAGGTAACTTTATTCTCTCAGTATAACATTTATATGTGACTAATTTCGAATAATTAATTCAATGATTTCAGTAATCAATACTGAGTAATAAATTATGTTCTAATCCTTCTAAACCTCTCTGGGAAGTATTGTATTCCAGCAAATAGTTCGATGTCGATATTTAACTGAAATATATGTTTTGAGGTCCTCTGAGTAAAAACATGTTTAAGGTCCGTGTTTGTGTGTGTTTATGTGTGAACAATGTAACGTAAAGTCTGTTATTAGATACCTCACTTGATATTTGAGTTATACATCTCCTATGGATATCACAGGAAAATTTAAAAAAGAAAAATCCCCAAGCCAATCATCCTTTACATAGAACATTTATCCTACATAGTGATTTTCTCAAAAATATATTTCACTAAAGTACCATATTTTTAGGATATTTTGTAACAATGCATGACTTGAATTTTCTGGGAATAGCCTCTGAAGTCCTGTTCATTCTGGATGTGTTTTGTATAACTGGTAAATCGTAATTGATAGACAAATAAAAAACTGTAGATCGCCAAAACACGCAACTTACGATGGTCAGCTGATAAGTATAGGGCCTCACACAGATATGACGCCGCTAGGCCAGTTGGACGGTAGCATCGTATAGTTTAACTGTAGACTAGCTTGCATCCATAGTTACAGGTTAGTAGCTTATTTGATTTTCGAATGATAGCATTTTAAGCAAGACAACTTTAGAGTTTTCACGAAAATGGAGATTTTGGAAAAGTGATTAAATACTTCCATTTGAAAGGCTTAACACCTAAGGCTATCAAGGAGGAAATGGACACTACATTGAAGGACCCTGCCCTTTCATATTCAATGATTAAAAGGTGGGTTGCAGAGTTTAAAATGGGACGTACGAGCCTAGTGATCAGCGTCGCTCTGGAGCCCTTGTAGAAGTAACAACTCCAGAGATCACTGAAAAAAGTCATCATTTAGTACTGGAAGACCACAGATTAAAGTTATTTGAGGTAGCAGAAGAACGTGCAGGTAATATTTTAAGTAATGTTTTGGACTTTCACAAGGTCGTACAGGATGGATGCAGCGTTTGTTGACACCTGATCAAAAGTTGCAAAGAAAAATGATCTGTTAAGAATGCGGAGCTCTATCGTAAAAATCCCAGTGAATGCTTGAGACGGCTTATTACAATGTATGAAACTTGGATACATCACTACACTCCAGAAAGTAAATCACAGTCAAAAGAGTGGATTGCGGCAGATGAACCAATTCCAAAAATGGCAAAGTCAATTTTGTCAGCTAACAAGCCTTTGGCGAGTGTTTTCTGGGAAGCACAGGGAATTATTGTTATTGATTACTTGGAAAAGGGTAAAAGTATCACTGGTGACTACTACGCAAACTTCCTGCAACGTGTGAGTGATGAGGTGAAAAGAAAAATACCTCATCTTACAAAAAAAAAAAAATCTTGTTTCATCACGACAATGCTCCGGCCCATCGTTCAGTCATTGCAAAACGAAAAATGTGCGAATTAAAGTTGGAATTACTTGAACATCCACCCTATTCGTCAGATCTAGCACCCAGTGACTACCACTTGTTCCCAAACCTCAAAAATGGTCTTGGAGGACGAAGATTTCACATCAACGAGATCATTGATATGGTAAACAACTATTTTGAGGACCTTGATAAATCGTACTTCAGAAATGGTTTAATTAAATTATAACACCGATACAACCAATGTATTAGTCTTTCTGGAGATTATGAGAAATAAAGCAACAACAAAAAAATGTTAAATGCTGTTTTCATTGAGAAGCCCGGGACTTATCAGCCGACCCTAGTATATCAAATAGTTTTTGTGGTGGAGTTAATCATTTCCGTGTTATTGGATTCAATATTTCCATACTTAAACTTTTTCCAAATAGAAAGTTGTTAGCCTTATTTTTCCTTCTTGTTAAGCAAAGAGAATAGAATTTCATAGCCCTCGGTGGTGTAATGGTTACCATGCTAACTACATATACTCAAGATCGCGGGTTCAAACCCGGCGGAGGACGATGGATTCTTTCGGGCGTAAAAATCCTTAGCATGGCTTCCTTCGGAAGGGAAGTAAAGCCGTGGGTCCCGTGTCGTAGATTTACGGCACATAAAAGAACCTCAAGCCTGATAAGAGAGGCCTCTGAGCAAAATTAAGCGGTCTTTCACGCCCAATATAGAATGGGACGCTGAGAACCAAAGCAGTTAAAGAGCGTCCATAAATAACAGGCCATTTCCATTTAGAATTTCAAAGCCCTTACATAACCACTACACTTTAAAAACGTCACTATCGCTGTATTTCCTTAATTATATTGTATTTATATAGCAGTATTTAATAAAAAAATGTTCCATTCACATGACTTTCTCTACATCTCTGCAACAAATTGTTGTTCAAAAGTTTATGCTTCTATTTACTTCAAGCTTATCGAGAAAAGATTAGCAGAAATAGTCTTATTACTTGCTTCCTTGTAGGTAGAAGCGAAATAAGGGAGTGCCATAGGTTAAAGTGACAGTCAAAAGCCGGTTGCTATGTGACTGAAGTTTCTTTGTTTGTATGGACAAGAGCTGACAAATTCCTGTATGAGAAAAGTATAAGTTTTTTAAAGGTGAAATAAAAAACAAGGAATAATTCAAAAACGATCAAATCCACGAACAAAATGTATATAACATAAATTGTGTGTTTTAACGTGCTCTACATTTTTTGTGTGGTAAGTTTATGTCCATCTCTTACAATTTAGCAATTATGCAAAATTCCGAAAATTCAACCAGAATAAAGAACTCTTCAGAGGCTATTTCCAGAAAATTCAAGATATACATTTTATTTGTCAGTTAAATATCTTTAATGTACGATATTTTAATCAAAATCGTTAGAGCCATTTTTGAAAATTTCAAAATGTTCGAGAAAAGTTCCATGTAAAGGATAGTTTGGGGTAGGGGAATTTTTTTCAAAATCTTCGTGTCGCTCCCCTGGAAGATACTAAACTTAAATACCAAGTTTGGTATATTACCGACTTATCGTTTTTGAGCCATTGTGTTCACAGACACACGGACACACACGGACTTTTTTCTGAAAATACTTTTTTTTGGATACAGGGGACCCGATGACATATATTTCCGGTGAAATTTAGGTATCGAACTTTTGGGTGGAGTGCAATACCTTCTCTATACACTATATTCATAGTACGTATAGAGAAAGTGAAAATTATGAAGCAGATTTATGTCTTAATTAACGCGCAGTATATATTAGTCAGAGCGCTATAAGAGGTAACTTTAACATATAATATATGCTGCAAAATATGAAAAACTCTGCAGTGACAGTGTAGCACTCCAAGCGGTAAACAAGATTGAAGATCCTCTCTTCTTCAATGAAGGTATTTTTATGTAACATGTAATTATTAATATCTCTTTTACGTATTGGCATAGTCTGTGGCTTTATAGCCTGCAGAATCAATCAGAAAATTTAATCACATTTGTCATTATTTAATTTGTTTTGTTCTGGGTTAATTACTACGTTGATTATAAGCATAAAACAAATAAAAGACAGAATTATTTTCTCCTTTAACTTTGGTGCATTATAAAATTTGTGTGTTTTTATCTTTAATGACAGCTGTCTCTACACTTAAAATTACAGATAACAGAACTAAAAGATTTAATGTGTTCCATTTACACGACTTTCTATACATTTCTGTAACAAATTGTTGTTAAAAAGCTTATTCCTCTCTCTGCTTCATGCTAATCACGATAAATATTAGCATAAATGGTCTTATTATTTGCTTCCTTGTAAGTAGAAGGAAAATAAAGTATTAGACTACACTATAGCGATAGTCAAAAGTTTTGAAAGCTAGTTGCTATGTGATTGAAATGCCTTTGTTTGTATGGCTAGAAATTGAAAAATCCTCGTATGAGAACATTTTTCTAAATATAAAATCAATAACAACGAATATCTCAGAAACGGTCACCTCTACAAAAAAGTGCATAACATATATTAATTATGTGTTCTAACGAGATCTACAGTTTTTGTTTAGTGGGTATATGTCTATTTCTTAAGGTTCACCAGCTATGCAAAATTCAACAGATTTATTTAGAATAAAGAGGTCTTACGAGGTTACTCACAGAAAATTCAATATATACATTTTATTTGTCATTTAAATATCTTTCATAATCGATATTTTGGTCAATCAAGAGACATTTTTGAGAAAATCAAAATTTTAGTAGACTTTTTTCCATGTAAAGGGTGATTGTGTGAGGGATTTTTCTCAAAATCTTCCTTTCTTATCCTTGGAGGACACCAAGTTTGACTTTTCGTTTTTGAATTATCGTGTTCACAGATACACGGACACATGCACACACAGTACACACACGAACATTTTTCTGAAACTGCTTATTTTGGATACAGGAGAATCCAAAAGGTCGTTTCTGGTGAAATCACGACATCGAATATTTAGGTGTAATACAATACTTTCTCTACTTACTATTTATTTAACATACTATGTGTAGAGAAAGTAAAAAGAAAGCATGAAGAGAAAATCATTGGCAATTTCGAATTTAAATCCAGAAAAAGCTCTTGAGCAGTTTCTTAAATATATATGCGAATCAGCATCCACCCAAATATTCGATACTAAGATTTCACCGGAAATATGGTTTTAGGGTCAACTGTATCCAAAAAAATTTGATGTGGCCATTCACATGATTTTCTCTACTTCTGTGTAACAAACTATTGTTAATAAACTTATTCTTCTATACACTTCATGCTAATCGAGGAAAAACTAGCAGAAATAGTTTTATTACTTGCTTCCTTGTAAGTAGAAGCGAAATATGAGAGTATCATAGGATAAAGTGAAGTCAAAAGCTGGTTACTAAGTGACTGAAGTTCCTTTGTTTGTATGGACACAAGTTGACAAATTCTTGTATGAGAAATTTACGTTTTTCAAAGTTGAAACCAAAAACAAGGAATTTCTTAAAAACGATCAACTCCTCAAACAAAAGTTATATAACATAAATTGTGTGTTTTAATGTGCTCTACGTTTTTGTATGATAAGTTTTTGCCCCTTTCTTACGGTTTAGCAGATATGTAAAATTCATCCAGAATAAAGTAGTCTTCAGAGGCTATTGCCAGAAAATTCAAGATATACATATTATTTGTCAGGTAAATATCTTTAATATATGATATTTTAATCAAAATCGTTACAGCCATTTTTGAGAAAATAAAACTTTTGGAAAAAAGTTCCATTTAAAGGGTAGTTGGGATTGGGGGGATTTTCTTGAAAATCTTGGTGTCGCATCCTTGGGAGATACCAAACTTAAATACCAAGTTTGGTATTTAACGGTCGTTTCGTTTTTGAGCTATGCTGCCCACAGACACACACAGAGACACACACACGAACCTTTTTCCAAAAATGTTTTTTTTTTTTTGATTCAGGTGGACCCAAAACATGTATTTCCGGCGAAATCTCGGTATCAAATTTTTTGTTGCACTACAATAATGCTCTATACACTATGTACGTAGTACGTGTAGAGAAAGTAAAAAAGCATTTTTAGAAAAAGGTCCGTGTGTGTCCGTGTGTGTCCGTGTGTGTCCGTGTGTGCCCGTGTGTCTGTGTGTCAGTGGGTAAAATAGCAAACTTGATATTTAGGTTCAGTATCTTCCAGGGAAGCGACATGAAGATTTTTAGAAAAATCCCCCTACCCCAAACTACCCTTTACAAGGAACTTTTTTGAAATTTTTGATTTTCTCAAAAGTGACTCGAGCGATTTTGATTAATTGTCGTATATTAAAGATATTTATCCGCCAAATAAAATGTATATCTAGAATTTTCTGGGAATAGCCTCTGAAGACTACTTTATTCTGGTTGAATTTTACGGAATTTTGTTTAACTACTAAACCATAAGAGATGGACAAAAACTTACCACACAAAAAATGTAGAGCACGTTAAAAGACACAATTTATGCCATATTCATTTTTTTTCGTGGGGTTCATCGTTTTTAGTTATTCCTTGTTTTGGTTTCAGCTTTAAAAACTTATACTTTTCTCATATAGGAATTTGTCATCTTCTGTGCATACAAACAAAGGAACTTCAGTCACTTAGCAACCAGCTTTTGACTATCACTTTAACCTATGGAACTCTCTTATTTCCCTTCTACTTACAAGTAAGCAAGTAATAAGAATATTTCTGCTATTTTTTTTTTCTCGATTACCTATAAGTAAAAACAATCATAAACTTTTTAACAAAAATTTGTTCCTGAGATGTAGAGAAAGTCATGTGAATGGATCACACTAGAGTTTTACAGATGATAAGCTTAATGTAATTATTTGCTAAAATTGACAGAAATATTTTGAGTTTGTCATGTAATCTTATTAATTAAATGTTTTCTTTAAACTTTGTGGATATTTATCTATTCGGCACGATCTTTATGATTTTACTTTCCCTACTTAGTACACAGATAGAGAAGCTATTGCGCTCCACCCAAAAAAGTCCATATCGATATTACACAGGCAAGACACATGTATCAAGAGACAGGAATTTAGAAAGTGCGTGTGTGTGAACAAGATAACTCCAGAATGAAAAGTCGGTAAAATACCAAACTTGGTATTTAAACTTAATATCTCCCAAGGATGCCACACAAGCTCTTTAGAACATTTATATTAAACATTTTCGAAAATTTTGATTTTCTCAAAGATGGACATAACGATTTTGATGAAAATATTGAAGATATTTAAACAACAAATAGAATGTATATTTTGAATTTTGGGGGGAATAGTCTCCGAAAATGTCTTCATTCTGAATGACTTTTGCATATTAGTAAACCGTAAGAGATAGAAAAATACTTATTACACAAAAAATATAGATCTCGTTAAAACACGCAACTTATGTCGCATACTACGTACAGTGTATCGATGCCAAGATTTATCCGGAAATACAGGTAGGTTTTGGGACTCCCCTGAATCAAAAAAAAAAGCACTTTTAGAAAAGGGTCCATGTTTGTCCGTGTGTGCATGTGTCTGTGTGTCTTTGGACAGCATAGCTCAAAAATGAAAAGTCCGCCAAATACCAAACTTGATAATTAAGTTATGTAACTTCCAAGGATGCGATAAAAACCCGCCACTCCCAGCTTCCCTTTACATGGAAAAAATTAGAAAAGTTTTAGTTTCTCAAAAATGGCTCTAACGATTTTGATTTAAACTTACATTTAAAATATGAAATTATAAATATATTTAAAATACTTACATGCCTCTGAAAACATGTTTATTTTGGAAGAATTTTGAGCAATTTCGCATAACTGGTAATCCGCAAAAGAAAGACTAAAGCTTGCCAAACATAAAATGTAGAGTTCGTTAAAACACACAATTTATGTTATATGCATTTATACTTTCTCTGCACATACTATGTACATAGTGTATAGAGAAGGTATTCATTTCATCAAAAAATTCTATACCGAGATTTCATCGGAAATAATTTTTTTAAGGACCCCCTGTATCAAAAAAAATTAGAAAAAGGTTCTATGTGTCTGTACGTGTGTCAGTGTATCCGTGTGTCTGTGAACATAATAACTCAAAAACGAAAAGTCGTTAAAGTACCAAACTTGGTATATGAGTTTAGTATCTTCCAAGAATGCAAAAAAAAAAAATTGAAGAAAATCCCACACTCTAAACTGCCCTTTACCTAGAAAAATGTTCGAAATTTTTTATTTATCCAAAAATGGAAGAGCTGGTTGCCATGTGGATGAAATCTAGTTCTTTGTATTACCATGAGTTGTAAAATTCCTGTATGTGAAAAGTGTTAGTATTTTAAAGCTTAAACAAAAACAAGGAATATCTAAAAAAATGGCCAAATTAAGGAGGAAAATGCATGTCATAAATTGTTTATTTAAACGAAATCTACATGTTTGTGTTGTAAGGTTTTGCCAATCTCTCATGATTTACTAGTTATGCAAAATCCAGCAAATTTCTACCGCAATAAAGAGGTCTTCAGAGGCTAGTCCCAGAAAATTCAAGACATACATCTTTTTTGTCGTGTAAATATCTTTAATTTACTATATTTTAATCAAAATAGTTAGAACCATTTTTGAGAAAATCAAAGTTTTCGACATTTTTTCCATGTAAGGGTACTTTGGAATGGGGGATTATCTCAAAATCTTCGCTTCGCATACCTAGAAGATACTAAACTTAAATACCAATTTTGGCATTTTACCAACTTTTCGTTTTTGAGCACACGGATACACACACCGATCTTTTTTTAAAAACTTGATGTGTTCTATTCACAGGACTTTCTCTACATCTCTTCAATAAATTATTGTTAAAAAGTTTATTCTTCTATTTACCTAATACTAATCGAGAAACAATCAGCAGAAAGATACTTATTACTTGCTTCCTTGTAAGTAGAAGGGAAATATGGGAGTACCATAGGCTAAAAAGATAGTCCTTTTAACATTAAACTTAGCATTTAAGTTCAGTATCTTCCAAGATTGTTACACCAAGATTTTCAAGAAAATCCTCCCCACCCCAGCTACCCTTTACAAGGAAAATTTTTCAATATTTTGATTTTCTGCAAAATAGCTTTACAATTTTGATTAAAATATCGTATATTAAAGAGAGGAAAAATAAAATGTATTTTCTGAATTTTCTATGAATAGCCTCTGAAGGCAGGTTTATTTTGATGAATTTTGCAGAGCTTTGTATAACTGGTAAACTATTAGAGATAGAAATAGTTACTTAAGAAGGAATGTAGAGTTCGTTAAAACACGCAATTTATGTTATATAGATTTTTAGATATAACTTTTTAATGGTTTCAGTTTTATAATACAGTTTTCTCATTGCAAATTTGTTAACTGCTGGCCATTCAAACAAAGAAACTTCAATCCCATAGCAGCCCAGTTTTGAAAAATTTGACTATCGCTTTAGCCTATGGTACTCGTTTATTTCACCCTGCTTATAAGGAATCAAGTAATAAGACAATTTCCGCTATGTTTTTCTCAGTTAGCATAAAGTAAATAGAAGAATAATCTTTTTAACAATAATTTGTTGCAGATATGTACAGAAAGTCATTTGACGCAAATTTTTTTTCCTTGGAGTTGACCATTTCCGAGATGTTCCTTATTATTGGTTTCCTTTTTAAAATACTAACTGTAAATTTTTACCCTAAGTAGCTTCTTTGCTAAATGCATTCCTAAGCCGATTAAGTGTTAATGACGATTTAATATTATAGCCCCTAAAAATTGTCCACTGCAATTCATTTCTCGATAAACCAAATTCTTTAAATTATGATAAATAGCAACTATTAGAGCAAACTGAACAAACTACACGACAGTCAATTTTCTAAACTTTAGCAAGTTGCTGTGTGATAAAAAAAAATGTCGCCTTCCGTGGTGTAATGATTACCATCCTAACTTCATATACCCAAGGTAGTAAGTTCAAACCCGGCGGAGGACGATGGATTTTTTCAGGCGTAAAAATCCTTAGCATGGCTTCCTTCGGGAGGGAAGCAAATCTGTTGGTCCTGTGTCGTAGATTTACGGCACTTAAAGGAACTTAAGCCTGATAGAGAGACCTCTGAGAAAAATTAAGTGGTCTTTCACGCCCAGTACAGAATGGGACGCTGAGAACTACAGCAATTATAGAGCGTCTATAAATGAAACGCCATTTTTTCGTGTGATAAAGCAAATATTATTTTTGTTTGCTTTCTCTATCTCTTATGTACAATGTACATAGTAGGTAGAGAAAGAACTGTAACCAAAACTTTGATACAGAGATTTCACCAGAATTACATACTTTCAGCTCCCCGAATCCAAAAAGAGCAATATTAGAAAAATATTAACATATGTGAGTGTGTAAACGCGGGGGACAGCATTACTCAAAAACAAAATTCCGGTTAAATATAAAACTTGGTAACCATTTTAGTTTAGAAACTTCCAATGATACGATACGAAAATACCCCAACCACCAATTACCCTTTATATAGAATATTTTTCATAATTTTCAATTTTATAATGCATTCCTCCGATTTTAATTAAATTGTCGCATATTAGTGATATTTAAATGACAAAAAAAAGTTTTTATTTTACTTTTCTGGGTTTAGTTTATAATTTAATTTTCGTTCTGGACGAAATAAACCGTAAGAGATATACAAAAAGTTATTCCACAAAAATGTAGATCTCGTTAAAACACACAATGCTAGTCATTAACAGTTTTTTTTGTAGAAGCAACCATTTCAGAGATATTCCCTGTTATTGGTTTCAATTTTAAAATACTTATATATTTTCTGAAACAGGGAACCCTCATCGTTTCATTTCTCTCTTATTTTATTCCTGTTCAAGGGAATAAAACTGAATTTTACTGACAACATCATAGGGACAACTTTTAAGACGTTTGACTTCCACTTTAGCCTTAGTATTCCATTATTTCCTTCTACTTACGAGTAACTACATAATACGGCCATTTTGGTAATGTTTATATCGATTAGCATGGTGTAGATACTTTAGATTTTGTAAGAATAATTGTTTGCGTAACGATTAGAGAAAGCCACGTGAATCAAACACATAAGATTTTTTAAAAATATGGTAATATCAAATTTGTCAGTGTTAATCTCATAGCACAGAAAGTAAAACTGAAACTTATTTGTTTTCAAGCATCATATCCGTTTTGAGTAGTGCTTAAAAGCTTGTGGATTAGGCACACAGTGGAACACAGCTTCTAGAACGCACGAGATTAACGCCGAAGGAAAACAGTGTGGACATGGAAACGACAAACAAAAAAATAGGATGGAAAAACAAAGCTCTAGGAAACCTTAATCATTTTCATTTTTGCCCGCACCAACGAGGTACTCCAATATATATACAATAACTCAAGAGCTCATCCTATTTGCTTCCTTGCTCGGTTTTTCAGCAACGATTTCATTTGTCTGCCAATTGTTGCTTTTAAATGAGTAGGGAAAATGTATAATAGAAGTTTTACTGTCCAAAACAGTTTCAACCAGCAAAAAAATTTATGCGTTGCATTCCGTGTCAGTCTCCACTCATAGCTAAAAAATCTGATGTGTTCCATTCACATGGCTTTCTCTATATCTCTGTAAATTATTATTGTTAATAAGCTTACCTTTCATTTATTTCATACTAATCGAGAAAAATTAGCAGAAATAGTCTTATTTCTTGCTTTATTGTAAGTAGAAGCGAAATAAGGGAGTACCATAGGTTAAAGTGATGGTCAAAGGCCGGTTGCCATGAGACTGAAGTTCGTTTGTTTGTATGGGCAGGAGTTGACCTATTTCTGTATGAGAGAAGTATGTTTTTTAAGGGTGAAATTAAAAACAAGGAATAACTCAAAAAACGATAAACTCCACGAAAAAAATGTAAATAACATAAATTGTGTGTTTTGATGTGCTCTACATCTTTTGCATGTCAATTTTTCCCCATCTCTTGCGGTTTAGCAGTTATGCAAAATTCCGTGAAATTCATCCACAGTAAAGTAGACTTCAGAGGATATTCCCAGAAAATTCAAGATGTACATTTTATTTGTTAGGTAAATATCTTTAATATACCTTATTTTAAACAAATCGATAGAGCCATTTTTAAGAAAATCAAAATTTTCGAAAAAGGTTCCATGTAAACGGTAGTTGGGGTGGGGGGATTTTATTGAAAATCTTCGTGTCGTATCCTTGGAAGATACCAAATTTAGATACCAAGTTTGGTATTCAACAGTCTTTTCGTTTTTGAGCTATGCTGTCCACAGACACACACAGACACACACACACATGCAACACATGGACCTTTTTCCAAAAATGCTTTTTTTTGGATTCAGGGGGACCCAAAACATGTATTTCCGGTGAAATCTCGGTATCGAATTTTTGGGTGCATTATAATGCCTTCTCTATACACTGTGCACATAGTACGTGTAGAGAAAGTAAAAAAAGAGTTTCAGAAAAAGATCAGTCTGTATGTGTAACTGTGAGAGTGTGTCTCTATGGACAACAGAACTCAAATAAATAGTCGGTTAAATACCAAATTTGAACTACCTTCCAAGGTTGTCACACGAAGATTTTCAAAGAGTCACTTAAATACACTTTACATGGAAAATGTTTCTATATTTTTTATTTTATCAAAAATTCTCTGTCAAGTTTGATTAAAATGCCGTATAGTAAGCATGTTAACACTTAAAGTTTATCATTTTTGCGTTTGAATGCTTCGTAGAAGTATTGGTTTCGGAATTTCTCCGAATACAATGTTCATACATTGACCATGGCTTAATATGAAACGTTGCTAAGTTACGCGCATAAAAAGTGGCCCATAATGGAGCGCAGCCTTGAATGTTAATACTGACAAATTTAATCACAAACTTTACCATCGTGTTCTGCCCTCTTTCTCGAGCATAATTCTAGCCACTAGATTCGCAAGGCACTTTAACTCCTCCAAAAATATGATCGAATGGCCGAAGCTAGTTGTGCCTGTCATTACCAGCTCAGTAACGTTAAGACGATGCTTGCTTGAGTTTTCGCTCAGAAATAAAATATAATGTAATATTAACTTAGAAATAAAGACACTGAAGCTAAATTTTAGAAGCTGTTTTATTAATGCACAAACTTTGTATTTACAAGTTACGTTATGTTGATTTTATTACCGTTTGATGTCAGCAATAAATTTAACCTTCGCCTCCATCTCGCTGATGAATCGTATAATATTAGTAATGTAGCTGTTCAGTTTAACATTGCACGTAAATAATCCTTCACCCCTTTCTCTAAAAGGTCAAATTAATTGGTTTAACCTTCCGTTGTGGATAAATCGTAGCAAAAAGCATTCAAAGTAATGACATCACATTATTAGTTCCTTTTTGTGCCTCTGAATTGTGTAAATGTCACAGAGGAAGCCAACACTGCTGCTAAAAGGAAAATGGGCCAGTTTTAATGTAAATCAGGCTTTGTACTTTCATGTATTTCACTGAATTGTTGAACTGCGTGTACAAATAAACGGCAGCGATTAATAGATCAGTCATATTACTCGTTCTGCGCTCTTAGAATTTTGTGTAGACAAGCCATATCCCCCAATCTAAAGGATTACTTCTTTTTTCTTCGTTTTCTTTAGATACCTAATAGCATTTTCATGGAACGTATCCTACAGGCTTTAAATGTTCGTTCAAGGAGAAACCCTTTAGATTGATCCCGTGCTTTGTTTTGAAATACTTTCTTTCAGTACTTTTCCTCCGCCCTCTATTTGCCATTGTTTCTGACACAGAATGTTATTTACGAACTCCTGCTTCATCGTTCGTTTTGCGATATATGTACCTTCATGTGAACTTTCTGAGTTTTTGTTACGTTTTTATTACTTCCTTCTTTACGCACTTACACAAAGTGACAAATTCACTACTGTATTCTATCCTAAAAGTCAATGCCGTTATTCCACTGGAAACATCTTTTGAGTTCCCTTTGATTGTATAAAAAAATATCTGATTGTGCAATTCACATAAATTTCAATAGCTGTTCCATGGAAACCATTCTTACATAAGAATATTCTTCGTTCTAATCAAGATAAACATTATCAGAACTGGTCTTACAACCTGCTTCCTTGTAAATAAGAGCGAAATAAAGGAATACACTAGCATAAAACAATAGTCACATATTTTAAAATCTGACCGCTATAATAATTGAGGATCTGTTCACTTGGCAGGGCCCAATTAACAAACGGTACATAGTTAATATTGAAACTAATAACATGGAAAATCTCGAAAACGGTCACCTCTACAAGAAAAAATCTGATGTGTTCCATTCACATGATTTTCTCTACATCTCTGCAGCAAATTATTGTTAAAAAGCTTATGCTTCTATTTAATTCAAGCAATTCGAGAAAATTAGCAGAAATAGTCTTATTGTTTGCTTCCTTGTAAGTAGAAGCGAAATAAGGTAGTACCATAGGTTAAAGTGATAGTCAAAAGCTGGTTGCTAAGTGACTGAAGTTCCTTTTTATATGGACAGGAGTTAACAAATTCCTGATGAGAAATTGTAAGTTTTTCAAAGCTGAAAACAAAAACGAGGAATATCTCAAAGAGGATTCAACTCCACGAAAAACATGTATATAATATAACTTGTGTGTTTTAACGTGCTCTACATGTTTTGTTTGGTAAGTTTTTGTCCGTCTCTTACGGTTTAGCAGTTATGCAAAACTCCGTAAAATTCATCCAGAATAAAGTAGTCTTCAGGGGCTATTCCCAGAAAATTCAAGATATACATTTTATTTGTCAGGTAAATATCTTTAATATACAATATTTTAATAAAAATATTAGAGCCAGTTTTGAGAAAATCAAAATTTTTGAAAAAAAATTCCATGTAAAGTGTAATTTGGGGTATGGGGATTTTTCTCAAAATCTTCGTGTCGCATCCCTGGAAGATACTAAACTTAAATACAAAGTTTGGTATTTTACCGACTTTTCGTTTTTGAGTTATCGTGTTCACAGACACACGGACCTTTTTCTAAAAATACATTTTTGGATACAGGGAACCCTAAAATATATATTTCCGGTGAAATTTCGGTATCGAAATTTTGGGTGGGTGCAATATACACTATGTTCATAGAACGTGTAGAGAAAGTAAAAACGTATATGACATAAAGTATTTGTTTAACGAGATCTACATTTCTGTTTAGTAAGTTTTTGTCTATCTCTTACCGTTTAGCCGTTATGCAAAATTCGGCAAAATTCACTCAGAATAAAGCGCTCTTCAGAGAATATTCCCCAAAAATTCAAAATGTACATTTTATTTGTAATGTAAATATGTTTAATACACGGTAGTTTAATCAAAATTGTTAGAGAGATTTTTGAGACATTCAAAATTATTCAAAGATATAGGGGGGGGGATTTTCTAGAAAAACTTCGTGTCGCACTCGTGGCAGATATTGAACCTAAATATCAAGTTTGGTATTTAACCCACTTTTCGTTTTTGAGCTGTGCTGTCCACAGATGCACACACAGAGACCTTTTCCTGAATATTTTTCGGACTCAGGGGACCTAAAAACATGTATTTCCGGTGAAATCACAGTATCGGATTTTTGTGTGGAATACAGTACTATCACTGTCCACTATGTGCATTGTGTATACGTGTAGAGAAAGTAACGAAAAGATGCTTAAGTACGAAATTTGGTATGATGCAAGGATGCAACATGAGCTTTTCGCACATTTAATGTATCTGTGGTGTTTAAAGGCTGAAAAGTTGTAGACGTGTAATCTGGCGTACAATGGCTTCATCAAGCTCTCGGTCTATACTTTTAAGTGCTGCATGGTGGATAGGTGGAAGGGGGAAGTGCTTCATGGCCTGTCTGCAACTAGACTATTAGTTGTTCTTTCCATGCAGGAGAGGTATAATCCCGGGAGGTGGTGTCTTCTAATTGTTCTGTGATAATGAGCTGGACAGACTGGGACTGCATCGTCAAGGGCGCGACTCGACGTGACGCGACGCTATTACCTGCCTGCACGACGCTCTTAAACACCCAATTATTTCAACTGAATGAACATCACCAGGAAGTGTCTTAAGTTTTCAGTACAGGCCTGGATAACCATACTTAGAATAAAAATCGTATGTGTTATACTCTCATGATTTTCTCTAACTGGTCTGCAAACTTCTTACAAAAGATTATTCTCCTTTCCACACAACGCTAATCGAGATAAACATTAGCAGAATGTTCTTATTACTTAGTTCCTTATAAATACAAGGGAATTAAAGGAATGCGCTAGGATACAGTGACAGTCAAATGTTTTACGCTCATATCCTTTTTAATTCAAGCTATTGCATCCTCATTTTTATTATTTTTAATCCTTTTAAAAACTAATATTTATGAAACGTTTTAATTTTAGAAGTAGTTTTTTTAAGCAATTTAAATATATATATATATATATATATTACATTTTTTTCTACAGGATTAACAGTTTGTTTTCGTTTATTTTATTATGTTTTAAAAATGTATCCCACATAAAGCAAAATTTGATACCACGGAGCATGCAGAAGTTAAAGGTATAACAATTGATAAATTTCCTATGGAACGAATATCAATTGTTATTGCATAACGCTTCTTTGCTTGGCCAGGAGTAGAACAAAAGAAAAACGGACACTTCCTGTCTGAGAAAAGTATAAGTACTTTACAATTGAAAACAATAACTAGGAATATCTAGAAAACAGTTAACTCCACAACAAAAACGTAAAGGACATAAATTGTGTGTTTTGAAGAGATTTACATTTTCTAGTATGTAAAGTTTTGCGTATTTCTTATGGTTTAGCAGTAAAGCAAAATTTGACGAAATTCATCCAGAATAAAGAGGTCTTTAGAGGCTATTCCCAGAAAATTCAGGGTACCTATACATCTCGTTTGTCTTAAAAATATCTTAAATACACGGTATTTTAAACAAAATTGTTAGAGTGACTCTTAAGAAAATTAAAATTTTCGAAATGTTTTCCATGTAATGGGCATTTTGGGGTAGGGGGATTTTCTTGAAAATCTTCATGTCGCATCCCTGGATACCACACTTAAATACCAAGTTTGGTATTTAACGGCCTTGCGGCTCACAGATACACACACACGCACACACACGGATTCAGGGGACCTTAAACATGTATTTCCGGTGAAATTTCAGTATCAAATTTTTGGTTGTAATATTATGCCTTCTCTATACACTATGTGCATAGTACGTGTAGAGAAAGTAAAAATCTGATGTTTTCCACTCAGATGGCTTCCTTTAGCAGCTCCACAAACAAGCTATTCTTACAAAACATTATTTTATTTTTATCATGGAAATCGAGATAAAGGTTAGCAGAATTGGTCTTATTATGTGCTTCCTTATAAGCAGAAGGGAAATAAAATGCACAGGCTAAAGCAATGGTCTCGTCCTTTAAAAGCCGGTTGCTATGATAAACAATTGAAATTCCAATCTCTTTCCTTTACAGGAGTAAACAAACGATAAACGAGAAGAAAGATGTCTTCCTGTTTGAGAAAACTTTAAGGGCTAAAATTGAAACCAATAATCCGGAATATCCCGAAAACAAAACTCTTATGTGTTCCATGACTTTCTCTACATCTCTGCAACAAATTATTGTTAAAAAGCTTATGCTTCTATTTGCTTTATAGTATTTGAGAAAAATTAGCAGAAATAGTCTTATTACTTGCTTCCTTGTAAGAAGAAGTGAAATAAGGGAGTACCATAGGTTAAAGTGATACTCAAAATATGGTTGCTATGTAACTGAAGTTCCTTTGTTAGTATGGACAGGAGTTGAGAAATACCTGTATAAGAAAAGTATAAGCTTTTTAAAGCTGAAACCAATAACAGGGAATATCTCAAAAACGATCAACTCCACGAAAAAAAAAATACATATGACATAAATTGTGTGTTTTATCGTGATCTACATTTCTTGTGTAGTAAGATTTTGTCTATTTCTTACGGTTTACCAGTTATGCAAAACTGAATAAGAATCTCCAAGAATAAAGAGGTCCTTAAAGGTTATTCCCAGAAAATTAAAGATATAGACTTTATTTAGCATATAAATATCTTAAATGTAAGAGATTTTAATCAAAATCATTAGTCATGTTTTGTGTAAATCGAAATTTTCGAAATTTTTTCCATGTAAACGGTAGTTTATTGAAAATCTTCGTGTCGCATCCTGGGAAGATACGAAACTTAAATACCAAGTTTGCTATTTAACGGTCTTTTCATTTTTGAGCTATGCTATGCAACGACATACACACACAAACAAACAGTGAGACAGACAGACACACACACGGACATTGTTCTAAAAATTATATTTTTTGGGATTAAAGAGGTCTCAAAAAAATGTATTTCCGGTGTAATCTCGGTATCAAATTTTTGGTTACAACCTTCTCTATACACTATGTCCATAGTACGTGTAGAGAATGTAAATATTTAGATGATCCATTCATATGACAAACTATTCTTACAAAACATTATTTTATCTTCATCATACAAATTGAGATCAGGATTAGCAGAATTGGTCTTATTACTTGCTTCCTTATAAGTAGAAGGGAAATATGGGAATACATACGCTAAAGCGATAGTCAAATGTTTTAAAAGCTAGTTGCTATGTGAAACAATTGAAATTATGTTCTTCTTGGTTGCTAGGAGTAAACAAAAGAGAGATAAAAAGAAGATGACATCCGATATGAGAAAAGTTGAAAAGCTTAAAACTGAAACAAACAGCACGGAATATCTCCGAAATTGTTAACTCTATAGAAAATGTATACGAAATAAATGGTGTGTTTTAACGAAATCTACATTATATGTGTGGTAAGTTTTTGCTATCTCTTGCGGTTTTACCGGTTACACAAACGTTATTTAAAATGCATTCAAGTTGAAGACTATTCCCATAAAATTCAAGTTATACATTTCGTTTGTGCATAAAAATGTATTAAGCATATGGCATTTTAATATAAATCGTTGAGCCATTTTTCTGAAAATAAAAAATTTTCGAAAGAGTAGTTTGGGATAGAGGGATTTTTCTCGAAATCGCATTCTTTGAAGAAACTGAAATTAAGGGTACACTAAACTACATTTCTAAATTTTGCATTTTTCAAGCAATTTTTTTATTTTGTTTACATACTGCTGTGATAAAATTATCTGAGTTTCATGCAGATATCTTTAATGATTTTGGATTTAAAAATAATTAAACGTTTTTATTATGCCAATTAATCAGAAGTTGTGCACGATGCACAAATTATTTTTTTGGAAAACCAAAAGTATTAGTACAATTGTTTCATGTTAGTAAATAAAATTGGAGTATAGAACTTTTGTTACTCTTGTGGTTGCTTCAGAAAAAAATGTAAACCGTTGAATGTTATTATTTTACTATAATTTATGTTTATTGTTATTATGATTGTGCAATATATCAGGTAGTTTTCAT
The DNA here is from genome assembly GCA_030762935.1 of Hymenopus coronatus. NCBI lineage: Eukaryota > Metazoa > Arthropoda > Insecta > Mantodea > Hymenopodidae > Hymenopus > Hymenopus coronatus. Next base: position 87,773,993 of record CM060898.1, read on the forward strand.
TTGAAACAAAAATCATATGCCAATTCTTTTTGTTAATACTCTCTGAGCCTGTGATGACAATTTGAAGCAGTAGGACATAAGTTGCATCACGTGGATCATTTTGAAGTTTTAAAAATCTGAAAAATAAAAACACGAGAAAATAGATTTTAAGGTTTAACATACAATAACACAGTCATCCATTCAAATCGTCACGTTATACGGTTTAAAGCGCCGCATGGTAATAAAAAGCAAAGAAGATTGAACTACAAGCATTACATTATTTAATTAAGCATTTTTTTTTTTTTTCATATTTTGCACTTTTTGATCAATTTTAATTGATGGGTTATCCTTAGATACAAAGTTTGGTATTTAGCGAACTTTTCGATTTTGAAAACATGAACACACATGGATATTTTAAACTTTTAAAATGTTAAAAAAGCCATTACATACAGTGAAGCTGTTAATTTTATTAAAATCTGGACATCTTATACCAACACGTGCTTTACAGCTGAGACATCTACAAACCTGCAAGAGGATGACAACGAAAGCTGTGGAAACGCGCATCCAGGGTGCTTCATCTACACCATGACCAAGTGAAGCACGTGTTGGTAAGAGATGTCCAGATTTTAATAAAACACATGGATATGCTTCTATTTTTTTTTTTTTTTTTTTTTGATTTATGTATTTCGGTGAAATTCCGATATCGAATTTTTGAGTGGAATACAATAGCTATGCACATTGTACTTACGAGAAAGCATAAAGTACCTTCAAGTGACAGTATTTCAACCTGGATCTTCACCATCGAAACCGAGCCAGGTACTAAGGCCATTCATCTAGTACTGGCTCCCCGTTGACTGTGCAATCTGGGCCTGGGTTTTCGCTTAGACGAATGCTGGAGTGCTGTATATCTACTACAATTCATTCCTTCATTTCGTTTCCTTCTTAATCTTTCAGGTCGGCGGCAGATGTGGCTTCAGGCTTTGCAGGCAAATGGCACGGCTGCTTGCTCCGAGCAAATCTCTCTTTTCCCTGGTTGCGCTGGTTGAGACTAGGTGCCTTGTAGAAGCCTTCTTCTGGCTTCCCAGCGTCTGAATAGCTTCCATGGTACACCAGGGCTGCCGTCTAGATTTTGTGAGTTTTAACTTGTCAGGTCCAGAAAAGAAAGAGACAAAAACACCCTCTTATTGTCTCTTTGTTTACGTTGAGGACGTATTTGCAAAGAGTATACAGCCACATAACAGATAATAGAAGGTGGGGAGGGGGAGCGTGCTTTCAAAGAATTTAGACAGAGTAGGTAGAGTGTCCCAAAGACCTGGATAGAAACAAACCGGACAACTTACATCTCATAGAGTATGGTGAACTGTTTCGGACTTCCGTGCGTCTCTGCGCTTAACTCCGTCGCTTCCAGTGTGCTGGCCTGTGGTTTCTCCTCCTCTCATCCCTTCCTCCTGCAGGTGATAGGCCGCAATAGATCAGTACTTGGTCGCAGTTGCCGAGGTGTTTCCCTCCATTACCATGCTCACAGTTCATACCTATTCTACACTCAACGCCCAAACTGTTGAGCTACGAGATCAAGTAACTTCAAGCACAGCGGTGCAAAGTTGTTATTTTGCCTGAAATTAATACGTCGCGATACAGTAGGCGGTATAACCTGTAAAACGCCGAAACTTCATAACTTTTCAATTCGCAGGTTGAGAAGACTCACCCAATACACACAGATATATAGATATATAGTCCATTACAAGTTAGTGAGAGTGATGGTTAGGAGTACTATATATGGAGGGGGTAGACAGTTACAGCCAAAGTCATGCTGTAAAGTCTACCAGTCTGGAGGGCGACAGAGAATTTCTATTAATAAATCGAGAACAATTCGCCACATGTGATAATTTGGGCAAGAGTGACCGGTAAACATCTGTTTGGCCCGTATTTTTTTTGATGGGACTGTAAATCAAGAAACTTATCTGAGGATGCTGAAGAATGGTTGTTCCCACAGCTGAGAGCCAGAGGATCAATGAAAAGCTGTGGACGGTGCTACACAGCATTTTGCATTGGCAGTTCGAAGGTGTCTTAACCAAGTTTTTCAAACCGCTGAATTGGTTGAGGATCAGTTAATGCTCCAGTCCCATTGTCTTGGCCTCCAGGAAGCCCTGACCTCACCACACCGGACAATGCACTCTGGGATATTATTAAAAAAGAGGTGCGGAAACATCGGTACACCACAAAAAATGACCTAAAGAAAGCAAGCAGTTCGTGCTGCCTTTGCAACAGTCACACCAGATATGTTGAAGAGGACGAATAAACGAACTTGGTGCTGAATCCAACTGTGCGTTAATATGTTGGGATGCACACAGATGTTTTGGAATCCTAACTATGTAAGCATTTTGAAATATGAAAAAGTTCAAAATAATAATGTTATTTTAATACCTAACAGTTGATTTATTATTTACCCCAGTGGGTAGGAACTTTTTACCCACACAGTGTGGGCGAAGAGAGAGAGAGAGAGAGGGAGGGAGAGAGAAGAGAGAAAGAGACTGTTTGGGTTGCTAATAATGTGTGCTACAATTTGATCAGGAGGTCGTGTCTGGAAAATCTTCATTCAGGAATATCTACAGAATTTTAGCTCCACTTCGAGATTTGCTATTGAGATTTATTATTTCAGGAAGAATCTTTCCTCATTAGGTTGTCACCCTCCCTCTCTTGGAGCTTTAGTAATTTTACTCACCTCACCTCTTAACAGCTGCAACCTTAACGAGTACTATTGTCACACTCTCCTAGAATGCTACCCTCGTAAGATTACTGGTGTAAATGATGTCTTGAAGCGCTCTGAACTCTGACCTTAAATCGTTGGGAATCAACTTTGATTATCTAGGTCGGTCACGTTTTCTTAAATGACTCTTTGTGTTCCATTCACATGACTTTCTCTACAAATTTATTCTTAAAAACGTATTCTTCTATATACTTATGTTAACCGAGGTAAACGTTAACAGAAATGGTATTATTACTTCCATCCTTGTAAGTAAAAGGGTAATAAGCGATTGTATTAGGCTGACGTGATAGTTAAATCTTTTAAAAGCCGGTTGCTATGTGATTGAAATTGGTTTTTTCCATGGCCAGGAGTTGAAAAGTTCCCTGTGAGAGAATTTGTGTTTCAAAACTGAAATCAATAGCAAGGAATGTGTTGGCAATACTCAACTCTAAGAAATAAATGTATGTGACATAAGTCATGTGCTTTAATGAGAACTACATTTTTAGGAAGTTTTTTCATCTATCTCTTACGTTTTACCAGCTATGCAAAAATAATCCACAATGAAGAGAACCTCAAAGCCTATTCCAGGAAATTCAAAATATTCATTTTATTTCTAATGTAAACATCTTTTTACACGTTTTTTTTTTTTTATTAAAATCTTTAGAATTATTTTTGAGAAAATCAAAGTTTTCGAGACTGCTTCCATGTGAACGGTAATTCTGAGGGGGGTTTCCTGAAAATTTTCGTGTCGCACATAGCAAGTTTGGTATGTTACTGACTTTTATTTTTTGAGTTATTGTATTTACAGACATAGGAACACACATGAACACACACACGTACCTTTTTCTCAGAATTATTTTTTTTTACATACAGGGGATATTAACACGTATATTTCCGGTGAAATTTCTGTATCGAAGTTTTGGCTGAAGTGCAATACCTTCTCTATACACTATGTCCATAGTAGATACGTGTAGAGAAATTATTGATTATGAGTTCCATTCACATGACGTTCTACACCTGTTATGCAACAAACTATTCTTACCAAACCTTCTTTTCTAGATACTTCGCGCTAAACAAGGTAAACATTAGCATAAATGGTCTTATTACTTAAACTCTTGTAAGCAGAAGGGAAATAATATCCTTCATTAAGCTAATAAGAACAGAAAAATCGTTCAAAAGCTGTCGCTATGCGATGATTATAGTTAAATTCTCTTTGCACAGGAGTAAAGCAAAAGAAAGATGAAAGACGACTTCACCATTGAAAAAATATAAGTATTTTAAGATTGATACAAATAGTAGGAAATAACCCGGAAACTGTTAACTCCATAACAAAAATGCAGTTCACATTAATAGTTTTACATTTTTTGTTAAGTAATATTTTCCTTATTTCTTATGGAATATCAGTTATGAGAAACTCATCCAAAATGAACAAGACTTCAGAGGTTTTTCTGAATAAATTCAAGATACACATCTGATTTGCATTAAAGTGCCTTAAACTTATGCCATTTGATTCACAATCTTTAGAATCAGTTTTGAGAAACTAAACATTTTCGAAAAATTATCCATGTAAAGGGTAGTTTTGCGCAGGAAGATTTTCTGGTCGCATCCCTGTAAGATACTGAACTTAAATATTAAGATAGTATTTAACCGACTTTTCGTTCTGAGCTATGCTGTTCACAGACACATATGGATCTTTTTGAAATGTTTTTTTTAAACAGGAGATCCTAAAACATCTATTTCCAGTAGCGAAATTTTGGGTGAAATTCAATACCTTCTATGTACACTATGAATCACTTATATGAATATTTTTAAAATTGGATCACGTTACTCATTTTTATTACAAAGAATTTAGACAATCAAAAATATTAATTATCAATATATAAATGTCTTTATTAACCATAATACTGTACATATATTCTAGGCACTTCCAATTTTATTTTCTGCCAAATTTTTCCAACACTTTTCCAATATCAAAATGTTTCACTATTTTGTTTTGTCGTTTTTATGTACTCTCTTAAAGGCACATCAAAGAAAATTTAATATAATTTTTGTAAAAAATGCAACAATTTTGAAAAATAAATAATGAAATAGAGTTTTGGAGAGCATATGCCTAGTTACAGCTTCAATTAATATTGTACATGATGCTAGAGAAAGTAAAATTTCTCGACTTTTTCAAACTCTACCTCTTTCTCCAATGATATTGTTATCGCTCTTGTATCGTAATGTACTATTACGCAAGCGTATTAGGTACATACCTAGGTTCGCCCCTAGCGGTGGCAGTGGTAAATGAACAGCACACAACTTGCCGGGAAACAGCTAATATTTAAATTCTCCAACTCCATTCCGTGTTCTACAAACCATACAGGACCGCATTGTCCTGAGGGGAAAATTTCGCTATAATGTTATTTTACAAATACAATGATGGTGGGTCTATGGAAAGAAACCCCAATGTCATTATAACGCGTTCTCAATTACACTCTCACTCGTCCATTCCGATAATGAATACAATTGGGGTACACATTATACGCAAGCAATTTCAAATTCGGTCGCTTTAGAATTCCTCTGTCCGCTTGTTTGCGTTTCATTTTAAGCATGTGAGTCGAGCGGTTCAAATTTAATTTCAACTGTTTGTTTCTGGAGTGGTAAAGGCTGCTTCAAAACAGCGAGCATTTTCAGAATGTAACATATTTCGGCTTGAAAAGGCTTTCTCTGGACAAAAACGCTAAGTCCAGTATACACACGTTCATTATAAACAATTTGGTTTTACTAACATGGAGCTAACAAAAAGGATTGCAATGTGAGCTTCGAAAAAACACCATTTCTAATTCTAACTAATAACAAAGCAACGTAGCGTATGGCATGTAATTGCGTACATCATGTTGTATAAGCAAAACTTGAGCTCTAAAAACGATTCAGAACGTTAAATTACAGTGTGGGCTGTGACTGTTTAGTACAAGGGCTAGATAAAAAGTAATGAGAACTATTTTTTCTCTGAAATGACTTTATTGACAGAGGTATTTATACACACCTTCAATATAATCGTCGACGTTATTTATGAGCTTTTGTCAAATGTTCTGCCCCTCTATTATGGTTGATGTCCCGAACTGTCCACCGTACAGCATGGATAATGTCATCTCTGGTATTACACTGGATCCCTCGAAGTGGTTCTTTCATTTTGGCAAAGAGATCACAGTAATCACAGAGATTCATGTCTGGTGAGTACAATTGATGTTCCAGAATCTGCCATTGCTAGCGACGCAAGAGGTACTGGACAGCAGCAGAGGTGAGGCATCTTCCATTGTCATGCAGAATTGTAGTGTGCAGCCGCTTTCGCTGAGCTCTGAACGAAGGTGGTGTTGCATGAACGTGCAGCAGTAGGCAGTCTAGATGAATGGAGGATTCCCGGTTCTGATCGTCTGTGTGTGTTTGTGCACAGCATAGCTCAAAAACGAAAATACCGTTAAATACCAAACTTGGTATTTAGGTTTAGTATCTTCCAAGGATGCGACACGAACATTTTCAAGAAAATCCGCCCAACACAAGCTACCCTTTACACGGCAAAAATGTCCAACACTTTGATTTTCTTAAAGAAAGGCCTTAACGATTTTGATTAAAATCCCGTATATTGAAGCTATTTATATTTCAAATAAAATGTATTTCTTGAATTTTCTGGGAATACTCTCTGAAGACCTCTTTATTCTGAATAAATGTTACCAAAGTTTACTTAACTGCTAAACCGTAAAAATTTGACAAAAACTTACTAAACAAAAACTAAATCTCATCAAAACACACAATTTGTCCTTTGCGTTTTTGTAGTAGAGGTAACCGTTTCCAAGATATTTCTTACTATTGTTTTCAATTGTAAAGTATTTATACTTTTCTCAGAGAGGAAGTGTCCAAGCAGAGAAGCGATTTACAATGACAATCCCATAACGTCAGCTTTTAAAACATTTGACTATCACTTTAGCCTATTGCGTTACTTTAGCTCCCTTCTACGTATATTGGAAGTAAGTAATAAGAACATTCTGCTAATGCTTATCTCGATTAGCATTGCGTAGAAAGGAGAATAATCTTTTGTAAGAAGTTCGTAGAGTAGCTAGAGAAAGTCTGGTTAGTGCAACGCATCAGAATTTCTTTTTAATCTAAGCTTCGATAATAGAGGTTAATTGTCAAGGAGAACGGAAGAGGTCAGGGTACACAGGAAGAGTCATGAAAACCCCGCTATTATATTATAATTTAGTCGTAAATTTGTATTCAAGCTTCTTTCTAATTCCATGATATATTCATTTTACTTCCTCTAGCACACATGTACATACAATGTATATAGTGGCTAGAGAAGGTTTTGTATTCGACTCAAAAATTGGATGTCAACGTTTCACAGAAAAATGTGTTTTCAGGTACCCTTAGTCCGAGAAAAGCGTTTTTAGAAACATATATATGTATGTTTGTGTTTGTGTGTGTATGGACAGCATAGCTCAAATACGAAAAGATCGTTAAACACCATACTTATTATTTATGTTTAGATCTTCTAAGAATGCAATATGAAGATTTAAAAAAAAAATCCCCCCCGCCACAAACTACACTTTACATGGAAAAATTTTAGAAAATATTGTTTTTCTTAAAATGGCTAACGGTTTTGCTTAAAATGCAGTATATTTAAGATATTTATATGATAAAACCAATTCATATTTTGAATTTTCTAGGAATAGCCTCTGAAGACCTCTTTGTTCTGGATAAGTTTTGCAGAATTTTGTATTACGGTTAAACCATAAGAGATGGACAAAAGCTTACTACACAAAAATGAAGATCTGTTAAAACACATAATTTATGTTGTATACGTTTTTCTTGTTGATTTAAGGTTTTTGAGATATTCCTTGTTATTGGTTTCATTTTTAAACTACCTAATCTTTCTCAAATGGTGTCATGCAAAGCGAACCGTACCTCAATTTTTTAACAGAACTACTAGCTGTTAAAAGATTTTACTGTTGCTTTAGCATAATGTATTCCCTTGTTTCCCTACTACTTATAAGGAACCAAGTAATGAGACCTTTTCTGCTAATGTTTATTTCGTCTAGCATGATGTAGATAAAAGAAGTATCGTTTGGAATAGATAGAGAAAGTATGTGAATGGAACACAAAAGATTCTTTGTATTATGTTATTATACGGTAACTAAATGTATATCTTTACTGTTTTACAAAAATCTTATTCGTACCATGAAGAATGGCAGAGGGGAAAAGATACATTGTGAGTGGGGGTATAGTTATTCTTAATTGTCAGACCACTGTATTCTGTTTTATGTAACGCTAACTTGATGGTTGAATTTTATTTTAATTCTTCCTCATTCCTTTCTGTGTACTTTTTTCTCACTTGTATGTTACTATTGCAATAGCTAAATGTATATATTTATTATTTTACAAAAACGTTACTGTAAATATCCAAAGATGGCAAAATCATGTACGACCATGAGGCCCCGGCGATTGTATATTTCCAAGAATGTATTGAAAATGTTTGGCAAAAAATTCCTTCTACTACCACATCTTAATGTCCATATTAAGGCTACTCGAGACTAATAATGAATACTTATCCATCATTATAGCATCATGGTAATGGCATTCAAGCTCTATTAACATATGAACCCGTGTTAGCACTGAAGATGTCAGTTTTTTTCAAAAATAAATTATTTATATTAAATTTATTATAATATAATTAATATAATATAATTAACATAATATAATTAATATAATATAATTAATATAATACACATATTATTATAATACAATTAATATAATCTCTAGTCGTTTGCTCTAACCACTAAGCTGCCATGGCCAGTACGGTTCAAATCTAAACTATAGCATTGAATTTATACATCTGAATCTACCTATCCAACTCCTGTCCTACACGCGGTTTGTGTGAAAAAATCGGATGTGTTCCATTCACATGGCATTCAATACATTGCTGTAATTATTGTTAAAATATTCCTCTATCTAGCTTATGATAATCGAGATAAACATTAGCAGAAATTGTCTTAATTACTCGCTTCCTTGTAAGTAGAAGAAAAAAAGAGGCTGACACGATAGTCAAATATTTTAAAAGTTGGTTGCCGTTTCTATGCAGGGCAAGGAAAGGTTTAAGTGTTTTGAATCTGAAACAAATAACAAGGACTATGTCAGAAAAGGCCAATTCTACGACACTATAAAGTATGAGTTATAACCTGATCTACATTTTATGTAGTTGTTGTCTATCTTTTACTGTTTACGCAAAATTCAGTAAAATACATTCAGAATAAATAGCGCTTTACAGACCATTTCCAGAAAATTCAAATTATGCATTTGATTTGTCATAAAACTATCTGCAATATAAGGTATTTTAATCAAAATCGTTAGAGCTATTTTTGAGATCAAAATATTCGAAATTTTTGCCATGTAAAGGGTAGTTTGGTGTGGGGCAATTTTTCTCAAAATATTCGTGTCGTATTCCTAGAAGATACCAAACTTACATACTAAGTTTGGTATTTTACTGACTTTTAGTTTTTGAGTTATCGTGTTCGCAGACACACGGACACACATACGGGCCTTTTTATAAAAATGCTTTTTCGGTTATAGGGGACCCTAAAACGTATATTTCCGGTGAAATTTCGGTGTCAAAAATGTTGGGTGAATGCAATACCCTCTCTATACACTATGTATGTGTAGAGAAAGTAAAAACAATTAAATTAACACAAAATACTCAAAATAATTTGAGATCACTTTGTGGTTTAATGGGAGTCATGCGAGTCAGCTGAGGAATTTAATGCCGTACCGGCATTTTACCACGGTAGCTCCATGTGGCGGGTAGTTTGGGGTGGAGGGATTTTCTTGAAAGTCGTCGTGTTGCATCCTTAAAAGATGCTGAACTTAAAACTAGTTTTGAGCTATGACAGACACACAAGAACCTTCTTGCGAAAAGGCTTTTTTTATAATTCAGGGTTCCTCAAAACATTTCCGATGAAATCGGGCTATTAAATCTTTGAATGGGATACAATACCTTCTCTACCTACTATGAACTTTGTACATACGTGCTAGAGAAAGAAAATAGAGCACCACGACGAAGAGCGAAAAATCAGCTTTAAACATGAAGTTTGAACGAATCGTACTGCCAGTAATTAGCGAATGTAAATCCACTTTCCCAATACTCTCACACAGAATTAATTATTACCCATTAGTGATCGTTTCTCCCATGCTCATTACGCACTTCGTAATTGTAACGACCATTCAACAATGCACCCAATTTCAATCTTGTTATGACACCAATAATAAAGCTTAAGAGTTATCAACACAAAAAAGCAGTTATCAGCTGCTCTAAAAACAATGCCAATTGAGATAAACATTAGCACAATGTTCTTAATATTAGTTTCTTATAAGTAGAAGGGAATAAGGGAATGCACCAGACTAAACTGATAACCAAATGTTTTAAAAGCTGCCATTATGCGACTGTCATTGCAAATCGCTTCTTTACTTGGCCAGGAGTAGAACAAAAGAAAACGAACATTTCCTGTCTGAAAAAGGTATAAATACTTCAAAACCAATAACAAGGAATATCTCGGAAACGGTTACCTCCACAACAAAAGCGTAAGGGACATGTGTTTTGACGAGATCTATATTTTTGTGCATTAAGTTTTTGTCTATCTCTTACGGTTTATCAATTAAGCAAAATTCGGCAAAATCCATCCAAAATAAAGAGGTCTTCAGAGGCTATTCCCAGAAAATTCAAGCTATACATTTTATTTGGGGTGTAAATATCTTTAATATACGGGATTTTAATAAAAGTTGTTAGGGCCATTGTTTAAGAAAATCTAAACTTTTGAAAATGTTTCCATGTAAAGGGGTGCTTTTCTCGAAAATCTTCGTGTTGCATTGGTAGATACTAAACCTATATACCAAGTTCGGTATTTAATGGTCTTTTTTTTTATGAGCTAGGCTGTCCATAGACACACACATACATACACACATGCATGCACCTTCTTCTAAAAATGCTATTTTTGCACTTAGGGGACACCAAAACATATATTTCCGGTGAAATCTCGACATCGAATTTTCAGAAGGAATACAATACTTTCTTTATCCACTATGTGAATTGTACATGCGGGCTAGAAAAAGTAAAAATCATTGCGACTTTGCACCTTTGGTTCAGGAAGCTCTACTAAAAGCCACTTCATGAATGTACTGGCTTTGCAATTATATGAATTATTATTTTCTCTGCTGTCTAAATTTATAAATAAGGGGAAGTGTTGCATTCTACCCATTACTTCTCTACAGAACATCAAAAAACGCATCTCTTGAAACTCCCAGAATCCAAAGAGAAATCAGACGTGTTCCATTCACATGAAATTCCCTAGCGATTCCGCAACAGATTATTCTTACGGTCGCTTATTCTTCTAGTTATTTTGTGCAAATCAAGATTATCAGAAGATAGTTTGTTATAAGTGAAAGGGAATACACTAGGCTAAAGCGACAGTAAATTTTTTTTAAAACTGTCTGTACGATTGTTTTTGATATTCGATTTCTTCATGGCCAGGAGTAAAACAAAAGAGATATAACAAGGATGAGGACTAACCTTTTCAGAAAAGATGAAGTGTTTTAAAATTGAAGCTAGTAATAGAGCATATATCTAGGAAATGATTAGCTACATACCCCCCCAAACAACTTTATATGACATGAATTGTGTGTTTTAATGAGATCTACAGTTTTGTGCATCAAATTTATGTATATTTGTTATAGTTTACCAGCTATGCAAAACTCATCCAGAACGAAGAGGGCTATTTCCAAGAAATTCAAGATATGTATTTTATTTGCCATGTAAGTATGTTTAGGCAGTATACTGCATTTTAATCAAGATCATTAGAGCAATTTTTAGAAAATCGTCCATTGTGAAAACTGTTCCATATAAGTGGTACTTTAGGGTGGACCGTATCTTTTTGGGAGATACTGAACTTAAATACCAAGTTTGGTATTTAACGGTCTTTTCATTTTTGATCTATGCTGTCTACAGACCCACACACACACATACACACACGTACACAAACAGGCCTTTTCTAAAAAGACTTTTTTTTGGATTTAGGGGTTCCAAAATATGTGTTTCTTGTGAAATCTCGGTATCGAATTTTGGGTGGAATGCAATACCTTCTCTATACACAATGTACATAGAACGTGTAGAGAAAGCAAAAATAGATGAGTAGGTACATCATATAAAACTCTCGTGCTTTCTTTTGTAATAAAAACAACTTGAAAGTTTAAGTATTGTTACCCAGACAAATGTTTCAAAACTATGGATTTCAGCATAATAAGCTGTAAATAAGGATTCCTTTTTTAGATTTTCTTTAAGTGCTTTCACACTAAAAAACATTGATACAGTAATTTTCAAAAACTAACGCAATAAAGAAATTAGTTTGAATATAGAAGGTTTCACATTAAAATGAAAATAAAATATTCATATTTTATATAAAAATCTATAAAATCTAAAATATATGTTAGAGAATTCTGTAGAAATGTTACTCATGTATATATATATATATTATATCTATTTATAGATAGATATATAATATTCATACTTATTTAGAAAACCGCAAATGAGCCAGTTGAATCCCAGAACATGTTTTCAGACACTTCTCCTGATTTCCAACGTAAACAGTTTTTCTAACCATGCAGAATAATTAATAGTAGCTTCATGCGTGACTGTATCCATTGTAAGCACATCCGATATCAACCTTGGTCTTCCAGCTCGATTCACATAATCGAGTTCCCAGGGTGACTTGGCAGATATCTCATAGCCTCTCCTCCGTCCCTTATCCATTTTCGCGGCAGCAATCGATTATCTGGTGTCGATAGCAGGCGCCTGGTACCACTGCAGTGACGTCACATGGGCATAACACTAATAATGTATCAAAGGTCATAACCACAGAAACACCCAAAAAGTTCTGTTGTGAAAGAAGAATCCGAATTTCCTATCATTAGACCAGATTCATCATCTACACATTCCTATACACAGCAGAATAATACGGAGTACGATAAAGTAGCGTAACGTGACGTAACTTAAAAGTCTAGCGCATTATATTAAATGGAGCTATTTAGAGTTGGCTGAACGTGAGTAAGTTTACGCGACGTAACTTAAGAGCTTGGCAGTGTCAAACTTTTCCTCCCCTTTGCGTTAAGTGATGACACATAGTAATTACAACCCGTGAGGGTGATACAGTGCCACAACTACCAATCAAGTGTCATTTTATTACGTTAAGAGGGTCCTAACAGGCCTTTAGTTTAGCGGTATTTATTATCTTCTTCGTTACGTCCCGTCACATTAAGTAAAGTTCATCATAATCCCTGCTTTAAAAAGGAATGGCTTGTTCAAAGAGATTTTTGCTTATTTCCATTCGTGATCTAGATTTGGTACTTTTGTTATTCCGTCATTAGAATCACTTTACAGTTACTTATTGGCCTGCTATATACATTTAACCTGCAAACCGAAGCTCAAGGTGGAAGGCCTTAATCTACAAACCATAGCCAAGGAATGTTTATTATAAGTAGAGAGGAGCATTTGCGGTTCAAGGACGCGACAGCAAAGTGAGACTGGGCGTAACCGATGGATCTGGGAGACTAAACCTCTAGCAATCCCAAGAAGAAGTCAAAAGTCAGCAACCTAACCGAATATTTTCAATGCTTTCAAATCTGGATCACCTGTGGAAGTTTTACCAGAACTTTTGATATTTTGTAGGGTACCAGATGGCCATTTTGAATAAATAATATTTCATTTAACAAGACGTAAGCATGTCGTAATTGCTGACATAGCGTCTCTTCTTAAAGCAATGCTGGCATATGTATCCGTTAACGGAGAGCCCTCACATCTGAGCTATTGCCAACGTCGGATGCACTCCGGATCAACATAAAGAGAAAGTGTTCATTAATAGTGTTAGCTTCAAGAACATCAAAATGTACAGGTGAGTTTGTTACATTTGAAGAGTGCCTTGAGTTTCTCCCTCTTTTTCTCCCTAACCATGCATTCTTAAAATTCATATAACTAATAGTAAAATCACTGTGTCTCCTCGCACTCTTGGTGTATTTATTTATAGCTCCCAATCTCTCCCCAAATATACATCCTGCTGCATCACCTTAAACCCTGAGATCACCTGCTTCCCTCTCGCATGTGCAAGCACCCTGGTCCTACTAGCACCTAGTGATGCGTAGTAGTAGATGTAACCACTACCTCACACTTGGTATTCAATACAGGTGTGGCACAAATGATTGGGGTTGTTTCAAATCATTGATGCAGCTTTATTATTCGACTTATCACTAAAAAAAACTGTAGAGTCCAATAGCGCATACCATAAAGTGTTTTAAGGGCTCTCAAGTGCTCGATATGAACTCTACGAGTGATTTTACAAACACCAGTTCTAAACACAAGTTCGGTCCACACTCGATATAACATGACCCTGTTAATTTCACCAAAGGCATAGATGATGCAGACCCCTAATTCTCGAAGATCAGCCGGTAATGGAGGCGTATAAACTGCATTTTTCACATACTCCATACGAAAAAGTCGCAAGGTATGAGGTCGGGAGAGCGAAGAGGCCATGGCTGTACGTTATCCTCATTGCAGGTATGACCTATCTATTGGTCTCGAAGTGTGATCACGAACATCAAAGTCAAAGTGCTCAAGGTGGTAGATGACGTTTACGATATCGGTGTCCAACTGTGGTATGAGCCGAGTCTTCGAAATATCCAGGTAGATGTGCTCTATAATAGATTTTTCAATGAAGAAGCGACTGTAAATTTTAAATTATGATATAGCACAGATAATATTCAGGTTGGAAGAGACTGAACGCGCTACACAATGGTATGGGGAGGTTCAGTTTCTGAAATTCTTACACTATGTCTGTTCACTTTACCACTGAGAAAGAATGTTGTTTCATTTCTGAAAACATGCTTACTAAAATCTCATAAGCTTCCATCCTGTCCCGTAAACTGCTACAAATGCAAAGCGTTTCTATTTCTCCTTCGATGACAATGCTTGTAGCAGCAGCAGCAAACGTCAAGGGCACATTCCAAATGGTTGAACGCAGCATGATCAATTCTCTGCTTGATCGACGAGATGACTTTTGTGGCTATGTGTAAAACTAGAACGCTCACGCTCAATGATTTCTTCAGGCATATTCATTTGATCCGTTGATTTGCCCTTGCACAGACATTCGGAACGTTGATCCAAGTTTCGTCGCTTAGTAATTTACTGGAAAGAAATTCGAACACAACGTACGTTTTTTCACTGTTCATTACCATCGCCATATTACAGTTATTGATGATGCTTGTGGTCGCAGGAGGAAGCGCAGATTACAACTGCGTTCCCGGGGCATCATGTTTCCATTTATTCCAAACGAAACTTTGAAACAACATATATAAATCATCACATCTCTAATAATATGACTATTAAAGCATCACGAAACGGCTCCAATCGTTTGTGCACATCTATATTATTGCACGATAATACCACTGTTGTCAACTTTTCTATAAGGAAGTGTTTTCACAGTCTGTAGCATCGTAGGGGTGCAGTACTTCCGAGAACTCATCATAATGTACACAGCCCTAAAGAAATTCACGACACGATTAGCGAAACGCCGGCTTCCAGCTTCAATAAGTTACCACCTTCTCCAGAAGGTATTTCTGAGAAACCAGCGTAACCAGCCGCGGCTGCTGTATAGGAGCACAAGAGCACGTGAACCTCCAATATTTCTTAGTTCCTTTTTCTCTATCAGGAAACATTTAATAAAATGCGCTATCCGGTGCCACTTGTTTAAATATACCGCGCTCTGCTCTTCAGATTGAACACAGCCGAGAACCTGAGTATGTGGCAACAACGCTTGTAGCACAGGCCTCGTGTGCTAGCGCATTACTAACGTTTAGCAGCTCTGCGCTTGCGCGGCCAACAAAACACCTTGGAATTTTACAGCCAGAAATGAGCACATTGCAATCGTGCACTTTAGTTCTCATTAACATCACCAGGGTTCTGTTTATTATCGGGAGGTGCTGCTATCTTTGAGATTTAGCTGAAACTATCCAGAAATGCAACTGCATTTGATGAGGCGCTATTTTTCTTAATAATTTGCAGTCTATGCAAGAGCTTGCTTAAGACTAGCGTGTGCTGCAGTTTTACTAAGTTATTTGTGGTATAATGTGATTAACTTACTGTGACAATACTTAATGAATTAACAGGTGAGACTAGTGTGGATTTTCTAACATGTTTTAAACATAGCTTATTATTTTAAAAACAATGTTCTCTGTGTTGAGCAAGTGACCTCGTGGTTCTCAATTCTTGTGACTTTTCAAAGATAGCCATGAATTCGGTGGACTCGATATTAAGAAGCCATGAAAAACTTACATATGAGGGACAAATAGAAAAAAAAAAAAAAAAAAAAAAACGACTGGGACGTCCACAGCCCGATTTGGTAATTAAGCATGTGACAAAAGCTCAAAAGCGGAACTATAGAATTTAATAACAATGTATACGCAATATGCAAATGGCTTTGCGGTTGCAGTATCAGAAACTCGCTGTTTTGCTTTCCTTGCCTTATGTTTAGCTCCAATGCGACGAGTAATTGGACAAGAGTAGAGTGCATCTCAGTGAAAAGATAAAAAAGCATGAGGATTCACGTGCACATAAGAACGCATGTATTCGATTCGCCATGCTTGGTCGTGTGAATATCAGCACTCAACTAGACAGCGCTTACAGGCAGTCGGTAAAGAGACACAACGAGCAAGTTGACAAAAATAGGTACACTCTCTCTAGGCTAATTGATTACGTAAAATTTTGTGGAGCATTTGAACTAGCCCTACGCGGTCATGATGAGCGGGAGAATTCGGAAAATCCCGGGGTGTTTCGTGGGCTTGTTAATTTTGTAAGCTCTATTGACATAGCAATGCAAGAACACTTAGAAAATGCAACCGTTCAAAGGTACTTCAAAGGTACTTCAAAGACGGTGCAGAATGACATCCTCGACTGCATGCTTGCGGTCTGCACGGAAACTATATCAGAAGAAATAAAGGTAGCCCATTACTTAGCAGTCATGGCCGATGAAACAACGGATGTGTCTACTCAACAACAACTCGCTATTGTGTACAGATACGAGATGCAAGGGTCGGCTGTTGAGCGTTTTGGGATTTTTTTCAATCCTGTTGCCCAAGATGCTGATGCTATATCTGGGGTAATGAACACTGCTTTACTAGAGCTTATAGGAGAGCAGAAACATAAATTAATATGTCAATGTTACGATGGTGCAGCTGTTATGAGTGGCAGTGCAAGTGAAGTTCAGGCGAGAATACGAGCTATGTACCCTCATGCATATTATATACACTGTTACGCCCATCAATGCAATTTGGTTCTGCAGAAGGCTGCTGCCATAAACAGCTCATCCAGGATTTTCTTTTCAACACTATTAGGATTTCCTGAATTTTTTTTTCAAGATCTTGTCTACGAACCAAAATACTTGACAGAATTGTGCAAAACAGAGTTCTGAGGCTAGCAGCTACACGCTGGATTTGCAACATTCGTTCAGTGAATGTTGTGTATGAAAATAAAGAACGTCTCATCCAGTGTCTAGAGGAAATAAGTCTGCTTGATAATATTGATGACAAAACAAGACGTGAGTCAAGCGGTCTCTTAGCAGCTTTGGAGGATTCTGCATTCACCTTCTGGTTGGAATTCTTTCATAGAATAATGCCTCAGGCGGAGCTCTTATTTAAAGTACTGCAACACAGACAAATCGATGCTGTAAAAGCAAAACGCTACTTAGATCGGTTCTCGTCTGCTGTGCAGGAAATTAGAGACACTACATTTAACAGATGTGAAGTTTCCGAAAATGGAAAGAGAAAGAGGCAAGAAAATCGATTGGCAGAAGGAAAGGAAGTGTGCGACGCGATACTTAGTCACGTAAATGACAGATTTTCATTTACCGATCATTTAGTGGCTTCGAGGCTAGTTGATGTCGCTTCTTTCCAGACATTCTCCGAAGATTTTCCAGAAAAAGATATTTCGTCACTACTGTTGAAATCTACCTATGGCTGCTCAAGTCACAGCTTAAAACAGAACTTCAAGTACTGTATAACTGGCGTGATATGATGAACGCTGAAGGAGCATCACCTATGCTGCAGTTCATAACAGAAAACAACCTCAACGAAGAAACTTTTCCGCAATTAACCGAGCTACTGAAGATTGCTATCACTTCGCCCATGACTACATCAGAACCAGAAAGATGCTTTTCCACATTGAAAAGAATTAAAACCTTTACGAGGAATACGATGGCTGAAGGCCGACTCTCAGCATTGGCAATGCTTGCTATTGAGAAGAAACTGGTCAACAGCATAACAGACTTTAATCACCGAGTGATAGAAAAGTTTACACACTTGAAAAACAGGCGTGTGGAATTTCTGTACAAATAACTTTGGTGTCCATTGCATAATTCAAACAATGTAAATATCATTTATTGTAAATACCATTCTTCACATGAACTATATCAAAGGACTTTACCCCTTCATCACCATCTGGGAACCTCATATTGCTGTTAACTATCGGAGACTAAGAAATTCAACATTTTTACAATACTGGGTGACTGACGATTTGTGTAACAAATTTATAATTCTTGTTTTTAGGCACTATCATTGTTTCTAATATTACTGGATTTGGTGTTACGGTGACGGCGGCTACAGTAGCAGTAGTAGTAGTCGTGGTGGTAAAGTGCTGATTTTGTGAACACCTACATTTTTAATCCACGAGCCGCCACTGGGCGTAACATATGTAAGAATCCTGATGTGTTCCATTTGCATGACTTTCTCTACATCTTTGTAACAAATTATTGTTAAAAACTTGAAAGGAAATAAGGGAATACACTGGACTAAAGCGATAGTCATATCTTTTAAAATCTGGATGATGTGTGATTGAAATTCGTTTCTTTGTAAGGCCAGCAACTGACAAATACAGATATGAGAAAACTGTAAGTATTTTAAAGCTGAAACCAATACTAAGGAATATCTAGAAACGGTCAGCTCTACAAAAAAGTATATGATATAAATTATGTGTTTTAACGAGACCTACCTTTTTGTATAGTAAGCTTGTGCTTATTTCTTACGATATACCAGTTATGCAAAACTCAACAAAATTCATCCAGAATAAAGTGTTCTTCAGAGGCTATTGCTAGAAAATTCGAGGCGTATGTTTTGTGTAAATATCTTTAATATACAACATTTTAATCAAAGTCATTAGAGCTATTTTTTGAAAAAATCAAAATTTTCGAAAAAATGTCCATGTAAAGTGTAGTTGGCGTGGGAGGATTTTCAAGAGCATCTGCGTGTCGCATTCTTGGATTTTAACGAAGCTTTTGATTTTGAGCTATGCTGTCCATAGACACATACACACTGACCTTTTCCTAAAAATACTTTTTGTATGTACAGAGAAAGTAAAAATTCAAATATGTTATTTTACTTTCTCTAGCCCGTATGTACCAAATAAATAAAATAAATAAGAAATATGCTACCCCGGCACCTAGGTAACTACACTGGGGCATATACTTAAACTTTAAATTTATTTCCAAAAACAAGCATTACACATTTTATCTAGATAAAATACTAGATAAATTACTAGATTAGATATTTATCTAGATAAACAACTAATCTAAGAACTAAAATTTCAAATTAAATTCAGTAACCATGAATCAAGAATATAACAAGGAATATTAAGGTGTAAATATATTGAAGTATAATAGAATAGAATAAAGCAAATTATTATAAAATTAAAATGTATCTGGAAAACCAACAACTTTACAACTGTATCCAGCTGCCTCCTATTCTACACAATAAACTACTTCACTGATATGTAGCGAAAGGTGCTGGTATCCACCACCAAGTTGTACTTTTACTACAATAAGTTTATACTGCCTAGTAATACTGTAATGTGTGTGCGTGTATATATACATATATTTAACTAAATTACTTTCCATATTATTTTATTTATATGATTTATTATTTAATGTTATTATTTTACCATACTAACAATTCATTTCTCTACTTTTTCCCTTATGTATCTTTAATAACTCTTCAAACTTTCATAACTAAATATTTATTTACAACCAAGTAAACCATCAATTATTATTTCTTTTATCCATTATAGAAACATATTTAAGCAACCTAATATTTTTGTCTGTCTCTTGCGGTTTACCAGTTAGGCAATAGCCATCCACAATGAATTGGTCTTCAGAGGTTATTCCCAGAAAATTAAAGATGTATATTTTAGTTGGCATATAAGTACCTGAAATAAACGGTATTTTAATTAAAATCCTTAGATTCATTTTTCAGAAAATCAAAAATTTCAAAATTTCTTCCATGTGAAGGGGGGTACATTCTTGAAAATCTTCGTGTTGCATCCTTGGAAAATGCTGAATTTAGTTATCAGGTTTGCTATTTAACCACTTTTTTTAAGTATATTTTTCAGATACTCATGGATACCAAAACATATACACCGGATTTGTTTCTACATTTTTTTTGTATGCAGGAGGCCCTAAAACGTGTATTTCCAATGCAACACCAATATCGATTTTTTTAGTGAACTACAATGCCTTCTCTGCCTATGTACTATGTACTAAGTAGAAACAAATAAAAATGAAAACTGGCATAGGCCTACAGCCCGTAGTAGTTATTGTTTAATGTGTTTTAATAGAAACAATTGACCTTATCTAGTTACTAATATGAGTGTTCAATAAGTTCTTAGAAAATCCAATAAATTATACTCGTAGCATCAAAAAGGTTTGTATTTGGTAAACATCGTCGATTACTAGATCGCAGTTAAAAGTTTCAGCTATATCCATCCATCACGTTGTTTCGTTGTCATAGGCCATTGAATCAGCAATCTTGTGCTTCTTTAGAAAGATGGAAAAGAAAAGTTTCGTGCGGGGATCAAACACTTCTATTTAAAAGACTCAACACCGCAAGAGATAAATGCCGACTTGGATGAAGCTAATGGCACACCTGCTCCTGCGTTTGCAGCAATTTACAATTGGAAAATGAATTTAAATGTACATTCACAAATGACGAACATCGTCCCGAAGTGACTTCCTCCGAAATTATAAACAAAATCCAGGATAGGTCTTGAGTGATCGACGAATCAAAGTTCGCGAAGTAGTAGAGGTCATAGGCACATCTCAAGGTGCAGTGTCCTCAATTTTACGCCAAACATAAACGCAATCGTGTGATCGATTCGGAAGCTGCTTTGCCTTTTTTCCGTTACAATCCAGACGAGGTTCTGCGACGATATGTAACTATGGATGAAACATGAATACACTACTACACTCCTGAGGCAAAAATACAATCGAAACAGTGGGTTTTTAAAGGTGAACTGGCTCCAAAGAAGGCAAAGGTGGTGAAATCTGCAGACAAAGTGAAGGCCACGGTTTTTTGGGATACATGCGGAGTCATCTACATTGATTACCTGCAGAAAGGAAGAACGATAAATGGAGAGAATTATGTTTCATTATTGATTGGTTGAAACGGAGAAAACAAGAAAAAACGCCTTCATCTGGCAAAGAGAAAGAATCTCTTCCATCAAGACAATGCAAGGGTGCACACCTGCGCAGTTTTGATGGCGAAAACTGTAGATATAAGCCTCGAATTACTACAGCATACACCGATTTGGCCCCCAGTAACCTTTTATTTTTTATATCATCCACACTTGAAAAATTGTTTCGGCAGAAAACAACTCAGTCTAACGAAGAGGCCATCTTCCAAACAGATGCATATTTTGAGAACCTTTCGAAATGCTACTTCTTGGAAAGCGTAAAATAGTTGGAGAAACGCTAGGGAAATTGTATGGAGCTAAAATGGCATTATGTTGAAAAAACAATATATATAATACCAAAAATAATTTATTTTTCTATCTTTTTTTAAGGATTAATTGAACGCCCTCGTGTATATATTGCTTTTAAAACCCAAAAATGAATAATGTAGGTCATATATGCATTTGAATAAAAAATGTTTAAATGTTGAATGACAATATAGTTTTATGTACTGTTATCAAAGAAACATACACTAATTTAAAATTATATTATGTGCACAAGACAAACCAAAAAATCTGATGTATTCCATTCACATGACTTTGTCTACATCCCTGCAACAAATTAGTTTTAAAAAGCTCATACTTCTAATTACTTCATGCTAATCGACAAAAAATTAGTAGAAATAGTCTTATTACTTGCTTCCCTGTAAGTAGGAGCGAAATAAGGGAGTAGCAAAGGTTAAAGTGATAGTCAAAATTTGGTTGCTATGTGACTGAAGTTCCTTTGTTTGTACCGACAGGAGTTGACAAATTCCTGTATGAGAAAAGTTAAGTTATTAGAACCTGAAAACAAAAACAAGAAATATCTCAAAAACAATTTACTCCACGAAAAAAATGTATATAACATAAATTGTGTTTCAATGTGCTCTACATTTTTTGTGTGGCAAGTTTTTGTCTATCTCTTACGGTTTAGCAGTTATACAAAATTCCGTAAAATTCACTCAGAATAAAGTAGTCTTCAGAGGCTATTCCCAGAAAATTCAAAATATGCATTTTATTTGTCAGGTAAATATCTTTAACATACGATATTTTAATCAAAATCGTTAGAGCCATTTTTAGAAAATCAAAAATTTCGAAAAAAAGTTCTATGTAAAGGGTAGTTTGGGGTGGGGGGATTTTTCTCAAAATCTTCATGTCGCATCTCTGGAAGATACTAAACTTAAATACCAAGTTTGGCATTTTACCAAGTTTTTGTTTTTGAGTTATCGTGTTCATAGACACACGGACACACAGACACACGGACACATGGACACACTGACACACGGACACACGGGGACACACACGCGGACCTTTTTCTGAAAATACTTTTTTTTTATACAGGGGACCCTAAAACATATATTTCCGGTGAAATCTCGGTGTCGAACTTTTTGGTGGAGTGCAATACCTTCTCTATACGCTATGTACATAGTACGTATAGAGAAAGTAAAAATATAAGCAGCGTTAGTTAAACAGCATCGTTGACGTACCAGCCTCAGAATTAATCCCTGTATCCCAATTTGAAAGTTACAAAACAAATCGTCTTTGAAATTCAAGGCAAGCTAAAAGCTGATTTTCCCTCATGGATTCTTGTTACGTGGTTTAAGAAAAGACATTTGCTCGATATCTGCGGGAGATAGAGCACGCAATCTGTCGGCTTGTTCTAATTCAAGACTCGTCCTTTACTCTTCGGATGAATACAAGCACAGCGACCTTTGAGAAGCGGAATTAGATTCATATTTTAAATTAGTTTTCCTAAAGTTAGCCAATGTTCTTCACCATACATCTAGTGTGTGATATCAGAAAGGATAAAAGTTTCACTTTCTCGGAGGAAACTTTAGAAGTTTCCTTTCAAGCCTACAATTCTATCTTTCCTTTCAATGAAGGATACAACATTTAGCTGGGAATAGAATTAAACTCACAAAAGTTACAGTAAAACTCCTCCAACAGATGTTAATTTACTCCCATGACTTTGCGGGCATCTTTGCTGGCATCTGACCGGTGACGGTCATAGTGAACTGATAACAATAATTATTATTAATTTCAATTTATCAAATTTTGGCCTTTTAAAATCGGAGGTGATGCTTTCATATAACCTTCTCTACTCTTTTAATCGTGCAACTATTCTTTCAAAAGCTAATGCTCTCTACTTCTTGTAAATAGAGGAAAAATGTCATTAACCCTTAGAAAAATATAGAAAAACAAATTATTGGTAGACTTTTTTCAACATAATCTCCTTTTACCTCGATACACTTTTCCCAACGCTTCTCCAACTGCTTTTAGCCTTCAAAAAAGTAGAATTTCGAAAGTTCCTCAAAATAGGCATCTGTTTGGGAAATGACCTGTTCGTTAGACGTGAATCGTTTTCCGCTGAGCCATTTTTCAAACTTGGAAATGAAAAAAGGCACTGGGATCCAAATCTGGTGAATATACTGGATACTGTAGTAATTAGAATCTTAATTCTACAATTTTTGCCATCAAAACTGCGAAAGTGTGCACCTTGCACTGTCTTGATGGAAGAAAATCTTTTTCTTTGTCAGTTGAGGGTGCTTTTTCTTGATTTCTCTGTTCAACCGGTGCAATAACGATGCATAATACTCTCCATTTATCGTCTTTACTTTCTGCAAGTAATCAATGTACGAAGTTGAATCCGCGTGCATCCCAACAACCGATGTCATTACTTTGTTTGCAGACTTCACCACCTTTGCCTTCTTTGAGACCGGTTCGCCTTTAAAAACCCACTGGTTCGACTGCATTTTTATCTCTTTATTTATGTATACTATCTGTACATAACGGGTTTGTAATTAGATATTACTATTCTCTTTATATAAACTACATGATTCTATTGTGACATTTACATGCATATAATATACCGCTTTAAACGACAGCAAGCATGGTTTACAATATAAAATGTCATACTGGTGAAAGACTTCGTTTGCGTACTTTTGCTCAAATAAAAGGAAATTTGAAGGTTTATTTCATTATTTCCAGTGATACAGAATTTGACGTATTTTAAGTCGAAGCTATCCCTACGCTCTTATATGGCAGCGAAAACTAGATTTTAAGTACAGCAAACAGGAGAAGATTAGAAACAGGCGACAAGTAATTTCTTAGACAAATGCCAGATTACACATTAAAAGATCACATACCAAATATACAAATACGGGAAGAGTTAAACATATATAAATTAGAGGAGAAGATAAATTATATTAAGTACCAATGGTTCCAACACATGAAGAGAATGCATGACAATATAATAACAAAACAGGCACTAAATTATAGACCAAAAGGACGGCGCCCAATAGGACGTCCTAGAATCAGATGGGAAGATGACTTTGAGCCGGAACGGGCAATATTGCCTATCCCTGAAGCGGAAGTAGAAGAAGTATTATCCATAAACAAAGCAGAACGGAAACTGCAATAAAGCTCTCTAGAAACTAAGAGAACAGGAAACAGTTGTTTATTACACAAGTGAATAAACAGAGAGTTTATTAATGAGTAGAACAATTTAAAACGCGACCCGAAGGGGAGCGTTTTAAGTTCTACGAGTGGATAATCGAGGTCTGTCCATTTGTATGATACATTATTTTATCCTACAGAAACGATAAATTAACATATGACAAATATTCAGTTAATGGCTTTACAACAGATAGTAATGAATTAAATAAGAAATAAGGTATTAAATTGCGTCGTTCTTATAGTTATAAAATATGGTAGGTATGTATGAATAATAATTGAGTTTTTATTGCTGCCAGTTTCAAATTGATTAAGCTACGTTGAGAACATCAATATATCGATTCGAAATGATATATTAAATGGAGCAAAAGAAGCAGTGGAGGCTTTATTACCGTGGACTTTATGGAAATTATACGATAAAGAGTCAAAAGATTATAGAAATTGTGTAGTTATGAACCAATCCCACTCGTTACCGGAGCAACGAGTGAATTTTGTTTACTTTATCCCATCCGTTG